>CM046063.1:8988176-9685824 GCA_025215515.1 Schistosoma japonicum | reverse complement strand
TAATCATTTCAGTGAAATAATAGTGAAATGAATTATATATATATATATATATATATATGCATTTAACAAGCCTGCCTACAATATGATATGTGTGTATAAATTTAATTTAACTTTTTCTATAGCAAAAATAAAAGATTAAACTATACAAAACATAAGCAGTAAATGGAACAAAAAAAAACAACAGAAAAATATTTTCTATAAATATAGTTTGCATTTTTATTTTAAGTTTTACCTTAAAAAGAAAAAAAATTCCTTTTTTTCTTTCTCAAATTTTTTTAAAATTTCGGTCAATAGACAAAAACATAAGAAATAAGTAAAATGATGTTTGTTATAGAAAAATAAATAAACAACATAAACAAAATAATTGAAATAAAAACTAATCTAAAAGAAAAATTAAAATAGAATAAAACTAGTGAAATGTAAACAAAAAAAGAAAGAAAATAAATAAAGAAATAAATAAATAGAGAAATACCAACAACAAAATGACTAATCAATTTTATTATTATTATTTAAACTTTTATTCATTTAAAATTATTTGTAAATAAAATTAATGTTCTCATTTTTATCAGTAAATTATTTATTTAATGGTAAATGTAAGTGTATGTAAGTTGGTTTAAAAAAAAATAAAGAAGATAAAAGAAAAGAATTTGAGAAAAAAAGATAAAAATAACAATTAAAAAAATAAATCATTAATCAAATAAATAAATAAATAATCAATAAAATAGGTTGTTGTTGTTTTTCTTTATTCAGTTTTGTTTTAATAAAATTAAAATAAATTCAAGTAAATAAATATATTTGTAAATTAGAAGAAAAAAAAATAAAAGTAGATAATTAAAAATGTTAAATGTTACACTTTAGAATTAATTTGTATTATATGAAGTGAAATAATTGAATATGTAAAAGATTTTATTTATCTGAAAGGTTATATCATCTCTGATGAATCAATGACTAACAATATAGTAAACAGTAGTCTACTTTTGTGTAACCGATGGATTAAAAACATGAGTTCGAAAAGTGTTATGACGTCAAAAAGCTATTATAACTGAAAGGTACAACGAACTAATTGATATGAATCTGTGTGGATGAAATTACGGCGATAAACTTTCTGACGTTTGGCGGCTTACGGCGATAAACGTTAATAAAAGTGTCAATTAGGTGCACACATATTCCATTCGATGCTCGCTCAATTCCAGGAATATAGAGAACACAAACTGATAAATCAACCAGACAGAATCAAATTGTATTTCAAACATTTTATTCTATAAACATAAAATTTAACCACCCAATTAACCGATTACGTAATAACATCAAAACAAAATAAGAACAACAATGACTGAGAACTGGAGAAACGTATGCACAGTCGCTTAACCACAGTTCATCAATGGAAAATGATATACAAACAGGAAAAGGGGAATGTAACAATAGAAGGAATAAAATATCCACTTTGTATACAACCAAAATAAATGAAATAGACTACCGAAAAACTATTCCGGGAGATCATTAATTTTCTTTAGGTCCCCGATATATCAAAAAGTAGAATATATGCGAAGATTTCAGCTCTCTGATCATGGTACTCATTGAAATGTCGCTCACATATCATAGAATGACAGTATAATTAATACTGAAATTAGATACACAGTACAAGGAAAACATGGCAAGTAAGTCGAAGAAGTTATAAACCTTCATCGACTGAGATGGTTGGGACATGTGTGACGTATGCCCGACCACCACTCACCTCGCCAAGCAATGTTGGCTGGGATACAAGTATATAAGAAGGAAAGTAGGGACGGCCAAACCAAGACATTACATCACTCCATGTAGTCTTTGACTGTTGGTTTGTACCATGATAGATGAAGACTACCTGGATGAGGTCCGCGTGATAATTGCAATCAATGGCTGGAGACACTGGGTGATTTGGTTCAGAATTGGTCACTGTGGTTCATATGTATTCACTCACTATCATATTCCATTATTATTTCGTAGATACGTTTGTTTCATTTCTCCCTGTTAAATTACATTGTGTTGTTATTCTTGCAAATTTGAATCCGTCGTGTTAATGTGGTATGGCAACTTGGATCTATGAGCGTATGCGCCACCTTTTACGTTATTCATAACTGGCTAACTGAATAACCAATGAGTAAAAATTAAACAATTTACCTTCCAAATTAGATTACTCAGTCATTAAACTGATTGTAAATTGTAAACGGAAGTTGAAAGATTATTCACTGGTGAGATTGTTATCCTTCAAATTAATTCATAAATGATAATAATCGTCCGTTATTTGTAGAAAGTGAACTAATATTACGGTAAAAATTTACATAAACATAAGTTTTCGTATATATATATATATATATATATATATATATATATATATATATATATATATATATATATATATATATATATAATTTAGTAATCGATTCCGTCAACATAGTATCCATTTAACAATTTAAATCATTTCATTAGTTTTATTAAACTTATTGCAACATGAAAACACAGTGTCACTCAGTTAACATAGAGGAAGACCATACAAGAATTATGAACATTAAACATGGAGCGTTAAGCGGATACTGATCAATATAAATTGCTATCATCATGTCCATAATTCTATTAATTTAGCTGATAACTTATATATACTAGAACAATACACATAAACGAAAAATATTGTCTTTAATTAAATCTTCATCAGACTTTACCTTAATGATACAGAGATACTTATTGACCAATATGAAGAATGCTAAACTAACCTAGTTAATATATGTATAAGTCAATGATGGTAATGATAAAGACGGATTACATAAATAATCAATATATTTATCGCTACTAATACATTTATTCTCACACTATAAAATTTACACTTATCATTTATTATGGTGATTTGAGTAATCGGTCTTTTTAATTGTCATTGTTTATTCATAAACTGTCTTGATTAGTTTAGCATTTTTTATATTTGCACATAAATACTACTGTTTATATTAAAGTCTTACGATCCAAATAAAGACAATATTGTTAGCTATGACATAATCACATTTAATTGATGGGAATCTTTAAGATTCCAAAAGTATATATATATATATATATATATATATATATATATATAGTCAGTAGTTCCATCTATCGAATTATATTATTATACTCACCTAGGACCTAGGTATTAATTCCATAGATAAAGTATACATTTATTCAAGGTATCTGAGTTAAAAACACCACTGATATATGTGAATGAATAGATTTACAGAAATAATTAATAACACAATAATCACACATCTCATAAAATCTGTGTTTTTCTACATATTTCTCAGTATTTTACAATTAGAACAATTTTACCTTTATCTGTGACTTATATGCTGTAATGAATATCAACTCACTATTGCATATCTGAATGTTGTATTTGATCATAAGTGGAAAACATAACCAAAAGAATTTTAACACTTAATTTTGAACTGCTTTTTGCATTAAACAGTGACAAAACAAAACTACTAACCATAGAATACAACCTATCTCTCATTTTAAACGATCGTTGATCAGCTGATTTTCAACATTTGAACTTTTCCTAATAGTCACCTTAGTTGTTCTAGTGATTTTATCTAACTGCCTCAACACAAAAACGACGTTTGATTCGATCAGGAAAGGAAACTAAATACCTATGATACATGCGAACCATCAATGATTCCCAATTCGGTTATTAACCTTGAATTGTTCAACTTTCTGACGGAATCAGTAACTTATTTGCACTTTGATATCTATTTTACAAAGTACAAAGATTAGGTAATTCATTTCTTTTTTACAATAAATTACTCTCTAAAAATAACTCAGTGAAGACTATGTACAGTTCTAAAAAAATAATATACCACTAGAAAACTGCTCTGACTTACTTCATTATACGCCTTAGGCAGTCCTTTGTTGCATAAGTTATCAGTTCATGATGAAAATTGTTTTGAAATGTCGAAAAATTTATCTGAGTCAGTGTTAAGGAAAGGCGGGTAAACTGAAATGACAAATTTTCAGAACTGATTGTCAAGAGAGCAGAATATACAATTCCAGCCTGAATTCGTTAGCTTATGAAACTGTATTCCCTTCATTTGACTTAGTAACTAATATTGTACCCTTATATTCTCAAATTACTGTACCGCATTGATTGTTAACGGAGTTGTGAGCAATGACATAAATGTGTAGTCCTGTTTGGCGTTAATTGATTTTTATAGATTAAGCTGCATTGTAGCCCCTAAGCTAAATGACCCAACTTGGCATACAATAAGTTGTTGATGTAAGGTAGCCGAAATGGGAAGTTCAGCTGGGGTTTTGTGATATTTGGCACACACCAGAGAAGTGTACCTACAATCTTGTGTAACTCGAGATTTAACTAGCTATTATTAGGTTGTAAGGACACTGCTAAAGAATCCAAATTGATGATGAGAAAGCTGTTTGCTGTTAACTGACTTTAATCAATCACCCGTATCATAATAAATCTCAATACAAGAGGACAAGTAAACGTCTAATAACATACGTAACTATATCTAATTTGTATTGTGACTGGCAAGTGGAATCCAGGACGCGCGTTTCGTCCTATTTGGGACTCATCGGCTGGATGTACCTGCATCCCAATGTTGATGTTCACAGTGGGAATATACAAATTCATCCTAATACATAACTATACTAAATTTTAACTATTCCAATTGTCAGATAAGAGTCCAATCAACAGCTTTGAAGAAAACAGGTTATTTACAAATTAACCCTTAGCTCATATCAACTATTTTAATTTTGTTGTCGTAGGGAGTTAACACAGATTACTCAACCTATAGTTTCATTGATGATTGATTCATCTAGACAATCATTGTAAATCATAGGACGAGAGAGCGATGAGCTATCTGAACTCAGTCAAGGATCGAACCTATACCAAGCGTCGAACTAGTTACTTTTGAACAGCTGTAGTGGTTTATGTTTGTAAAGTTAGTTTGTGATAATCATAAGCCGTCAACTACTTCCAGAGATCTAATTTTGCGTAGCGAGGAATGCTTTGGAAATAATTTGATTGGTAGTGCTGGACAAGATAAACGACTACAACAGAGCCATCGGAGTACGTTATGGATGATACTTTCGATTCCATAAATTTAATAAGCATAAACTTTGTAATTTCTACTGATTCTTTTTGACTTTACTACAGAACAAATTTAAGTTCTAAATAAAGTAGGACATCATTGGATTCGAAGTCAGATAAGTCAACAAATAATTTACTTAACACTCTTAAACAACTGGAACGTTATTTGAATGCACTGAATTTAGAATGCCTACATAATAGTTCGATCGAATCCCAATCACATTTAAATCACTTTGTAATAGGCCGATTATCAAATACCCTTAGAGTTATTATCTTATTAGACTGCACACAGAAACTACAATACACAACGTCCGAGTTATTTCAAAACGCAAACATACATTGTTACTAGCAATTGTGGCTCGTCAAGAATTCTTAATAGCAATATTTATAAATGCCGAATCACTCAAACCAAGTTTAAATCACTGTTCTATCTAGTTACCACAGAATTATGTATGCTAAGGATGAGAAGAGGTCAAATGAACTATTGAGCTACTTGTAAGTGCGATAGTTAATTCTAAATTTGTCTTGATAGTTCTAGTAAAAGATCAAGGACCAAATGAGTCAAACGCGACACACTAAGGATAATAAGCAATTCATAGTATATGTACACAGGATAGTCATATTTTCTCGAACCAACGTATCTGTCTATCGATCAATCACGTCTTGACCAAGACATGTTAGTATACATATACATGGATTTCGGTCGAAAATTTCGTGGTTTGAACAAAAGGAATATTTCGTTACTGAGTAGCATAGAATTATACGTTTATTTTAATCTAATGAAATCAGGCTGTAGCATCCAGTTAGTAGGATATTCTTCAAGCTGTTAATCTGTAGAAGCTAGTTATTAAATCCCTAAACATACAGACGGATAACATAAGATTATGAAGAGCGGCTTATCACTTTACAAGCACGCAACAAAAAACAGTAGGCTCTGTGCGATCACATTAAAAAATTAAGAAGTCGCATTTGCACCAACGGATAGATTATTACGTTGCTTAAATGAAAAAAACAGCAGAGTAATTCAATGGCCATGTTAACGATAAGCACTTGATATAAATGTAATAACGCCAAAATTTGAATGGAGGTTCTTTCAACTGGCGAACTTCAGACAAAACGGATATCTTGAATTCGATCATTAAGCACAATTCAACTGTAATCAATACGTAATGTTAATTAAAACCACCTTAAACTCACTGCAAAAAGAATAACATACATATCTAAAAAATTATGAGTCGTTTATAAGTATGAACCACTTCTTAAATCCAAAGTAGAGGTTTCAGTATTTGGTTTGTAGAGTAGTTCAAATGGTAACAAACTGTGGGGGTTCGGTTATGAAAAATCACTACAGTACCCAGTGGTCAGACTTTCATATCGTAATGACTAAGTGGTCAGAATATTCGTTCCTATGCCAGGTACATTTATTAGAGAAATAAAAATCAAACTAGGTGACTGAGGACGACTTTATTGTGTAACGGAATTAAAGTATTCCTTTCAGACGACCAGCATCTGCAGGGATACTTTATTCCAACGAGAGAAGCTCGGAAAAAGTCGATCTCCAGAAAAGCACATCTAGCCATCTTTCATAGCTGTCCAGATCCGGTGATTTTCAGTAATAAGCGGGCACCTAAAAACTTCACAAAACTTCCATGTGACCTGCTTCTATTGGTTTTTCTTTGAGTGCTCACGATCACGCTCCTGGATTAAGTTCATAATTAACCCCGTCTCATTTTCAATTGAAGTAACAACCACATATTATCTCTGATTTTACACAAGAACTGCTACGAAAAGCTGATCACATCGAGGATTTCTAGTCGATTAATTAAACAAATTTGTGTTGATTGTTAGATATAACAACAAAATATATCTCAAACGACACGTGTTTCGAAATAAATGTGTACTATGCAACAATCAAAAAGGAGAAACTGTTATGCTCAGAAAAGCAATAATAATTTCATTTATTTCATTCTACAAATCAATTAATGTAGGAATATATATATATATATATATGAATAGTAACTGTTGCTTCCTAATCAGATTAAGAAATCTATTGGCATACAAGTTCGAGACTACTTATTTGGTCACACAAATGTGCAAAGTCGTCATCCACGTAGCAGATTTACGTACGTACATGTATAGATAGATTGGAAGAAAAATTGGAAAGGGTATACAGAATATGTAACAGAACTACAAGACAATGCAAATTATTCTTCTGTGGACAAAATGACGTAGTACATACATACGCATGTAATAAGAGATATGTCATTGAACAAAATGAGACCGGATTTGACTTGTTGCAGGATAATAATGTTTTTAGATATATAATAAATAGACGAATGGATATATATACCATGAGATAAGACACAAATCAATACACACACACGAACAAATTATTGACTGTGAAATGAATGAATAATAAGTGTATATCAGGAGAAGTTAATATATGATGGAAATCCTCCTATTTTTATAATTGCTAGCGTTGATATTGACAACAGCGATAATTACTTAGTGTGTAAATGCAACTTGGAAAGGAAAAATACAAGTGAATATGTACGTTAACACGACACAAACACATACAACTATAAGAAAAAAGATACAGAAATAGCACCTAATCAAAACAACAAAATGTATATTGTGTTAAGACAGAATTTTAGCAGTAAAAACAAGAGGAACATTGGTTTCCATTCAAGGGTAATATACCATAATAATGAGATTCCAGGGGCGGTGATTATATATACAATAGTAAAATGACCGTGTTGATGCTATGCTGTACGTGAACGGACACAATACTGTGCTTGAATTTATGTAAGAATTGGTGAGTTGCGAAGGTAAGGATGACGACGCACATAAATGCATGTGTTATGTAATATTACCCAACAATTAACAGGGCTTATTATATATTCCATAGTTCGGGGAACCGGTTGAACAAAATTCATATATTAAATCAACATTATTGGAGGTAAATGCAAGGATTCATAATAATAACTAACAGTATAAAGAAAGAACTGATGATGCAGCACACTATCGCCACCCCCGCTCCGTCGATGTATAGTATTTTATGGATGTGACTACGATAATGCCGATACATAACTAACAACAATGAAAACCAATAATAATAATGATAAAAATGACTGGAATATGATGGGACGAAAAGAATTCGTATATAAAGAAATGAGAGCATATGTGCGTACTCCAGAATTCAGTGGATATAACGCGGGTCACCAGCACGACCATCATCATCACAAATGGTAAAAAAATGATTACAATCATTGAAGAGGGAAAATTTAGAAGAGATAAAGTAACAGAGACTAACATAGAGAACGCTAGTAATAAAAATACTAGTACAAATACCATTATTAGTAAAAGTAGGAGTAACATAAATAAATGAGAACGAAGACATTAATAAATGATTCAGTTCATACCGGAGTGAATGCGATACACACTTCATGTAGATCAGAAAGATGCAAAAAAGATCATATCATTGAGATGAAACCCATTAATTAGATCATTATTAAAAGATATAATAGCATTCTGCACATAAAAAAACTTAAGGAATGTTATTATTTTATCGTTGAGAAGTGAAGATGACTTCATACAAATTAGCACGTTTATCTCCGGAACCAGTGACTACAAATTTATCATCCAAAGATATGTCACATGTAAGGACTGAGGCAGCTTCTTTAGTCTAGAGAGATTAAAACAGATAAAGCAATATTATCAGTAAAGAATTCACAGTAATATTTAGGATAAAAAATTGGAGGAATCAACGTTAAACCACCTAGGCAAAAAAAATAAAGTTATTATAATAGGAAATCGATTTAAATCCTCCTAATTATTTACACAAAGTTAAAAGATAGTTCATGAGGAAATCACTTGACGCTATCTCAACAAACATGAGACATAGTGATAATCAAACGTATGAAACAACTCATTTATTCAGTCAGTAAAAAAAGACCTTCAGTACTAAAAATTTTATTACCCATTACAGACGTGTAATTTCTAGTATTATGATATTTAACTACTAGATACTATTTAATTTATGCAAATCAATAGCAGTATTTTTCAGAAAGGTATATACGCTTCCAGTTGTTCATACAATTGGGCAGTCATTTTGTATCGTTACAAAACTAGTGGTACATAACAATGCATTAAAACACATACCTATATCCCTAGGTAGTAACCTTTTGTATTGACAACGAAGAGACAAGTAGCAAAATGTTACTTTTACAAGCATAGTGTAACATTTAGAATGCAACGCAGATGCTGATGAGCATTGTCATCCATAAGCAATTTAAACGTAATACAATAAACTGTTTGTAAAAGAGAACAAAACTAAACTCTCTTCTTTTATCCGTATTTTTTTTTTAAAAAGAATGTATACTTTTGCGAAATGTCAGTTAAATTTCGACGTAGCGTCTCATCAAAATACTATACACAAAGTTATAAATTATAAATACTTTACTCAATGTACACTACATACGTACGACACAAGTGGAGCGGCAAAAATCGTCCGATAGAGGATATTAATCACATACATAGTCCGGTAGATTAAATACATTAGTAATTCAGCTTACTCGTTAAATTAGGATGAGCTCCAAAATTCGGCACTAATGACTTATTATAAAGCATTGAAGTGGTAAACTGGGAATAAATAATTGACCAATGGTAAGAAACGTTGCGAGACGTCAATGGAACATATTAACCTGCTCATGTTCTTAAATCCTGAGTCTCAAAATTATTTTATAACTTTAATGACGAGAATTCGTTATTTCTAAACCTAGTTACTTTGCTGCCGATGATGTTACTGCAATGGCATATTTTGTTATGCCAGTGTGTGGCGAATTAAACTGATACATATACATGCCACGTTGTTTATGACTGCCTTAAAAATGAATTATTATCTCAAACGACAACACCATCTATTAATCAATATCACTTTAGTGATATCTCTATAAGACAAATACTTTGATACGGACTACCTTTTGTTATTTACTCAGAAAGATGCGTAAAGGAAATCGATAATTATCTGATGATGAGAAAGTAGATAATTGGATGTGGAGGTTTATTTAATCTAGACACAGAAGGGTTCACAAGTAAATACTACATGAATTTTAGGATACCTGGGGAAAATATTAGTGGATATACATCATCGGGAATTGAAGATAGACATGAAGAGAATGAAAAGCACTTAGGAAGAGCTGGAGAGGAAAGCTGAAGACAGTTGGTTGGAGAAGGCTGATTGGCGGCCTATGATACACATGGAGTAACAGGCATTGATTGATTGATACAACATAAGTTACCTATTACAATAATAAAACTCTTAATGCATTTGCTTAGGTGCCGAGTACATTACATTCATTAGTCAGTAACGTAGAGTTTGTAACAAATATACAACGGTTCAATTTGACGCAACACATCAACACAGAGATAAAGTTAATACACCAAATACCATAGTAGGAATATTAATAATACAAGCGTTAGTAAAAAGATTAGGCAAATAGAATGTAATTCGAGAGGTAGGGATGAATTCACTAATAAATATTTTAAAATCTAGAGCTGGACAAAGAATGAATGCATTTGTGCTATTATAACCCAACTTTACCAACCACTAATTATAGCTACCTTGAAGATCTTAATGAGGTAGTCTGGATATATAACATGTCTTGGATCAGTGATAAATGACTTCATGGACGAATATTACTGCTCCTAGCATTTTTACAATCTACTATAATTTAAACTCAGTACCCAAAATAGCAAGTGTTTGCGTGGAAAAGTCAGAATCATGATGTACGTTATCACCAAATCAATGAAATGACATACTTCAAGGAGACATGCACCATATGGAGTTCGCCATGCGTTAACTTGGTGATCTTTCCCTGTTGTCAGGAACCAGTCGGAATGATGTGCGAATCTTAAAGCTAACACACAACTTTCATGATGAGTAAGACGGAAATGTTGCGGCTGGTTCGATGCAGTATGATGAGATATAGGGGAAGGATTTCCACTACCACTGCCAGATTCTTCACGTGGAACAGGGAATGTTGAAACAGGTGGTCCATCTGGACCAATAGCTAGAACTTCAACTTCAGATGACTCTAAGCCCACCGCTAACCAACTTTCACTTGATGACGACTTATTACTTCCAATGACATAAGACTGCGGACTAACTGCGTCACGAGTACCTCCCCCTACGGCACCACCGCCACCACTAGAGGTAGACTCTCCATCAATCGAAACTGGAGAAACTGATTCAGCTTGACGCCGAGTTGGAGTCATGTGTGAAGACAAACCAAGTGAGAAAACTTGCGATTTGAATTCAATGTGGTAAACATCTTGTGAAGGCTAAAAGGTAAAAAACAAATAGGAACTGTTAGTGATACATATAAAATTTCAGAAAAGTAAAAAAAACAGCCAGATTCTTGCTAATAAAGAACCTAACCAAAAATTAAAAGAAATAAGTCTACTTTGAGTAACAGGTAACAGTGGAGGAGTTACTAAAACTAATTAGACTTAAAACAATGAAATCATATTTAACATGTTAAATGTAGGGTGTGACTAAATGTCTTATGAAAATAAGGCACATATTAGTAGCTTAGTGTGTATGACATCATATAAACTAATAAGTCAATTGTAACTTCAGATATAATAATCATATCTAAACTAAATAAATGAGATAAATCAATAAGATCAGGGGCATGCCATACAGGTTATATATAATATGATCAACATATACCAAAGAAAAGTAGATATCATAGATCACAAAGAAAGGGACTTATTTTTATTTACAAGGTATGAAACAACAGAGAAAAATTGCAAAATATTTGGTGAAATTTTGATCCGGTCTATATAAATAACAGAGAAGTCAATTAATAACGCTATGATGCAGTAATAAGTAACGAAAAACAGCTACCCTGCTATAAAATGACCATGTATCTATTTCTTTTCGATTAATCAAGGATATGCAACACGGAAGACCGATTTGATGATACTATTAATTATATAAGTCTTAATATAAGGAAACGGCCTTATTATCATGTGAACAGTATCCACATCAAATGAGTAACGTTATGAAAGTGACAAATCAGTGTAAGCGCCAACTGAGCATTTATAGTTTAACGCCGGCATGTCTAAAGGAAAACAAATGACATCAAGAATAAAGGTGATCTAATGAAATCTACACTTCATATTTCTTCGTAATTTATCATTATAAATTTACTTACCAGGTATAGTGAGGTGTAATTGACTACTCGGTTGCCGAAACCCAAATAGGAGCGGATGGGGTCCGAACACGTGATTTAGTGACTAAGAATGAAACGCTTCGGTCGCTAAAGCCTCTGCCATTAATGATTTTATATACACTCTAAAAAATGATTTCACAATGGTTTTCAGGGAAACTTAATGGCACATTATGGCTTCTTACGATATGGACAGTACAATTCAATCATGTTGCAAAACCACACAGAGAAGAGCCCTACTCGATTTTATGATCTAAATTAGTTAAAGACACTTTTATCTTCGAATTGAAAAGGTAGAATAGAAATCAAAAAGTGAAACACGTAGAAAGATCATAAATACGAAATTTCGATACCTAATTTTATAACATAAGCAAGGTATCAAAAAAATCTCATTTTACACTCATATAAGTGGACATATGTGCATGTGAATAGACTACAAAGGACTGAAACACATGATTGGTCAAAATATTGGATAACCATACTAGATTATGAATACACAAGCACACCGCTATTACTTGTATTCGCTTCTATGGTGTACTTGTACACAATAACATGTGCACACGAAAACAAAAATCAAATAGTAAACATTGAAAAGATAATAATTTTAATAATCTTACAGTGAAAAATATTTTCAAGGCTTATCAACAACAGTATATATATATATATATATATATATATATATATATATATATATGCATAAATTGTTATATATATATAGGTGTTCAGTAACAATTCATGCATACGATGAATACAAATGTTACCAAGGGAACAAGAGACATACGTAAGATAATAGTGGGTGATGAGGAATTTTTATACTGAAAATCAAACTAGACTGAGATTAAATAACAGAACTGTGAGAATGTGGGGAAGCACTATAAAAGTGTGCTTGAAATGATGAACCATTCCATACGAAATAATATAATAGGATAATCTCAATGATCAAAGAATAATCTGTTGCAAGGTAGAATCTAGTACATACGTGAATTTGGTTCAAGGTGAAACATTACAGTAGAACAGTAAAATGAGCACGAAATTAGTAGTAGTTACATCAGTGGTAGTAAACAAAGTGTGAACGAATGGGCTATGGTACAGCGAGAAAGAATTAGTTTGCGGGAGGTAAAGTATAAAATAACTTTAAGCTTACAATTTACGGGAAGATAATGATTAAATATCCCTGATTCATTGTAGTCGATTCGGAACTGTCAGTCTGCACCCGTCGGTTACGACGATCGAGCTGACCAAACCAAGTAATCTGGACCTACCAACACGACAAACGACAGTCAACGACTTCAATGACTGATGCAACATTTCGATTTAGCTTCCCATAACTTTCTTTCATTCTTCTCCAACAACCGTAAGCGTCGTCCATTGAGACAGGCAGTGGATGGGCGGGCTTGCGTAATACTGTACCTAACTTCATTATTATTTACCGATAGTCACAAAAACACAAAAGACGTTTAGACGAGGTATATATTTTAATATCACCTACAAATGTCATCTACTTTTAATGGCCCCGTTTAGCATACAGAAAGTAAATTAGAAACTTAGAATCGGGAGGAAGACAAGGAATGGATGCACCTGCTCAATTGCCAACGATTTTGAGCCATATCACCTAAAGTCTCTAACCATTTGTTACGATTATCCCGCGGACTCCAATTAGGTAGTCTGCATCTATTAACATGGCTCAGCCCAATTGTCAATGACTTCATGGATTTGTGCCATGTTTTTGTTTGGCCACCCCTAGCTTTCTTCCAGCCTACTCCCACACCAGACAACATTGCTCGTCGAGATAGACGGTGGTCAGGCATACGTAACACACGCCCTAACCACCTCAGCTGGTGAAGATTCACTACTTCATCAATAGACTTACCGTATTTACCTAGTACTCTATTCCTAACCCACGCATTGCTTACTCGGTGGTCTCAGCAAACACGAGCAATGTTTCGGAGACATCTATGATGAGAAAACAAACAATAACGAGGTTAACTCTAAAAGTACGTCAATGAAAAAATCAAATAAAAATAGAGGAAGAGGGCAACCATGGCGAACACTACTTTAAGTAATCAATTCCAACAACAGTCCGACACAAACTCTGACTAGACATGTGGTGTTCGAATAGAAAACTTGTATAAGGTTAATGTACTTCTCCGGTACGCCCTTCAATGACAGACATTGCCACATGTCCTTACAATCGATAGAGTCAAACGCCACCTAAGGTCAAGGAATACATCTATTGTTGGGCGTCTGAAAGTGTGCCTACGTCCCAGAACCTGTCGAGGTGTGAATATTTGGTCTATACAACCACATCCAGGTTTGAAACAACCTTGGTTTTCTCAAGTTTGCTCTTCACGAGCTTTAGTTTATTATTGAGGCCAATATTTTAGACACTATATTCATTAAACTGATTCCTCAGTAATTGTCACACGAGGACTTCTGTCCTTTCTTATGGATTCAGACGATTGGTGTTCGAGACCATTCAGATGGGATTACGTCCAGTTTCCGAATTCCTAGCTAAAATCTCAGTTAATCTCACTGCTATAGCTGGACTACCGTCCTTAAATATCTCAGGGTTTAATCCATCAGGTCTAGACTCCCTATAGCCTTTTCGAAATCATGAAAACTTGGGGAAACAATATTAATTTGCCATTCAGATTGTTTGGGGATGGTGGGCAACAGGGATGACGCCGAGAGCCAGTCGAACTGTTCCCTGAAGTGTTCTGCTCATTGATCTAATCTTCTGGATTGACAGTGAATAGTGGAACCATCTTTCTCGGAGATTGTTAGGTCGAACCACAAAGTGTAACAAATTTTCAGAACTGTGTTTGAGAACACTATTTCATTTATTCGAACTGTCTGTAATGCTAAACATTTTATTTCTATTATTGTTTCGTTCCGCTTGCCCTATCCTCCCGTTTCGCATAATTGCTGTTATGAAACTGTCTCTTATTATGGACTACAGTAAATTAGCTGTGTACAAGTTGTTCTCATTCACTACTACTATTCCCCTCGTTCTGTATTCATGTTAATTTTCTAATTGGTTTGCTGTGGTCTGATTTTATGTATATATAAAAGAATGCGTGAAATATAATATGATTCGATTCTGTCTGGTTGATCTATTGGCTCTCATTCTTCTTATTTCGGCTTGGGACTAAGTGGGCACAGGGCAGGCGCACGATTACCAACTAGGCACTAGTAATTTGGCACTCTGCCAACCCACTCACCCCCCAATTTTCTCGCATCATAACAGAGATAGTTTCACTTACAGTAGGATTCCTGATACCCATTTCGTTGATAAGTCTGAACGGTTGCCTATTGTTACCTATTGCCACTGCCTTTCCCATCTCTTTAGCTTTCGCCATCCACCACTACTCACGATCATTGCGTAAGCTCTTAACCAGCTTATGTTTAAGTTGCCTCCATTCCTCATCGTGTTCAGAACCAAACGGGATGTGGCTCCGAGCATCGATCAGTTCAGTAGATGAAGTTGAAATCTACTGAATTTTCTTAACCTCTTGGTTTAGTTTACTGGTAGATATTACTGCTGTTTTAACAGATTTTTGGATATTATTCCAAGCTAACTCGGGATGAGTACAGTTTACGCAGTTGACTAATTGGTTTTGTAATTGTTCTTGAAATTATTAGCATTAGACAGCGTGAAGTGATAAAGTCATGCGAGAAGAGTTAATCCAACGGATAAGACTGTTATTAAGAGTTAAAGGTGGGATATGACCTCGAACAAGACGATCCCATGCGCTATTAGAGGTATGAGGGCAACTGTCACTTCTTGGCTGCCCACACCATGAAAGGATATTATTTCTTGAGATATCTGAAAAGGGAGCTGGGTTAGTATTGGTCATAGTGACGAGGGAGTGCGATTGCAGAGCCCAAGGGACAACTGCTTCAGGCCGATCACGCAAGACCTTGTTATAGGAATTTTTTGAAATGTTAGCTCCGTTCTTTAGAAGGCCTTACTCTCGGAGATGGAAATCCGTGGAGTAAGATGAGGTGTGACATTTTTAGGGTCAACATTTCTTAACCCTTACTTCCGTTAGGAAGGCAGCATCGCTGCAGATGCTGGTTATCTGAGGAAGACACCTTACTGCTATTACACCCCGCTGCAGTCAGCAGTACGACTTCGCCCTCAGATCATAGGTTGCTGACTTTAGTCTTATCGCTCTCCGATAGACCTGCTTCGCATGGTAGGACGTAGAGGAACATGCATTCCAGCCAATATAGCTCAGTTGGGTCATCATGATACGCAAGCCCGACAACCACGTCAAGGTATCGGCTACGGCCGGGTTTCCATATGACAATTCGTCACGAACTCTGACTAGACTACTAGTACTCGAGTAAGGAACCTTTACAAGGTAAATAATCTGTGTAGATAAATTAAAAACTAATTATTCATTTCTCTCACAGGTTAGTTGGTAACAGCATTCACAGTTTTGATGTGTCATATTTAGATACAAACTAAAAACAAGTTCAAGATTCGTCCTTTCGTTAAGTCAGAAATATAAGGCATCAGGAGAAATATAACGGTAGTTATTAAGCTTTTATGTCTGTTTTAAAACAAATAGCAACAGGACAAACTGAAACTGTTAATCCTTAAAAGAAACATATGTACGTAACAATCGCATTCACACTATTACATACGTACATACAGTATTCGATATTACTTGATTACACAAGAGGATAGAAAAATAAGAGGACAAATAGTTAGAATGGGTATGATAGGATAGGAAATGATTTTAGAATTATTGCTTGAGTGAGAGAAAAAAATTACAAAAAGACAATTAAAATAATACTTTCTTATTTTCAAATAAAAACAAAGAAATACGAATAATTTACGTAGACAAAAAACATTTCAACAATGAAGGAAGAATAATCCAGGAAAAAAATACCGATCGATAGATGGATAAGTTCTTATAAAAGTTTTTAATTAAACATAAACAACTCTAGATTAGCTACAAACGTTTAACTTGATAAGATCCATCAAAAAGAATATACTAATAGAACAGATGAAATATTGAAGGAAAAATAACCAATACGCGGACAACAAATAGATTAAAAACTAAAGTAAACTCCTATTATTCAATCAAGCTACCAATATATATTGATGTTGGGGTTAAAAAGACAGTCTAAAAGCCACACAGCTTGATTGCAACAGTGACTTCTTTTTCTAATCAAAACCTTACACTTAAATATAGCATGGATCCGTAAAAATATGCATAATGAATTGTTTTCAAATATTCATCATTAATCACTTACATTCCCACGAATATCCCAGCATCGAACTTTATGATCTAAACCGCCTGTCCATAAGCGATTGCCATCCCCAGTGATTTCAACGCATGATGTACCATCAACATGACCATGAAACTGATGAACGATATTTTGATTATGTATATCCCAAACAGCGACTTGACCATCAGAGCAGCAACTAGAAAGAAAACATTTATGAAACGTTAGAAAATACAAGCAAATCCATAAACTTCCATAAATGAAAAATAATATGTTCTTTAATATGCCTAAGTTAATTTCTATTTGATAAATCATAATCATGTAGCCCAGGGGGAAAATAAATTGAGGAAGGCTAGTTTTAAAAGAAATCAATGTTTTGGATATGTGTATAGAGTATATTTGACAAAATGTTGGTAATGATTGACATATAGACAGCTGGATAATCAGTGATAACGGTTTCAAAAAGCCTGGACAACAGGAGATCGATTACACACTTCACGATGACGTTGTAATGGAATTATTAGGATGATTAGTGCATGATTCTTTACACATTTTATAATTATATTGATTGATAATAAGATATCGGTAATAATAAGCCTTTTAAAAAATAAATCGAGAGGTAAGTTCCGACATTTAAAACGGTAACTGCATTAAAGTGGCCTTTTTTCTAACCGTTGGCAAGATATTATTTTAATTAATGAATATTCGAAACGTATTTGCATCAGCGTACGATGAATGGTTTAATTTCAACTAATCAGAGCTAATGAACCATAGAGAAAGTGAACATACTACGTAAATTTTATATAAAATAATGTATTCATTAACCAGATTTTGCTCTTCTATTATTCGATTTTAATTTACTTCTTGCCCAAGTATTGTTCTGATTCCAGGTGAAGTCAGTGAGGTTGTCGTGTCATAGACTACTACATAGGGAAGAATATAACACTAACATATAAACTTACAATCAATGAGGTAGAAAATGCAGTCACTACTAAACGAATACTGATTTTCGTACTAAAAAATTTCGTAATACAGTAAGGTAATAAGTGCAGTAAAACAACTTTAAAATTACCTATAAGCCAGTTTTCCATCAAGCGACAGCGTAAGTGCGTAACAAGCAGGTGCTTCAAATGTTAATTCAGCTTTGCGACGTCCTGGGCCATTTAAATCCCAAACAGTAAGTGCATTAGATTCACCACCAACAATAAGACCAGAAACATCCTAAAAATGTTAAAAATAAAAAAGGTCTCCAAATATAAAGAACTATATTTCACCATACGTTTTGTCACTGACAATGATAAAACAAAGCTATCTCTCACCGGAAAAAGTTTGATAGATCTAACATAACTGTCGTAGCATAAACAGTCAAAGGCAGCAAGAGGAGTAATATCTCTATTAGCTAACGAACCATTCCCAGAACTAGCGCTGATCGATGCAAGATCCCATAACTTGACGCTGCCACGAGCACCCGTATAGGCGAAGTGAGCGGGAGTAGAAGTGGCGTGATTTGAACCTGGAGAACCAACTGTAACACTGTCAGTATCACTGCCAGTATTGCGAGATCCAAGACAATCAGCTGAAGCTAGCGAGGAAGCACGTCCTACTGGACATGGACCCAAAGTGACAGCACAAACGACATCACCATGAGGCAAACTAGCAAGGTGTTGAAGTCGACGAGGTAATCCCTGAGCAGTAGTCGCTCCGGGAGCAGACGCTAATGCACATGGCCGAGTTTGTCCATTAGGTAATACAATGAATGAATACGCACCAGGACCTGATTGAACACTAAAACAAAAAACGATAATACACTTATGAATGAATAAAAACTGAATTAATAACAGGACACAACAGCGTAATCTGTAAAAGTTTGTGTTTAGAAGGATTCAAGGGTACTTATAAAAAAATATACCACTTGCTTGAATAAAGACATGGTAAACAATAGAAAATCAATGAGACTTAAGGAATATATAATTTTGAAATAATGTTTACCTAGTATCTACAAAAACAGAGACACATTGTATATTTACACATATGTTTCAGTTAGACTTTTGTTAGCTAAATATAAGAAAAACAACAAACTTAGCTAAATATAACACCGGTGTAAAACAAAGTGATTTATATTCATAAATGTACAGAGGTTTAAGTATTATTAAAGCTGTCTAACCAGTCGATTCACAAGTTCGTTTTCCTAAAATAATCATGTCAAACAGAAGACGTCTCAAATACACTAGTCATTTTATTGTCAGGAGAATCTTTGCTGAGTACGCTCGTATGAAAGTGAATACCTTGAATTACAAATATAAACATTATCTTATCGACTTATCCAGAACAAGACATGATTGTTAGCCAATGTACAAGGTGAAAATTATGGTTGAAATAAATGCACGTTTATGTCAAATTGTAAGCGCTAATTTATGTATATAAATGAAAAAAGAGTTCATTATTGGTGTACACTAACATAGATTATTTCTAGCATGTTTAGTGGCAATATTGTTGTCTCTTCAAACTGTAACGAGAAGTTAACTAGCAAACTACTACTTTTTTACAGTTAGTGACTTAATGGACTGGAGTCGTGTGGGGGTTCGGGTGCCCATATCTTCTTTCTAGTTTAACAATATCCTAGTCAACATCATGCATTTAGGCAAGCAGTGACTGGGTATAAGTAGTAAATGTCCCAGTTACCTCAGCTGATGATTCGCCGTTTTTGTCTTACATCCTGCAGTTAACTACAGTTCACTCAGTGGTCCAAACATACACGAGTAATATCCCCCCCTAACTTTTAAGACCATATTTCATAATCACGAATTAAAAGACAATTACCATACATCACATTTTTCACTTGGTTGACATCTTGCCTATATTATAGGTGATGCAAATTGGCAAAAGCCAAGTGAGCGAATTTAAACCAGATATCGACCTGCTGGGGTTAATACGACTTCATAAATAAGCGAAGTAGTCGATGCTCACTAACGCCAGCGCAAGTGTATACAATATCAGGGAGGAATCTTAAGATTGCTAATACCGTGTTTGTAATTTACTAAAACTTACTTTTTAGATGATTGCTTCCACCGGGTTGAAGCTGGAACTTCAGACGTCTGAAAAATAGGAACGAAGAAACCAAAAATCATGGACTAAACTGAAAACATTAAGATAATAAGGAACTGAATAAATCCGCCACATATAATAATTAAGAACTGGAAATTGTTTTACATCACTTGGAAAGTACTTTAAAGTAATCATAGTGAGTTTTACCAATTATGATATACAAAATTATCGATGAATGTACTATCTCCTAGTACTCATTACCCTAGAGTGCTGAATTAGGTAAGTCCTTGGATATGATGAGCGTGTCATAAAAAGCAGAACTATACAGAAGAATTGCTATAACACTGACAATTGACAAAATAGATCAACAGCTATCTTAGTAAACCAACTTTTCCTATCTATCTGTTAAAACTAAACTGAGCGTTATATTTATTTTATACCCAGCTATTTCAAATAGGACACAATAACTATAAATAATGAGGTCCATAGTGTATCAAAGGACCACAGTTTGAGAAAACTGAGGATTTATCTCTGGAAAACTAATACTTCACTTCCTACAATACTCCACGTGAGTAGTAGTAAACGAATGGAAAATACAAGGATAGGTAGCAAAGACGATTTTGCTACAAATGTGTAGGTTCCTGATTAGTCGGCGTTCATCCTGAAAATACAGATAGTAGGAGTGACTCAAACTTTTATAAGCGGTTTAAACATGATTTTTAATGAGCTGTTGTGCAATAATGAGGTGACCACTTAATAAAGTTAACAGAATCGAAAACTGGAAAATGTAGGGAAATCACATGTGACAGGAAAAAAGTAGGTGTTCATATTATTAAAACACAATGAAAGCATGCTGAATAGGGGCTTTAAATATAGCATTATTTTTAAGTCAAATTTCCTGCAAAAATTCTGCACTTTACTAGTTACAGAGATTCATACAACTACCATCCATTCGACTAATCAGCAACTAGACTGAATTTGACAGCTTATACAATAGATTCTTAGCTGAAATAAGAATATGATGAGCAGTAATCAGTTCTTTCCTTCATTCGATGTCCCTATTGTAACCTGTGGAGGATTGGCTTAGTGGTTAGAGTGATCAACTTCAAACCACTGAGTTTTAACTTCTAGTTTCCTCCCACCTTCGGTTTGGGCAGCTGGGTAGTATCTATAACTGGTCAAAACGTAAAGTCGAGCTCAAAGCCGAGTAGGTAAACTTGAACATAGTAAATGAGTTGTGTAAACTAACTGAAATGTTGATCTGAAAAACAAAAGCATTGCGATAACCAATCACCACTATTGATGAGGAACGATTACTGCATACTTTTTAAGAAGAAAGTTTAAAAACACCTGCGTATTGCGTTCGAAGTATTTACATAAGTTGGAGAAAACTTTCTTGTTCTACAATGAATGAGCGTTATAGCATAATACACAAATAGCTATAGCTTGAGAACTAATTCCGTTGTGAGTAATGTTAAAGTAACAGCTTATTACTTTGTACAATATAGTATTATAAAGCTTCTAAGAATTAAGTGCAGAATAAATAAAAACAGTTAAAACAAAACACTGCCCAGTCTTAATAAAAACTTAATTGTAATAGATTTTGTAAGTAGTTGTAGTGTAGCTATAGTGAAAATCATACCTTTATTTAGAAACAAATGTATTAAGAGTCGAAAGTAAAGAATAATGAAGCCTTTGGAGAGTAACTATGTAAAGTTACGTGGACGTTGATTATAAGTACAGATATGTATAATGTCAAATGAATCGAGGTAGCTAGCAAGCCAATATGAAATAAAATGAAACTGGTAATTAATGGTGCAAGAATATTGCAACCTGTAATCTGGAATACTATTCGATGGAATCTATGACTGATTGGTAACAAATCATGGAACGACTGGTGTTGAATAGTTTAACGTCCTTAAAGAAATGAGATAAAGCTATCTGAAAGGTTAACAACCCCAGTATGAAATTTCAAATTTTCATTTAGTAAAACATTAGTAATTAACAGCGGTTAACAGAAGTCAACAAATAAAAAATTGGAAGGAAAGATATTAACAAATCAATTAGATTGCCATAATCATGTCTGAACATACAACTCAACAGTTGATAAACAATAACTAGGAATATACTAGAATTCCTCAGTTATGATTAATAAGCTATGAAATTTAAAATATAAAAATTGCAAACAGATAACATATGTTAAAAACCAGGATCTCGAATAAAAGCACATTGGTTCTAGTATCTACATTATATAACGCAGGGAATCAAAAGAAATATTAAAGGCATTAAAACCCACCTTGAGACGGACGTCCAGAGTTGGGGTTGGCAGTACCGACAGCAGGTGCACTTGAAGTTGTTGGATAGGTAGTGCCATGTCCAGAACTAAGCTGTGGACTAAGATCTAGAAAAGATTAAGAGGCCGTAATAAATGGTTACTAGTTGTAGAATAAAGTATCACCGTATGAAGAATTGATTAAAAAAACACTATGAAAGCAGGTGGTGGATAAATCTAGGAGACACTAATCCTTGCCAACTCATGACAACCCTTAGTGAGTTTCAACATGGCTATAACAGGTAATAATTTTAGAATGTGTAGTACTCCAGACTAAACAATATACTTCAGTGAATTTACTGATATTGAAATACTTGATCTTACCGATTCACTAATGTTAACAGTAGTAATTATCAGTCTGTAGCGTTGGGTCTTTGATACGAATCTATGGGTCATTCGAATGATACCAAAAACACTCCGTGTTTTTTGTCGATGTCAATTCACTTTCAACTATCAACCAGTTACAAATATGAATTAACGAGCACCATTGTTTAGACACAATCAGCAAATTTGGATGCAACAATACGCATAAGCCTGACTGATAAGTGACCAGGAATTGCATTTTCAGTTTGAAATTCTGTAAATAAACTGTTGGCCAGAATGAAACTAAGCAAGGGCAAACTACCAATTAATCATTAAGATACATTTATCTTCAGATATAAGCATCAGACAATCTTTTTAACTGTCACTATAAGGCAACTAATAATTAAAATTATCATATTTCTAAGTGCCTCATTTTATAAGTGAATCAGTAGCTTATATATGCTTATATATATGCCAGGTACTACGTCGTTCAATAACATCGTATACTTAACACGAGCAGGCTACGAGTCGACAAATATAGCACAAATGATAATTACATCAAAGTAAATACCACTTCTTATGCATTAATGTATGAGTGACTGCTGGTACACTCCGATCTGTAACTTAAAAGAAATTTCAGTGACTTCATATCTCTGGAGAAAATCCAACATATCCACTGATCTTCACAAACGAAATCTAACAAATTTATTCCTTTAAATTCCACACTAGAACATTCTAGGCAACAATTAAACTACGCGGACATCTTTATAAGACTCAACTAAACTTACTGAGAGGCTGGCGGCTGCTTCCACTTCGACGACCAGAACCTCCAAGATTTGAACTTCTTTCCTGTTACGACAAAATGTGAAAATATAGTAACCCACCAAATAATGAATACGTCCAGTAATATAATATATATATATATATATATATATATATATATATATAGAGAGAGAGAGAGAGAGAGAGAGAGAGTAAATATCTTTATATGAAAGTATGATTCAAGATAAACGACTTTAATTACGTAGAAGCTAGATAAAAGTATATTATTTAATGGATTATAATGTTGCCCATGCGAGTGCCTTTAATATGATGCGAAATAATCCACTCCTTGCAATGAAGGTTCAAATAGTTTGATAACGAAAAACAAGAGTTAGTGTTACCAGTAATAACAACAATTATCTAAAACTCAAAGAATTCATTTATACAGTTAAAAGATCATCGAACAAATTACGACTGAATTATGATACTACTAAGGAAATGAATTGCATATGTATTTATTACACTTGTAACTTACACAAAGTTTGTTTTGACAACAACAGGAACTATATGGGGTTATGTGCTAAGTGGAATGAAAACTCTGGCAATAGAATTTACTAGTATTATGATGAATAACTAAAGTTGGGAGTTGGTTTCGGGTCAAAAACAAAGATGTTATAACAATTCAACTACTCCATTAGTATAAGCGATAACTTGGAAAAATAATAAACTGTAACTCAATAAACTCAGTTGAGTTTATTTGGCTCCTGTTAGACAGAAGTGGTTACAAGGAGATTCACAAATGTCACAATAGTCGTTAAAAAATGCTTTAACTAATAAAACCTTTGCCAAATGCTAAAATCTAAAGACACGTAACAAAAGTTAACTGCAACTAAATGAACAAACATAACTTACTGGGATAGTGCGCATATCTTCACTCATCCTCCAATTACCGTTTTCGTGACCGCTATCCTATAGAATAAAAAGTATGTACGTAATACTTTAGAAACGCATTGTGCCAACTTATTTACTGGCAATCTGAAGTACATACATTATTGCACATTTTAAATAAGTTTACTTAAATACCAGTGAAATATTTTCTCACCCCAATAACTAAGAAAGAAATTATACCCATTGAGAATAACGCATCAAATTTACTGAACATATCTTTCAGTAACCACTGATATAGGAACTCCAAAGACAGTGACATTCCATCCCCCGCATCCTTATAAGTGGTGTTTGCCATCATAAACAAGAACAGAAACTATTATGATAAAATTGCAGATTTCCTTAAACATTCCGACACTTAAGTCAAGTTAAAACCTCAAATATGGTAGCCCATAAATTTATTTGAAATAATAATGCAACCAAGATCATGGCATCTTTCATTTGCTGTTCCCGGTAAAAGTTTAAGTGAAAACCGACTAACTTAGTAGATGGAAAATTCAGATAAGCTTAAACAGATTCGCAAGTGATTGGAAAAGATCTGGACGACAATGATTTGTATCGTATATATACCCGAACAATTTTCTGCAAGAATTGCTAGATTGGAAAAAATTATGTAGAAAAGAGAACAGGCATGTGGTTACATACTGTGAGTTGTTCGGATGCTGTTATTGCTTGAATTTGGTATGTAACTAACTAATTGCTCAGATGAATCGCCATACCTGGAAAATGTCATATTTCTTCAAGTTTAAAACCGAGGAAACGCCTCTCTATGGATTTATAAAATACTATTTCATGAAAGCTTACTTAAATAAAATAAAGCCAGTGATAAGTAGCTTACATAAACGGTACTTTATAATAAGATATAGCGAAGGTGGAGAAAACTAAGGGACTGATCAGTGTGTATAAACCACAACAGTGAAATTACATAGAGAATGCATGACACCATAATTACATGACTGATTGACAGATCCCTTAGTATCAGCTGTGAGTGAACTATGAAAATACATGTCTAACATTTAACGCTAGGACAAACACAAGTAATAAAGCCTTCTGACTTAATCGAACTGAAAGTGATATGAACAAAACAGATTGACATACTTAAATGCATCTGATGCACACGCCGTTAAGTGCAAGAAAAGAAAAAGTCACAGGAAATGGAACTTTGATGAGTTATCAAGAGTATAGTTTAATTTTTTATTACTCTACATTTAATAGTCATAACAACTTACTTTTGGTTCGTTAAGTTTTCGTCTCTTTTCGTCCATAACCGAACCACTTGATGGGGTTGAGCTATTGAGACCCATATTCCCGCCAGGTGTAGGCGTTGTAGGTGGGGGAAGTAGTAAGGGATTAGCCAGTGCAGATAAACCAGAATGAGGAAGGCCGGCGAAACTAGATCCTAATTGCATACCACCTGAGTTACTTGGTCGACCTCCAGAACCCCCAGTATCATCTGTAGATGAGCTACGACATGGTTGCTGAGAGATCGGTGGGATAGATGACGGAGACCTGCCAATATCTCCACTCCCCAGACCCGCACTTAGCGGGAATGCTCCTGGAAATCCAGGAAACTCGTTACAACCACCTAGTAAACCAGTGATTGGATTTGGTGGGGGAGGGACTAAACATGGACCATTGCCCAATGAACGGTTGGATAACAAAAAACTACCTGCAGCCGCTGCAGCGGCAGCAGCAGCACGCTGTTAGTAAAAAACGAAAAACGAGTACGTTAACGCGTGATTGAATACCAATTTTTAGTAATTATGAAAAAAAACTTAGAAGCTTAAACTGTAAACCCAAATAAACCATTATACACTTATTATTGCGACAATATTTAAGATCAATAACATGAGATGTTTGTTTTGTGATAAAACTAATTGTGGTGAAAAACGGACAAATGAGATCGTCTCAAAATGCTAATAACTTTCTACTCATATTTTTTTTTATAACACTTACCTAGCCTTTCCGTTTTATTTTATATATCCTCAAGCCTATGATAACAAAAAGTACCGTAGCTGAATCCTAGGAGAGGTGTGATCAGCATTCGACGTATACCGAATTGTTGTGGCCCACGTTAGTTTGGTATATCTCCAATGCCGCAATGATGCCAGTGTGGCTACAGAGTTACGTAATTCTACGATGAACACAGCTGTGAAGTAATCACTTCTAATTTACGTACAACTACAGGCTAAACTGTGTCAAAATGTATACTTATATACTTGCATGATTCAGTGCTAACACTGAAACGATTGGTTTTACTAACCGAATGGCTGCTGCAGCCGATCTTACCTATCTGCTGTTATGCTGTAATGAGTGGCATTGCTACTCACATTACTTGATACCGTCTATCTTCGTATAAACCAATGTGAAATATTTATATATAAAATGACAATCAAAGGGAACACCGATGAAAAACAGCAGGGACGAGTTGTAATGCTCCTGAAAAGTTAGTCAATTATGGACAAAGTAGAACTTAGCATATGTGCGCATAGGTCCAAGGTGACATACCACGTTAAAACGAGATCAAACTTATAAGATTAACACCACAATATAAAACAACGTGGAGGAATAAAGAGGTGTGCACTAAGGAATAATGGGACTTGCCATAGAGAAGATAATAAATGGGTACACTTCCATTACTATGACCGATTCTGAACTGTCACCCAGTGTTTTCAGTTATTGATTGCGATTACCACGCTGACCCCAACCAGGCAGTCTATCAACACAGTTCGGGTAAACAGTCAAAGAGTGATGCCATGTTTATGTTTGGCCACCCATAGGTGTTTTTATCCTACCTCTATATCAGCCAACATCATGTATAGAGGTAGACGGTGGTCGGGTATGCATAATACATATCCCTACTACCTGAGTAGATGAAGGTTTACAACCTCATTCACTCATTTACCACATTTTCCTAGTACTCGGTATCTAATTCCAATATTACATTAATCCATCATTCCATGTGTGGGTGATACTTCGAAGACTTATCGAAAACCTGAGGCCGAAGTCAGTCAGTCAGTTACAACGTAGAACTTCGTACATGCGTATATCAGTTCAAGTTGCCATGCCCCAATTAGCAGATAGAGATTAAATTGTCGGAACAAATCTCAGAGTAGGGGAAGTAGTAACAGAGTAAATACTAATGCAAAGGTATAGAGATCAGAGATAAGATTTGAAACAAATAAAAATGTGATTCAGTAAAGAGAAAACTATGATAAGCTCAGAAACTTAGAATTTGGAGGAGGACAAGGAGTGGATGCACCCTCGCCATTGCCAACGATTTTGAGCCATATCACCTAAAGTCTCTAACCATTTGTTACGATTATCCCGTGGACTCCAATTAGGTAGTCTGCATCTATTAACATGGCTCAGCCCAATTGTCAATGACTTCATGGATTGGTGCCATGTTTTTGTTTGGCCACCCCTAGCTTTCTTCCAGCCTACTCCCACAACAGACAACATTGCTCGTCGAGGTAGACGGTGGTCAGGCATACGTAACACACGCCCTAACCACCTCAGCTGGTGAAGATTCACTACTTCATCAATGGACTTACCGTATTTACCTAGTACTCTATTCCTAACCCACGCATTGCTTACTCGGTAGTCTCAGCAAACACGAGCAATGTTTCGGAGACATCTATGATCAAATACTAGGAGCCTACGAATATCCTCTATCCTTAATGGTCATGTTTCACATCCATGAAGTAAAACGGATCTAACTGCTGCGCAGTAAACGCGTCCTTTCGTCAGCAAACGAACGTCTCGCCAAAAGTCACTCGGGTCTTCTGTATACGAGCCGAGATTTCATCAGAATACCAGACCGTCAGGACTAATGAGGCTTCCAAGATAAGTAAAACGGTTAACACATTCAATTGCTTTGCTCCCTATCACTAACTGCGGTGCCGAATTAAGTCAGTCCTGAAGCAGCATTTTGCATTTGGATGTGGAGAATCGCATCCCAAACATGCTTACATTCATGTTTACGGTTGTCAAAAAATCCTGCATTTTATCAGCATCTTCACCCAACAGAACTATATCATCTGCATATTCTAAGTCAGTAAGTTTGTCTCCTGGAAGGAGGTCAACCCCAGAGAAATCAGACAAAGGACAATGTTAACTCTAAAAGTATGTCGATGATAAAATTAAATAAAGATGGGGAAAGCGGACAACTTTGACGAACACCACTAGAGGCGATTAATTCCGATGACAATCCGCCATAAGCTCTAACAAGACATGTGGTGTTCGATTATAGAGCTTGTATAAGGTTAATGTACTTCTCCGGTACGCCTTTCAGTGACATTTATGACAAAATTAAATAAAAAAGGTACGAGTGAAAACCCCGACAAGCGCCACTTGAAGTTAACATTTGTGATGATAGTTCGCTACAAGTCCACTCTATCATTTGTGTTCGAGTAAAGCTCACATAAGGATAATGCGAAACTGAGGCAAGCCATTTAACGAACCTGACTACGGAGTCAAAAGCTCCTTCCACGTCAAGAAATACCTTGTTAGCAAATGTGCCTGTTCTAGAAGCTGAATATTTGATCAATGTATCCTTACACAAATCTGGAGGCAACCTGTTTTTTTTGAGTTTGCTGTTTCCCAGCATCATATGATTACGGAGTAGTAATTTAGATACTACGTCAGTTAAAGTGATTCTTCGGTGGTTATCATGAGACATCTACCAACAATCTTATGTATTTTCCAACTGAACACAGGAAAATTGGCCAGGACTTATGTTTACCTAACATGAACCACGTCACTTGTAGTAGCCGAAAGACGCGTGAACATTAACATTATTCTGCTTAGAAAAGTTAACATCGACTCATTGTATTTATATAAGACTAAGATAATAAAGTCTCTCGACGCCCCCCCCCCCAAATTCCGTTATACGATCGATAGTAGGGGAAGTTCACTCTCCACCAAATGCTCTCATTTGGCTACGAAATCACAACAAATGACAGCTAAGTCCTGTTTACTGTCTTTATGCAATAGATGTTGACTATAAAGTGAAAGGAAGAAAGCAAACGTCTAGCTCTTAAACTGGTTAATGCGTGGTTTGATCTAAAGGTGAGAAACCTCGGTTTGAGACTAGTGGTACACATAGTCCCCAATGAAAGAACTGTCTTATAAATACATTTTGGTCACCTGCTACTATTGGACTCCACCTCAAAACGACGTCACACTGTCTTGTGGACCAGATCATTACGTCAAAGGCTACGAGAATGACCTCGAAAAAAAACACCATTTGCTTTAACTTGCAAGTCCAGGAGGAATTCCAGCCCACATAAATAATGTTTCGTGTCCATTTGTACCAAATATTATTCGTTAAATAAACAAGCAAATGAAAATAACATGGTTATCAAGTGTGCATTAGTCACGAAAAATGAGGCTCACTTGCTTGTCTTCGTTACTCATTAACTTCTCAGCTTCACGTCCAAGAGGAGATATCCTCGAACCAGAAGACTGCAGCATTAGGGCCCCTGGTCCAACAGACGCCGCACCAGCAGCTGACATCAAGCCATTAAGCAGTGCTGCTGAAACTGACGGATTACCAGATGGCGAAAGAGATGGAAGTAAACTAGATGACTGTACGTTTGCAGATCCTGACTGAAGGGATCCAGGGGTGCTAGACGAAGTACTGCCAGCAGAATGGTTAGAAGCTAAATTAGAAGTATGTAGACCGGGAACACCTGGATTAGCACCTCCCATAACAGACAGCTGCTACAAAAATGCGTTAATCCTGGAAATGTATACCTTGTATGCTTCAAACTGCTCCAGTGGCAGTCCCATATTATTCCCGTTAAAGAACTTCGAGGACTTCACATCTTCTATCTGTGCCTTAATTCAGAGTAAAATTTGGACATTGAAAAACTTACTGCCAGGACTGAGTTTAACTCTTGCATTGTCACTTGCTTTGGCTCTCTCGACAGCGGACAGAACTTGGGATTGGTGCTACGAAGTTTCAGCACATATAATAAAACTCTTACCTCTTGTGACAGGAATGGTAACACTTGAGTCAAAATAGCACTTAGCCTCTTAGCTATTTCCATCTAACGGAGGTTACTTAGAAAGTGATGACTTACTTGTCTGTGCATTTCTAGGTTCAAACCATTAGCCATTTCATAATACATCACACAAATTCTTTGCATATCTGTTCGCTCACTAAGAAGCTTCTCTCTTTCGAGCTGCAGCCTGAAAAGCAATTACATCAATAAAAAGTCATACGAATGATTTTGCTGCTGTATACAGGTGAACTCTTCTTTAATCCTATCACAAGTTTCAACAACAGTAAACTTGCATGGACCGCCTGGCCCAGAGGGCCCCTGTAAAAATATGTGTAAAACAGGAATACAAATAGGAAGAAAGAATTCTGTTTGAAAAAAACTCACAGGTGGCCTGCTAGGGAACATGAGGCTTTAAGGAGAGACAAAAGTCTCAATAAGGAGAAACCCACGATCCAAACAATAGACACACAGATGAAAAGGTGGATTCAAACAAGACGTGTGAAATCTTGTGCTTCAATGTTCCATATACTGTTATCAGCCGCATCCTTCCTCTACTATTCAGATTGGATTTGATGATACAAGTTTCCTTGTTAATATGTTACTTTGGATTTAGTTATCTTTAAACCTCATACTTTACACTATTGAATCTTAAATAGTATCAAATTGTTAAGGACGCTTCACGGGCATCCTCATTTAGTCACAAAAGATCACTGTTTCCATCAGGTATGGACCTAGGTATATAAAAGTGTATAATTGTAATAAGTGTTAGCAAGCTTACAAGAGGATTATGTCTGAGTCCCTAAAAATAAATCGAGCTCTTCAACTAGTGGGAAATTTTAGAATTCGGTTTTCCGTAGTGGAAACACTTTGTTTCGAAAGTCCAGTCTACTGTGTTGCACCTCTAGTTTATGAATGTTTCCTCTAAAATAAGTGTTCGAATTCTTTTTAAATTAGTGTCATAATAGTTGTTCAGGAGTGTTTAGGATTGTATAAATCATTATGATGTCTCCTCAAAGTAGCCTGTAGGATTTTGAGAGATACGAACCTAGTTTAGGCGGGCGTCCCTCACATGATTTGAACATAAGTTTACGGACGAATTTCGTGGCCCTTCTTTGAATTCGTTCTAGAGTATTCCTGTCTGTCCGAAATGAATAGGAGGGGGCGGGTGTATCATGTTTCCATACTGTAAACGAGGGCGAATAAAACTATTAAAATTTACATGGAAAATCCTATTATAAAACTGGTTACAAACGCGCTTCGGAGTTAAAAGTGTACGAGTCAACTCGGAAGGAAAATTTGTCTCACTTAGCAGTTGATTATAGGAGTTAGGGGACTAAGACGCCTAAATCGTTTTTTACTAGTGACTTGCATAGGAAAGAGATTATTCAGAGTTTATGTATGTTCCACTTTTTTTATGTTAGACAGACAACTTTGCATTTTGTTGAGTTGAAAAGTAGCCCGTTTTTTTCTGCCCAACTCTAAAGTCGAGTCAGATCATTCTAAAGCAACATCTTATCCTACTGGTTGTTGACTTTCCTCAGAAGTTTACCATTGTCAGTAAACACTAATAATTCGGAATATGCTTATTGAAGTAGATCATTTACATAGACTAGAAAGAGGAGTGGTTCCAGGACTAAACTCTAGGGAACACCACTGTGACATCCTTCAGTTTAAGAAAATGAGTAATTTACCCTGACCTCTAGTTACCGTTCATCGAGATAAGACTAAAACCAATCTAGCAGCGAAAATAAATACCTATCTGAGCCAGTTTGTGGAGGAGACAAATATGGTTAACTTCGTCGAAGGCTCTCAAGAAGTCGGGAAATACTATATCGACTGTACCATTTTGGTTTAGCTGGTCCAGCTGTCCACCGCAAACAGTAGGTCTGTGATGCGAAAGTGACCATTCCTAAAACCATAATGTTGGGGAGGGAAGAAATTAATGGATTTCAGGTAGGATTCCATAATCGTAGATGGTGTCTAAATGACAATCACTGACTGTTACGTCTCGTACTTGATGCTTGACTAGTCGCGGACTACCTTAGCACCCCGAACGCTCGAACCCTCCTGGTCGCAAATCAAAAGACAGAAGACGGGTAGACAGGAACTTTATTCCAGTGAGATGGAGAGTAAGTCAGGTACAAAATATTCGTGTATTTATAGTTTTCTGAACAACAAAAATCATTGTTATAATCCATCCAATCGGAATTAAGAAGTCTCAACAGTTACCCAATCAGAACGTGCCACGTCAAGATTCTGGAATGTTCTATCGATCAGTGATTGGACGGAATGTCTTCGGCTCCTTCAAGGGATCTGGAGGCTTTGTTGGGTTTTCTGGCAGCCATCCCAGCACCTCCCCTCTTTAAGGTTCTGTATGTAATGATTTTCTGCTTGGATCTACCTGCAACCTGGTTACCGTGTTTCTTTTACGATTCATTACTCGTGGTTGGATTGTTTTGGCTTTACATCTTCTGCGTTCTTTCTTACTAGGACTTTTTGCAATGTGTCCACTAGCATTTGGAATGGAAGTCGGCCGTGTGTTCTCACTGTTCCTCCATTCTTTCGTATTTGATTTATTTGTCTTATGCAGGTGCCGAAACGTCCCCAAACTAGGTGTAATACTTTTCCAATCCACTGTTCGACGATACACGGATCCCAGTTCCTAATACCTTGATACGACTTGATAAGTACGTTTTCGCCCACTTGAAAACTACGAATAGTCGTCCGTTGCCTTTCATCTTTGGGTTCGTCTGTTCTTTTAGATGAAAGCATACTGTTAAAAATGGTCCGAACTTTCCTTCCGAACATGAACTCAGCAGGTGACTTGCCCTCCAGTACAGCAGGGTTTGGTGTAGCTCGATATGACATTAGAAATTTGTCGATAACTTGCGTCGGCATACTGTCTCCTCCCCCTTTAATCAGAGCTCTTTTTAATGTATCAACGAATCGTTCTGCTTGACCATTAGACTGCGGGTGATACGGTAGAGATCGCATGTGCGTGATTCCGTTTTCGCTGCAGAAATGTCGAAATGCGGACGACGCAAACTGGGTACCGTTATCAGTCACCAGGACCTCTGGGACGCCGAAGCAGGAAAAAAGTCTTGACAATTTCCGAATTGTGACCTCTGACGTCAGACTTGGCATATGATATACTTCCGGCCACTTTGTGAACGCGTCCACGACGACTAAGTAATTTCTACCTTGTATAGGACCAGCGAAATCAGCATGTATACTTCTCCAGGGGGCGTCTGGTTTTGGCCAAGGTTGCGGTTCAGCCTTAGCCAGGCTTTTTGAAGCCTGTAGGCAGGACCAACAGCTTCGGCACTTCGCTTCTATATCCTTATCCATTGACGGCCAGTACGCATAACTCCGAGCTAGTGACTTCATCTTGCTAATACCCGGGTGCCTGCTGTGAATTTGGTTAAGGACTTGGTGACGAAGTGTTTCGGGAATAACAATACGGTGGCCAAACATGATGCATGAATCGACAATTGTCAAGGCGTCTTGCCGACGGAAGTACTGTAGAAGTTCGCCATGAAGTCTAGATGTTGGCCATTCATCGAGTATACAACGGCGAATAATTTCCATTGTATTGTCTCTCTCACTGGCTTCCTTGATGGCTTGAAAAGTAACCGGCAGTCCGGAAACTGCATCTGTTAACACTGTCTGGACCTCGGCCTCTACGCTGGACACGAGTATATCCTCTTCTTGTTTTGTACGGGAGCCGATTAATCTTGAGAGGGCGTCTACCTGACCAAAATCTTTCCTTTGGCTGATACTTTATCTTAAAATCGTAACCAAGCAGCGTAGTAGCCCATCGTTGCAGTCGGTTTGCTGTATACACGGGAATGCCCTTTTTGGACCCGAAAACTGTTAGTAGTTGTTTGTGATCTGTCAATAATGTAAACGGTTGGCCAATAGCATCTTGTGAAACTTCTTTACCGCGAAGATAATGGAAAGAGCTTCTTTCTCTATTTGACTATAGTTTCGCTCCGTTGTCATTAATGATCTTGTAGCATGGGCAATCGCCTTCTCAGATCCATCTGGGTAAACATGTAAAATCACCGCACCGATTCCGTAGTTCGAAGCATCTGCTGCAACCATAATGGGTAGAGCTGGGTCATAGTGTGTCAGAAGTAGGTTCGACGATAGAAGTTGTTTTATTTCTGTAAACGCATGCTGGCATTCATCTGACCAGATCCACTTGACATTTTTCGATAGTAGACGATTCAGTGGGGCTCGCAGACGGTGCAGGTCTGGAAGAAATATACCATAATGACTGACCATTCCCAAGAAGGGATCGTAGGGTCAGAACATCTGTAGGTGGTGGCATCGTCTTAATAGCTTCGATGTTTTCTGGATCAGGTCTTCTTCCATTTTTATCCACTATAAATCCCAAGAATCGCACTTGCTGCAGATGGAAGGCACATTTTTCAGCACGTAAACGGAAACCGAAATCCCCAATTCGTGTGAGCACTGAATCCAGCTTCTTTTCTAAATCGGCTTGATCTACACACATTATGAGTATATCATCCAAATAAGCAGCAGTACCAGGAATGTCTTGTAACATCGTGTCCATGATTTTTTGGAAGATTGGTGGGGCTGTCTTCACTTCAAACGGCAGTCTGTTATAGCGAAACAGTCCTTTGTGGGTGTTTATAGTCAAGTAGTATTTACATTCTTCAGCTACTGGAATTTGTAAGTAGGTGTCTGATAAGTCCAACTTTGCGAAGTATCTTCCTCCATTCAGCTTCGCGAATAAGTCTTCTGGTAGCGGCAACGGATACTGATGGGCTTCTAGTGCTTCATTTAGACCTGTAGAATAATCTGCACATAATCGGATGCTTCCATTGGGTATCTTAACGATTACTATTGGAGCTGCCCATTCGGAGAAATTTACCGGTTAGATGACACCACTTTTTTGAAGGCGATCTAACTCTTGCTCGACAATAGGTGAAGCAGCATACGGTACTGGACGTTTAGGTCGAAAAACTGGAGTGGCACCGTGCTTGAGGACTAGCCCGTGCTTTCGCTTTATGACACTCCCCCAATTCTTCTGCAAACACCCTATGATGTCTTCCTAATACAGTGTTCCTCATTTTCGTCTCTGACACCTCAGAAGTCCTGATGCGGCTGCAGATGTGGTTAATCGAAAAGTTAGCCAGATGCAGAGTTTCTATTAGGTCGAAACCCAACAAGTCTAACCCCGGACTCTGTGAGGTATACTGTTGCATTTGCCTTCGCGTTCCCCTTAGCAACTTCACAGCCTATCTCACCGACAATATTTAATTTACCTCCGTATGCACTGTGTGCTAGCTGAATTGTCGGGCACACTGAGGATTCGCCAATATGCTTCCAGGTTGCTCGGCTGATAAGCGTTATGTCAGAAGCGGTGTCGAGTTGTAGACGAGTACGACGGCCGTTGACCTTTATGATAACTTTTTTTTCGGCTGGAATGTTGTGTACTAGTGTGAGCCACCATTATTTTGTTGGTTAATACACGAGATTTATATTTTCTGGAATAGGGTTTCGGTGCATGACGACGACTGTAACTATCCTTTACAGTGAGTCTCTTTGTGTCCTTTACGATGGCATTTGCTGCAACGGTGATCTTTGTATGGACAAAACTTCTTAAAGTGCCATTCTCCGTATAACCAGCATGGAGACGGAGGCTGTGAACCATATTGCTTTTGCGTGCTAGAATCTTTTCTCTCCGTTATTGTATGGACGTACGAAGAGCGACTGCCGTTCTCAACCATAGAAGTATCATGTTTCAATTTCACTAACCTCTGGCATTCACTGGTGACTTCTTGTAGCGTGATGGTTGGACACTGTTCAATCTTACTCAAAATTCTGGTTCTAATATCGGCATCTTCCGGTGATTGCAAACTGCATACAAAAACCAGACACTTAAACTGGTCCTCTGTCATCGATGAGAGTCTAAATCGCTCACACTCACGGTTCACTATGCCTGCATGCTTCACCCAGTCGTCATCACCTGCTTTTGATAACTTTAGGCATTGATAGCGAATATTAAATAAGGACGATTGTTCGCCAAAAATTTGCGACAGGATCTCAACTGTTGCTTCGAAGGAAATATCTCTTGGGTTCTTTGAAAGGATGAAGTTAGTATAGCGTTCATCTTCAACAGTGCCAGGCTTTCGCAGGAGCATTCTGACCTTCGAGGCATCATCAACTTTTTCCAAGTCGACCTTGAACAAGTCTTCGTACTTCTTAAACCAGTGAATCAAACGTAATACCAGCTAAGCCATCAAAATGGAACTCATTGATAGAGTTAATGATGAAGTCTGCGTGAGATGTACATGAGTTTTCTGACAGCCCCTTCTGAGTAAGGTTCATTTACTGGGTCAAGGTTTCTAGCACGCGTATCTGGAACTGTTCGTAGCGTTTCCCTTGGCGTTCCAGCAAGGCTTCAACTTGTTCGAAGGTAAGTGACATTTTGATAGTTCACCCCGTCGCCAGTGTTACGTCTCGTACTTGATGCTTGACTAGTCGCGGACTACCTTAGCATCCCGAACGCTTGAACCCCACTGGTGTGATTGCATATTTCTTCAATCACTTGAAAGTTTTGAGTACCGACTGATAAACAGACGGCTTAATAGCTCTCAGGATAATTTTCAGCAGAAATTCTCAGTGCGCACTGACGTCAGAGTTGGGGTAAGCTTTTGTATTTACCTGTTAGAAAGCATCCGTTGACGTAGGCTCGTTCGAGCGTTGTAATTTAGGTGTACATTGTCAACAGTGCATTTATTTCCGTTTTAAAAATGATGAAATGCAGAACGGCCTTATCACTTTCCCTAAAGGAGCTAGAGTTGAAGGGTTGTCCACCAAAATTTTTCGTTGGTTGGGGTACAATCAAAACGTGATGGTACCTAACAGTCCTTCCAACGAGTTTCTGACTTCATATGTTAAAATAATCCTAAATCTGTGATAAGTTTAGAGGATCGGGCTCAGGTGAAAGTCATTCTGTTCACTATATGAGCAGACAGCGAAATTTATTTATAGGAGATCGAAGTCTCCAAAGCCTAACTTGATACAAACTTGATTTATATGTGGGCAGTTGATACTTTCTACTCGAAAGGCGTGGGATGCCGGTATAATACTGACTTAAAATATCCCGGTAAGATCCTGCAAGAAGCCTATTCATTTCAGTATTTCTGCTTGGTTGGTTCAAGCCCGTTCCTCGCCTTTATCACCGCATAATCCACTAGTGTGACAACTGCTTCCAGTGAATCATATAAATGCAGTATTTTGTCTCCATGTGACCTTTCGGGATGTAATTTGACTCTAGTTGGTAGTGTCCATTTAACTGAAATGCTTTGACAGAAAAGTACTATTCATAGCGGAGGTTTCACACCCCCATCCTTATTGCACACACGAATAACCTGTTGCGTGAAAATACCAGTAAGCTTTGGCAATCGTTCCACGGACTTTCATCCTTAAAATGCCGTAATGCGCGTTCTTTAAAACCGAGTTTTGGGTACCTCTTAAACGGTCACATTCGTCCCTTTGAAAAATCTTAACCAGATCGCAACTCGAACCACCGTGGGTAGCATCTCTCTCTAGTTTGCCAGCCTAGACGTTGCTATCCCATTAAAGCTCTGTTTACGATAAAATATAATTTCGCTTCCATCCTTCATTGCCTTCTGATTTCTCAGTCGTAAGAGTGGGGTCCATTCGATAGAAGTGGCTTCGGTTATACGACTAGCGCAACTTGGTCATATATCCGGGTACACTTCATTGGTGAGCAGGACGTCATCTGGAAACGATCATTTACTGTGAGTTCGTTCCTTTTTATAGTTTTTAACAGAGTATTATTGGTGGTTTATTTTTTTACCGCATATTTTTCACAGTATCTTTGTATTTGCATACATTACTGTTTTTATGATGTCAGACCAGACTCCTAGGCTAATTAGGATTAAAACCCCTACGCCTCCAAGCTTTCAGCTCATTCCTTTTTGGGCAGATAATGTAGAAGCCTGGTTCTGCTACGCAGAAGCAGAATTTCGAGACCAATGTGTGACAGATCCACGCGTTCAATTTTTGGCTGTCGTAAGGTCACTTCCGCGTGAATTGAAACAGGTACGTTACCCCTTTTTTTTCAGTCACGACTTCGTAGAACCGTACGAACAGCTCAAAAGATCAATTCTCAAACGAGGAAACTTGTCCGACAGACAACGTCTTGATGAGTTGTTTCACACCATCGAGCTTGGTAGCGGTTCAGCGACCGTAATGTTATCGCGTATGAAAGGGCTAATTGGTCAACGCACTTCTGATGAAGGTCTCCTTCCGTCAACTCTTCCTATCAAAGCTGCCACAACAAGTGCAAGCAGTATTGGTAACATTTAACAACAACTCAGTAGACGTGTAGCGACTTAAGTTAACTAGCCAAGAGTTGATTTCACAACTTATGTATACACGTACATAAGAATGCTTAAGTATTCATTTACTTTCTTATTCTTTATAGGGATTATATTTCCTATTATCTTATATTGAATGTTAAGGACATTGTGTGTTTGAATGATTAGGATACCGCTCCAACTGTCTCCTGCCCACGATACGAAATAAAGACCTGTTACCAAAGATTATTGTTTCTTCTGTTAAAATAGAACGAAACGTACCTAATTACTAAAGACGAACTAGCTTCATCTGCTGATCGAATTCTGGAGATCACCAGAACTCGCCACAATGAGGTTTATTCCGTTACAGAAAAACCTGATTAGACCGTAAACGAAATAACTAAGATTGTGCAATACTCTTTCTCGTTTCTTCGATCTACAATAACAACGCCAACCAAGCAATCCTCGACGACGAAGTTCATCGCTCAAAAGATCCTCATCTTCGACCTCGAAGAAGGGAAAATCCACATTAGGTGTTGGTACCACAACACTTATGGCAAGGATTCAAAGAAGCGTAGAGACCCCTGTTGTTTCCCTAGCCACAAACCTACTGTTGATGCATCGGGAAACTATCCCGCCGGCACGCGTTAACTGCAACCGTAGCTGGTGGAAACAGCCGCCTGTTATTCATCACTGATGTGATAACGAAGGTTCGCTACCTCGTCGATACTAGCGCAGAAGCCAGCGTCCTTTCTGAAACTTCATCTGATCGCCAACATGAAGCTGCATTTGATCTACAGGCAGCTGACGGAAAACAAATAGCCACGTATGGAAAAAAATATGTGTACTTAAACGTTGGCTTGCGCAAACCCATACACTGAATTTTCACTATTGCTGATGTGAAAATACTTATCATAGGCATAGATTAACTAAGCTACCACAACTTGCTTGTGGACCCTTGCAAAAAGAGGTTAGTTGACGGCAACACAAAGCTTGTACGTACGTGGAACCACTGCTACAGGTTGTAGCCTATTTCCTCTTCGCTTTAAACATTTAATTAACCCTTATTTTCAGCCAATACTTGACAAGTATCCGGATCTAAATAAGGCGACATCGAAGTTATCATGTGTAACCAGCAATGTTACACATCACATCACGACTACAGGTCAACCTGTATTCTCCAAAGCACGCCGATTAGCACCCGAAAAATAAAGGATTGCTAAGAATGAATTCGATCATATGATCGATCTAGGAATAATTCGCCCATCCAGCAGCCCATGATCGTCTCCATTACATATGGTCCCGAAGAAAGATAGCGATAATTGGCATCCCACTGGTGATTACCGACGTCTTAACGCACAAACTACGCCCGATCGTTACCCTTTACCTCACATCCACGACCTAACGGCCACGTTAAAGGGAATGACAGTATTCTCAAAAATTGATCTAGTAAAAGTCCTAAAATCAAATACCGATGGCCGAAAATGACATTCCGAAAACGGCTATTGCAACCCCGTTCGGTCTTTACGAATTCCTCTGAATGTCCTTCGGCTTGAGGAATGCAGCTCAAACATTTCAGCGTTTCATTGACGACGTGTTTCGCGGGCTCGACTATGTCCATGCATATGTCGACGACTGCTTGATAGCAAGCCCAGACGAGGAAACACACATGAAACATTTGGACACAGCTTTTCAAATACTGCAGCAATACGGAATTACTATTAATATACCTAAAATGTCAAATCGGAACAACTTCAGTTAGGACTTCCTGGGGCATACTATTGACGCTAATGGTATACAGCTTTAAAATCACAAGATGGCGGCAATTCTGGAGTATCCGGGACCAACCACCATTAAGCAGTTACGAGCTTTCAACAGGTTGGTAAGTTTCTACAGACGATCTATCCCCAACTGTGCATCTATTGTAAAACCCCTAACGGATCAGCTTCGTGGGAATAAAAGGGTGGTCACAATGGATTCAGAATCAAAGAAAGCTTTCGTTGCAATTAAAGAGGCAATAGCCAATGTAACTATGCTGGCACACTACAATACTGAAGCTCCTATCAGCATTGCAGTCGACGCTTCTGACTCAGCGATTGGCGCAGTTCTACAACAATGGACTGGCCAAGCTGGGCAGCCCTTAGCATTCTTCTCAAGACGACTAAACTACACTGAATCGAGGTACAGCACTTTTGGACGTGAACTACTAGCCATGTACTGTGCTGTACGTCATTTTCAACATTCCATCGAAGGCCGATAATTTACAATATTCACCGACCATAAACTACTGACGTTTTCGATGAAGTCATCTTCAGATAAGTACTCTCCATGAGAGTCGCGTCATCTTGACTATATCTCCCAATCCTCTACGGACATACGACATATATCGGGAGCTAACAATGTAGTTGCTGACGCCTTATCGAGAATACATTCCTTGAATCGTATCCAAGGAATCGACCTAGTTAAACTAGCTCAACTTCAATGTGAAGATACCGATTTTCATCACGAGTTATCAACAACAACGCTCCAACTCCAAACTAAAACGATTGGAAAAGGTAAAAACATTTTAATTTGTGATTCTTCTACAGGTATAGCCCATCCAGTCGTCCCCAGGAGTAATCGACGAGTCATCTTCGACACATTGCACAACCTTTCTCATCCTGGAATTCGTGCTACAAGTAAACTGAGAGATTCTCCTGGCCAAAGATGAATAAGGATGTTATAGAATGGGCGCGTACTTACATAGCCTGCCAGAAGAACAAAGTAATTTAACATAATAAATGACCCCTAGGCACTTTCTCAACCCCTGACGCTCGATTTGATCACATCCACCTTGATTTGGTAAGACCTCTACAAGAATCAAATGGATTTTCTTATCTTCTGACATGCGTGGACCGATTCACACGCTGGCCAGAAGCGATTCCGCTCAAAGAAATCACTAGTGAAACGATCGCTCGCACTTTCGTCGAACGATCGGTAACCAACTTTGGTTGTCCATGTATAATAACGACAGACCGTGGACGCAAGTTTGAATCTGGGTTGTTCCACGCTCTGACCAAACTTCTTGGAACTACGCGTTTCAGAACGACCGCTTACGACCCACAATCTAACGGTTTGGTAGAAAGATTCCATCAACAACTGAAAGCATCACTTTCAGCTACAAACATCCCTCAGTGGATCGACGCCTTACCACTAGTTTTACTCGGGATTCGCAGCACAGTAAAAGATGTTGAATGCAGTGTCGCCGAATCAGTCTACGAAACCACTCTTCGACTACCAGGTGAGTTTGTGGAAACCGCTTCCACTTCGGCAAACCTGGAAATGAATTCTTACGTGAACTGACTTACAAATGCTATGCGCTTAGTTAAACCAGTTCAAACTCGACAACAATCGATAGACACCTTTATCCAACTGGCCTTAAAATATAGTACACACGTTTTCGTACGTCGTGATGTCGTACGCCGACCTCTCGATGCAACTTACGAAGGGCCATACATGGTTCTTAAACGTGAAACAAAGTACTATACGATTGACAAAAATGGCCATGAAAATAACGTCAGCATAGACCACCTCAAAGCAGCCTACCTAGAAGGTACACCTTTTAGTGTCGAATTCGCTGCAACACCTGAGAAACGTGAAATGAACGAAGTCATTACGCCTCAAGCAATGACTAACACGCTAGTAAAAATACCGAAAAGCTCCATAACGCCAAGAGCTACGCGTTCTGGTAGAAAAGTACGATTTCCAGAACACACAAACGAATACGATGTCTACTAATTTCCTCTTACTACCTACGTACGTATAACAATTTTTTGCTGTTGTCTTAATAGAAATAATATAAAATAAATAAATACAATTCGATAAACTCATTATTATTATTATTTTTTAAAAGAAGAGCGTTTCATTATTTGTTGTCGGTGTTCAACACGTTTTTATAGACGCACTGAGTTAATAATTATTTTTTTGTATACAAAATGCACAGATTTACATTTCAGTTTTTCTTTTCAACTTCCAGGCCGTCTGGAAACAAACAGAAGGACTTGGAAGGAACAAGGATTTTTTATGTACAATTATTTTATGCAACGACACCATAGTGCTAGGACTGACGTCCAGAAGCTGCACAACATCGCAAGCCATCAAAGGAACGTTTACCAATGTCTGACGCATTGGGTTTTATCATTTGGCTGGCACGTCTTAGGGTCCTTACGAACCCATTAGAAGGAAAGTGAGCTGTAGCGGTAAATAATCCCCAAAATAAGTAGTTGCATAGGCTGTCGACATTGATGCTGACCATGTCTGTTTTAGCGGACACTACTAGTTGGAGGCGCGCGGTCACGCATCTTCACCAGGTCACGACTCGAACCACCGTGGGTAGCATCTCTCTCTAGTTTGCCAGCCTAGACGTTGCTATCCCATTAAAGCTCTGTTTACGATAAAATATAATTTCGCTTCCATCCTTCATTGCCTTCTGATTTCTCATTCGTAAGAGTGGGGTTTATTCGATAGAAGTAGCTTTGGTTATACGGCAAGCGAAACTTGTTCATATATCCGAGTACACTTCACAACTATTGTAATCACAGACCTTATACTGAATATTTTATCAAATTTAGCATGTGTTAGTTGTACTGCCATTATATTATGCTAATTGTGAAACAAATGTTCTTTTGTTTTCAGGAAAATGTTACTATTATTACTATCATTATGCCATTTGATTTTTGCCGTATGTTTATTGCTTGTGCCCTTATTAACTAACCATTTTCACGCCCTAAGTCAGTGGAAAGTCAACATTTTTTCCAAAGTGTGTACTCACCCCTGATGATTTTGAAAGCGATAAAATTTAGCCAGGAGGTGGGCCTAAGAGGTTTATTTATGAGATCGTTGAAGAGTAGCATGTTGACTGATAGACTAAGGGGGCAGTGTTCTAGGTTGGTCACCATATTTTTTCTGAGTTAACATAACGGTATTCAATCAGCTAGAGTATTTTCTTATGGTTTGCCTCGATTCCACAGTAACTGGCCCTATGAAAACCTTAGCATACCACATGTTAGACCAGGACGGAGGAGGTAAATTTAAAGAAGTGAAAGGATATGGTCACCAGTACTCAAATGGTCCGCTAGTTTAGGACTTATGTCTCCTTATCAGTGAAAACGAAATACTCTTTCTATTGATCCTAACGCGAGTGAACTGGGCTATGTTGAAGCATTCCGTCTCTCCTACTTGCACTCCCTGCTGCTTCATGGACAACTCCCTAACTGATCATGATGCTATGTAGTCTAGGGCTTACAAGCCACTTCATTTTGGAGTAAACTTCAGGAGTGGAAGACCCATACTTCACATGCATGCCCTCCGTTAAAGGCTTTTGAACTTCACTGACGTATTACATTTATACAAACAACGATGGAAAACTATCAAGTGAGAATTTGTTTCATCGCGTCAACTTTGTAAATACTTATTCATAATTGGTCCAAAGTCAAATAATATTGATGGATTTGAAGTTTGTAGCAATTTATTTACCTTCAGACAAGTTAGATTATCGGATATTCTGCTCTTACCAGTACGCAAGTTCGATACGCTTCAGTATGTGTGTTAGGATAAGTGAAATTATTATCTGGATTTGTTTAATTAATTAGTTTTTAAGTAACCAAACAGGCAAGGATGAGCGCCGATTATGTGAAAGCACGTTGTACGTATGTACGTTTGAATGAACCACTACATGATGTTCTGCTCAAAGACTGCCGTTTGGATTTCATCCTGATTGGTACGTGCTGTTAGTAACTGACCTTACGACAGCCAAAAATTGAACGCGTGGATCTGTCACACATTGGTCTCGAAATTCTGCTTCTGCGTAGCAGAACCAGGCTTCTACATTATCTGCCCAAAAAGGAATGAGCTGAAAGCTTGGAGGCGTAGGGGTTTTAATCCTAATTAGCCTAGGAGTCTGGTCTGACATCATAAAAACAGTAATGTATGCAAATACAAAGATACTGTGAAAAATATGCGGTAAAAAAATAAACCACCAATAATACTCTGTTAAAAACTATAAAAAGGAACGAACTCACAGTAAATGATCGTTTCCAGATGACGTCCTGCTCACCAATGAAGTGTACCCGGATATATGACCAAGTTGCGCTAGTCGTATAACCAAAGCCACTTCTATCGAATGGACCCCACTCTTACGACTGAGAAATCAGAAGGCAATGAAGGATGGAAGCGAAATTATATTTTATCGTAAACAGAGCTTTAATGGGATAGCAACGTCTAGGCTGGCAAACTAGAGAGAGATGCTACCCACGGTGGTTCGAGTCGTGACCTGGTGAAGATGCGTGACCGCGCGCCTCCAACTAGTAGTGTCCGCTAAAACAGACATGGTCAGCATCAATGTCGACAGCCTATGCAACTACTTATTTTGGGGATTAATTATCGCTACAGTAGTTATATATAACAAGACAGTCACGTATACGAATATAAAACAAACTAATCAAGTTCGGCAAAGATAACATCACTATAAACAAGTGGAATGTTAAAATAAGTAGACGATTAGTCAGATAGTTGGACTGCACATATGAGTGTTAATGAAAACTACTAGAAAACACTGATAAATACAGGTCTTATATGCAGCATACGTGAAGCATGTTGGTAATAATAATAATAACAATAATAAATTTCTTAGTTCAAAATTAATAGTCACAAGAATAGCTAGTTTTGAAACAAATAAAACATTATTTAGATATCAAGGATAATTAGATAATTGAAATTAAATAACTCGATAAGAAAAAACTTTTAATTATCTAATTATCCTTGATATCTAAATAATGTTATAGTTACCTCAGAATTGGCTATCAAATATGGACAAGCTAACCTCTAAGTGGGAGAAAGATGGAGCGATACTCGTACATAAAAAATCAGCAAATCAGAGTCTTTAGACTATCATCCAATTCCCTTGCTCTTTGCAGTAACGCAGGTTGTGGATAGAATCCGTAACAAAACTCTCCGTAACAGTGTAATCAGTAATTTCCTACTACCCGTGTGACTACAGAGCTTTTGATGTTCAGGTGTTTCAACACTAAACGACTGACAGCATGAAATAGCTGGACTCTACCAATATAGCCTGGAAAGGTAAATAATCTATTAAATGAATAAATGTATAGGCTTTTGTCATTGAAGCTAATCACATTTGTTTCAGTGGATACAGCCAGTTGAAGGAGCCCAGACAAAAATCACCACCAGATCACGAAACAAAACAATGTCGGACGCAACTCACTCACTAGTCAACTAGCCTAGATGTTGTTATAACATTAGCGCTCCAATCAACATAAAACATAACATCTCTATCATTTGATTTGGATTGTAAATAGCAACTAAAATCCAGTACAGGTGTTTCGTACTATATGAGACTAGTTGAAATATACAAATTCATCCTACTAGTATCTCTACCATATCATGCTGTATTCAGATAAACTCTGAATGGTATGTGCGATTCAGTCCTTGAAGTTTCGACGGCTATTTTTCAAAAGTAACTTGGTTAAACAACAATTATATATCGAGCACGACTACACCATGCTCATTAAAAATACAGCTTGTCGTAATGCATAATTAATACAAAATGAGAATGATATAACACCAATAACATAGACTGATATTGTAAATTCGAACAAACGATGAATGGATCCTTAAAAACGTAGGCGACTAGTAAATGCAACACATTTGAATAATTCATATTTGTAAACATTCTCACCGAATACAATTATTATGGATTCCAACATTTCACTCGTCAAACTGATCCGACCTTCATCAGTCAAGTTATTAATTATCGGAATTACCGAATACAAATATAAATAAGAGTTGAAATGTCACTATGATTTTTCAATCATACGCAGAGTATAAGCATACTGCATTAGTCATTGTAAGCGAACCATTGCTCAGAATGTCATCAGTGAATTAATGTGGGCATATATGTGTGTGTAGTTTACATGTTTGAAAACGTTTGTACACATCCACTACCTCACTGACTATGATCATGGGAAACAATAGACTGTCTGAAGTGTAACTATGCAAATGATTGCAAAATTCGAGAATGAGTAAAATCAAATGGATGTGATGATAAACATGAGTCGAAAAGTGAATAATCATTTGTTTAAGGTTTGAGTAAATGAATTGTGCAATCCTACTACATAATTGTACGTGATAGAGTGTTGATGAAGACAGTTGATAAACGCAAAGTTATTTATGAAAGTTAACAACTAAATAGAAGAGTGTCATTCTTTGTAGTTCATTGTATAAGACAGTAGAAGGATGTTATTAGTTTGCTAAGTTCATCTTCTGAGTTTGTTTACAAGTATAATTAATTCAAATGTTTTACACCAGATGCTGAAGTTTTGTGATTCTGTTCGTTCTCTTCTGGACAAAATCTGTATAAAACGATTTGTCATTGAATCGAATTGTCGAATAAAATGTACAGTTTGCATAATCATTGAATATTTAATCAATAGTGCTTAAAGCATCATGTTAACAAAAAACGTTTATTGGTCAATTCATCAGATAATACATTTCTGAAAATGTCAACGAAATTTCTGAGGACATCAAACTCATCTAAGAGATTGAAACTGTTGACCACACATTGGCTTATCTTGATTGTTTGATAGAAAGAAATCAGAGTAACTGTCTGAAGATTATCATTTTACGAAATCCAACGTAATCTAAGAAATACTTAGACTATAAATCAACTGTCGATTTGTCAATAATAGTGACGGTTACTGTGAACCTGATATAAAGAGTCCATCTGTTTGTTACAGATACGGATAGGAAAACTTAATTGAATTTAGTGATGTCCACATTAATGATAAATAACTACCATAAGAAACATGGTTTCAAATTATGGAATGCATTGACACTGTGGTTGTACAATACCGAAACGGCACTTAAGAAGAAACTAGAAGAATTGTGAATAAACATGGTATACTAGTCTTTTTATGAACGGACAGTACTTTTCAGTATAAAATAGTAAATATTGAAATAGCATACTAAAGGAAGAAGAGACGGAATGTGTTTGTGAAACTAAATGTGATAAGGTTCTTGAAATCAAATGAATTTTTACTTCCATCCTCTGGCTCACTGTCATATATAGTATTGATTTCGCGGCCAAACCATCAATGCCTTGGTATCTGTAGCCGATGAGAAATTGCCAGTTTGTTGACTTACATGTGCTCAGCTCCTTTGTTATTTTGACACAGTTAATTGCCCATATTTCATTATTTGTTTTGTTTTCTAATCATTTCTTTATATAATTATTATAGATAGTATGAAAGAGGGTTTAAGTATGCAGGCTTTTGCATCTTGATGACTGTAAAGTTGGTTACTTTACAGTATGACATGTTTGAAAGAAGACATGTGATTGGTTAATATCTTGTGACAGACATGAGTCGAAGGTTAGATCTTATATATATATATATATATATATATATATATATATATATATATATATATATATATATATATATATATATCTTGTATATTATTGGTTTATTTTTGTTGTAATACATGCGTATGACTAGTTGGCTTCTTGATTAATCAGTCGAATTATTGTGCTTGGGCAATAGATTAAGGCAAGGCTGGGTGCTAGCTGTAGGACATAGAGCTGTGGATAACAGAATTCACAATATAGGCCATCACTGCTTCAGATACAACACAGTACTCATCAGTTGTATCGTAATTTCAAATAATTCTTTTCTTATTATCTTAAATTTCGCATATCGCTTGATCGTTTAGTTTTCAATTCATCCCCCTTCCCTACGTGGATTTACTAGAAGGGTGGGTTTGTGGATTGTTTAATTTCAAGAACAGCTTATAATCACAATATAATTCTCACTATGATTAAGATAAAATCAAATTGAGCTACAATCTATTTAAGGGTTGACATTATTTAAGCAACCATAATAAAACTGCATCAAACTGCATTCATATTAACACATATACAGTCTATTTTCACTTAACACACCTTTTTATATGCATCCATATCATACTAACATACACAAACACCTTTCACTTGAAGTTATCATGACATATTCAGATTTGTATTTTGATTTTACTATCTTATTTTGATTTTGAACGGTCACTGTGTATTATTTAAATTTGGGTTAATACAACTTAGTTAGACAGATACAACGCAGAACTTCGTACGTAAGTACATCAGTTCAGGTTGCCATACCACATCAGCACAGAGACGCAACTGTCAGTTCAAATCCAAGAGTGATAGCGATAGTAGAAGTATTAGCAGTAATGCAGAAGATTAGGGAGCGAAGATATGATTCGAAAAGTATAATTCAGTAAGATAAATTTGAAAGGAGAAAGATAGAGAATTCAGAAGGTTAGATTTCGAGAGAACACAAAGAGTGGATGCACCTGCGCCATTGCGAACGATTCTGAGCCATGTCGTTCAAAGTCTCTAACCATTGGTGACTTTCGTCTCGCGGACCCCAACCACGCAGCCTACATCTACCAACATGACTTAGTCCACGTGTCAGTGACTTCATCGATTTCTGCCATGTTTTGGTTTGGCCGCCTCTAGCCTTCTTCCAACCTATTCCTACTACGCAAAACATAGCTCGTCGAGGCAGACGGTAGTTAGATATGCGTAACACATGTCCCAACCACCTCAACTGATGAAGTTTCAATACCTCATCTATTGATTTGCCCTCCTTTCCTAGAACCCGTTTCCTAACGACAGCATTGCTCACTCGGTTGTCCCACGATACTCGAGCAATGCTTCGGAGACACCTATGATCGAAGACCAGTAACCTACGAATGTCCTCTACTCTTAACGGCCATGTTTCGCTACCGTATAGTAGGACAGAGCTAACTGCTGCACGGTACACTCGTCCTTTGGTTAGCAAGCGGATATCTCGCCTACGCCATAAGTGACGCAACTTGGCAAAAGCCAATCGAGCTTTCTGTATCCGTGATGAGATTTCGTCAGTCACCAGGCCATCAGCACTGATGAGACTCCCCAGATACGTGAAGCGGTCTACACGCTCGGCTACTTCACTCCCTATCACTAGTTCAGGTGCCGATGCAACCTAATCCTGAAGCAACATTTTGCATTTCGAGGAGGAAAACCGCATTTTGTCAGCGTCTTCACCAAATAGGACTACGTCATCAGCATATGCTAAGTCAGTAAGCGAGGCTCCTGGTAGAAAGTCAACCCCTAAAAAGTCAGACGAAGATAAGGTTATATTTAGGAGCATGTCTATGACAAAATTAAACAAGAATGGGGAAAGTGGACACCCCTGACGGACACCCAGTTGTTTGTTTATGTTCTGAAGAAGTGACAGAACTAAGTGGCTAAACGCTAAAAAATGTTAATTTCTACACATTGGAACATTACAAATATATATCATTTATTATTTTTATAAGGGCTACAATATTTCATGATAAACATTTTGGAATGAAACGACGACGACAACAACAACAACAACAATAATAATAATAATAAGACAAATAAAAACGAACACAACAAACTAGTCAACAATCAAGATGTTGTGCACAAAATGAATTGATATTTCATACATAATTGAATTACATGAATTCATTAAGTGGATAAATGCATAGAATTCTAACTGTTATCATAGTTAACAAACATTAATTATTACGTTAGTTTATCAAAACGTTCTTTTGTTTTTGCACGTATATACGCTTGTGTTAATTCTCTTGGCGTAGATTCAATTGACATTACATGTTTAGTTGAATTACTGCTTGAACCAAGACCAGCCTGTGGATTTGCACGTAAACTGACAGTGATCTTGAGGATGAATTAATATAGTATGATTGTGTAATGTAGTGAGTCAAACAAGTTTTTGAACAAAAAAACAGAAGTAAAGAACTATTAAGTACTTTAGATAAACAATAAACATATATAATATGAAATATATTCAATTAGAGTCAAGATTATCCACAACGTTTTCATTATCACACTAGATAAGTTGTGTAACTGACACTGCAATTATTTTTTTCCATTCAGTTAGTGAGTGAGCTTTGTACACTAGAGCGTAACTTTCACTTAAGGCTTCACTTACCTCCCTAACTTTAATTATATTCACGTTTTCTATTCAGATGTAAGGCTGAGCTAAGCTGACATGTTCTCTTAGATAGTTGAGGACTTGAGGTGTCTGGAATGAAATCTCTAGTGAAAATTACACTAATATACAGTAGTCTCATACCATATAATTTAGAATGCTCGACACAACATACATAGTGTAAATTATGTGGATAATCTGAATCCTTATAGAAACAATAAGTTTATATACATATAGTTTTTCTCAGACATGGATACCTTAGTACGGTTTTTAGTTTTGATGACGATACACAATGTTTGTGTGATGAACAATTAAGTTAATTACCAAACTATTCGAACAGATAAGTACATGGCGGAGAAGGGTTTATTTTTAACAGACCAGTGGTTCGGAGGGTTAAATATTAGGTTACTGAGTCTATTTTAAGTGTTTTATTATATCATAACCAGTCAACAATATCTTAAGATTTTATGGTAAGTGTATCCACCTTCTATGACAATTTCAAGAATTACAGCAAAATTTTATTAGCGTTTGCTAGTGTTCTCCAAGATAAATGGCTTAATTGTGAGGCCATCACTTTCATTTTGGACAAAATCGGTATCTGTTTCACTCAGTAAACGTGTGACCTTCATTTCGATTTTTTATTAGTAATTTTATCTTGCAAGTCATACTAGCCTGTGTTCAGATGACAGACGAAATTCCTTAGCAATATGAAACGATGACTTAATGGTTAGACTTCATACTCCTCAAACAGGAGGTCATAAGTTTGAACTCCGCCTCACCTACTTTAAGAAAGTGCATCAGGATGGTATCATTAGCCTTCAAAAGAAATGTATCCTCAAACAGAGAACATAAACCTATACTTATCAAATGAGTTACATTGATTAGTAGTTTTCTTGTCTGAAACCAAATAGGTCTCAGTTCTAGAATCAATTTGTTGATAAAATTATCAATTCAGCCACGTCAATCATACAAGCATTTTATTACTTAACTGTGTTACCATACCAGTGTCGCTATTTAAAATACAATATGCTTTGCTTGGCAACTGTAAAAGCCCATAAAAGAATTTAGGGAAAACACCTTATATGTTTATTATCAATGTACATATGACTCATTAAAAAACTTTTGTATGTCACAATATTTTTCAACATTTTGTGTATTCCAGACCTGTCTCTTGAGTATGCATCTCATTACCTTTACCCTAACAGACTTATAAAGGATATTCAATCCATTATAAAGGAATTTTGCCTATTCATCTGGTTGGTATTGTGTAATCAGTTAATTTTATATTAACATACCTTAATTCAGTCACCAATGCTTTATGACCTTTGAATAGTAGTCACTTTGTCCACCTTATCACTTTTCTTAATTATCTGCAATCATCTTTATGAACATTTTGTAACTTATTATATTATGAAATTTAAAAGCGTGTAACAGAATCATTGTGCTTATAAGATTTTGATTGACTGAAGGTATGTACAAATGAAAGTCAGACGGAGTTATCATAAACTTCTAAAGTAACTTATTATAAAACATAAAAGTAAAGTATTCAACCGATATTCTAACCAACTAATCAGTGCATAAAAGGTCAGGCTACGGGTACGTAAAATACTAAATTTCCTTCTCCGTAAAAATAACATGCTTATGGAATGACTAAATACTGAAAACTGAACTGTTTCCCACTGATCAAACATGATTATTCCAGGTATTTCAATCCGTAACAGAGATCTTGCATGTTTAAAAAAACTTGAATATTTAAGAAATGCTGAATTACCCACCTTCCTACACCATTACTGATTATCAGTAATATTCATTAGTTATTATTATAAAAGCAAGCAAAATCACAAATATAAAAATAAATAAATAAGAAAATGAAAACTTACCGGTTCTGAAATCCCAGTTTTCCTTTTACCCAACCCTTGACCAGGAGTCCAACCCATTTTAGCTAACAATTTAGCGCCTTTGTTTTCATCACCAATAGGTTTATATACACTGGCTGGTGTTGATCGAGCGATTAATGGAGTTTTTATAGTCTGTTGTTTAATTACCCCTGGTGCAGGAGGTAGTGGATAACCTGCCGCTTTTAAATTCATTTCAATCGCGCGTCTTTGAGCAGCACGATCTATGTATAGTTTATCTACCTTTACCTGGGGTCTTATTCGAGGAAACTTAAGACGTAAACAAAGTAAATTAAAAAAAATTATTTTTAAAGAAAGTCAAGTAACCGACTGATTATAGTTAAGCAACTACTGAAAATGAGGGATCAATGGACAGCTACTTCGTGCTAATATATAGAGATTCCTCAGTTCACGCACATCAAATCCCGTCACAGATAGAACCTACAAATTTAGATCTCACAGTAAGTGCATTACATCTTGATTTGAGACATGGTGTCCAATGTACTATATTTCCAACTTGGTTCAATTTGCGACAATGAAGGACTATCATAAACTGACATAAATGATACTTATCTCATGGCCGGTTAAATCAAAATCCCCCAATTAATTAGTCCCATTAAAATTTATTGTTAAGTTAAGAGGGAGTCAGTTGTAATCAACGTAAATCATTGCACGAACGTGCATTAACCCGAGTTGAAATACAATATTAGCTCGACAAAATGAAATTAACTAGATAAGTAGCAAGGCAGTCAAATATAGAAGAAATGATAATGAAAAAAGCTTCGCTTTGAGAGTATAGTTAGAACAGACAAGATAAAAAACATGTACAAGTATAAAAATTAGACGAGAAAGCCTCTGCACCACTGTCACCGATTTTGAACAATTTAACTTAAAATCTTCAACTACTAATCATGGTAGTAATCGATCTATTTAATGGGACAGACAGACAAGACAGATACAATGCAGAACTTCGTACAGTACGTACATCAGTTCAGGTTGACATACCACATCAGCACAGAGACGCAACTGTCAGTTCAAATCCAAGAGTGATAGCGATAGTAGAAGTATTAGCAGTAATGCGGAAGATTAGGGAGCGAAGATGTGATTCGAAAAGTATAATTCAGTGAGATAAATTTGAAAGGAGAAAGATAGAGAATTCAGAAGGTTAGATTTTGAGAGAACACAAAGAGTGGATGCACCTGCGCCAGTGCACCCTATCATAAACTTATCAAAGAAAGTGTATTTTATTCAGTTTTGGTGCTTAGAGAATAATCAAAATACTACTCAATACATGAATAACGTTAATCTTGATAGTGTCATTCAATAACGAGTGATAAAATCCTAATAGGTCTCTTGAAGAAGAATATCGGCGCCAATTCATAACATGGGGGTGTAGGTAGTGAAAGTGATAGTAAAAAGTGAATTTTATTGAAGATAAATGATACACTTATATGCTAGTCACATTGTGAATGTAACGCTTTCAGTAGTCCAATTATTTTGAAACATCAACGTAAAATGTATTCGGTTGTTAAACTATACCTTGACGTAATTGTTAAGATGATATGTTAGACATGTCAATCAACCTTAAATTTTTAAGGCAATAAATATCATACAGTAGGGATATAGAGAGAATGAAGAACACTTAAGAAGAGCTGAAAAGGAAAGCTCAGGACATAGTTGGTTGGAGAATGCTGATCGGCGGCGTATTCTCCATATGGGGTAACAGGCATCAATTGATTGATTGAGTAAGGATATAGTTATTGAATTACTACTGCTAGATTCATCTAGGGAAATCTGCCAATGCATAAAAGCTACCTTAAGAATATGGCGTTTGGGCATCATAAAAATGCCCTCTAAAATATAATAATAAATGAACCAGGTAGGTATTCTCAATAATAGAATAAGTCGATAGAACAATTAAGAACATGCTCTACACATGTAGGTAGATGAACTAGGTTAAAGTGGAGGATTTCAAGACACCTAAAGGAGAGCCTCGTGTTTAAAGAACTTGATTTTCGAATCCCATTTCACTTATTTTGGTTTGAGAAACTGCGAAGTATCGATTCACCTTCGCACAATCAAATTATGGTTCAAAGTTGAATACACAAACCTGCAATTGTTACATGAGTAAATCAGTCCAAAAAACAGTATTCCACGTAGAATAACTGACAGAAAAACAGAGGTTAACTAACCTTTAAGCCATATTTCTTCTTGATCTCATCTAATTTTGCTCGTCTTTCGGCATCTTTTGATGAACGGACTGTATTTTTGGTTTAGACGATTTGAAAGAAAAACAACAATGGAAAACTTGATTAACGAGACGAAAAATAAATGCTTGGGATCAAATTAATTCACAATAAATACAAATAGTTTACATTAATTGATCGAAAATTAGGTGACCACTGTTATGTTTGTCTAGTTTTTTAATGCAGATTTAAGTTTATCAACTAAGTTCCACTGTGGTTTCTAGTTTAAGGGACTTTACATCATGAGTTATATGCCATGATATTTGATGGTTAGAAGTGGTCGATAACAAAACCTATTTAAATCAAATTTCGTGTTAGTTGGCAATCATCAGCACGGCATCTTCATTAGGAAGTGATACTTGCTAAAGTAAGAGTAACAAAATCTTTTCTAGTTTTTGGTGTCCCACATTAGCGTGCGCCCAAAACTCTAGAAAGCAATGTACTATGGAAGTTAAGAGTCTAGTGCTCAACCAATCAGTTGAAATCCAACAGTTCACATTTCCATCTTAACAGTCTGTTCTCTATATAACGAGATTATCCAGTGTAATCAGTCCAAACTGTCATACTAATAACAAGACAAATTTTATAACTTCTGTGCAGAAAAAAATTAGTTTCTAAGTAATACGTAATAACTGAAATGCTTTTAAGAACAAATATAAGTTTTCATAACCAATCGGTTACCTGATGTGGCTTCACTGAGTTTCTCTACATCCTTGAACATGAGTTTCAGGAATTCATCGTTTCATTGACTTCTACTAATTGCAGTTAGAGCAGCTTTTAATCTCTTCTGGATCACACTGACCGCATGTTTCATTTCCATTATGTATATGAACAAGTAGGCGAGTGGAACCTAGTCGTACTATATCACCGTGACACAATATTGATGATTTATTCTAAACATAAAATATGACGATTTTGGAAAAAAAAACTGTTATTCTCATGAAGTGGCAGTTATTTAAGGATATTAATTGAAACAAAAACAGAATCTTTGGTATACTTAGGTTGCAATTAGCAATGGAATTATCGTATTTGAGACTAACCATCCGGAGTCGTCTGCATTCCAGTACTGTTATCAGAATTATGCAATATATTGGAAGAGTCATATTTAAAGTATTCTGATTACATAATAACTGGTTATGATATTCAAATGAAAAAGGAAAGGGTTAATCTCGACAAATGTTGACATAAGAAGCATAAATTACTTCACTATGAGTATTACATTTGAAATTAGTACCATCAAAGTAGGTTTCGAAAAAGGAACAAACTATTTTGGAGCACGTAAAGGGGATCTGAACCTTCGTATTGTTCAGGTTTCAACAAACCTTAATATTCGCTCTAAAACATATTTATATAACAATACAAGGGCTGACCTAATATTAGATTATACGTCGTCTCAAATAAGTGTGTGACAATCGATGAAAATAGTTGCTTATGGTGTGCTTTCATTGAACAAGTGTAACTCATTTACTGATGTGTTTATTAACCTTCACATACAGATTATGATTTCTCCAAATTTGTCTAAATATATAAAAAGTGATAAGAGAGATATTATGGGGTGTAGAAAGGATTTGATTTTGACCAATTTGGACTCTCGTGCTTTTGCGGGTATGAGGGCAGTTGTCACTTCCCGGCTGCCCACACCGTGGAAGGGTGTTTCTTGAGGAACCTGAAAAAGAAGGTAGATTAGTGTCGGTCTTAGAGACCTGAGAGCGTGACCGCAGAGCAAAAGGGACAACTGCTTGAGGCCTGTCACGCACGGCCTTTTTATGAAGGGTTTTCTGAGTATTAGCTCCGCACTTAAAAGCCCTTAGTGGGCACCCTTACCGCCAGAGACGGAAATCCGTGAGGTAGGGTGAGTTGTGACATTTTTAGGGCCGACCTTTTCTAACCCCTCCTTCCTTGTGAGAAGGCAGCATCGCTGCAGATGCTGGTTGTCCGAGGGAAACACCTTACTGCTGTCACACCCCTCTGCAGTCAGCAGTACGACTTCGCCCTCAGACCTTGAGTAGCTGCTTTTAGTCTCATCGTTCTCCAATCGACCTGCCTGACATGGTAGAACCTACAGGAACATATGTTCCAGCCAGTATAGCTCGGTTGGGTCATCACGATAGGCAATCCCGACCACCACTAATTTTCTGCATTACTGCTAATACTTCTACTATCGCTATCACTCTTGGATTTGAACTGACAGTTGCGTCTCTGTGCTGATGTGGTATGTCAACCTGAACTAATGTACGTACGTACGAAGTTCTGCGTTGTATCTGTCTGTCTGTCATAAAAATTGATAAACACGGTTGGATTCAACGGTCTCATTCACATAATGTATGAGTTTTTAGAGAAGCTTGAACCTTGATTTACCAACATATACATGCCAACGTGAGTAAAATATGCAACCGACCGCTAATTTAAGTCTCCATTTTAAAAAAAGGCTATTCACGTTACTTTTGAATGGTGAAGTGATATAGAAACCTTCTTATCAGTCTAAATGTAATTTGTTAAAATGTAGTGCAGACTTTCCACAGGTATGTGAACTTTGATGAATATCAGTGTTATAGTTAAAAGCTTAACTTCAGCATCAATAGTATTATTTATCCAACAATGATAAACCCAAATAAACAAATACTTTATCAAACCTGTTTTAATGAACAGAATAGTAACAATGAAACCTGCAATACTGATATATCGAAGCAGCTTTTTTATAAACCTAGTTTAACTGCGTATGATACTACCTAAATTTATCAAAAGGAATAACAGATTTAAACATTTTTATTCTGAAATATGCTAAGTATTGTAAAAAAACTTGATTATATTACACGAAAATCAAATTGTCCCAGTAATCTAGATACACTTCAAACAGGTTAGATTTATTACATACACATAATGTGTAGATTGTAAAAATTTGAAGCTTTACATTAAAGACTGACATTAGTTGAATATATACAAATGAAAACTGAGGAGCACTAGACGACTGTTTGTCTTAATAACCAACTACTTAATATTGCTCACCATTTATCAAAATGTAATGTGAAAAATTGAAGATAGAAAAATAAGGCGATTGACCATGACCACAGAGTATTCAGGTTATGAGATAAATAATAAATCACATCAATAAAAAAAAGTAACAAGATATTAGGTGAATACAAAAAACGATATTACTTTGTGCAATGTTATCCCATTAATAGATGTACCAGAATCCGAACCTCTATCCAACAAAGAATATTGGCATGAATTTGGATCATAAATTACTTCACAATGCAACTAAATAAAAAAAGGGAAAAACATAAAACCATAATAGATGATTGATGGAGAGAAGGAAGAAAAAAACTCGAAATCAACAAAAGAAACATGGACAATGATCAAAGACAAAAAAAAACCTTCGGAGAAAAATTGCATTAAAAACGACAAAACAAAAACTTAAAAGATTAATACATTAAAAAGATAAAAAAAAGAATGAAAAAATTACGTGCAGGACCAATAAATATTTACATAAAGACAAGTACGCCAAAAAAAAAGAGAAATGCAGGTGACAAAAAAATACGGAAGATAGGGGGAAAAAAAAGAACGGCAGAAGGTATTCATGAAAAAAACAAAAAAATGTTAAAAAGACATAAATAAAATAGAGAAACAGAATGAGACAAAAAATTAAAAATTAATTAAAACAAATAAAAAGAAAAAAAAATACAAAAAAAACACTAAATTATTATACAATCAACACAAATCAACATATCCAATTCCATCAAATACATCATTACACTAACTATCATTATTCATTCATTGTGGAGCATTCATTATCGTTCAATTAATTCGTATTAATAGTGTATACTTACACAGAAAAATGTGTAAGCAAAAGAGAAGGAGAGAGACAGAGAGAAATCAAAAAAAAAAAGATGAATTGTGTCTTCAAAATACTTTCATAACCATCATATTGATCAATCACTTCAATCACAAGTCATGCAATCACGTATCTATTAGCTGTAATTACTCACACCAAGAATTTAGTCCTCTAAACACGTCTAGTCTTTATCTAACCTACTACCTAACTGAGCCTACATTCATATTAGTATCTTCCACATACATATATATGCATATACTAATCCCAACCGCCAACATCAATGTCATTGTAGTAGTAACTCTATTAGTGCATCAAATACATTGTGTATAGTCTAACTATTGACTACACTCCATCGACCCTATTATTATTTATCATTCACGTTCCCTATCCAATTATAAGGCAACATAGATAGATAAATGAATATGAGAATATATAGATAGGTTATGATATAGCATTATTGCTTGTGAATTGACTAGTGAAAATGCAATCATGAACGTCTATTAGAATTGGTGTAATGAATAATATGAGTGTACACTTTATCTAATTGAAATATCACAGAGTGGTGAAAATGTCATGTTTACAATTATGTAAAGTAGGAGTGGAACACTGTTCGTCTGTTAGGTTGTGTATGCGATGAGGTTTCTCTGTTGAGTGTGGTGATGCGTTGAGACTGTGGTGTAAGTAATTGTATGCGGTGTTCTTGAAATAGTAGCTGTTGTCTATAGTGGATAGATGACAGAGATATGGAATATTGTGCTTAGCATTTAAGGTGTAAGTATGTTAATGTAGAGAGATGTTGTATGTGTGTGGTTTTGTTATGATAAATGAATTTTGTGAAATTTCGTTGTTTATTTCTTCATCTTTCTCTGTTTGATTTTACGGAAGACGCTTTTTTTTTATTTTCTTATTTTACTATTTGCATTGCTTTTTTCTATTATATTTCAATCTGCTTTTTTGTTACCTGACGGTTTTTAAAATTGTATTTATTATTAAAATTTTTATAATATTTTGCTCTTACCTCATTTATCTCTGGATCATTTGGTAAACAAGCTGATGGGCACAGAAGTGATGATCTTCCAATGCAGCCCCAGCCATCTGTTGACTTTTGACTTGTTATAACAAATAATTGACCTGTTTGAATGCATTCCGACGCTAACACCATAAGACGTACAGATGGAGGATAAATGACAGGATTTCCGCAAAATGATGTAATCACTTGTTCCTTATGGAATGACTGTTCTTTTTCTTTTGAACGATTGCAACAGTGACAACGTTTGTTTTTATGACTTTTGTGCTTTCGTTTATGTATCTGTCTTGAGAGTGATGAATCTGAAAGCATTAAAACGCAATATTTTATGATAACCATATAAACTTTAAAGAATGTTTAGTGCTAATAGTAACTTTTTTAAATCTTACGTCTTTTGTTTACCTAAAATCTGTTTCCCATAATACTGAGCAAGGTCGACTAGGTAGATATGAGACCCTGGTGCGATATATCACAGTCTGAGATATCAGCGATTGGATGTTCGGGTTGCAAATGACCTCTTTGTATACCAACACGGAACACTGTAAACCAATCGATAGTAATCGATCAGTACTAAGGACACGATAAATATGACATTGATTACGAATCAGCAATCAATCGATGTCAATATATTTGTCCAACAATAGCTAATCTCATATACAGTGATATAAAACTAAAACACGTAAAATAGAGTATGACATTGCTAATGAGTGACAAACGACACAAAACTATGACCTAATATTTCCTATAGACCACCTCTAAATACTTAACATTAAACACAAATCGTAGATGTTGGATCAATTAGAATGATGAGTTGAACAATAACATTTAATCAGCACTAAAGGATTAAAAAGACTAAATTACAAATCTATGCCTTATTACGTATGTTTCTATTATGTGATACTGAGTTTTTTGTTCGTTTAATTGTAACATCAATGACTTAATGGTATACATAGAGCTGCTTAAGTTAATTATTACTAACTGAATAGCTCATAATTAAAGGAACTTATCTAGTGCATCGGATATAACATACATACACATATATGAAACAAAATTATGTCATTCAGTTGTATGTTAATATTAGTTAATCAATCAAGTGTTAAGCAAAACTTCATTATCAATTTCATACATACAAATGACATAATAAATGATATTAAGTCAGTTTAACTAAAAACACTTAATTTGATTGAGAAAACTATTTGATACACACAAAAACATGTCAGGAGTAGCATAAATAAACATGGATACGTCTGTAAGTGTGCAAAAGTAAGTACTTAACAATAAAATTCAAGAAGTTAAACACACGATCAATATAACATATTTATCAGGGGGATAGTGGATGTTTGTCGTCTGTACTTATTAAGTCCACCATTTCGTTCATTCATTAAAACATTCAAGTCACAAACACTCCTCTACATCCATTTGTATCCATATACAAACATACATACCAGTAAATTGATGAGCAAAATAAGAAGTGGAGCATTCGTTTGCATGTTGTTTGTGTCTTGAGTGAAGTATATATTTTGGCTTCTCAATAAGGATGTAAAAAGTTCTACTGGTTGTTAAACTAAGCCATCATTTCGATACAAAACTATTCGATTCACTTTCTTATAGAAGGTTGTTGTATACACGCTTTTGAGTGTCAATTCACCTATTAAATCTTAGCATATTGCGATCATTCGATTGATTTATAAACTTTAATGAATATTCACTTTTCATCAACTTCCCAGTTAACAGTTTTACGTCATCTTCGACTGCATATATATTCTTAACAAAGCCCTTTACTAATGACTGTTTGTAGTTGACTAAATAGTACCTTTGAAAACTATTATATTCCTCTGCTAATATAGATTTTTCTGAGTAAAACTTTTGACCAAACCATTTTATTTTCTAATACAAAAAAGCTGGTTATGCTCCTCCTCACAGGCTTGTGCTGAATACTGATTAACTACATCACATCATAATATTCAAATTGTGATTAGTAAATCATATTCGAAAGTATTTTCATGACTTTGAAGACGTTTTCTGAGTTTAATGAGTTGATCGTGTAGCATTCAGTGTTTTATTACACATCATCAACATACTCCAAAAAGACTGGATCGATATGATTTTTCTAGAAAGCAATGAAAATTAGGATCTTTAAAAGAATGAGTGAAATCGGTAAACAACTCTAGACTAAACAACTTAAAAACTTATTAACTAAAAGAACATGTAAACACTAAGTAATCTCTTCCTACTTGTTGATCAAGTTACAGGTTTTCTCAACTAAGTAACTAGCTGGATAACGAGCTGGCGTTTGAAACAAAAGGTGTTAAGATCAAATTTCACTGTTAACAGAAACACTGAGATGTAGAAATATCCAACTGACATGTCGCTAATGGGACGAAACGTATGTCCTACATTCCGTGGTTAGTTACGATCAAATCTTAATGAAAAAAATGTTTGTCACATTTTCATTTGAGAATGACCTAGTCATTTAGAATCCTCAGATGTAATTAATAAATCTACAACACCTGCCAACAGAAAGAATATGAACATCTTAATCAACCATAAGAATTTTCACTTCATTGAAATGCAATTACATTCAATCAACCTAGCATCTGAAAGGCCTCGTAGCATGCCGGATATCCAAAGCGCTGTTAAAGTATGCACGTAGTGACAGCATAGAAGTACAATGAGAACTTCATAAAATAACACACAATGCTGAAACACATAAAAACATGACTCATACATACATAATTGTAAAACTATGAGTTTGTGATGCATAGGTAACTAATGCAAATGTAGTGGATCTTTAGGCAATTGTATTAAAACACATAAATAACTGAGTTAAATTTTACGCATTATTATTTGCTAGGGTTATCCTCAACGTTTCCAACATTCTGAAATTGTGATCCAATGGTCTTTAAGTTTTTATTTTTCGTAACTGTCTAAGGTGTGTCGTAGATTGACAAAGAAAAAAGGTACAAATAGGTGTCGTGGAATGAAGACTTTAATGAAAATCATACTCTGATTTACATTAATCACTAACTGAATTGATGCAAAAAAACAACTGAAATCGGTGAATACAACATATCTGGTTCAATTAATCTATTTCTGTAGAAGTAGATATTACATAAGGTTGACTGAATACCATACTCATCAGCTTTCACAGTTATAAATATTTTTGTTACATATAGAAATTAGTGGATTTTATATTGATTAAATTGTACATGTTAACAAAAGGTGTAACTCGTTAAGTTAAAAAGATTCTATAAAAGGGGGCAGAAAGAAATTAAAAATCTCTAAGCTGATGAGGTTTAATTGATAGTTTAAAGTCATATTAGTGTCTGATAACCAAAACTTAATTTCATAGGTGACTAACAATATTGTAAACATCAATGGTAATGTTCTGCATAGTATTTGGTTATTTTATCATAAAATGACTTGTTTTTATTGATCAGTTATTTTGTCATCTGTTCATTTGAAGGGAGAGGGGGGAAGTAACCAATCAACAATACAGAGTTACGAACAGTTTCTACCCAGTCAGTAAAATCAATCAATCAATCATCTCTCACTAAACTCTAATATTTCCGTAACAACCTACCAACTAACAATGGTGAGAGATTTATTGACAAAAATCTGTTAGATGTTAAAACTTCAAATTATTATGACTACGGATACCTAGGATACTGTTGAGTAGTTGAAATGTAATGTCTTTGAAAATTAAGAATTTTCTTACATCAAGTGTATAGGCTATGTAAGGACATAGGTTAAAAATAGTGTGGTTAAACGCGATTTATTGCTAAGCCAATCTAATATGCTAATATGAAAGTATCTAAATATTAATTACATCTCATGTATCTGACACGATGCAGGATATCCACAGTCACAAAACATAATCAAATAAAGTTTAAATTACGAGGAATCTCCTATTTATTAAACAGAAATATTTATTTTTGACAAAATTTGCTTGACAGATATTTGTGATCCATATTTTCTTAAAATTAATTATTAACGGTACCTACAGACGTAACAAGAAACGCATGTAGCTTTACTACGGGTTAACTTGTTGAATCAGAGTAACATAAACATTGCTAAATCCCAAAGCAAGGTCATGAAGATTCACAGTATAAATTGCAAATGCCCTGAGTATAACCTATCTTTGAGAAGTGGATACTGGTTCCACACTACATTACACGATATGGTTAGAAGTAGATATCATGGCAGGTAATATTTTATGACACACTAGATTTGTTAGGCCTACATAATCATGTTAGCGTAAGAGTTTGCCAACTGCGGAGAAACGTAATGTTACTGCAATCATTCAATACAAGTGAAGATTACGAAAGTAAGAAATCTCCAGATTTGTAATAAGAAAAAGAGTTATCTGCAAAATAATTTACTATGCATTTTTATTCAAATGAATTGATCGGAAGTATCGCATCATCATCAACAACAACATAGAACCAGGCACATACGCCTAAAGGTTCAAATTGCCATATTACATTAGCACTACGAGAATGTTATTGCTCTGATATTAATGCAAAATAAAAAATTAATGAAACAGATTAATTTCATTGTAATATTAAATTTACTGAGTTCTGCTTTTGTTTGCAAAACGAATCCAAGTACTGCGTACTGAAATATTTCAGATTTATCTAAGACCGATTACTTGATCTAAGGAAGTAGTATTAAAATAATCAAAATGTCAGTCAGTCAGTCATTCAGTTGCAACGGAGAACTTGGTGCGTGTCCTAATTAGCAGATTCAGATGAAATTGTCAGACAAAATCCCAAAGTATTATAGTAAAAATATATCCTTCATTGACTATGAAAATGAAAATTTCAGTAAAGAAATTGACTTGCTTAATACCTTTCAGGAGGATAAATAAAATTGTGACAACATTATTGTCTATTCATTTATTCCCAATGCACGTTTTAAAGTGTAGCTATTTTACAAGTCGTGTAAAGTTTGGGCCACATATTAATGCGTATGCATTAGTAACATGTGTTTTTTCTAGCACTCAGTTGATAATCTTATAGATGAATAAATGCAGTTGAATTCATTTTATATGACAAAGATGAAATATGATCTTAGCACATTTCCTCACTAGCTTAACCTAAATAAAGCCTAGTTTGTTCTAGACGATCTGACAACTGTATGCTTTATAAACCGAGTAAGCAATGCATGGGTTAGGAATAGAGTACTAGGTAAATACGGTAAGCCTATTGATGAAGTAGTGAATATTCACCGGCTGACGTGGTTAGGACATGTGTTGCGTATGCCTGACCACCGTCTACCTCGACGAGCAATGTTGTCTGTTGTGGGAGTAGGCTGGAAGAAAGCTAGGGGTGGCCAAACGAAAACATGGCACCAATCCATGAAGTCATTGACAATTGGGCTGAGCCATGTTAATAGATGCAGACTACCTAATTGGAGTCTGCGGGATAATCGTAACAAATGGTTAGAGACTTTAGGTGATATGGCTCAAAATCGATTGCTATGGCGCAGGTGCATCCACTCCTTGTCTTCCTCCAAATTCTAAGTTTTTGAGCTTATCATAATTTTCTCTTTACTGAATCACTTTTTATCTCAAATCTCATCTCTGATCTCTATGCCTTTCCATTAGTACTTACTCTGTAACTACCTTTCCCTACTCTGGGATTTGGTCTGACAATTTAATCTTTATTTGCTAATTGAGGCATGGCAACTTGAACTGATGTACTCATGTACCAAGTCCTACGTTGTAACTGACTGACTGACTGATGCTTTATAACCCCCCCCCCTCCGTTATGTCATTCTCTTTACAATTGCTGTTATTAAAAGAAACACGTTTTAATGAAGAATATTCTTTTCGATAAATTCTCATCAGGTTCTACATTTATTAGTTCAAAATTAATGATCACAAAATAAAGCCAATTCTGCGGTAAATGCATCGTTTACATATTAAGGATTATTGGATATAAATAATAATCACTAAATAATCTGTTACACTTGTGTTGCTATGACAAATGAAATAAACAAGATTATTAATCAAACACATAGATACATGACTAATATAGAGAGGGTGACAAAATTACAATTAGATCAAGTGTTACTAGTCTGACAGAATTCTACTTAAAATAATATCGACTTAGTAAAATAGTGAGAGTGATAATTAAAATTTGCCACATTATAATAACAATATGAAGAATTATAGTCAGTTCAATTGTTTAATTTTAGAAAGGTTACGTCATACGTGAAATAATACAAACGAGATAGGAATTAGAAAAGTAGATTAGGCGATATTCAAATCGATTGTGTATACGTGATTAATAATAATAATAACAATAATAATAGCAATAATAATAATAATAATTCTGAATGTCAAGAACAAAGGAAATAATATTTGGATAAGATGAGCTCAAGTTATAGGACTACTGTTATCTAAGTGTCAAATCTGATAACCAAGTCCAACAGACAATAAACCATTTACTCTTAATATGAGAGTACTATTAGTCAGGCATTCAATCTTTGCCAAGGTATTCGATTAGTAGTAGATATAATATTATATATCATTAATATGTAACCAATTACCATTGGAACTTATGGTGGATATGATGCAAAATGCATTCATAATGTGATATACGTATAGGTATTTGACTGAATCTATACGCTATTTAGAGAACGAAAGAAACCTACAACTACCACTGGAGTATTATTCATTAAAAAGATATGTTTCAGTACAGAATATTCTTGTCGGTAAATTTCCATCAGATTCTACATTTATAATATCAAATTTGTTAAGAATTGAAGTGAATTTCAAAGCAATTACATTGTTTATCATTCTTTTCGCGGAAAAACTACATCTCACTTTTTTTCATTGTAATAGTCACTTGACAACATAGAATCAAAATATTAACTAAGATCATACTGGTAACTGTGTTCTACTATCAATATCTATATATTAAGTATTACATATAGGAGACATAGAGTAATCTTACTAAGAGCAAACGAGTAACTTGTAAGAGATGCTAACTAGATAAGAATAAAACTCAACTGGTGAAAACCCTACCAACGTTATTATGTGATGAATTCAATCAGCTAAAACTTAATACAAATATCCACAAACCATCTAAACTCAATTCCTTGAATAGTAATTGATTGTTTAGGAAGTTCAAGATTTCAATTGATACAACGTTCGTATTCACAGATTATAAAAACTTTTCAATTTATCAGGTTAACTTCTATTGGTATTTCGAAGCTTATTAACAGTATCACAAACGTAGAATGACACCAAAGGTAAGTATACCACAAATTTAATCGATTTTCTTTATTTCAATTTAATTTAATGAAAACTCTAAATTATATTTTAATACCTACTTAGTTTAATTCTTGGAAATTGTTTATTATCTATTATGTAATCAGGTTCCATCAAATTCATTGCAAATCTAACATTTATGTTAAACTTTAGTCCGTTCATATAACTAAATTTTCAATGTCTCAGTGATTTTTTCAGTTCTCTCTGATTACTACCTACTTAGATTAATCAAGCCATGTTCGTATTACGTAATCAATTCAGGCCAATCCATACTGTATTGGAAACCCAGTTTTAGTTCATGGCTACTCTACTCTTATATATTTCTTGATCAACAATGTATATCGATTGTCTATTGCAATTAATGAATAATCCGTAATTATGCACAATACTAAACTTGTCAAACAACAACTTATGTGAAACAATAAGTAAACGAAGTTGCTATTGAGGCAAGTAGATTTTCTGAAATATCAGTAGTTAGAAGTAGGGAAATCTCATCGGTTCGATTATCCGAGAATTCTAGATTAGACAAATAAGTACCAAACCAATCAGAAGTGAAAATTTCGAAGAGTAGAGAAATTTAAGATTTGTCTCGTCACCCCGTAATGTGAAGATGATTCGTCAGTTCTTCTAGGTTATCATACTTAAGTAAACCTGTGACCTATTTTATGATTAGTCATTAAAAATATTAATAGATGACCTAGACAACTACAGATGGATGTTGATCAAAGAAAACGCGTTTGCGGTCTACATTATTATTAGTGATTTAACATGTTTTAGCAGCAGCTACAGAAGTTTAGGAACATCGTTTGGTAAATTTTGTAGCACTAGTGTTCATAGGGGCTTTGGTTATATAGTATGCCGATAAATTATTATTATATAACTAGTTCAAGTAAATTCAAATTATGTCCAAATTACATGATGTGCCACATGGTCATAGCTTATCATGCCCATCAGATTCTTGACTATTCAAATTGGACTATCGTTTTAAAACAGAAATACTAAGATAAAGCTGGAACTAGCTGTTTGCCTACTGAATCACGCATCCAAGTAGTGAAACACTATAAACGACCACATATATTAGGCTTTAGTTATATGGTATGTTGCTAAGTGATTCGAATCCATGCGAACTAGAATCCAAGCATTTTCAACTCAGTTTATCTGAATGGTTTAGCATCATGTCGGATAACCGAAGTCATGAAATGACTTAATAACTTCAGGGGCACAGTCAAATTCTCTAATAAATATAGAGATTTGCGGTAATACCGAAAAATATGCTCACATTATCACTCAAATAAACAAACAGTTGATCTACCTGTCCCTAGCTTTGCCAGTAGATTTTCAAGTTACTAACTACTTCACGTCAAAGTAGACGACAGACAGATAAGCATAACAAATATTCTAACAATCTCGGTAAACCTAATTGAATTGCCTGATTAAGTGAGTTGTGAAATAACGCTATTTTTTACCAAATGCAGTCACGTGACAATCCTAGCAGAAAATGTTGAAACGATGGTTTAACGGCTTGAATACTAAAAGACTAATTTCGAAGGTTATAAACATGAAACCAATTTTGCTTAATTCAATCTTCATAACCAAATAATTATTTTAGCATATTACGCCTTACAAAAATCTACATGAAACCTAGTAGGACATATGCAACACAGTAAAAAAACTCACGGGATCATGTACTCGGTTTCATACCACATTCTTTAGTGTGAGCATTGGTAACAAAAGGCTCAATTTAAAAGACAGGTTAGGTGTTGCAATGTCGGATAATAAAACTTCACGTAGACCATGAATCTTATCATAAAGTAAAGAATATCAAACGACAAGCGGATATTCCAATCATAAATAATGTTTTCTAGATTATACAAAACATCTAAACGACATGATAAGACCACTTCTGTATATAACGTTCAAAGTCGTTGAAAAACCAATTAGTTATAAAAATACACATATATCATTAAACAATAATTATTTAGTTACAATTAAGGCAGTTACCCACTGATGACAATGGATGAGGTCGCGCAAAACGTAACACGAATTGACTGAATTGGAAATATCAACCGTTAGGAGCCGACTCAGTGGTCCAAAGGTAAAGCGCTCGTCGCCGAGTCAGAGGGTCCTGGGTTTGATCCCCAACGGGGTCGTGGATGCGCACTGCTTAAGAGTCCCATACTAGGACGAAACAGCTGTCCAGTGCTTCCAGATGATCAATGGTTGACTGATTCAGATCAATTCGTGATACTAGCATTGGCAAATAATTATTTAGTTAAATAAAAGGTCTAACCCAATATTTAACCCATATCTATGTAAGTGACTACAATATATAATTTAGTGAATGAATGCTTTAAGCATTATGCTATTACATTAAAACGACTAAATCTAACGCAAAGTAGGATAATTAAACACATACTTTAGAGTTGAAAGCGAAGACAAGCAAAAAAACTAGCAATCCTAGAGTTTAATACAAAACATAAGAACATAGAACAGATGAATGAACGTTTAGTGATATAAAACTGAACAAGTTTAAAATCTGTTAAACAATTTGATTCTATTGATCAAGTAGTCATTACTAAAAATATCTAAAACCAGAGCAGATCAATCTATAGTAACCTATTGAAATCCCTAATTATTATATAGGAAGTAATAACTAAAAATATAAAGGAAGCTGACAAATCCTGTATGAGATTAAAATGGATTAAGAATTAATATGCTACTGCATAAAATAAAGCACATAGATGGAACAGATAATACAATTAACCTAAAACATCTTCGGAATCCTAATATCAGAAGCTATTACAAGCGTATTATTAGGTATATAGAAGCTTTTTCTATGTCTATAAATAATTATTGATCGCCTTGAGCCTATCTTGTGAATTCCTGATCTATTGTAATTATTATTAAATATAGGAGGTGAGCTAAAGTAGATGAAATAAATGGAGTAACATGATGCTCATCAGAATTCATACTTAGTGTCGTTTTGTATTATGCCGATATAAATAATATCAACCATATATTTTCGCTTATTTTCAGTTCTAGGTGACTGATAGTTGAGAGGTTTTATCATCAATCGTAGTGAGTAGTGCCAATAATAATACACGATAAGAACTGTGTACTGAATTGTATCCTAAAGTTTTATGATCATACACGCCTCAGAGACATAAATTATCTAAGAAATATGCCCCAGCAAAAAAAAAAAAAAAACTGAATTTCGAAAGCCTTTGTAAAATAAAAAGTTCGAAGAGGTGGACAAAAGTGATCAGTACCTTAAACTAAACAATCTATATCTACAAGCTACAAAAAAACAAACTACGTCAGATCTCTGACAGGATGTTGCATAACGCTACAGACGGATAGATGCTAATACTGGGCTTCCAAACTATTAATATAATGCAGTCTGACTTCAAACCACACAGTAGAATATATATTGATTTAGTACTGATATTAATACCCTATGCCGCATCGTCCAGTAATTTATATGTGGTTGTCGTGTTGTGATATGAAACAGCATAGTTCATATGTAGAAAAGTCAATGTTATGACACTTCCGAAGCTCTATAAGGTGAATAAGTTATCATGTGTAACCGTCATACAGCTTCAAAGTGACTTTAAACCGTTATAACTCTGCAAAGATGGTAAAATCTGTTACGAACCTTCATCGACTGAAGTAGTTAGGATATGTATTACGTATCACCAAACACGATCTACTTCAACGCATAATATTTGTTTGCGTAAAAATAGGATGAAAAAAAGATGCTGTTAAACCCAAGACATGGAATTAGTCCACGGAGCCACCAACTATTCCTATGGGCCAAGCAACATCTAAGTGAGCCTTGTTTTACAATTTCCTAAGTAAGCCTTTAGTTATTCCCGGAATTAAAATGGATCTCGTTGTTGTGTTTTCGGCGTCCAGTAAAATGTGAGAAAAAGAGTGCTCGTACTAGAGCTTATTTAGAATTTAATCATGTACTCCAAAGACGGACAATCTTTAATCGAGCTTCTCCAACGGTGACTGATAGCAACAGGGTCTGTTTGAGTTCATCGTTGAGAAGTTGTAGGAGGTCTTCTTGTCAAATAATTTCTCTGCTTATGCTTAAAGTTTGCGCTTGCTAGGAATAAACGATTGTCTTAACATAGTTGCAACAGACGACTATTATAATCCATACTCTGAGTTGGAACATCAAAACACTTACTTGGATGTCTTTCAGTTAGATTTAAGTGCTAAAATCACATGCTATTAGTATCAAAGTTAAGTATTTAGCATTATGAAGGAATTCAGAAAACTTTCTGTAAAACTCATTTTTTGCACTGTTCGTGATAGAGTCAGTAGGAGAGTAGATGGAGATGAAAAGATAATGGTGTGTGTCCACATAGTTCTGGATTCTTAATCAACCATTAAATTGCACAGCACAAAGTCAGTCAGTTACAACGTAGAACTTGATACATGCGTACATCAGTTCAAGTTGCCATGCCCCAATTAGCAGATAGAGATTAAATTGTCGGACCAAATCCCACAGTAGGGAAGGTAGTAACAGAGTAAATACTAATGCAAAGGTATAGAGATCAGAGATGAAATTTGAGAAAATATGATTCAGTAAAAAGAAAATTATGATAAGCTCAAAAACTTAGAATTTGGAGGAAGACAAGGAGTGGATGCACCTGCGCCATTGCGAACGATTTTGAGCCATATCACCTAAAGTCTCTAACCATTTGTTACGATCATCGAGTGGGCCCCAACCAGGTAGTCTGCATCTATTAACATGGCTTAGCCGAATTGTCAATGACTTCATGGATTGGTGCCATGTTTTTGTTTGGCCACCCCTAGCTTTCTTCCAGCCTACTCCCACAACAGACAACATTGCTCGTCGAGGTAGACGGTGGTCAGGCATACGTAACACACGCCCTAACCACCTCAGCTGGTGAAGATTCACTACATCATCAATAGACTTACCGTATTTACCTAGTACTCTATTCCTAACCCATGCATTCCTTACTCGGTGGTTCCAGCAAACACGAGCAATGTTTCGGAGACATCTATGATCAAATACTAGGATCCTACGAATATCCTCTATCCTTAATGGCCATGTTTCACATCCATAAAGTTAAACGGATGTAACTGCTGCGCAGTAAACGCCTCTTTTCGTCAGTAAACGAATGTTTTGCCTAAGCCACAAGTGACGCGAATTGGCAAAAGCCAATCGGGCCTTATGTATACGAGCCGAGATTTCATCAGACACCAGACCGTCAGAACTGATAAGGCTCCCTAGATAAGTAAAGCGATTAACACGTTCAATAGCTTTGGTCCCGATCACTAACTGCAATGCCGAATTAAGTCAGTCCTGAAGCAGCATTTTGCATGTGGATGGGGAGAATCGCATCCCGAACATGCTTACATTCATGTTTAAGGTTGTCAAAAAATCCTGCATTTTGTCAGCATCTTCACTCAGTAGAACTATATCATCGGCATATTCTAAGTCAGTAAGTTTATCTCCTGGAAGGAGGTCAATCCCAGAGAAATCAGACGATGACAATGTTAACTCTAAAAGTATGTCAATGATAAAATTAAATAAAGATGGGGAAAGCGGACAACCTTGACGAACACCACTAGAAGTGGTCGATTCCGAAGACAATTTGCCATAAGCTCTAACACGACATGTGGTGTTCGAGTAGAAAGCTTGTATAAGGTTAATGTACTTCTCTGGTACACCTTTCAATAACTGACATTACCACATAACCTTACAATCGATAGGGTCAAACGATGCCTTAAGGTCAAGGAATACAGCTATTGTTGGGCGTCTGAAAGTGTGCCTATGTTCCAGAACCTGCCTAAGTGTGAATATTTGGTCTATACAACTACGTCCAGGTCTGAAACCACCTTGGTTTTCCCGAGTTTGCTTTTCACGAGCTTTAATTAGGCGTCGAAGTATTATTGAAGCCAATATTTTAAACACTATATTCGTTAGGCTGATTCTTCCTTCATTGTCACACGAGGACTTCTGTCCTTTCTTTAGATTGGGACGACTAGTATTTGAGACCAGTCGGATGGGCTTACGTCCAGTTCCCAGATTCTAGGCAAATTCTCAGTTAATCTCGCTTCTAAAACTTGACCACTGTCCTTAAATATCTCAGGAGTTAGCCCATTAGGTCCTGCTGCTCTCCCTTGCTTTAGATTACCTAGTCTTTCAACCTCACAGACTTGGAGGGACCAATATCAATTCGCCATTCAGATTACTTGGGGATGGTGGGCAACAGGGATGACACCAAGGGCCAGGTGAACTATTCCCTAGTGTTCTACCCATCGGTCTAATCATCTGGATTGACAGTAAATAATGGTCTCATCTTTTTACCGATTTAGTTTCACTTATATCCGGATTTCCGATACTCGTTTCCTTGATAATTCTGAACAGTTGCCTACTGTTACCTATTGCCACTGCCTTTTCTATCTCTTTAGTTTTCGCCATCCACCACTGCTCACGATCATTACCTCAGCTTTTAACCAGTTTGTGTTTAAGTTGCCTTCGCTCCTCATCGTGTTCAGAACCAGACGGGATGTGTTGTCAAACATCTATTAGTTCAGTAGATGCAATTGAAATCCATTGAGTTTTCTTAACCATTTGGTTTAGTTTATTAGTAGATAACATTGCTGTCTCAATAGCTTTTTGGATATTATTCCAAGCTGACTCGAGGTGGGTATCGCTTACACAGCTAACCAATCGGTTTTCTAGTTGTTCCTGAAATGAATTCTTGGGATTTTCATCGTTAAGTTGAACTCTAAAGGGAATTATTGTCATGGATCTTTAACGTCCAGTGAGACGCAGACCAATACGCACTCGTACTAATGCATGTTCTGAGTCTAAACATGTACTCCAAAATGAGCGGCAGTCTTTTATCGAGCCTCTCCAACGATGGCTGATAGCAATGTGGTTTATTTGAGTCCAAATTGAGTTGATTGTGGAGGTTGCCATGTCAACTGATGTCTTTTCTTATGCTTAAAGTTAATGTTTGCTAAAAATAGACAGTTATCGAAACACAATTGTAGTAAACGGTCGCCATTATCTGTTCGTTGAGCCTCAAAACCGTAGGATCCACCTAGGTATCTTTCGATTTCGTTTAGTTTACCTACTTGGGCATTAAAATCTCCTAGACTGGATCCCTGTAGATAGTCGCTTGTGCGCTGTCTGACTGAACGGGACAATTAGGACTCGGAAAGATAGGGACACTCGTCGTTGCCTCTTTGTCATATCTGCCTATGCCCCCACTGACTGCAGTTCAGACGAGGTGAAAGATGAGTTTTACAGCAAGCTTACAGACCTCCTCCAAAAAACTAGGCGCTCTGATATAGTTATAATGGCTGGTGACCTTAATGCTCAAGTAGGTAGACTAAGTGAAAATGAGAGACACTTGGGTGGATGTTATGGTGCACGGCTCAAACAACAGATAATGGCGATCGTCTGTTGCAACTATGCTCAGATAACCGCCTGTTTCTAGCGAATACTAACTTTAGGCATAAGGAAAAGCATCTTTTGACCTGGCGACCCCCAAAATCGTCTCAACGTGGGACCCAACTAGATCACATCGCCATCAGCCACCGATGGAGGGGTTCGATAGAGGACTGTCGCTCGTTCTGGGGAACATGTTTAGATTCAGATCATGCTTTAGTGCAAGCGCGTATTTGTTTGAGGCTTACTGGACGTAGGAAAGACATTGCAATGAAGCTTCTTAGGATTTTACTTAATGATAATAAAGCTAAGAATATATTTCAGGGACAACTAGAAAAACAGTTAGGCGACCGTGTAAGCGATTGCCATCCGGAAGCAGGTTGGAATGATATCAAAAAGGCTGTGGAAACAGCAATGATATCTGCTAGTAAGGTAAATCATAAGGCTAGGATGAAGCCGTGGATTTCAGTAGCATCCACCGAACTGATGGATGCTCGTAAACTCATCCCACCTGGCTCTGAACATGATGAAGAGCGAAGTCAGATAAAAAGCCTACGCAACGACCGTGAACAGTGGTGGGTGGCGAAAGCAAAAACGATGGAAAAGGCAGCGGCGATAGGCAACAGTAGGCAACTTTTTCGACTTATCAAGGAAACTGGTATTAGGAATCCGAATGTCAGTGAGACTATCTCCGAAAAGGATGGGACTATAATTCATTCTCAGTCCAGGAGATTGGACCGATGGGCAGAACACTTTAGGGATCAGTTCAACTGGCCTTCAGCCACACTTCGGTTGCCCACGATCCCCAGTCATCCTGAATGGCAAATCGACTTAACTTCTCCTAGTCTTTATGAAGTTGAGAAGGCTATAGGAAATCTGAAGCAAGGTAGAGCAGCAGGTCCTGATAGGCTTACCCCTGAACTTTTTAAGGATGGTGGTCCAGTCTTAGCAGCTAGATTGACTGAAATCTTAGGTAGAATCTGGGAACTGGGCGTAATACCATCTGACTGGTCTCAATCCCTGATTGTCCCAATTTATAAGAAAGGACAAAAGTCTTCTTGTGACAATCACCGGGGAATCAGTCTGACTAATATAGTTTCTAAATTGTTAGCCTCGATTATACTTAGACGCCTAACTAGAGAAAACTAAGCTGGATTCAGACCTGGACGTGGCTGTATAGACCACATCTTCACACTGCGACAGGTCCTGGAACACAGACACATTTAGGCGTCCTACAATAGTTGTCTTCCTGGACCTAAAAGCGGCATTCGACTCTGTTGATCATGAGGTTCTGTGGCAGTGTCTGTCATTGAAAGCTGTACCAAAGAAGTACATTAATCTTATACAAGCTCTCTACTCTAAAACTACAGGTCGAGTGAGAGCTTATGGCGAACTGTCATCGGAATTCCTCACTTCAAGTGGTGTCCGTCAGGGATGTCCACTGTCCCTATTCTTGTTTAATTTTGTCATAGACATGCTCCTAGATATAACCATGTCTTCGTCTGACTTTTCAAGAGTTGACTTACTTCTGAATACCCTGAGCACATGCAAGACATGTTCGGGATGCGATTTTCCCCCTCGAAATGCCAAAATGGTTCTTCAGGATTGGGTTGCATCGGCACCTGAACTAGTGATAGGGAGTGAAGTAGTCAAGCGTGTAGACCGCTTCACGTATCTGGGGAGTCTCATCAGTGCTGATGGCCTGGTGACTGACGAAATCTCAGCACGGATACAGAAAGCTCGATTGGCTTTTGCCAAGTTGCGTCACTTATGGTGCAGGCGAGATATCCTCTCGCTAACCAAAGGACGAGTGTACCGTGCAGCAGTTCGCTCTGTCCTACTATACGGTAGCGAAACATGGCCGTTAAGAGTAGAGGACATTCGTAGGTTACTGGTCCTCGATCATAGGTGTCTCCAAAAGCATTGCTCGAGTATCGTGGGACAACCGAGTGAGCAATGCTGTCGTTAGGAAATGGGTTCTAGGAAAGGATGGCAAATCAATAAATGAAGTATTGAAACTTCATCAGTTGAGGTGGTTGGGACATGTGTTACACATGTCTAACTACCGACTGCCTCGACGAGCTATGTTTTGCGGCGTAGGAATAGGTTGGAAGAAAGCTAGAGGCGTCAAAACCACAACATGGCAGAAATCGATGAAGTCACTGACAAGTGGACTGAGTCATGTTGGTAGATGTAGGCTGCGTGGTTGGGGTCCGCGAGACGAAAGTCAACAATGGTTAGAGACCTTGAACGACATGGCTCAGAATCGTTCGCAATGGCGCAAGTGCATCCACTCTTTGTGTTCTCTCAAAATCTAACCTGAATTCTCTATCTTTCTCCTTTCAAATTTATCTCACTGAATTATACTTTTCGAATCATATCTTCGCTCCCTAATTTTCTGCATTACTGCTAATACTTCTACTATCGCTATCACTCTTGGATTTGAACTGACAGTCGCGGCTCTGTGCTGATGTGGTAATGGCAACCTGAACTGATGTACGTACGTACGAAGTTCTGCGTTGTATCTGTCTGTCGTTAAGAAGGCAGCATCGCCGCAGACGCTGGTTATCCGAGGGAAACACCTTAATGGTGTCACATCCCGATGAAGTCAGCAGTACGACTTCGTACTCAGATCATAGGTTGCTGCCTTTAGTCTTATCGCTCTCCAACAGACCTGCTTGGCATGGTAGGACCTAGATGAAAACGCATTCCAGCCAATATAACCCAGTTGGGTCATCACGATAGGCAAGCCCGGCCACCACATCGAGGTAGTAGCTACGGTCGGGCGAATAGCACACAGGTGACTGTTGACAGGGATTCATTCATGAAGCGCTTTGTCAGATTTCGTAATTAGTGCTATAGCTACACTGGATAACCCCCGAGAAGTGGCGGTTGAGTCGCCAGATAAACGAATGGTAAATTACGTAGATCCCTGTATTGGCTAGGTGACATCAAGCGAATGACAACCCTGAGATCCTATACGCGTGTCTCGAAGACACAACATACATCTATTGAACAAGGTTTTAATGCTTGTAGGTTAGAGGCTTTAATGTGTATTTTGGGTAGTTTCAGTAAACGCGGGATAGTATTTTGTGAACTAGAACCGTTGATAATGTTGGGACATGAGGAGGGAAATGAAGACAGGAACTTAGGGTTGATAGTGCAGAAAGAGAATATATTAGGAATTGAAGGGATTTTATAATGGAGGCGGTAATATGGGTGCTGCTCGAGGTATGAGAGCCGTTATCACATTCCAGTTGCCTATATAATGAGGATTATTACTTTGAAATAACTGAAATTAAAAGCTGTCAGAGGCGTTCTTGCAAACCATAGAGTGCAACTGTAGTGCTCAAGGGACAAATATTTAAGGCCGGTAACACACAATCTCTTTACAAATGATTCTTAGTGTTACCTCCATACTTTAAAATGCTATACTTTCAGAGACTGAATTCTGTAGATTAGTGTCCAATTTTAGAGCCGATATATTTTAACCCCATCGTTCCTTTTTGGAAGGGCAGCATCGCTTTTATGCGAGTTGTCTGAGGGGAACATGTTACTACCGTCACACAACATTGTGCAGTCGGAAGTAGAACATCGCCTTTAGATCCTAGGTTTTCTACTTTTAGGCTAACTGCCCGTCAACTGACCTGCCTGGTATGGTAGGACCTTAAGGAACGGTTGTTCCAGCCAGTATATATCTTTTTTTTCATCATGACAGGTTTGTCACAGTTGAAACTATTGTGCTAAAATTATGACAACCGAACGTCTAGGGCGCGGTTATTATAGGTATCTTAATAATTGATATCGTTTACTAATCTGTCTAATGCACTAGTCCTAAAAAGTAGCTTTTCAATAAATAATTCATAAAAATTAGATAATGCAGGGTAAACTGTTTTGTTTACCTAATCAAATGAATTTATTTGCCCACGAGATCACTATTGATACTTTAGTTTCAGTACAAAAATGAAGTTACTTGAGTATAAAGAGAAACCGTGCTTCACTATATGTGTAACAGTACCCTATTTCACGGTCAAAAAGTGCCAATACATTCTGACAGTTGCGTTCGTATGTCACTAGCGAGTTCAATGTGTTGAACTGGTGAAAAACAGACAATCTAGATCATATATAATTACTTGGGTAAATAATCCAATGGCCTTTCCAAACCTATTTCTACCTAGACGTGAACATGATGGTTGACGACAAGTAAGTTTCAATGTAAATATGCAATAAAAGTATTTTGTTGATGAACAAATTAACTAGATACAATCAGTCACGTTTCAGGGTAATTGGTTATTCATCATAAACAAATTTTTCAGTTGAAAGAAGCATGATATCACAGTTAACAAAAAGTTAATCATGGCCAGGATGGAGTGATCTTAACTTAACTTGCTCTGCTAAGATAAGATACTGAATTCAATACTAAGTAATATAAAGATTAAAAATGAATTTCACCCACTTTGTTACAACAATCAATCAAGTTGAATGAAATCTGACAAACTAGAAAAAAGATGTTTGCATTTAGATTATTGAGCAGACAACTAATTTTTTATTACATTACATAGCGTTCGTAATTTCTTCCTGGAATTAAAGTATGGAATATGATGAATATCAATGTTACGTTTATTACTTGAGGAAATCATATGAAATGTTCATGCAGAAAGTAAAAAAACTTATTTTGAGTTTGGTCTCTGAGGAGTGATGCTAGTACGATTATCTGGCTTCTCACTTTTAGTATGATGTCACGAATTGGTGCCAAATTAGATAGCTATTTCGTCCCAGTATGGGGCTCTTCAACAGCCTATCAGGGACGAACCCATGACTCTCTAACTCCGCGACGAACGCTTTACCGTTAGACCAGCTGAGTCGTTTTTTGACGGTTGATATCTTTAATTCAGTTAATTATCGATATGTTTGCGCGACTTCATAAATTGTAATCGGTAAATAACTACCTCCCACTCGACACAACTGAACTCTACAGGTCACGTCTCACCGGAACCTCAGGAATTACCAAGATAAATTCGTCCCTAGTGTGCTGAAATTGATTGTAATTACAATTTTCGCTTTTAGATGATGCTCTACTAAATTATAGTGAACTAAAACATCAATGATTAATATTCTGTAACATTAATTGTTACACAGTTACAATTTTAAAAGTTTCACAAAATGAATACATACTTGAGGGGGATCAGAAAAAACTCATTTGATGTTCGATGTTACGGCTAACCAACTTTTAGTTAAATATTTCAAGAAAACTAATGTTTCGATGTTATATAAATGAATCTCCTGAAACATATAATAATTTTATAACATGCTAAACAAGTTACTAATGTCATCTGAAACAAAAAAACACGGCTTGTAATTCATTAACAAGTGAAAGTACTGTTCTCAAATATATGACAATTAACCCAATACATGTTTGAAATGACAACTATTTAAATTCCATACTCACAACCTAATAACTTTACTAAGTCGAATGCTCAGAAACGATAAAATACAATACAATAGAAACATAATTATTATTGCAATTTCTTTCCTTAGTGCAATCAGATTTTAGCTTCGCACTTAGTAATTCACTTGATAACAAACTGGTTTGAAGTGAAAGGAATTGGGTTCAAGTATGATGACCCACGCAGGATGCACATATATCAATATAAACTAATTAATAAACGTATGATCGAGTATTAGCATTATATTAAAACTGGCATAATAAACAAGTGACAATGGAAACAAAATGAAGAGATCACGTGGCAAAAGCGCATCTCATCACTATGGTAACAAAACTTGTCACATTTTCTGCGTACAGAGGTCATGTCAAAAGTAATTGTTGGTAATGGTCTCTGGAGAGCTGAGCAAGTGGTATTCCTTTGACTGTTAATTATTTTACTGTCTGAACCCAATATCAATGATCAACTTCGTTGATAATAATGCAACTTCGGGCCATTTGTAGTTAATGAGAAAACACGAAATATAATGAATCTATTTTAATTTACAAATCTTGTTTTGTTTAAACTTATAAAAGGATTATGATCCATAAAAGTTCAGTTTTATGATATGATGAACATACTGTGTAGTAATATAATAATATGGAACATGCTAAAAAAAACGCGTTTGCATTAAATTCCATTAATTACCAGTCCATAATGATGGACGCAAATCACTAAACAAAAGGAGAGTTATACATGTCCAATCACGTTCCCTATTTTCAAGCTTACTGACGAAGATGATGCCCACGAAAGCTATGAAGCCCACATCAAGCCATTTGTTCAGTGTATTAAAAAGGTTCATTATTTTATCAACACTACCAGAAGCCCATGTTTCATCCGAAAAGTTAGAGAAAGGGTAAAAACATTTCGGAGATTAACGTGCCCGAAATGCTTCCGAATAATACTGCTACATCATGTTCAACAATTAATTTAAAATCTGACAAAGATCTAGTGATCTTTAATCAATTAGTTAAAATGGAGCATTCAGCTTACAGGTAATGGCCTTAAGACCCATATACGTAAGCCAGTATTACATAACAGCGTAGAGTGGAAGTCCTGTTAATACAATCACTATGATATAGTGATTTTAAGGATTTTTGTGTACAACCTTAGGCACTAGGAACTAACTGATTTCCATAAAATAAGACACAGGATAACAAATATAAAACCATTTCTTATTAATATACATATTATGCATTCCATCTACTCAACATATTGATAAATGGCTATTTTTACAAACTTCTAAAAGCAGAACACTGAATCCTGTTACTTCATTGAAAAGTAAAGGCAACTAGTGTACATGCAAGTCACTCGAACTACTTCGTGAAAGGTCACATTTTTGATGTTTCAGTAGCTAACTTCGAGTAGTTACCGGGACATAATGAACCCATTAATAATCCTTAATAACAGTTATCGATTAACTAACGCCGATGACTTATCAATCTCTTTTTGACTTCATAATCTACTAATGATCATGGTAAATGTGTGGATCCAGCCGATTTACATTCAGGCAAATTTCTTGCTTCCACAGGTTTGGTTAAGACTGGAATGCTTACGTATCAGTTAATTGGAATGAGACCCCAGAAATCAACTCAATTTTACCGACTCTAGGTTGTAAGGTTTAGGAAGACAGTGTTTTTAAATTTGCAATACGAAACGTCAAAATAGTTGCACTGTGAACACAACTGATGTTCACCGAAATGCTACAACAGCTGATGTCAACCGATAAATTAATATCAGTGGCTGTCGCAGATGGTGATTATCAATAATAATTTGTCGGAACACACATTCACTGTATGAGTTATTGAGAGTGTGCGCAAATCGTCTACATTATTGAAGATGTACGTTAGCCGAAGCTGTTATACATATCATATTAGTACAAAGATAAATTGACAAGATGAATGACAAATAACTCAGTTTAGTAGAGAAGTCACAATAATAAGCGTAACTAAGCATTATGCATAGGGACAGAGTAAAGCATTTACGGAACATGACAGGAACTCAAGATCTAAACAAAAACAAGAGAACACATCCGAGCCGCTGGGATTAATTTTGAAACTTCCACATAGACTCCGAACACCAATGGCACGGACAGATAAGATAATAAGCACTTCCTAGCAGCAGTTAGACTCCATGAACACGTACCGAAGCAAACACTGAACGTTAAAGTAGGTAGTGGCCGGGCATATGTAGTACGAATCAGAGAAACTTCAGTGGATGAAGATTAACAACCCTATCAACCGGCTTATCACGTTTGCCTTGAACCGGATGAGTTATGAACAAACCTTCAAAAACACCCATGATTAGAAATCCGCAACAAACCTGTTACTTTCAAAATCATAGAGTAATACATGACAAGTGGCTCCGCAGTGACGCTAGCTGGCAGAGAATATATTCTAAGATCTAGTTGGGCGTCAGTAGATTAAGCCTAGAGACGTTATGATAGTTAAAATTAGTTGCTCCATTCAACTAACTCTATATGATCAACTGAGACGATGAGGCAGATTGGTTAGCAAGCAACATGCTGCCCTTACAAGGAGAGAAACTTATTTTAAATATCCCCACATGGTTACTTAACGCTTTCAGTAGACTGCATTATATTGACTTTGTATTGACAGTTCAAATAAAGCAAACAAGATGGATAATAAAAAACCGACGTAAGCAAAAAAGCTGGTGAAATCAGGGGATAAGTATGGATTAGTACTATAAGTCAGCACTTAAATGTATTCACGTCATTAAGAATGACTTTAGGACAATTGTCTTCATCACCTTGGCCAGAGTACTCATCCTTACACGATCAGATAACTAACTAATGATTTCATGAACTTTCTTGAATCTATCTTGGCCAACATGTTACAGAGAAAGCGATTATTAGGTGTGCGATAGGTGCCCTAAGCACTTACGTTGATGAAGGTTTACAGCTTCATCGGCCGACTTAGCGTCTTTAACCAATATGCTACGTCTAAACACAGAATAAAGGGTGTGCCCTCTATTTTTGCAAAGCATTGAATCAGTTGTACATATATACGAAGTGTAATCCAGATGGGATAATTCGCCCCTTCGTTTCTGGACATTTTTCAGTGCTGCAGATAAGCATAAATGATTCTGGCTTTGTGTGTTTTAGGCTTATTCGAGAACTGATGACACTACTAGACTGCCTTACGAGATTAATGAGTTCGATTAGCTTCCCATCATAGTTAATCTGCAAATAAACGCTCAGCAGTTAACGTACGCTAAACAGTATATTTTAATGCGATGACTAATTGGCAGTTTAAACAGCTATCGAACTACACATAACTATCAATCCAGCTGAAAATACCACTGTTACGAGCAGTTTCTTACATCTCCTTTAACACTTAAGGATAGGCACATGTTATCAACTTTCATAAGGTCCATAGGTCTCATACCAGGCCGTTGAACCGTACCATAGATTGTTCCAGTAGTTCGTGAGTGTATCACACTCCGCATTTACTTCAGATTTACTATCAGACTACTTCTAGTCCATTTTTGATTAGCCTAAAAAATAATCTAGCGCTATCTCTTCAAAGTGTATTGCTACTTGTGCCTCGTCAATGCTCACAATCACTGCCCCGTCTTTATGTCACTCAACGCTAAGTTTCGCTTTGTTGCTTTAGGTATTTGTAGTCCGTTAGGATAGATTTTGAGCAGTTACTAATTCAAAAGTCGGTCCTGAAATACAACACACTTTTACGTCAGATTTATCTTGCCTATTCGCGCTTCAAAATTGCCTAGTAATAAAACTATAGGTTATGTTGTATAAGGCACGAGTTCTCAGAAATCTGCATACCTTACTGAGATTTTATTCACTTCTAACATGGAATACAGAGACAGAGATACACGACATAGTCAATAGTAACGAAGGCAGATAGCACGGATGTGAACGAAACCTAATAATGACTAGAAAGGTTACATTTTAAATTGGATATTTCTTAGGTTGCAGCAAAATAATTTACGACTTCAATAAGACACATTAGGTTATCAGTTGTAAAGGTCGCACTACAATTGTTTTAAACAGTATGATGAGAACAATGTAACTTTACAACATATAACATACACAAATGTGGTCAACAGGCAGAGACTGTTATAGGTGGAAATATGATAATCGACAGACATTCCACAGGATTCTATACATTACAACGGTTATGCGTCATTACGTGGTGGACTAAACGAAATGGAAGCCTAAGTGGTAAACAGCATGCGACTAAATAGTGTATTGGCTTTAGATACAGAATACCGTATTATATTTCATACACCTAACTTTACATTTACAGAATTGTCAATACTTGTATTCACCAATCAACATAATGCCGTATTAATACGAAAGTCCCATTTACTAAAAATATTTATAATAAGATGCGGCATTAAAAGTCGTATCAGTCGATTGGGAAGCTACAAAGAGAAAAGCTTACTGCATTATGGAATAGAGTAGTAGTATTGGTAAGACACGACGTAATCACCCTAAATAATGACTCGAGAAAAATCCTGTAAATATGAAATCTCAAGAAAATGTTTAAGTGACCTAAAACTTGAACTGTAAATAATTTTCGTTGTCAAAAATTTACTGACAGGCTTGCTAGTTTTGTACATTCGTATAAAATGTTACAGAGATCCGGTTTACGTCCTAATACTAATTATGAATACATTAAAGGGTATCGAGATGAAAATACTTAAGCGAAACAACAATAAATAACTATCGCGATCAGTATCATAGAACCTTCAATCTTGATGAATTTATACATTAATTAAAGATATATTTACCTATGTTCGATTTAACATAAACAAAATTACGGATTAACCGTAGGATATGATAGAGGGAACGTAATTTTAGATATATGGATCAATTCTTGGTAATTATTCACATTTTTTTATTACTAGAAGTTTTAACATATTGTTTTTAGATAAAATTTGTTGTATACATCTCAAAATTGTGTCCTGTATATCAAACTCTTGCATAACATGAATACTACTAAATTAAATGATTTACGGAGCAACAGATAAGGTTTAATAATTTATCGGTTGTGCAGTGTTCGGAAAAGTTACTGGAGTGATAACTACACCAAAATATATGAAATATAATTATTCACTTCGACGAAAGGATTTTTGTATAAGAACACTAGCCGTTGCTTGATCTTTCGAATATATTATGTTCTAATAATACTGTTACAGACAAAAACACCATTTTTGGATATGAGTGCATTATGCTCTACCATAACGAAAAACAAAGAATGAAATGTCCAGTGAGAATACTCTAACCGTAACTTAATTGTCCTTCGATAGATGAATATATAGTCAAGGACCGTTCAAAATAAGTAGTTAGCAACAGATAAGTAACCAAATACAAGAAAAGTGGCTTTGATTGAAGCTTTTGAAATGGGAATACAAAAGGACTACTAAAGTGTAATTTTTGAGAAAGGAATATGACAATGGAACCAAAAAAAAGTGTTGAGTGAATTTTAGCAAAACATAGTTACCTAAATCCTCCTGCGAGAATGTGACTAGACGACATAAATTAGATGATATTCGTATCTGTAGACTAAAACTTACTTTATCAATTACTACCTATCCCTTAACTAGAAATTAACGAAGAGATCGTCAACCTAGCAGGTTTATCGAATACTTTGAGAAATACATAACTCTAATTTTTGAACTTACTTTAAATCAACCGATACATATTCCTGTCGTTTTTAATGACTGACTTACTTGAATTATAGCAAGGCAAATTATGCATGCTGAAGAAGTAATATCGCGTTTGCCTTTTAAACAACACTGACCCAAAATACAACAACCCCACAAATAATAAGTGCATAATATATTAATCCTCATGTCTTACTTACTTCCGCCAACCCTTATACTACTAAAACAATGTGCTTACTTCAAGGATCGAAAATTGTTGACAGATTCGAAATTAAGCACCCAGTAATATAAACGGATCAGGAACTCTCAATTCTCTCATTTACATACACGTACTAAGGTCATGAAAGAAAAGATACAATAAGATTGAGGTTTAAATTGTTTGGTACCAAATAAATGTAAACAGTTTCGTGGAAAATGCAATTTAATAAACGGCATACTACTTTATCTATTTAAATTATGCTGAGCCCAAAGTTAGTAATACTAGTCGATTAACAAACTTTTAAATGCGTATGTCTGGTAACAAGTTCTTACTACTTTAAGACCGAAGTAAATTATGGACTTCAAGCAAACAAGTCGATTGTTTATTTGTGTCTACTTGTCAAAATCAAATCACTGACGGATTGTAATCGTTCGGAATGAACACGAATTGCACAATAAAGTAGAAAGGAACCAGCTTTTAAGTACGTTTTATTGCAATATTCTAGATTCCACGGACTGGCCTTAACGTTTGCTTTACGAAAATTCCGACTAGGTATAGAAATATACATTGACTAACTATTTGAACTTACTTGATTTTATGATTAAACTACACAAAAAGACATGCTAACCTAAGAAATCGCTGTTAAAACCTACTCATCTTAATATACCTCACTAAAGTGATGAATAATGATCACCAAAATGTACACTTAAATGCTATTAAATAGTTATGGTTAAGCATTGGGTTTAATGATTGGTTTCCTAGTATAAGAACGTCACAATTATGTTTGCCCTAAATATATCAACGAGTTCGAAATAAATTAGAGAGAGAATCTCAAAAGTCTATCTGAATTAAGGAAAGTAAAGGTAATAAGAAAAAAAATCTGCAACTCTTCAGTTTGTGATATAAATATGAATTAACAAAAAAGTCCTTTAACATTTGTAATTAGTTGAATTATTTATCCTACTTTGAAAATTTCGATGATATCCACCGAGTAATTGACTGACGTATCTTCAAAATACATAAATACATTGCTACAGACGATTTCCCACCTTTATAACGTTAAAGCCAGTTAGTGAGTGAGAACAGCATAAATCAATTTACTGAATAAAGTTGGTAGCTAAAAATGAAAATTTACAAGACAATATTTAATCAGAAATTTATTTAATATTTAAGGTTCACTTTTAATCCTGTAAGATTTCCCGGCTTTTTCACATCCTTCTACCGTTGATTCCAGTACAGTCCGCAGAGTTATCCGTACAAACATTTTTAAATTTCAATTGGTAACTCTAAAGAATGTTTAAAGCTAAAACAAAGGCTAGTTACATTCAGAAAATAAAAAAAATAATAGGTACATATTCTTAATCCATGACCTACAACATTTAAGAATGCAGTTTACCATACGTTATCACTAATTAAAACAAAACGACGAAACACAAGATGCCTTAAATTATTCTGTATACTCAAAAATTACGGGGAAATAAAATTCAAGCAAACGAGTACAAAACCAATGAACCAGTTACCGTTTGTAATGAGACCATGAGTTTCCTTACAAGATAAAAATAATAGGATGTCACATATACACCATTTGAATAGCTATAATATCAGGACTATTAAGTAGATCAACTAAGTACACCAATAATCGAATGCTTAGAGTTATTGTGACTAATAAAGTAACCAGAAACGATGATCAATTACTCTCTAATATGAGCAAAGAAAAGTTCTAATCATAAGTACTAATATTTTAAAGTAGACAGGATATTAAATTATATCAAGTGACAGATAGATACATAATATTAACATATTTGACTGGAAAGTAAAAAGAACATGCTACAAATTGTAATTTTACAGAAAAAATTGGTTTTGAGATAATCTATGACCTAATATCAACAAAACTGACGAGTTTACCAAATGAAAATCTAATACATTATATTATTCTTAACTGAATAACCTTATTTTATAAAGTGATAACAATAATGAACATTTACAGTTGTAATTAAGTTTATCAATCAAACAAATCACACAAATGTGGCAAAAGAACATTTCATCATTTATATGAAATTCATGTACAAAAATGGAATGAATAAATGCACTCATAGACAAAGCAACGTACTTTAAACGGAAACTGTTGTCCATGTATTAACTAAGTGGAAAGATGAAAAAATGGTATTGAACTGTTAATACACAAAAAATGAAAGAACAAATCCACAATATAGGAGGTAAGTTCACATGAACTCACTTCGACTGTTGTATGAACAGACAGAACCGGTAGTAGAAGATGATCGATGCCTGTGTCGGTGGGAATGTTTTCTCCTATGTTTGCTGCGGTTATAGCGGCTTTTATCACTATCAGAACTGCAACAACGACGGGAGCGCCTATATGATTTTCGTCGACGACTTGAACGTTCATGAATTGATGGACTTCTACACCCATATTTATGGTGCGAACGACTATATTGTGAACCAGAACGACTATGCCTTCGCCGTCTTCTACGATATCCAGCATCACTGCTTATTGACCGACTACGTCTGGATATTATCTTCGATTGGCGACCATAATCACTTTCATCTGCCCTTCTGTGTTGTTCCATTTTCTTCATTCAACGCCACCAACAATTATATTCCGAAAGTGAAAAGTAATGAAAACAAAAGAGTATGTAAGTAAAGAAATCGACATAAAATGTTAAATGTTTGTTTCTTTCCAGTGGATTTGATTGATTTCTGTATAACTGTATCTCCACTGATGATCCAATGGCTCGATATAAACTGACCTAAAACAATTAAATAGAATAGTCCGGAACATTACAAAAAACAACAAAGTTTTGAATCAATCAGTTTTTTTTAAGCAAACAAATTTGTGTATAAAATTGTGGATAATCAACACTACGTCTACGATTAAAACTTCTTACCTTCAATAAGTGCGCATAAATGGGATGTGAGAATTCTCTGAATTTGTTATTCGTAGAATCGTCTTCTGATGCGATATAGTTTGTGTATTCACCGGTTTCAGAATTATATTTGTAGTATGTACCAGTTTTGGGTTCATAAAATAATTGATTCTCCTAAATTCAATAGCGAAGTTGAGGAATTTGAAGACAACATACTGGATCATAATAGTATCCACTTTTATGGTCATAGTATAAACCAGTTCGTTCGTCGAATGTATAGCCCGTGTTACGTACAACTGCATCCGATGTTTCTTTGAGCATGTTAGCTATTGATGTACCTAAGGGAATATAAATTTCACTAGACAACTGCACCATATGTTTTAGAGTCGGTTGCGTTCAAACTGCTGGTTGTAGTCGTTTTATTGTTCTGTAAATTATCTCCTAACAAACTGCCTTGGTGATCAAGAGATAAGAGACGGCGTTCTAAGTCTGTATTTTTATCCATTAGGTTTTGTATGAACGCATCTTTCTCCTCAAGTTCCTTTTTCAGAATGTGAATTTCTGTCTCCAGTTCACTCAACTTTTCAAAAACATCAAATTCCATCTGCTAAAATTTACTGAAACGACAAAGGAGCCAAGAAATCAGTGCTGAATTTCATCGACATTTTAGTCAAAGACCATAAGCTATCTACAGCAATTTACAGAAAATACTTATATTTAATATCAAATTGTCATCAATTTTCGATATTCCCAACTCAATCAGTCAAAAACAACGTGGAACCTGATGTCTGTATGCATCAATTCAAGCTGACACACTATATCAGCACAGGTTGATGGGTATGTAGAAAGAAAGTTAAGGAATAAAAGATCACGATTTAAGGGAGGACAATGAGTGAATACATCTGCTCCAATTTGACTGATACTGGGCCACGTCACACAGCGTATCTGGCCACTGGTTACGGTATTTGCGAGGACCCCATCAAGGCAGTCTGCAGCTAGCGACAAGACTCAAACCAGTAGTCAGTGGATTCATGGTCTGATGCCATTTTTTAGTTTGACCGCCTCTAACTCTTTTCCATCCTACTCCTATATCAGCCAACATCGAGGGTCGAGGCGGAGTGTAAAACATAGAGTAATTGTGGATCTCAGGAACAAAGACCAGAGAATGAATGCATCTGTTTCATCCCTTTAGTTAGAACAAAAGTCACGATTATCGCGCAGACCACACCTGTCAACACGACTCAGACCGACAGTCAACAATTTCACAGATTAGTGCTACATATTTCCTTGGTCGCTTTAAGTTTAACATTTACATTTCTCACTCCAGAAACACTGGTAATGCCTTACAGACACCTAGACTGAATTAAGTGTATAAAATTATAAGTAAAATTACCTGGAATAACCTGATGAATTAGCTGTACAGCTATCCAACTTTCGCAATGACTATTAGTAGTGTTTTGGATTACACTATCCATTAACATACTGATTACAGTTCCATCAAGTGAGTTTCAATTTTAGAAACGCCAACCAGCATAATTAAGTAACTTTAAGTTAGCGTCCGTAAGCAATTAACATCATACTTATTTATCCAGAGCAAGGTCAATCTAAAATTCAAAGGAACAAGTTGACATATCCAGGTGGATATTAACGACTATTCTCATACATCAGCTGCATAACGAAAGGGTTCTCGATTTGACTGCTGAAGATAACGAGTCGCTGACGATCGAAGACCTAGACAACGAGAAGCTGTAGCCAAATATGTTAAGAATGTCGTCACTGACAAACCTTTTGACAATTAACTTAAGATGTTAGAAAATCCGCCACTCAGCAGATGTCAATTACCACGACAACTTACAGCACACAAGTGGCCGTTTCACTCGGATCGATATTCGGAATGTCCCTCAAGTAGCGCACTACAGAGCGATGGAAAGGTCAACCAAGACTACAAGGCGGGGCCCGAACAACACCCATCAAACTACTGACCGGTCAGCTACACAAGTGTAGTTATGCTATCAAGATAATCATGGCCTCTCCAAAAACATACTATTCAACAGTGCACGACAGGTTTAGGAACGCTCTCGTCTTCCGGTAAGAAAAAGGACATTCTACTTGATTAAAGACAGAAGGTAAGGGTCAATTCTTAAGTTTCACCTATGAAACTAAAACTTAGTGAAGAACTTTAATGCTCCGTACTAGGTCCCTTACTGTTCATTTCATATATATGACGACGGACCCCAGATTATCAAATCTCCAGCATTACTGTACTCAGATGATGTAAAGATATGGCGTGACGCAACCAGTAACAATCCTATGCGAGGACCCCAAGCTGACCTCGCTGCACCGGTAAATTGGTCTAAGTTTGAATTAATGCATACCAACCCAGTTAAACGTGTTAAAATGTAAATTGGCCAGGAAAATGCCCATAACCACCATACTAATTGGTGTTGGCTGGCGTCAGTTGTGAGTGATATCAGGGTTGTAGCATGTTATAACCTTATAACCACAAGCTATTGTTATTGGGTTGCAGCCAATGCGTTCATAAAATTGTGGGTTTTAAGAACTTCCACCAAGTTAGATCCACAAGTGTTCACTACGGGGTATACGGCCTTAGCTAGAATCAAACTGAAAAACTGCAGGGAACAAGCCTTTACTTAGAAGACAAAGGTTACGAAGGACTGTTACCCGCTCAAGTTGGAGTTGCGTGACCTATCGTAAGAAACACGGTTTGATAGGTTAGACTTCTACACTGTTCTACTAGGAATTAAGAGGTAATTCGGTAGTATAATTCGAACTAGCAAAAAACGATTATGGTTCTGATAGTACTTCTCTCTTCCAGCCGAGTCTAAACGTCTAAGAGGACAAGAGAGAGAATTCAAACACTTCCGTGACATACAAGCTTCATACGGAATAATCAACTGCTAAATTCTGCAACCGGAAGTAGTATCTGTGCTCTTGATTGATTGGCCAAACCGACGATTACACACAGCTTGTTAAAAAGGACTGACGGGTTTATACACACAAGTCTGAACAACTGACATCCCCAAAATTTGGGTCTGAGTTACGCTATCCCCAAAAAGTAGTCAGCGACAGTAGGGCTCTACATAAATGAACTGCATCGGCCCCTTCAGTTCATACATTTCAGGAGAAACATGATAAACATAATGCAGTGAATGGGCCAATCGACCACGAACTGACAAGTGTCGAAACCAACAAATAGAGACTGAATGCTAAACTGCAAATTAGTACTAGATTACGGTATGGGGAGTTTCCCGAAAATGACAACCAAAAGTTTGGTACGGAACACAAGAACACGTACTTGTAGGAACAGATGAACTCAATGGTGGGGGACGCCATGAAGCAGAAGGTAAGGTCACGCAAAGGTTCAATAGAATCAAAGCATTCAAAATCCAATACCTTTCAGTCTACAATAATAATAATAATAGGTCTAGTGATTTGTGTTAAGCCATGCAATATTTATTACAGTATAGAGCCAATTATTTGAATAGGTTTGCTTATAAGACAGTAACGCGTTTTAGTCACTGACCACTCCATGTGATAAAGTGAATCGCATTCTAAGTTTGTTCAATTCTCGGCTTATGGACCTTTATAAGGCGCCCTCTGAGAGCTAAAATATAGGATATATTAGCACCAAAATCATTAGTTAGGAGACAGAATAACAGAACGAGGTTACATCGTCTTTACGATAATAGAAAACGTTCAGGCTCATTTGACGTTCATCGAAAGAAAGGTCTGAAAGATTTGGTATTATTTATACTTACCCTCTGAATCCTCTTAGGCATCTGGATATCCGTAATAAGATAGGGGGTTGTTACTTAAAGGCTATATTTAAGATGAGGTCTCGAGTGAGTTGGATACAAAATCAAGAACACATCCTCATCAAAACTCCTAAAAGGTCTGCGTAGTGACCATAGCACCCAAAACCCTTTATCTTTGGCTGCGATACAGTATGTTGTGGTTGTAAAGTCATGTATCTGGGTTATTCCCAAGTCATCAAATTCTTATACTTATAGAAGTTACTATTCATTTTCGGTGCATCTGTGAGTAAAAAGGCGTCCGATGTACAATAGAGCACATTGAAATCCTATCCCTAATCCCCAACTTTAAGATTATGAGGCTAATGAGTTTAAGATGGAATTACGGCTAAGCAAATCAATGAAACTGCACTTCGGTTTACAAAACAAAGCTGCCTACCTTTATATGTGAAATATATGAATATATGAACCCTGGAAGGGTCGAAAGATTTGAAGCCGGTAAAACGACATGCTTGTAACCTTCAGTTAGTATAATCCATACTACTGGAAACATCACTGAAAGCATATGTTGGACAGACGATCGAGTCGGGTAAGTGAGTTGATGGGGAAACTCAACGTTGGTGAAAAAATCATCTTAGGCAAAGTAGAAGAATATAGTACTTAAAAACGCCTACAAGGCTAATCAACAGGATATGCATATTCGACCATATTAGTCGCTTGAAGACCATGTGAAGGATAGGGAAGCTCCCTCTGTAGAAAAATAGGCGAGGGAGAAATAGACATGATAACCCAGGGTTATAGAGTAATATCTCAGAAATCCCGAGTATACTCTATCATTCAGTTTAAGAGAAGGAATGTGTAGGTTTGGTATCTTAGTGAAAGAAGTTAGAACCGACATAAGTGCTGTCACCGAAAGTGGTCAGTAGCTGACATAGATAAAAATAGTAATAATAATTTCAGGATATATCTGTGTAAGGTTTAATAGGGTCACCAGCTGTAAGGGTGGGGGTGGGGTAATAGGTTTGTATGTGACTTACATATCCAACCCAGAACATAAAAGTGATACCTGGAATACGACTGGCTGCTCTTTCACATATATACATAATTAGAGTATTATTGGAATAGTTTACCACAGTCCTAACTGTCAAGCAGATAATTTCGTTTCGAGACACATGCGTTTATTAGGTGCCTTATTGTAGGGTGCTTAAATGCAACACGCAGTACTTTGACGGAGATCACAGCTCCACGCTGTGGCTTCGATAGAAGCTTTCTGTTAAGTAGTCTTTGGTGTCGCTTAATACATGGCATTCTGAAAGCGATACGTTCCAATCTAGACGCAGAACCACCACTCATAGGCCTTGTATTAGCATCATCCTGATGACGGTACAGATCGTAAGAAACTATCCCCATTAGTTAATAGCGACCATACTGTCCTGCCTTTCGGTTTTAAGACTTTTGAATGTGTTCTAACTCGTTCAAATATGTGACCAGCAGATATCTCAAAAATCAGAGTCCCAGCTGCATAAGCTGGCTGGTATCACAAGATCAAAAATATTTATTGGTTAACTTTCAGTAGATCTCGTTGAACCTACTAAAGGCATCTGGTGCAGGATAGTTTACCATGCCCTGAACTGTTGTTTTCTTATAATTAGAACCTGAATTCAGAGAAGTGATGGAATCCTTTCACTGCTGATACAGGAGAAGCCAATTAAGTTAGCTAGAAAATTATTAAAACACTTCAACGAAATTTATTCAATGACCACTAATGTCTACGTGTATTCAATAAATGCAACTAAAACAATTACGATGGAGAAATACTACAATCAGCCTCTATTTAAAGACTGAAAATAATCAATTGTTTCTTAACTCTTCGCATTCCTAATACTCATCGTACGTTAAACTACAACACTAGACGCACTATGCAAACTCTATTATATTAAATTTCGCCCTAATTTACGTACTTATTCCTAGCATAATTTTTTATCAAAGTCAATTATTCTATCAATAGGAAACTTTAAAATACATTACTATATTACATTACATAATACGCCATTATGCCTGCTCTAGATCCCTAGATTCTCCTAATTTTCATGTAATCAGACGAGAGGTATACTGGGCTTCACTTGATATTATTTAGAAGCTTTATAAGATGGTGTTAGGCATCGTAGATTTTTTTAATCGCTATGGAAAATTTACTGAAGTAAATTTAATACTTTTTTCCTATAACTGTTTCTAGTTTATGGACTTCATTTTACACTGATTCCCCTTGATTATAATGCATCATTTACAACCGCAAACTGTCTCTAATCACCGTAGAATTCCTTAATTAGATCCCAAATTTTTCAACAGATTTTTAAACTTACCAGTTTTACTCGAAGTGCCATATGAGAGACCCAATCGAAACTTTACCCAGATCAATAAAAAGAAATTTTACTTGAGTACTATGATCTTTCGTATCACTTTAGCCTAGTCTAGAAATAAGATGAATATCCAGACACGAGAGGGCTACTCCGATGCCATGCTACTATTTAGTTAGGAGGTTATTCTATTGCAAATGGTGAAGGATGACACCTCAAATATCTTTCTACACTAATTTAACGACCATACTGTTTAGTCTGACTGGCTAACAACGAATGGTTAATTGTATCTCTCCACCTTTCTTGTCCTGATTCAATCCTGTGTCTTTTCAGTGTTATGGATGTTTGTACTACCCCAATAATATATCAGTTAATGTCATCAATGACATAGCAACTACATCCAGTAAACTTTTCAAGATTCAAGGATAAATATCATCCGAACCACCAGCTTTATCTGGTTTTAGAGGTTGAGCAGTCCTAATATGGCTTATTCTTCAGTGGACACTGAATTCGTCAGTAACATCACATCGTTACAACTAGTAGGTGACTTATCACGGTAATTGGTGAAAACATAGTGAAAGCGGACTTCGACAAAACGTCAATTTGTAAACTAAATCATATGCCATATCTGTTTGAACTTCCCGAATTATAACTATGGGGAAACGTGGTATCATATCACTGGGTTCATCTTCCTAAATAAAAGAACAGTAGACAAGTGGAACATAAATAAAGTATGAGTAGGTATATTTGACAATTAACATTATCATGTTTATTGAAAGGTTAAACTGTGTGTCAAAAGAAATTATGAGTGGAATAAAATACGAATGTTTATGATCAAATGTGTCTTGGTAGAAATGTATAGCCAACTAGATGTTATGTGAGCTTAATAGAGTGACACATATAAGGGCGATTCAAGCATTATTACTATTCGATTGCTCCAGTTAAAAGTAGAATACGTAGCTGTAATCATAAAACAGGTTCGGTCATCTCCAGCATCATCACGCCTGATGTCGTTTGTTGACTTAGAGTTTGAATAAGTCAGCAGTTTATTCAGTGACTTGGGGTTACTAAATAGTTGAATTATTGATCGTATAAAGTAAACAAGGGTATTTAACACTCGAAATTATTTAGGTAAACAATTTCAAATGAGAGTGAACTTAAGAACGGCGTTTTATTGGGCTTTAGTTTAATGGTGTTTCATCTGTATTGTTCTTGAGTGATTTTTGAGGCTGCAATTAGGTTCCTCAATGAATCTTAGTATAGGGTCAAATGGACACAAAAATGGTACACAACTTTGAAATAAAATGTCAGGTTATGCTTTGCTCTCCTCCAAAGTGATTCTAAGCCTAAACCATTACACCCATCCCCATTGTCCTTTAGTGAAGAATCACCATATTCCTTCAAATTTTAACTTGTCTCTTATTCGGAAGTTGTTGAGTATGAATAGGTAGTGCTTAGAAAACGGTAGAACACAGATCTTCTAGTATATCATTCTAAACGTAGGTTGGTAGAAATTATGTATTATGCAAACCAAAAGTCCGCGTGCCTATGAGATGGCAAATGCTATTTGTTCCGTCAGTAGAGTATCTTAAGTCTAGGTTCAAAATTGTTTGCCATTAGGAAACTTGTTCCGCATCTACTTCAAAGTAAGGATTTAGGTCACAGCAGTCAATGCAGGTTCAGCGACGTTTGAAGCTGCAAACACTAATAATGTATTTTGCAAACAAGAGAGACCTTAGGACACACCTATATATAATCCCACTAGGTACTTTCTAATGAGCTGATGGAACTGAGTTGATCTTAGTTATCTATCTAGATTGCTTAAAAAATGACCTGAGCCGACTTATTAAATGGGGCACACCTCCCTATAGCGTATAGTTTCTGACTGAATGTTCTGTTTGATACTCTGTCAAACACCTTAGGTAAATCAAAATATAGGATTATCAATATTTTAAGCAATTCGCCGCAGAATGTAATATGATTGAAGTAGTCTAAGTCACTAATCAAATAAAAACGACCTACTGGAAATCTAAGTTGTAATTTAGGTACGTGACATCAAGATATCAGATAATCTGATATGACATATCACACGATCAACTCCATGACTCTTAAAGAACAGGAGCAATATTTGTAGACCTGAAGTCACTTGCATTTACTCTGTCTTCAGGTTGTGTTTTGAGATAATGTAGCTAGTCTTCCAAATGCTTAGTTATTCTCCTATATATAAAGACAAGTTACAACTTAAGGAACATAAGTAGCATGCTCTCACCACATCTCTTAAGGGACACTGAAGTGAAAGCATCAGTTACTGGACCTTCCATACACCTAAGGCTTCCAATAGCTTCAACCATACTTTTAGCGCTGGCCAACGTTGTATGTAGAAGTATCATGAGCACGTTTGTTGTAAGTAGTTTGTCCTCAAAGTTGCTGGATAAATTTCGCATAATACCCTTGGGTCACCGTATACCTCACCTTCCTGAATCAGATATGGGATACGTTTACTCAAAAGTGTCGCTAGACTATTCGTTCGAGTTCTACATTTAAGAAAAGTAGGCTGTCTGTTCCTGTTACCTTGATTATACGGTATCCTAACAGATTTTCGTGTCCCATAGTAAGTAAAGAGATATAAGAACAGAAGAAGCAAAATTCAGACTTCAAATTTTTTGAGTTTAGCCGGGTGTTAACGTGACAGAAGTAAAGACCTACCCCTAAAGGACTTGCGTTTTGTTTTAAGTGTCATAGTATTTAAGCATGATAGAACAGTCCTTGAGAAAATATTTAAAACAACCATCCACTAGCCAAATTTTCTTAGTGTCACGCTTGATACTTGAATTGGTTGCATTTATTACCAAGTGTTCTCTACTCATGTATTCCTGAACACCCAGGATTACAAATAACCTTTCAGCTGGCGGCTGACGGAAATGTTGCTGACACTTAATCTCCCTGCTCATGCATCTAGTGTATTCTAAATGTTATTGCAATTGAGGTACTTATTTCTGTAAAACTTTATGTTTTATTGTATATGATTAAGCCTTTCTGTATCATTATGACTGTGCCTGTAAACTGGCATGAATTCTGTACCTAATTTTAGAATATAATAATAGTGACAATAATAATAAATCTTTTAGCGAATCATCAGTAACGAAGCTGTTCCATTCAGAGCACTTTATAAGTCACACTAAAAGCTTCCACCAAATGCATTTAAGTGATTGAGTTTCTGAGTCATGCCTTTGCGCTGTGATTGTTTAAAAAATAGACAGATAACAGAAAACCACCTTGGGGTCACTAGTAGATCATTTATTGTCAATATGCGTTGAAGAGGGTATGATACTATAACAAAATATAGAGATGGGAATACCGTTACTGTGTATAGGTTGTGTTAAGTACTGCTTCCATTCATATAAATCTATGATGGCAACTATCGTCATGTTCCTACGGGCCACTGTTTATTTCCCAATTATTATCCAGAAGATGGAAATCACCCTCAATCACTTTATAATCACCGTCTTAAGGCTAAGCGCATGTAAACAGACTGCAAACTGCTACGTCTAGTTCCGGTCTTGAGCATGGTGCCCAGTATACACAGTCTACATGGGGCATATGTTGTGTCACAAGCCGTGAGGCACATAGAATCATCTCTTCTGATATCCCATTAAAAATGCTCAAACCAACAATTGTTACTTACTTCTCTAGAGAAATAATAGAGACTTTGAATGTATAAGCATCATTAAATTCACTCATCAGACTTAGACATATGCTAATCTTCATTCCGTTCAATCCATTTATAACCTTTTGTGGTCTGTGGTGTCGTTTAATGCCCGTATGTACAATAATTCTGCCATTCTGTTCAATAACTTTAGGATACTGGTGCTGTTTTTGTACTCTTCGCTTTCGTCTTCTCTTTGGTTGTTGACGATAATACATAAAACATAAACTGAATCTATCGGTACATTATTATTCATTTCTCTTCTACATATCCTAGCGCGTTAGCTGCTTTGTGGACGAATCGAACTGCGTTCCATGCATTGCTGTTTACGTGAAAACCAGTGATGGAGTATCACTGCAACTTCCCTAAATACAACAATGCATTTACATGATATTATTGATTGATCTCATAATGAATTGGTTTCGTTCAAGCAACCTAATCCTTACACTTGTTAGCAACATACTTAATGCTTCAATAACTCAAAGTTCACAATCAATTTACATGGGTTCCACGACCACTGTAGAATACCCCGATGTACCTGTTCGGTGGGCGCTTTGGTCCAAGCTTCAAATACTCTTGGTCTGATCTTGTGTCTGGATATGCTTTATGACGTATCCTGTTTACTCTCAGACGTTTGTTGGAATCATAAAGCTCAGGACGGAAACGCGAGGTTGTTTGTCGGGAGTTTCACTATACAAAACACACTTCTGGTATCCTAGTACTGTAAACATTGTTGTTTTTGGATTTCTTTTTTTAAGACCTTTAGAACATACTAAACACGGGTTTTCAAAACGTATGCTGTAAGGAGAAGCCTATATAAACATGCATCTAGATTTCGTTAGCTTAACGGTCTTTCCTCGCTAATTGCTATGAAAGAAACATGCACTAAGGCTAAAGCAGATCATATACCAATGGAAATCGCACTAGAAAAACGTGCCATTGTAAAAAATAACTCTACATGACTACTCGAAACTTTCCGGAATAAAATCAGTAGCTCTTAAACAAAAGGTGGAAACCTCTTTGTTTGTGGCAATAAAATATATTATCCTTGCCATATCGCTGACTTATTTAGTGAGCGCTTTGCCACTTTAACTAATATTGAAAACCACATAGATAAAATTGAACGCACTACGCCACTATCATGCGAAATCAGAAATATGACATTCACTATTCGAAATGTCTGCAAAACGTTTACTTCACTGAAACACACACACACCCTTGGCCATGATGGTATACCAGCTAACAGACTCAAAAATGCTGGTGTCAACTTTTACTTAACATTAATTGAACTCTCCAATATCACTTCTCAGTGCAAGCTACCCCATCCAATGGAAAACTACATATAGCATTTTTAAGATCAAATTCGAACGTGAATGGAATTTAGGGAACTTTCGCCCTATTAACCTAACTTCTGTTGCATCAAGAGTAATGAGCGAAAATAATCAAGGTGGAATTACTCCAATACTTACTTAAAATCGAACTGCTCTCCCCTTTCAACATGGATTCTTAAAGACTAGGTCGTGTGACACACGCTTGTTAGATTATCTAAATGACATAACTTTACAACGAAACAAAAGGCTTCTAGTGTCCGGTTTGTTTCTTGACTTTAGTAAAGCTGTTGACAGTCCTACATAAGCGACTGCTCATTAAAGTCATTTGGGATCAGAGACCTACTTTACTCATAGTTTGTATCTTTCCTGAAAGGAAGACAGCAAACAGTAAGGTTTAACAATAGCCTATCATCACTTAATACAATCATTAGTAGTGTTATGCGTGAAAATTTACTGGGCCTCCTATTATTCATTATTTGCATGAATGACATACGTAATGTTACAAAACATGGTCAATCATATTTACATGCGAACCATCTTTAAGTAGCATATAGCTTTAAATCTAGTATCTTAGAAGAAAGCATAACCCAGATTCAAAAAGACCGCAAAAGCCTGTCTACTTGGAGCCAAAAATGACCAATACTACTTAACTACAGCAAATGTGGAATCATGCACATAGGCAACCATAACCCTCAGTTTTCGCTTCATCTAAATGGATCAAAATTACAAATGCCCAGATCAACAAGCGACTTGGGTATTAAATATTCTGGTAACTGGAAGTTCACGGAACACACCTCCTCTATTATCTCCAAAACTTGAACATTAACAGGTCTTCTTAGTAAAAACTTTTATACAACGGAGGTCATACTTACTTTGTTCAAGATATGTATAAGATCCACGCCCGAGTAATATTCATTTATCTTTTCAAGCATGAATAGCATAGATAGGAATTACCTAATAGTAATTTTTTTTTAACCAAAACCCATATAAGCAGATAAATCTGTATCATTGTGATCATGCCTGTAAACTATTAAGCTCTCATGTACAAATTCTACTTGACAACAAAGCTATTATTATTAGCGGACTGGTCTACTGCAGATGACGCACACTTCACACAGCTTATAACTTGATAAATAAGTAAATAAATAAATGGCAAATCACATGACTAGTGAGAAAACAAAATATATAAACCATAAGCTTGTGTTATCGACAAGAAGCAAAACGGATAAAGTCAAGGCGGATATGCTGAATTTGGTAGAACTAAACTATAGTGGAAGATTGTTATGACGCAAGAAATTGGGTGATTGGATGGCCGAGTGCAAATGACTTGTGCCTAGTTGGTTATTGCGCGTCTGCCCTGTGCCCACTTAGTCCCAAGCCGAAATAACAAGAATGCGAGCCAATAGGTCAGCCAGACAGAATCGAATCTATATTTCAAGCATTCTTTTATATATACATAAAATCAGACCACACAACAAACCAATTAGAAAATTAACATGAATACAGAACGAAGGAAATAGTGGTAGTGAATAGAAACAACTTGTACACAACTAATTGACTGTAGACCATAATAAGAAACAGTTTAATAACAGCAATTATGCTGAACGGGAGGATAGGGCAAGCGGAGCGTAACGATAATAGAAACAAAATGTTTACATTACAGAAAGTTCGAATAAATGAAATAGTGTTCGAAACCACAGTTCTGAAAGTTTGTTACGCTTCTTTGTGGTCCGACCTAACAAAGACCAATGAAAATTGGGGAGTAATTTTCAGGGTTACAGTGTAGACAGTATACTACATGATATAGAGATAGTAGTTCATAAGTCGTTGGGCAAGATCTATGCAACGTTTCAAGGTCACAGCAAAAATTTGAAAATATTGCGTTGACGAAAGAGCTTTTTTAAATGTGATTACTTATTAAAAAACTTCGTAATTCGTTTGCGAACTTTGGGACTGTTTTGATGAATATTAATTTGCCGCTGTGGAAAGGAAATCACAGTTTTTTAAAACCAAAGGAACTTGAAATGGATTTTATTTCTACGCACTGAATGTCTGCGTAAAACGTTCATTGGAAGTGACTGTATTTCACTCGTTCCAAATTAAATTTAAGCGAATTTTTGTATTATTCATCGAATGGGTAATTGTAACTAAAGCAATGATGGCTGTTTGACATGCACAGGTTTCTGAAAAAGCTATAGTTCTACAGTATGAATGCTGTCGTGAAATCTGTTTTGACGCATTAGTTTCACCACAAATTCAATAAGAAAAAGTCGTCGACATTGATGACGAATTGATTCGCCAACGAAACCGTAATAGAAGACGAGGTGTTAAGGAAGACTGAGTAAGCGATAATTGCAGCACATTGGTATGTAGGATGGAGAATCAAACAAAGGACAATGCGAAAGCATTCCTGACAGGTCAGCTAATACTATGCTCAGACTGATAGAAAAATATATCTTACCCAGGATATTAATATAAAGTGAATTACTTTCAAATATGTAGTACGTACGCAAGGTCATAGTGCATAAGAAATACTTTGTTGATACACTAGTGGGAGTCCAAACGAATATTACTGGATTAATGTGGAGTCAAGTAAGGTGTTATCAGCGATTGTACTTTGAATCTCAAGGAAGGTTGTTATGGAGTCATCTAGACAAATATGAATGCAAAATATACCGTAAAATTTGGTCGAATAAATTCAAGGATAACTAGAACAAGATTTTTGATGATATAAAAACAATATATTCCGTATAGATTTATAGTTTTAACTATAAATGATTCGTTAGAAATTACGACTTTTCAATGCATTTTATATTATGGTTAAGTTTTAATATTATCCATATATTTTTGAACGGATGCATGTTTCATCTTTTACTTAAGACTTTTGTGAGGAAGGCATATTGCAATAGGTCTAGGCTTAAAATTGTCTAAAAGACTACTCTAATTCGGAGAAAAACTATTCATTTTCATTAAGGTTTTCAAGTTAAGTTTAAAGTCGTACAAGTCATGTTTGCCCATTATTCATGTAAATGTAACACATTTACTCCGTTTTGCCTGTTTTTCTTATTATTCGTAATATAGGCTTTAAGTTTAAATATCGTTTCCTCATTAAAGAAGAATGTTTGAACCCTGAAAAGGCACACACAGCCAAATACGAGTAAAAAGGAGAAATTAAAGGAAGAAAACAAACTAGGTCAAAGTACCAGAAAGTGAGAAACGCCTGTACCTATGCAGTTAAAAAAGCTCGGATAGTCTATGAGAGACAGCACGCAGGAAAACCAATCGATTACCCAAAACTATTGTTCTTTTACATAAACCGAAGAACGAGAGGAAGCTATATGTCATCTTTGTCTGTAAGTAGCTCACCAACCCTTGTAAGAGACGGTTACTTTAAAGCGGAATTGTTTGCTGATTACTTTAGCAGAACACACGATTAAAGGCACCGTTAGTACAAAAGAACTTAATTTCTCCAAACTACATCATATAAACAATCGACATACGGGAACTCACTGTAACTGAATTACTAAGTGATCCCGATGCAGGGGAATCTATAAGACCCGATAAAACACATTCTAGAGTGACAGAAACTAGCGACATTCATCTCTAATTCTTTAAATGTATGCTTTAATCTGTCCTTAACGCTAGAGGATTGTCTAGAAACTTGAAATCGCGATTGTAAGCCCGGTCTCTAAAACAGGTGTGCGGTACAATTGTGAGAACGATCTCCCAAAAAGCCTTACTAGCTTAGTTGTTAAGGTTTTAAAGAAGATTATATAAAAGGCACCATCTAGACAAAAATTTGCTGCTCTCCAAGAAGCAGTATAGTTTAAGAACAGGTTACTCATGCTTCCCAAATATATTAGTAGTACGAGAAAGGCGGTATACTTTGTAGGATCAAATAATTCCTATTATGTAGTCGACTATCGACTTTAGTGAGGTTTCTGACGGGGTCCCCCTCAATCTAGGCTGCTAAAAAAGTCAAGCGACGTCGAAATTAGGGACAACTTACTCCTGCTGATAACCGACGTCTTAGTTGGACGTAAACAAAGGATGCAGATCAATTCTTAGTTACCTGGTTGGAAAGCAATGCTTAATTGAGTGCCATGGGGGAACGATTTTCGCTCAATGTTATTCGCCTTGTATGTAAATGAGCTTATTAATTTGTTATCACTATCTGTTTTGTTGTTTGCTGACGACATTTAGATAAAGAGAGCCTTATACGACGAAGGATGCAGCCCATAACTTCAAAAGGATCTGAAGACACTAGAAACGTAGTCTGACATTTGGCAACTCACAGTGAATACCCATCCCTAAATGCATCACGATGCACATTAGATATCAAGGTACAAATACGCACCTGATGAATAATTTTGTGTTCCCCGTCTTCCAGACACATATCGATTTGGGATCACTACCAGCAACGACTTAAAAACCACTACACATTGCTGTGTTATTGTCGCTAAATTCTTCCGATATGTTTGATTAATACGAAGAGTCTTTGGGTATATTGATGCTAGGACATTTCTTACCTTGTACGCTACATTTGTAAGATTGAAAATTAAATATTGTGTATAACCAGTCAGTCCTTTCCTAAAAAAGATGCCGAGTTATTAAAGTTTCAATGAAACGTAACTAGGTTAATCCCCTAAATCTCATTGCTTTTGTACAACGAGGAGCTGGCTTAAGTAAAATTATTCTTGCTCTTATATGGAAAAACTAGAAATGACTTAATAGCAGTCTTCAGAATATTTGAAAGGAAATTCGGCCCTGACATGCTTCATTTTCTCGCCTTCATGGATAGAAAATTTTACGAGGACACTGTAAAAATGTTCATAAACGCATAACAACTTATCTGCTAACTAATTGCCGACTTTCTCCATATAATAGTCGACGAGTGGAACCCTCTGCCTCAATACATTGTTGCAGCTCTGTCGATTGGCACATTCAAAAAATGTCGGATCAACTGACAGATTCTTATTGTAGGGATTAACACAGGCAATCTAGCTTTCTATTCTAATAAACTACAACTGAAACAATTTTTCCTGCTTATTTTATTAAAGCCAGTGCGGTTTGACAGCTAGATAACTATGGAAGGAGAACACCAAAGACCTGAAACAAGATTGTAGCGTGTAAGCACGAAGAAACCGATATGTTGATGCCAGTCATTCCGACATTGGATATCGGAAACTTACCGCAAGGTGACCGTAATACTCGTTCATGGCTGCCAGTGTAGCCTAGCTCTACCGTGTCTTCGGTTTCTCCTACTCATGTGCCATTTCGCATTTTGATAGACTGCCTTTGTTATTCAGCATACGTGCACCTGATAAACTTAATGAGTAGTCGGCTTATATAGACATGTCTATTAATTTAGAAACTGACCTCGCATAATCTGTATGGTTCGGTTAGTCGCGTCTACGAATTCATAAGACAAGTAGTCTTCTTTTGTTTTTATTTACACCGTGTGGTCTACTTGTTGCCTAAATTTATGCAACATAGCCTACTTTTACTTGTCATACACACTGGACTATGCACTTGTAGCCTAAATCAACCCAGTGTATCCCAATTATCGCCTACATTCACTGTCTAGTCTACTTTTTGCATACACATTTCGTTCTTGTCAACTACTGTAAAAGTTTACTTTAAAAAAATACGTTTACAAATAAGAGTGTTCAAGTTAACATGCATAATATTTATTGACAAGTAGTTGTAATGCAGTGCATTACAGTAAACCAGTAAACTGTAAATAAAGGCGAATAAAGTTTGAATTTCTGGTAATTTGCCTTTAGATAGACTACTTGGGAGAACATCTACAAATTTACACTTTAGGTAGACTATTTATGCTTACTTTTTGAACATGTGACGCATTAACATATACCCAGGTCGCGACCTAGAGATGCACCGCCGTCTAGGTATCACGTACAGAGATAAATCACAAATAAGTAACAAAATAGATGAAAATTTGTAACTGTTAATTACATGATTAAAAAAATATTTACACATGTGACAGCGTTTAAGTAAGGATACTTTAAGCATGTATTTGTTTTGCGCAACAATCCACTCTTACACCATGAAGGTAGGTTGTGTGTTTATTGGCTTAACGTTTCCACCGTTGCCAATCTTTTTAATGATAACAGAAAGGCAGCTACACCAGATGATAGGGTTACGGGACGTAGAATATCAGATAACCCATCTCTCTTGAGTTGTTACAGAACAACGTATTGCCGTTGTGTTAAAAAAAAGTCTAAAGCGTATTTGAGGAAACACAACCTGATTTCCAATTACAAAGGCACAGGTTAACAGCAATAGTACATTCCCTATTTAGACTTTATTAAACCTACGGTTACCATAGCTGGAAGCAGATCAGAGCCTCCGAAGTTTCTTTTAAATGCGTCTGTATAGCCAGCCGTCACAACGCCAAAGGCTGTGGACAGTAAGGAATTCGCTTTCGTTTACTTAGGTTGGTTTATAGATCCCACGTTTATTAATGGTGCTTAAGACAATACTTTAACTTAGAAAGATAAGATGAATGCAATTGTTACGAATATGATGAAAGATGGTAACATCACAATGGAGAAGGCTGACAACATTTTAAATCTTTTCCGAGTATACTTGCCTGATTTGCCAACATGTGTCCGCAGTGTACTGAGAACGTGCTGCAGTACATAAGCAAAGTTTCTTAGCAGGGGCATATACTACTGTTTAGGATAAGAAATGAACCTATTGAGATATGTCTAATTTTGGTTAAAATGTTTTACGTTTGATTAATTAGTAGTGCATATAAACGTAGACGGCTCGTCTCTATCTTGAAGTTCTAGTCAACAATTATGGCCAATATTAGGGCGCATTATTATTCCTAGAATTAGTGAAGTCTTCAAGATAGGTGTATATGGTGGAAATCCCAAGCCGTCTGCTTTCAATGTCCTATTGGCTGACGTCATTTCAGAGTTTGGTGATTTATTGGGTAGTGGGCTATATAGTCATCTATTCAATAAATTAACATCCATCTCAATAACAGCCGTAATATGTGACGTACCTGCCGTGTCCGGTGTCAAATACACCACTGGTTATTACGCGTCAGCGGGTTGCGACAGGTGTGTTAGCAAAAGACTATCGCCGAAATAGAAGGATGAATTTTTCGAATGGCGAATTTGATTTAAGAACCGACGACAGCTCTCGTCGAAAAATTCAGCTCCAGCTAAACATGCTGTTCAGCGCTAAGCAAAAAAATCTCTTACCACAGATAATAAAAAGTTACTTTACAGTTAGCGACAGTAACTTTTCGAGGTTACTTAGCTTGAAATATTAAAGGTAGCTGAACCCAGCTTGCATTTCTGCTACTTCTATATCGACAGGCAAGTATACTCCGAAAAGATTTAAAATGTTGTCAGCCTTCTCCATTGTGATGTTACCATCTTTCATCATATTCGTAACAATAGCATTCATCTTATCTTTCTAAGTTTAAGTTTTGCCTTAAGCACCAATTATAAGCGTGGGATCTATAAACCAACCTAAGTAAACGGAAGCGAATTCCTTACAATTACATGGGAACAGCAAGGAATTCGGTATACCGAATGTAACGCTGACGTTATTTGTCCTTCTACACAATACTGTAAACTCGTTAGGTTTAAATTGCATTTTTCAAATTTCAGTTTGCTGATAAACCGCTTGTTTGGCTTAGCCTTCACTTTGTCGATCTATCCCTGCGTTACGGTATCGTAAATTCTGCCAAGACTTTTCAGTCATTGTGGACAACAAGAACGCATCTAGCAATTTAGGATTCTATCAAAATTGCCATACTTTCTATGGCTGTTTTAAACCAGAAATCATAATAAATCATTTGTGTGCGGGGCCAAGTAAATTGAACTTTGTAGAAAGTTCTGGTTGCAAAATATATCCTAGAATATACTTGAACGAAGCCTTGCAGTCACCACACATTAATCTGGTAACCATTGACGTCTACAACAAAATTGCATTACCACAGAATAAACTTACGAAATTATCCCTTCTACTTTGTTGAGAAATAGATGCTTCTAGAAGCTCAACTTCTTCCGTTGATAAAGGAAATTATGAATTCTGGATTGTGCTCACAATCTGGGATAAAAGTATGTTTTGGCTAGGTATGAACCATTGCAAGGCCATTTTGTTAGACTGTCAAGATGCATTTAAGCACCAACTTAAGTTTCTCAAATGAATGATTTTAAGTGATTTGATTGAGCTTATGCTTATGGTTTGTTTGTTTTGTTTTCTACCTTGTAGACTGTCCACCTTTTGTCCTGATATAACTTCGTTTAGTTGCCAACCAATTATCTACGATCAACATCGAACCTGCTATCCTACTCTAGGAGAATGATGTATCCTTGTCAAGTTACTCCTGTTATTCAGTTTAACATAGTTTCCAATGAGTTTGGAAGAAACAGATAGTGATTCACTTTCCAAAAGACTTGAAGGCGAGAGTTTGGACTACAACAATTCCGGGGAGTGGCTTCGTGTATGTTCTCGTAAAACAAAGCGTAATCTCAAAGGTAGACAACAAATTAAACACTCTACTATCCAGAGACGCATTGATAGTCTTGATTTCTTAAATGACGATAGTTTGGAAACAGTTTTGCGGAGATTCGATGGTATGCGATCCAGTTTTCTGTTTTCAAAGCACAATAAATCTTTCTTGGAAGGCTTATTAAAATCTATCAACCAGGCGTTTGAGATCATATCAGACAGACAGATTGGGCAGAGTGAGATTGACGTGATCTGTTTAGGGTTAGGTAATCCGGCTGTCCATCTTTCCAGCTTACGTCAATTAGTTGTATTGGATCTTTTGTTACAGTCCGACCCACGTATGGAGCGATCACGTACTCACCTGTATGACCCTGTTTTTAAATCTGTGGCTCGTAACTTAATAAGAAAACTCGGAATGCAAGTAAGTGTATTTTGATATATAGTCTTAAATACTTTGTAAACATTTTTCTCGATGACTGTAAATATGTAATAAGCTAACCAACATGGTTTTTAATGGGTTGTTAAACTTAAGAACTATTTAGCCTATGCGTGTTATTGAAGGTCTGACGAGTTCATAGACAATTCTAGAGTTTGGGTGATGGTTGTTTGACAGGTAATTTAAAGTAAATATGTGAGTAGAAGTATGCCATTCGCATTTAATAACAACCAAATCATAATTCGTTTCTGAAAAGTACAAAGCCCGCTAGTACTTTTCAGTTTGCACATATAAATCGTTTTATCACAAATAGTATTGTACCTTTACTATTCTTTAAAACCCAACAGTCCTAGTCCTTTGTTAGCTCAGTCAGTATGCGTATATACTTTCCGATCTCTACTAACTGTTATGTGGTGGTAGTGATTGTCATAAAAATGTGTAGTAGGAATGCTTTTCGAATGTTAATGTTGAGATTGGGTGATAAATTAGAAGTTTCCAGGCTATGATATAACACTGATCTGAAAAATCTCTTTTTTAAACTAACCTAACACTGTTCGATCAGAGATAATGCATTACCAGATGTTTCTGAATAAAATCCGATTGTCACCACAGTGTAGTTCTTTCTCTGCATCCTTTCTCATGAGATCGATCCAGTGTTTTTTCTTTTGCTCCCTCAATTAGTGCACTAATTGTTCACACTTTCAGTGATATGGCACTAAGCTGTTTAACATGTTTTTTGGGAGTACATAGTAGTTATGAGACACTAATTTTTAGTTTTTCCGTGCTCAACTCTAATAGTTATAACTCGGTTTATTCATGTGACATAGTCTACACTTGTCGGATTGACAGCAGTATACACTTAGACTTTATTAATGTAATTAGGAAACAAGCTATGTATTACAGAAACTGCACGAATAATCATTCATGTACATTTGCTAATTGGTCTATTCAAAATCAGTAAGGTGATAATATAAATTGCAACCAATGGAAATAGATTTAGCCTAATATACACTAATTGATAACTACAGAAAGACACGAATGAATCAAATTTGTCGTTTTGTTTGTTTTTTGCGAATGTCCATTTATGTCGCGAACAGTTAATAATCTACCTATACTTATTCTTCATGAAATATTTGATTGTTATGTATAATATTGAAGACGTTAATCAATTTTTTCACATTTTACCCTTACAGATTTTACAGACTAATAAAGAAGGTTGTTATAAATTAGTACCTGGTAAATTTTATTTCATTATGCTACCACATTGTCCGCCTGCTCTTCTAAATAATTTACTGTGTACTAATTGGTCACCTAGTATACTTTCACATGTTGTATTGTTCTGTAATGGATGGAAGGAGGTTCATCAGGAATTAGTTGCTTCAGGCGAATCAGATATTCTGAGGATTTCAAAGGAGTTATCTTATATTACTGCGCTGGAATCGGTGGTTCAAATTCCTGGCAGGGAATATTATTTACGTTGGTCTTCAGATAATAAATTTGAAGAGTACAGAGATTTCGAAGGTATGCGTGTACACTGTTTCTCTCCTCTTGAAATGAGTAATCTACCAAAAAATATATGGAATATGCCTCATTCTGAAGAAACCGTTGTTGGAACACCTAGTTCTAATGCATCTGTACAAAATAGTAGCTTTTACTCTGATTTAATTGATGCTAACACTGTGCCAAGTTTTGTTGATTCTATCACCAATGACTGTGTATAATTTGTAGAAAAATGCCGCCTGTATATATTTCTTTAAAAACAATAACAATTTCCGCCATGAATATGTCACTAATAATCTAAATCAACCTTTTATTAGTGTTCTTCTTATGCATCGCATCTTTTTATACAAACAGAACACATTTTAATTAGGCTTTTTGTATATCAGATATTGTTTGTTTCATTACCAAATAAAAATTTAGCATTTGGTTGTTGTTGTTGTTGTTTCTGGTTTGAACGATGCAAGAAATCTGTTTTTACTAGGAGTACAACTACAGACGAGTGTAGTAGGGAAATTTGATAAAATGATTTATTAAAACTACAAAACCGTGTTTAACATTTGAGTAATAGATTGTAGGTCAATGTAAAAAAGTACTGCATCGTTAGAAGGTGCTCAGAAATTTTAAGAATTAATCAGTCGGCCACGTACAACGTGGAAGTACGTATGCTCATCGGTCCAAGTTGTCGCACCTAATTAGTACAGCAAAATGAACACAAAATTAGCAGTAGTAGTTACCCTAGTGATAACAAGAGAGAGGTGTGGATACGCATGGAGAAATAGTTGGTCCATGGAATGAAAGTTATAAAATAATTTGATGCATTTATTTAATGGAAGGCAATCAGTAAAGGTTCATGCTTTGTTGTTATTGTCCTTGAACTATGACAGTCTGCAAATATTGGTTAAGACAATTGAACTAACCCAAATCAAGTAGTTTGCATCTACCAACACAGATTAGACTGGTAGTCAGTGGCTCTATAGACATGCATATTTTGCTTTTTTTGCCCGTAGCTTTGTTTCATCCTACTCTAATATTAGTCAACATTGTGCGTCTAGATAAGCGGTGAACGAGGTACGTTATACATGTCTCAATCATGTCAGTCGATGAGGATCCGCAAACGTATCAACTAATTTACCATCTTTCTTCAATATCCAGTATCCAATCTTATTATTACTTACCCGGTGATCTCAGCAAACGCGAATGATTTTTAGAAAACATCTATGATTAAATATCGGTAGCCTACGAATGTCATATACTCTAAATACTCACGTTTCGCATCAATTCAGTAAAACAAAACTGACTAATGTCTAGTGTACCCGTTTTTTAATTAGTGAGCGGACATGTCGCCTACACCATTGTTGAAATAAGCTGACAAAAGCCAGATGAGGTTTTTGAAATTTTGCTGAGATTTCACTACATGGTAACCAATGAGGGTTAATTAAACTTCCACGATAAATGGAGTGATCGATGATCTCAACTGCTTCACTTCCTATCTTAAGTTCAGGTGCTCACACAAGCCAGTCCTGGAGCAGTGATTTTCACCTAAAGGAGTAAAAACGCATACCGAAACTTGTCCCCATTGTTGTTTATTACCACCAAATTACTATATGAAGTTATGCCTAATGAGGTAATGGAATTGGAAAAAATTAGATAGGGGAGAAAAGTAGAACATGATTGGTTACAGCGTGTGGAGTGGTGGTTAGCTTCCTTTCTCATGTCTAAACCCCGTCCCGTTCATTTCTTCCTTGACAACCGCATAATATAATTAAGTCTCCCGTAATGTGGCTCGAAGCTAAGTAAACAAACGCATATTTGGTAAATGAGTTGGTAATAATGATAATTCCACTGGACTAGAACCTAATAAAAAAACTCAGACACTGTGGTGTACATGTGAAAGTGTATTTGGTGGATTTCCGGTCATTTGTTTACTTATTTATCCCGATGATTGTAAGTTGAGGTTCTCAATTACGGCAGTGCATCAGTATATCATAGAATATGTTCCGAACAAATATTATCGTTGAACATATTTTTGTGAACTATATGCAAATATTCTAAAAATTTCTTTACCGGTGATATATTTGTCGTATAAATGTGGAAGCATATCATGATGGTACATCGGATTTTGAACTTCGCTTCACACTACTTATTAGTAGACGGGATCGTAGATAGATTTTTAAAAATCCTATTTGATTTTCAATTGCAAATGACTTATAGTAAAGCGGGATCATGAACAGTCAATATTAATTTAAAGGTCTCATCATTTATTCACAACTTTTAAAATGCATAAATTACTTTTCAATTGTTCTGCTTACTAATAAGTAGTGTAAAAAGCCTTAGAAATTTGTTGATATTTTACGGTTACGTACGCACTTTCATGATACACACCAGACTGACTGAATAGTGATTGGTTGTCATTAAATGAGGATTAAACTCATGTTGTAGATGATGCGTGGAATTTTTGGAAAATGACTAGTATAGTCTGTAGAAACTTGTCCCGGTATTGTTTATGTGTCATATTCAGTTAGTACAGTTCACATAGCTTTCAATTAATCTCTGGGATAAGCGTTTGTTTAGTCATATGAACAGGTGACTACCTGGTGCGCATTTAGCTATAATAACGCTTACAAGTGGATAAATATAGCATAAAATCGACATGAGCATGTAGTCATTTCTTTTGAGATCCTATTAGATATAACTATTAACACGACTCTGTCAATAGTTCGAACTGCTGTATTATGACAACTCAAAACGTAAACTGATGTCTTTGTCCCTATCACTTCCAAACTGTGAAGCTTATGAAATTGCGGAATATGAAATCTTTATATTCTTCTTAACAATGTTGATTTTTATCTGTAAAGTATTATCTGTTAAGCGGAGTTGTGTTCAAAACTACTGTTCAACAGTTGAAAGCCAATTGTTTCATAAAGTGCTGGCGAAGATTTATAGCTCCTGCTATATCCGTTAGGTTACGTGCAGTTTCTTATACTTAGTAGACTAGGTAATGTGAATTCGATGATTGCTTACTGGTTTGGATGTGTTCTTATGAAAGGAGAAAGTGAGTAACATAATATAGAGAAAGTCATGCGTTTAAACAATTTTCGTAAACAATATATATTACAAAGAACAGTACGAAATCTTGCGCAAAACTCAAAATCATAAAAGGATAAGAACACAACAGATAAATATGGTTCGTTTGGGATCTAGTATATCAATCAATCCCTGTTATTCCATGTGGAGCATAGGCCGCCGACCAGTATTCTCCAAATAACTCTGTCCTGAGCTTTCCTTTCCAGCCCTTCCCAAGAGCTCTTCAGTCTCACCATGTCTGTCTTCAATTCCCGACACAGTATATTCTTTGGTCTCCCCCTTTTCATTTGACCTTCAGGATTCCATTTCAATGCTTGTCTTGTGACACAATTCGGTGGTTTCCTCAGTGTGTGTACTATCCACCTCTAGCGTCTTTTCCTAATTTTCTCCTCGGCTGGAAGTTGATTTGCTTTCTGCCATAGGAGGTTATTGCTGATAGTATCCGGCCAACGGATCCGAAGTACCCTACACAAACAATTGTTTATAAATATTTGTATCTTTTAAATGATTCTTTTCGCAGTTCTCCAAGTTTCAGCTCCATACAACAGACCTGTCTTCACATTTGTATTGAACATTCTAACTTTAATGTTGACCGACAGTTGGTTTGAGATCCAGATGTTTTTCAGTTGTAAGAATGTTTCTCTTACCTTTTCAATCCGCACCTTCATATCTGCCTTAGATCAGACCCTCCTTGTTTATCGATGATGCTGCTCAAGTATGTAAAAGTGTCTACATCTTCCAGAATTTCCCCATCAAGTGGAATTTGGTTAGTGTTCGTTGTTTTGTATCAAAGGATCTTACTTTTCCTTTTGCATATGTTGAGGCCTACTGCTTCTGAGGCTGCTGCTACCTTGTTCATCTTCATCTGCATTTGTTGCTGTGTGTGGGATAGGAGAGCTAGATCATCTGCAAAGTCATCTAGTTGCATCGATGTTGTCCACTGTGTTCCAAGATTGCCTTGGAATGTTGCGGTCTGCATGATCCAGTCAACTACTAACAGAAAGAGCAAGGGCGACAGTAAGCAGCCTTGTCTAACACCGATCTTCACTTCGAATGAATTCGTGAGTTGACCTCCATGCAAGATTTTACAATGTAGGGCTGTGTTAAACTTTTGTAATACTGCAGTTGTTTAGTGCTTCATCAGCTTCAGTTTCATTTTACTATTTCTCTTTTTATTATTTTTATTACTATTTCTTTTTATTATTTCTGTGGTCTGAATTCTATTGTTACCATAGAACATTTCTTTGCCTTGCAAATCATGACGTAATCTTTTGGTGGTTATTTCAATATTTAAAATTTCTTAATGTCCTATGATGTAATTTCCTAGTTTCCAATAAACTAATATACTGTGCTGTATTTAGGTGGCTTGGAGAGATTGATATTACGTTTTAGCTGGTTGAATTTATCACAGATTAATGTTGGTAGTGAACTATTGGAAACTAGGGAGCACTTGACAGCTATTTCGTCCTAGTACGAGACTCCCCGGTAATGAGTGCTCTAGATTCCATCCCAGAGGCTTTAGGCTGACGAATGCCCAACCCTCTGCACCACACAATCATCAATTAACATCGGTGATAACTGTCTCATTTTCGACAAGTTTGAACCCCATTAATAACGACTTTTCACTATAGCTTCAAGAACATCCTAAAATTAGTCATTAGTAGGCTGATTATTGTAATTGAAGTGAGATGTTTTGTGGAGACTGGTATTAAGTCTTAGATGATGGTAGTGGTAATTTATTATTGAATGCCGGCTCACTGGTGCAGACGGTTAAACGTTTGCTAATCTGAAGCCTCTGGGGAGGAATCCTGGGCATTTACAGCTGAGGAGTCTCACGCTTGGATGAAAAAGCTATCAAAGACTCCCTGGTTTTTACTGTTACTAACATCAATCTCCGACGAATTCACTCAACTATTATACTATATATATACGATAATACAAGTATTGTGATTGACATTGTCGATAAGAAAATTCTCTTCACCGAGTTGTCTTTAGCTCTTCCTCAATCATGTAATAGGCATTTTTCGTTAGATATTTATTTTTTATAAGTAATACAGATACATGAATGAAATAATAATTAAAAAAACTTGACTTCAGTGCAAAGATATATTCATTAGGGTATATGATTTACTGACGATGAGGAAATGTTTACTAACAGAATAGTTTACATCAATAAAACAAAACAGAAACTAACTTTTACCAATATTACTTGTAAATAGTATGGATCAGTTATACTGTTTTTATTTTTACTGTTTACACTTTGAATCATCAACCAACATCATCATAACAGCCTGTATCTAGTAATGTTTCTAATGTTTGTATTGAAAATCTCTGCATTATCTGTTGCAATTGATAATTAAACCATTCCAATTTTTTATGGATTATATTCAATCTAAGCAAAAGTGAATAGTAATAATCAGTTAGATAACTGGAGGACTTGTTGTTTATATTCATTAGAGGTGAAACTCAGTTGAATACTATCGGGAATGATAGTAAACCGGACAAATATTTCGTCTTAGTATGGAGCAACTTGGTAGTTAACACTCTCAACTCTGTCAGGCGATTGAAGGTAGGGCCTTTAAGTTTCAATCACCTCTGTCAATAGGACGGTGTTTAGTGGTAGAATTCGCAATATAGCTCAACAAATAGTCAATTCTATTGGGGATAACTGTCTTTAACAAGGGTGAGCACTAATGAGGTGGTCCACACTTATACGAAATAACTGTCCAGTGTTCCCTGGTTTTCACCTATACCTCATTAGGGTTAATCTGTGAGGAATGCAAACAAGAAATAGATCTTGATCATCAACAAAACCACCTGTATTCAAAAAAAGGAACTTTTAACTTCAACAAGATTCCTTGTTAAATTACCCCAAAAGCGCCTAACCTTTAGACCACCAAGTCAGTATTCAATGGTATGTTTCTAGTTGTAATCTTGTTAATGCTTACTGCTTATTACTTTGATTAATAATTTAAACTATTTGTAGACAGACTAAAATTGGTTAATAGACTAAACAAATGAACTTTCTCTATTTTAGCATCAAGTTACTGCACTACAAGTTATTACAATTTCTAGAAGCTTGGTGTAATTATATGCTAGTCTGATGATCAAGTTTGTTTAGAGTGATACCTTCATCTCTAAAACAAATCTAAATTTAACTGCTTTCACTAATCAAAAACATTTGAGCCATATCGTTCACCTATGCACAGCGTAGAATCCGACAAGAATGTGTATCACATTTCTAGTCGCCATGATAAGAGTAAAATGAATGACGTAATAATAAAATGATGATAAAAGAATAATTAGAATATTGCTAATAACCTTTAAAAATAACAACATAGATTCAAGACAAAAGCGAACAAAGTCGAGGAATTGTAACCCGGTAGTATAATGGTATAACTCATGATTTAGGAAGATAGGAGACTAGTACAATATCCACTGCTTCTATTAATCATCATTTATGAAATATAATGTCGAATTATAGAAATCCAATCAATAATTATATACCTTGAGATAAGAATGAAATCAATAGTTGATGTGTTTATGAACTAGTGTCAAGCTGCATTCTAATCGCATTTAGCTTACTAAATAACTACTAGTGTTGTAGATTTCAATCAGTCGATCCATGCTATCCTCCAAGTGAAGTATAGGCCAACGACCAGCATTCTCCATCCAACGATGGCTTTATATCGCCGTTCCAGTTCTTCACATGTGCTGTTCATTCTTTTCATATCTGTCTCCACTCCCTAGCGAAATGTGTTCTTTGGTCTTCATATTTTCCTTCGGCCCTCATGATTCCAAGTTATTGTTTGATTTGTGACGCATTTTAGCGATTTCCTCAATGTATATCCTATCCACCTTCAGAGTCTTTTGCAAATTTCTTTCTCGGTTAATTTTGGTTGGTTTGTCCTGTGCCACAGAAGGTTGTTACTGATGATATTTGACCAACGGATCCAAAGTATCTTACGCAAAGAGCAGTTTATAAATATTTGTATTTTTTGAAGGATGATTTTCGTATTTTACCATTCAAGTTTTAGCTCAATGCAATAGAACTGTCTTCATATTTGTGTTGTAGATTCAGACCTTGATGTTTGGTGACAGTTAGTTTGAGTTTCATTTGTTCTTCTTAAATTCTAGAAATGTTGCTCTCGCCTTACCACCTCGTGCCTTTACGTCTGCATTATACCCTTCCTGTTTATAGATGATGCTGCCCAGGTATGTAAGGGTTCCCACATATTCTAAACCCACTCCGTCATGTGTAATTGGGTTGGTGCTTGTTGTTTCGTATCTAAGGGTCTTGCTTTTCCCTTTGTATATGTTGAGACATATTATTGGCTGCAGAGATTGCTGCTACACTGTCCGTCTTAACCTGCTTTTGTTACTGTGTATGGGATAGGAGAGCTAGGCTATCTGCAAAGCTCACGTCGTCTAGTTGCACTTAGGTTGTCCACTGTATTCCATGCTTGCCTTGAGACGCCCCAGTTTTCATAAACCAGTCAGCCACTAGGAGAAAGAGGGTAGGCGAGAGAATGCAGCCATATCTGACATCGGTCTTCACTTCGAATGATTCTGTGAACTGCCTTACATGCACGATCTTGCAGTGTGGTTCGTCGTAACACTACCATGTGATGTTGACTACCTTCCCGGGTACACCATAGTGTCGAAGAAGGCTCCACGATGTTCTTCTATCCACACTGTTGAATGCTTTTTATAGTCAAAGAAATTGATGTAGTGTGGTGAGTTTCATTCCAGTGACTGTTCAACAATGTCCATCGTGTCTCAATTCATTCTGCACACGATCATTCGTTACGGAATCCGGTCTGTTGATCTCGAAGTTTGACGACGACCGGATCTTTCATTCGATTCAATATCACTCTGTGAAAAACTTTTCCTGGCACCGAAAGTAGAGTAGTTTTCACACTTGCTAATATATCCTTTCTTTGGTATCTTGATAAAGTACCTTTCTTTCTAGTCTGTTGGTACTTGTTCTTCCTCTCAGATCTTCCTGAAGAGAATGTACAGTATATTTGCTGTTACCTCTAGATCTGACTTTCGTGACTCGGCTAGTATATTGTCTAACCCACCTGTCATTGTTAAGTCTTCCACATATTTCAGTTTATATACTCTAATGTCCCTCCGCACTTGCTTACTGGTTCCTGTATATCCGGTCTATGCCTTGGCTTTCTCTGTTCTTTTTCAGCTGTTATTGATTGCTATACTCTTGCTTCTCCTTTCTTGGATCTTGTTCAGAGTATCAGCAAAGATCTATTCTTTTTGGTGGTACAGTTTTGCAGATTTATGAAAAGATTATAAATGAAATTCTACTGTTCTGAATTCACGCAGACTATTTTTAGGTAATATGGTTAGTAATGGTAGCGTTAGAATCATTACGCTGTTGTATCATAATCTATTCCGGATGTATCAACGAAATTTTATCGACAATAAATTTTAATAATGAAGTATCCACGAAATGTACTTAACTGTAGTATGATATTATTTTCGTGACGATGATTTACGACGATAGACTTCCAATTTCTCCTGATACTACTTTCTAACAGGTAACAATATGATAGAGACTTGCGATTTAGGCTGTTTTAACCAATCGTGCCTATATTAAGTCGTTATATTTATTAAGATAAGTCTATTGAGACTCATGAGAGAGTCAGCAGTTGAGGATAGTTCAGTAAAGAATCGAACTTCATGTACTGTTATCGTTCGATATTGTGTAGTATGCAAACTTGAAAAAGACAAAGCAGATATTGTGTGCAAGTGTAGGGGGGAAGACAGATTTGTTGGAGAGAATGTTAAGGAAATTCCTTGTTTATTTAAAATATTTTGGAGAATGTATATTTTTCATAACACTTGAAGAAAATTTAACATGAACTTCCGATTTTTACTAATTTTCTAGGATATCCGCGTCGTATTCCCGAAAATTTCCATTAATGACATGCTTGAAAGTAGATATTTGACTAGTTAAGAGTGAGAGAGATGTATACATCGGAGAAAATACAACCATATCTTGTGTGCATAGTTTGTTTACTTTCTGTTACTTTTAATGTATAAGAGTTGTGTCTTACTGGTTGTTGACTGATCAGTTCAGTTATTGTGTATATGTTGAATTACTAAAGCAAGGTTGGGATTAGTGATTAGCCACTGAGATGTTTGTATAAGTAGCTCAGTCGATCACTTTCCTGCTTTGGTTATCTAGTATATAATTAAGCTATTTAATTATATTAAGTTCAAATTATGCGGGTCCTAGTTCAAGTGAATTCTAATTAGTTGTAACTGGGTGTTGTGGAAATTCGGTATCATGAAATGGTTTAAATTAGACAACTATTGATCACCAGAAATCACGGGACAGCTGTTTCGTCCTAGCATAGGACTCCTCAACAGTGCACATTTACGACCTCATTAAGGAACGAACCCAAAACCCTCTAGCTCCTCGGCGAACGCTTTACGACTAGACCGCTGAGTCGGCTCACGACGATTGATATTTCTGATTCAGTTAATTCGCGATACGTTTGCGCGACCTTATCCATTGTCATCGGTGGGTAATTGCCTTACATCCTGAACGGTTTAAATTGTTTAACAATATGCCGGCTAACCAAAACCCTACTTTTTCTCTATCCGCATCTTTGATACCTATGTTTCTTACTACTGCCAAAATCTATATTAATCTCCAACTGAATTGTTTTTAGAAATATTCAGTTTCTTAATGTGTTAGAATTTATATTTTAATCGTAAGTATTAAATGATAGCTGATTATGGTTCTATAATGCTAAATCAAGGTCCTGAAGGTAAAGAGGGAAATACATCTTATCTACTTACTTTTGATTTAGAAGTTTGATAACTTCATCCGTTTCTTGCCTTGAACGTCTATGCTGTTAATAGTAACAAACATAAGTAAATAGATTCATTAGAAAACTGTTATTACTACTTATAATAATGGTAGTTGGGTGATATATATTAATTTAATTACGACTCACTGATATCAGTTAATGAATCAGTGAAAACAGGTTGAGACTAGTTGAATGTTTTGTTTTAGTTTTGGACTCCTTATTGCTGAACACCTATGACACAATGACAGATTGAGTTCATGATATCCCAGTCGTACAAAGGTCACACTACTTATAGATTTCCGAGTTGGAATTAAACTACAATTAATTCTTAATATAATTCGGGGACTATTCAATGTCAACAACGATGCATATCTCACTATTGATATGTCATCTTCTATAGACTCATAAATGGAATTTTCGAGGTATTTCAATAAAGAACTCAACAACTATTTAATGGTTCTTTAACTAATGACAGTTTCGTGAAAAAAAGAATAAAAACATTTTCTATCTGTAAGATACTGTTATTTTCGGAGATATACTGGACAATGGTGAAACAAGAAAGCTCATTGGTATATGATATAGGCATTAGTAGTGTTTTTTAGAACGACAGCGTGAGCTTAAATCGGCTGTTTCAGAAAACACAACGCTAATAAATCATCCACATGTACTGAAATCTTCTCCACTATTTCAAAATGATGTTTTCTTTTCCTACACCAATTTATCCTATTTTAATTATACAGTCTTATAGACAGTAGAAATTCACTTACACTACTTAACTACGTTTTAAAGCAGAAATATAATCTGCAGGTTTATTTAAGAAATACTTAAAGAATAGTTAAAGTTCTTAATGTCTGTTATGAAATAAGATGAATTTTATAACATGAATGCCTTTGACTTCAAAGAATTCTCAGAATTGATTACACATGGTTTCGATCACTATGATGGTAAAGCTGTGAGAGAAGTGTAAACATTCATAAGTAATTACTTCATTGATAATTTATTTATTATAAAGAGACATTCTTCAAACAAAGAGATTATTCATTATCAGTATTTCATTGATACAAAATCAGTCAGCTGAATTCACTAAATGAGTAACGTTAATTCCAGTTACTATTGGGTTTAGTACTTATGTACACGTAGTGCTTAATTTCGAAAATTGTAAACTGCATCTGTTGTCATGTGCTGTGTTAGTAGAATTTGTTGTCATTAATGACTAGGTATAACAAGTACAAACCACATCCACATCAATATATCAGGTTTTGTTATGTTGGGCGAATAAAGTAGAGTAACGAACTCTCAGAACTGTGTATTAGGACACTATTTCAATTATTCTAACTGTTGGTAATGAAAACACTTCATTTCTACGATTGTTACGTTCCTCTTACCCTATCTTCTCGATTAGTATATTTACTCTTAGTATATTGTCTCTTACAATGAACTACAGTTAATTGGTTGTGTACAAGTTGTCCCTATTCACTACCACTATTTTCTTTGTTCTGTATTAATGTTAGTTTCCTAATTGGTTGACTGTGTGGCCTGGTTTTATATATACATAAAGGAATGTGTGAAAAACGATTCGACTCTGTCTGGTTAGTCTATCGTCTTGTGTTATGCATATTTCAGCTTGGGACTCAGTGGGCATAGTGCATACGCGCAATTATCAACTAGCCACACCCAAATGGCATTCAGTTAACCAAACAAAAAGTTTCTCGCAGTCATAACAGGTTCTAAAACTGCTAAGCTACTGAAATGTTTACGTCCTAGATTTGTAATCGATTCATTTTGAGGTCATTTGATTTATGAAAAGATAATTGTACCACTTCAAACTTGACGATAAGCTAACACTAATTTAATGAGTGGATAGGGATAGAAGAAAATTCACTCTCACAATCATTCAATTCAGCAAGTAGAAAGTGCATATCAATACAAAGAAGTTATAATCTCTCTTGCTTAATTCAACAAATAAATCAGTCAGATTTAATTTAGAATAGGCTTATAAATTATATAATTACCCTTTGCATAAGAGTTACTGTCCTGGATATAGTAGTCTAGTGGTGAACACAGGTGACGTTTGGCACGAAGCCGACTGAGTTACGAATCCTAGTGGGAACATCAACATTGGAATCCACGTACATCCAACCGATGAGTCCCAAATAGGAACGAAAGCGTGCCTCTCGGATTCCACTTGCCAGTCACAATCCAACTTAAATATAAAATCAGTCAGATGTTAATCTCAAATTGAAACGAACTATGTACTAAGCAGAAATAGTTCAGTTACAAAAAAGATAAATATTTAAAATAAGAACAATGCCTAGGAATTACCGTTGGTGTATTTATTATAGCTGGTTTTATTTTCCACCTTTGTATATAAACTTTATCATAAAGCCAACGTGGAAATATCGCTTCTAAACTATCCAACCAGTAGACTTGTCGAGAAATTAATTCATGTGTTGCACTTTGTCGAACTTTGTCAATATCACCAACTGCTAAACCAATCTAACAATTGAAATAAAAACAAACAAGTGAAATAATATGGAAATCAATGTTAGTTAAAAAAAAGACACAACAACAGATTAAGCAATGAGATGATCCATTTCAATTAGATCCTCATCAAGGAACAAATATAACTATCATAATTTGACATTTTCACACAAAATCAATATCCATAATTAGTGTAGGGTTGTTATGTTGGGCGATTAAAGTAGAGTAACGAACTTTCAGAACTGTATTTTGGAGGACTATTTCACTTATTTCGGTCTTCAGTAATGTAAATATTACATTTCTATTATTGTTACGTCCCTCTTACTCTATCCTCCTGTTTAACATAATGGCTGCTATTATATTGTCTCTTATTATGGACTACAGTTAATTAGTTGTGTACAAGTTGTCCCTATTCCCTACCACTATTTCCTTAGTTCTGTATTAATGTTAATTTCCTAATTGGTTGACTGTGTGGTTTGGTTTTATCTAGATATAATGGAATGTATGAAATATTATTTGATTCTATCTGGTTGGTCTGTCGTCTTGTGTTCTTCTTATTCTGACTTGGGATACAGTGGGCATAGTGCAGACGCACAATTATCAACTAGGCATACCTAATTGGCATTCGGTCAATCAACCAAAAGTTATATCCATCATAACAAGGGTAAACAATAACACTGACAATACAAAATGTATAATTAATTGATAATATAAACTGACGACATAATAACAAAGTCTTAAGAGACATATGAGGATGTTCATTTTAAGAATCAACTAATCAATCCCAGTGATTATATAATAAAAATAATAACGTTTAAAAATATTAGAATTGGTAAGTGAATAGTAATTCACTGATTCATTACGTAAGAATAAAGACAATGATAAAGTTTGGGCTATATCTATTGATTATTAGAAATGATTACATAAAGATTAGATTGAAATGAAGAGTAGCAGTAAGAGATGAGAGTGCAGATGTATGTTTGAATTCATCTTGATGGCCAAGGAAGGAAGAGAGAGGTCGTGAAGAACCTTACTGTGAATACTCATAACCTTTGATACCTGTATTAAGAGTTATCTAGATGTAAAAGATGAATTAATTGAGATCCTGTGTATGAATTTATATATTGTATTGGTGTTTACCTAGTGATATGTATAGACTATATTCGGGAGAACTTCAACTTTTCCTTATCCTTAGTACTTTGATAAAGAAAGTTGGATAACATTCAGAAATACGATGACGGCATTGCCTTGTCATAAGGCCAGGTGTAACTGGCTTCACATGAGTGTTTGAGATGATAAATGCACACTGAAGTGGCGGATAACATCAGGCTTTTGAAAGCAATTCCTGGAGATCAAATACGAAGACGTGACTAGTAGAATTCAACGTTGCTGGGTGTTAGGAAGTCATATATCGATGGGAGTGAGTGAATGACGTTGGAAATATTAACCGTTGAATGGCGAGTGGCTTAGAAGTCTAACGGGTTAAGGGTGCTCAGCAAAGCCTAAAGATCCTGGACTGAAATACCCGATGTGATCGTGAATGTCACCTCTAAAACGTCTCCATTTAGGACGAAACAGATGTCCACTCCTTCATGGTTTCCAGATTGTGATGTAAAAGTCAAATTCAACAATCTCCACAACATCCAATTACAATTGTTAAACAGAATAAACAGAACCGATTGACTATGTACAGGTTGCATAATTTTAAACGAATTAAATAAACACTTTTGTAGATTTCAACTTCGTTATAAAATTAAGTCAGTTTATTTAAAAGAAGGAATCGCTCAATAGCAGAATGGTTCAAAAAATATTTAATATTGATTAAAGACTCAACATTTGACTACCCACAAATAATCAAATGACGTAAAACCACAAGACAAAAGATGAAGATATTTAGGCAATTTATTTTAGACTAGACGAGTGGAAGTGATAGAAGTGACCATATAGCATGGAATACTAAGAACTAAGTAAATAACAATTAAATCTTTAGGTAAATAAAAGAACTGCATATCCACTTTGACGTAGTAAGTGACTCCTGGGTAATGCTTATCCTTGAATCCATTAGGGGACCAAATCTATGTCCTTTAGCAGTAGGTAAACAACTAATCTTCTGTACTACTCAGATTGCATTTAACAGTGAAACTTCTACTTCCATATAATAAATAAAGTTAGTACCTATCCTAAAAAAGATCACTTTAATTTCATTGTAATAATCAGCGTATTAGTGATTGACTTTAGGATGTTCCTGAAGCTCTAGTGAGAAGTCGTAAGTGATGAAGTTCATGCTTATCGGGAATGGCACGGTCATCACCGACTGAAAATGGATGATCGTAGCTGCTATATCACAAGTTTGAATGAAAGTGTAAATTTCCACAGTTAGATACCTGTTAATCCAGGCCTAGTAGTGCAAACGGTTAAGAATTCGTCAATCTGAAGACCATGGGTTGGATTTCCTGACAAAATTAAGAAGTGCGTACTTACACTGGAGGAGTCTCATACTAGTACCAAATAGCTGTCCAGTGCTCTCTGATTTATAGTAGTTATCAATCGAGATCAGTTTGTGACGAATACAAACTACTAAAGGTAATATACCTATCTTCCACAAAACCATCTCAGTTGAAATGTATTCCTCAAGACCATATTTAAACATTCAACAGTAAGTGTATCTAGGATATTACAAATATTTTATCTAAAATGTAGTTTATATGTGTAAAATGTAAAAGAAAATGTATACAAATCAGGGTTAATAGAACGCTACTCATGAGGTTCTTGAATACATAAATGCAAAGATGGCTGTTGTCGTTTACATAAGAATAATCCACGTATATATGAAAAAAAAACACAAACACCCTCAAAGCCACTAACCAACTGTTTAGTACTAGCATATTTTAGATCTTCAATAATTCATCCACTCATATCATACACATTGAATCATACCTATGACGCTGAAGATCCTCAATTAGCTCTTCTTTCCCCTCTATCTCATCCAAAGAAAGCCACCATAAAACATTAGGCTTTAATGTTATTTTTTAAATTTCCTTATTTGATTAAATGCATAAAATCATTTATTTACTACAAACTTTACAAAATTACTTACTATTAAATTGAACAATGTAATTGGCATTAATATAACGAATAAAATAAAAAAGACTAATGTTAACTTTGAATGTGGCATTATGAATAGATGATTTTCTAAGTATGATTCAATGATAATCGTTGAATGTTGATATTCACCCATCATCATCATTAACGTATCAAATAAGGTTAAATCAATACTGTTGAATATATTGACTTGTCTTCTATTCATTTTTGTTATATTATGAATTGAATAGTTTAGTAAACTTTGATAACCAATAAAACAATCACTTAATTGTAGCTTATTATTGTTAGACAATGAATTGAGTACCTAAATAAGTGAAAATGACAATTAACGAAGATGAAGGTAGAGAACATAGGGATTACATGTGTGCCAGTTAATGTTGATCAATAGGTTATAACAACTGGATAATTAACAATCTATACAACTATTAGATTTAGTTGTAATTATTATACTACTCATGAGTAGTTGAGTGCTTATTGTGTAGTTTTGTTGCTTGCATTTCTATGGACAGTTATGACGGAACTTTCTAGACATTGTTTTCTATTATGATGAGTTTATATCTTCTCGTTGATTAGAAATGGGCTGAAACTGATCAGCCTCTGTTTCTGTATATGAATTCTAAGTGGACTGCCTCGATATAGCTATTAATCAAGGAGGCTGTCCAGTTTCAGTCCATTACTAATCAGTGGAAAGATTCAAACTCATCCCAATAAATATTTACGCCTGTTGCACAAATGTGGCTGTTTGGACTCAGGAGTCTAGTGGTGGATGCGACGACGTTTTGCAAAAGACAGATTGAGTTCGAACTCCAGGGTAAACATCAACAATAGGATGCAGGCACATTCAGCCAACAAGTTCCAAATAGAGAGAAACGCGCGTTCTGTATTTTGTTTGCTAAACACAATCCCACTTAAATACTAGTTGTTTTATATTAATCAAAACTTTGTTTGTCTGGTCAACCATTTTGTTTTGTCATTTTTACGCTTATGTGCTTAAGGTGCGGATTAATGTAACTGTTTTGTTTTTGTTATTGTTGCTTAATCACCTTGAATGTAAGTGGCAAGTAAATTAATAAATGTTTGTTGTAGAACCACATAAGGTACTGATATATTTGTTCCAATATATAAATGGTGCAAAAACTCAAGACAGTCGTATGACTTTATTGACTTTAAGTGCGTTATTCCGGTGAATCTAACAAAATGTCAAGTGAAACCAGCAGCAGCTCCACCTCTTATAATAAAAAAATTATTGTAACTCTGTTGGTGGAGATTGTGAAATTCAGCATACCACGAACTGACTGAGGTTAGTAATATCAACCAATGGATGCCAAATGGTTAAGTGATTCAATGGTTAAGCGTTAACTGCAAAACTAAAAGTCCCTGAGGTTGATTTCTTGGTTGTATGTTCCAATACTGGGACGAAACAGTTGTTTAATGTTTTTTGGTTTTCAGTAATTTTCTAAGCGAGGTCAGTAATCTACGGAAAGTAAAATTTAGAGATATATTGAATGTGTGGATAAACGGTAACGTAAATGAATGGTTTCATGGTGGTGTTATCGAAGTAATCGGGAGTTAATCATCACTGCATAGTAGCTTTATTTTATAGTATGTCTAATTCGAGAATGACAAAGTTTTGTACACTGATATTAAAGGATTATTAAATTCAGATGGAGAAAGTTGTTTAAATGCAAAACTTTGAAATTTCGATACGAACTAAACTATTCATTAGCTATTGATACTTAATAAGAAGTAGGCAAACGAATAGATTATGTATGGAAATAGCCTTTCCAGTGAATAGCGGATTGACATCCTAATTTCAGAAGACTGCATCTCCTGAAGTTGTAAGAAAGAATTTGTTTAAAGTGTGAAGATACTAATATCTCTTGCCCCTACGTTATACCCGGAAGTACTTAGAGCAAACTTCAACTGGCTAACTTATTTACGGGAAAACAGCTACTCGCAAATGGTTACCAACGTCTCAACAACTGGATTACTCGCCCAAAACTAAATCAAGAAGATATGAATGCAGAGTTTGGAAGATTCGATTCTACTTTAGCTGAACAATGTATATATAATTACAATAACGATCCCGTGATAACTACAATAATTAGCACACTGAAAATCACAACAACCAATCAGTAACAGAAAGGTCAATACTGAGAGAATGAACGGTGGTACTAGTCCACTTTACAATTAATAAAAATGGTACCGAGAAAATGAATAAAAACAACTAGTCCAGTTTCTTCTTAGCAAATACTCACTACATTTCAGATGAAAGTGACTGATAAATTCTCTGTAAATAATTTTAAATGAAGATATTAATTTGTTTTATAAGATGATCATCATATTGTTCTTGGATAAACTATGCAATGAATAGGCATACACTTATGAAACGCATAGTAATAATTAAATGAATAATTTACATATTCCTCCATCCTTATCAACAAACCTTAAGTCATTCTTTTACTGATTTCAACTATTCACTACCCTAATAAGTCAAAATAACAAGTGAAGTAGAACTGAAATTCTTCATATTTATTCATATTTAAGTTGCATTGTGACTGGCGAGTGGAATCCAGGACGCGCGTTTCGTCCTAATTGGGACTCATCGGCTGGATGTACCTGCATCCTAATGTTGATGTTCACACTGGGATTCAAACTCAGTTTGCTTCGTGTCAAACGCCACCACGTTCACCACCAGGCTGACCAGTTTCAGTCCACTACAAATCACCGGGAAGATACAAACCTATTCTGAATTGCATATGTACCCGTTGCACAAGTGTGACTGTCTGGACACAGTAGCCTAGTAGTGAACGCGGTGGCGTTTGACACGAAGCGGACTGAGTTCGAATCCCAGTGTAAACATCAAAATTGGGATGCAGGTACATCCAGCCGTTGAGTCCCAAATAGGACGAAACGCGCGTCCTGGATTCCACTTTCCAGTCACAATCCAACCTAAATATAACTTGTGTACTACCGCTATATAGAGGCAATCCGCTCAGGATGCACATATGGCAACAGAGGCTGACCAGTTTCAGTCCATTACAAATCAATGGGAAGATACAAGCCTATTCTGAATATTTATTCATGTTTTTTTTAACTACTTAAAACTTTATAAGTAATAAAATTGTAGTATTATGATCGTATTCATTTACCTCTTCATCTGGTAATTGAAATAATTGTTGAAATACTGCAGCAAAACCAAAGAGAAGATATAAAAATAGTGGTAACAACTTGGCAACTGTTGTTGTCACATGTATAAACATGATGATGAATATTCCAAAATCTTGTGATCTGTAATCATATAAATTGAACAAAATATGCTGGAAATTAACGAAATATTTTTGAATTATGTAACTTTTACTGATAAATGTCTGTTAAATAGAGATAGAATGAAACTAGTGAATGGTGTGTACTTAATTTATAACTGATGGTGAACAGTGTACAAATGAATACGATATCCATTCTCATAAGGATAAGCTTAACTCGTAATCAACTATGTAAATGAATCATGAATATGGAATAAAAGTTGTATTATATTATTAAAATGATCGTGGTGGTATGGCGGCTTGTTTAAACTTCTGAGATTCCTTCACTTCTTTCTAGTTATTTTCTATGGTAGTTTTCTATTCTACTAATAGATCATGAAAGATTTGCAACTCATGATTGAAAGTTATCTCGAATTCGTTGTGTTTGTTAGTAACTCGAAGAAGGGTTTTATTAAACTTTTGTAATACTGTTACACCAGTTGCTCAGTGTTTCGTTAGCTTCAGTTTTATTTTTGCCACCATCAGGAGTGATCTGAAGCTATTTCGGCTTCTCTCTTTACTTACAGATCTTTCATGATTATTTTGAAAATTTTGTTGATGTTGATGCGTTAGATTTGATTCTCGGTAGTGTGTTCTAGAGAAACCAAAGTCGCTTTTGTTTGAGTTTGTGGAAAAATATGGTGCTACTTATAGTCATTTTGTTGAAGGCGCATACGTTTGCAAACCTCTTACCATTTTAATTTTTTTCTTATCGTCCATGTCGTCCCATGATATCTCCACATATAGTGTTGTCCATTCTTTATCTTGAAGGATGTTTTGATGATCCTAAGTCCTAAAAATGCTTTCTCTGATTCATTGGATAACAATAGTGCAACTTCTTATGTGTGCAGGGTATTTTATTCCTCATGGTTGAAAAACAACGATACCTCTCCCGAAGCTATCCTGCCTGTTCAGCCTGAAACCACTTAGTTTCATTTATTCCTAGTATTTTCCGGTTGTATGTTTTCATTTTATCAGCAATTTGAATGCCCCTCAAGTTTTCCCATTTTATGCACCAATATTAATTGTTGCTCTGATTGATAGAAATGGTGACGGTCTCGTGGTTTCTGGAGGAACTCGGCTCTTACCTTATGACATCATAACCCTCCATCGCCTAGGGCGAAATTTAAATGGTCTAAATGACATTATCTGGTTAGCGATTTTTTAGAAAGTTTGTTTTCTTTGAGACAGAGTTGTTAATTCTATGTCTAATCGTTTCTTTTTTATCAGGGCCTGAAATGGAAAGTAACCCATGAAAGGCTACAGGCTGGGTCATTTGTGTTTCAGGGCTCATATAATTAGTTACAACTCTTGAAAAACAAACATACACATTCATTTTAGCGGCAAGTTGTAGTATTTTACATTTTCACAACACCCGCTCACCTTGAAACCAAATCTACAGTACATAATGATTCACTTTCGTTATTCAGAAATCATTATGGTTTGCTAATCCTTGCATGTCCACCGTCAACTGATCAGCCAGAAGTTCTTACCTTAAATTAACTTCTATGGAACTAGACAAACTTCGCAACTTACTTATTGTTAATAGGAATATATTCGTAAGTCAGTAAAACCAAGTGACTGACAATAAGTGGGGTAAATATCTAGGCCGTGGATTGAAATCCAATTCATAGTTCAAGATATTCCACCCCCACTTCCCTCCATCCAACTTTCTACAGTGAAACTTTATAGTGAGGAAAGTTTTAATTATATACATCGATTATCACGGAAGGTTATACAATTCGCAAAACTCTATCAATACTCATTTATTAAATTTCATTAATTATCAGTTGATCAGATCAGTCAATACCTTCCCCCCCCCCCCCGCAAATAGAGCATAAGTCAACGATCAGCATTCTCCAGCCAACTCTGTCCACAGCTCTTCCTTCCAGTTCTTCCCAAGTTTGATTCATTTTTTTCATATCTGCCCTACAATTCACCACTTAATGTGTTATTTGGCATTACTACTGTCTTCTGGCCCTCTAGATTCCATATTAATCCTTATCTTGTGACGCAGTTAGATGATGATTTCCTCAATATGTGTCCTATTCACCTCCAGCATCTTTTCCAGCTGAAAGTTGGTTTATTCTCTACCACAGAAGGTTATTACTGATGGCATCTGGATAGCGGACCTTAAGTATCTTTCACAAAGAGCAGTTTATAAATATTCGTATCTTTTGAAGGATGCTTTTCTTAGTTTATCATACAAATTTTAGTTCCATACAACAGAACTGTCATCACATTTGTATTGAAGATTCTGAACTTAATTTTGGCTGACAGTTGATTCGAGTTCCAGATGTTTTCCAATTTTAGAAAAACTACCCTAGCCGTGTCTTGAGTTACGAATGCGTGCCTCCACATCTGCATCAGATCCCCTTTTCTCATTAGTGATGCTGTTCAGTTATGTAAACTGTCCACATTTTCCAGACTTTCTGCGTCAAGAGTATTCGGGTTGGTGTTCATAGTGTGGTATCTAAGGATCTTGCTTTTCTGTTTGTGTATATTGAAGTCTACTATTAGCTGCAAAGGCTTCTGCTATACTGTTTGTTTACATTTACATTTGGGATACTTTAATTAAATGTTAATTAAAAAATTACATTGATATATTGTTAGTTAATCATACATATACTACTAACCGAATCATTTGTAACAGTAGATTAATCCATGCCATAAACATAATAATTGTTGTTAATACAACAAAGTATGATTGAATGTTCCATGTTAAATTTATCATTGAACTCAATATAAGTAGTATTTGAAAGATAAACACATAACAATTATTCCAATTTTTAAAATATTTCAATCTCTAAATTATAACAATTAAAAATAAAGTTGAAAATTGAATAATTCCGTTATTTAAAAGTAAAACAAAGCAAATAAACAAATTAATTGAAATGTTTCTAGATATTAAAATAATGAAATAGAGTTGCTAAGAGTTTCTACTATCAGTTAGCATAGTACAGAAGTACAGTATCTGAAGTTTTCTTGATATGTAAATAGCACATATCAGAATTGAAGAAGAAAAAAAATGTCTTGGGTAGGCAACAAATGATAGAATTTTCATAGATGACTGATTAGTGTAGTGTAACTTAAATATTATCACATCATGATGTTTATATACTTCAATTCAAATAGTGAACTCTAAATTAAGAAATTGTATTCTTTAAGGAGTGTGTGATGTAATGGATTACATTAGGTATATCTCATATTAGAAAAACGAGATAAATCAAATGCCCCTAAGACTATAAAGAGATAAGACATGCAAATCGAGGGCAAGAATCAAATGAACTTTAGTCACCAGGTATGAAGGTAAGTTACTCAAATGTATTAGGTCGTGATAACCTAATATCTTACAATGTTTAAAGGATTTGACAATATGTCACGTAGCTAAGATGACTAAGTGATTGAAATCTATCTATCTTGCGGTGAAGTGATTTGGTAACATCTAATTTTAGTAGAAGTTAGTCATTATAGTGAATCGATTCCCTATCAGTTTGTATGTGGTCTATCTTTTATTAATATTCATTTTAAATGTATCAATAGTGATAATGTACACCAATACCTCTATTCTTATAGCATGTACATTCAACTACTTCGGGTAATATAACTATTTACTTCCTGACTTTGTTTTCATTCCCCTAAGTTTTGACAGGTACACTTATTAACGGGATATCATACATTTATTACCGCAGTTCAACCAATTTATCAGAATTCTGTTTAAGGCTGCTGTTACATTGAAGTTTGACTCACAACTCTCTGGACACCATTTTTGGCCTGGTGTATGTAGGGAAGATATAGGAATTAATTTGGGACATATAACTTTGCAGTTATGATAAGTAAACTTGACTTGTATATACTTATAATTCATTTTGGTGTATTATACTGACTATTGTGATATACTTATAGACTTTTTTCTCTATATATCACTATCTCTATATCATTATCACTTAACTTAATTCATTTTGACTACTACAAACTAGTACTCAAACATACACCAGTCAGTATGGGTTTCTATCTAAGTAAAGTACTGACTTTGAATATGAGGCACGTTAATAAGTTATTGAAGTATATTAAAACGACAATATTTGAATTCTAGTGTCTGGGACTTCCAATCATGTTTGAATCCCTTACCAACCTAATGCATAGACAAATTACTCAGTGCATAGTTTAAAATGTATATACTATGTACAGTTTATTCGATTACGCCAGCAATGCTTCCTATCATTTCTTCACTATCTTCATTTCATGAAGTAGATGGGTCAGATTATTACGAAGAATCATGTTATCGTAATAAATTACATATTTCAGATCACACCATTTCGTCGTAAGCATACTAATGTATCTCATACGATTAATAAACATAGTCATACTAGTGATGGATCGCATTATCACCAATCGATTCAATGTTAGTCTAGAATTTCTTTCGTGAGAAAAAATACAATGGTTTGTAAGTTAAACGCACATGACAAGCCTTAAAAATCCTAAGTTTGATTTAAAACAAGGACATAATTAGTCTGAGATAAAGATAAAACACCTATCTAATGGTCTAACAGCTTAACTAAAGTCAGTCCATAATGTAAAAGTATCAAATTTGATGATTCCTACGACACCCTGTAATAACACTATCCGTTTTGGTTGTTAGTCTGTTTACCAATTGTACATAGGGCATTGTCAGTGTCTTAAAATTTCATTAAGAACATTGTCCAAGTTGAAAATATCCTTACAGAAAACTGAAATTTTAATAGTAGGATGAATTTGTACATTCCAATTGATTTGTTATAGACTGAAGCTGGTCAGTCCCACTGTGAACATCAACATTGGGATGCAGGTACATCCAGCCGATGAGTCCCGAATAGGACGAAACGCGTGTCCTGGATTCCACTTGCCAGTCAATACAAATTAAATGAAATTTTAATATATTACTTATTGATAATATGATATTTGGCTATTGAAAACCACTATAGATTTCATGCATACATTATGAAAATGTTATACTACTACTAAGTAGTTAAAAAGGATTTTAGTTATGAACGTAAATTTCACATTAACTTAATATTCTTACTTTTGAAACAATTTGAAAGCATTGTATAACCATATTTGATAAACTCATCAATAATATGAATATTAATGTTCCTTGATTAACCCTTGATTCATTTGTATGACGATATAGCTGAAAGGTAGATGGTATACTTACATAATACATATTCACATATTCACTATTAAGTAATTAAAAAAAATGTTAGTACCAATGAAGGTGTAATCAGCAACTGTTTTGACACAAAATATGAGATCCATCAAAAGTACAGACACATACTATTCCATTTAGATGAGAAACGATTAACTACAGAGTTTTGCTACGAGAACAATAATCTTCGTGGTGTGTATTAATTTGTTCGTAATTAAATATCAGTTTACATGATAGTACTATAATTCAATTTAAATAGTGGATGTATATTTATCTTAATTATTTGATGATATAATTTGAGTTTAGAATAATACTTACAAGATGATGAATCCAATGTGGTATCACTTATATGATACAACCAGAAAGTGAGAAGAAATTCCAATGATACAAACATAAAATAACTAAATTGTTTCTGCTTGTTACGGATTAATTTTGGTTGGGTGCCATTGAAAACTAGGGAGTAATGAGTAAGTGTTTCGTTCTGATATGGAATGTCACCAGGGAATGAAGTTGAGGGCTCTAATATCCCACTGCGGACGCATGACCGTTCAAACTACTGGGCGGCGTTCAGTGATAGAATTTTCACTTTCACAAATTTGTGACAGCGTGACATTCAGTCAATGCAAATGGTGATGACTATCTTACTCCAGAAATATCTGTACTCCAGCAGTCAGAACTTCTTACTATTATTCTACAGGTATCCTGATTCACCAAACCTCCGCATTTAAATAACTTAAATCCTTGACCTACTGGAATTCCGATATCATGACTGGATGCATTAGAATAGCTTAGTAGCGTATCAAATAACCAAATTAAACTTTACTAATGTTCAGTAAAGAAGCTATCATATCACTGTTGATCACTTTTCCTTTCATTTTGAGGGTAAGTGATGAATATGAGGGTGCGATTTTCATTAAGGAGTTGATTTCATGAGACTATAATTACTTGTAACTAATCTATAGTGGGTAGTTTGATGATCCCGATAAAAATTACAAACAGTAGAAATTAGGTTGCGAAAATGAATTTAACGTTAACGTAGCTGAAAGTGGTGGATATGATAGTGAGAATTGGGAACATTCTGAATAATCACTATCCTGTATAATTTTTAAAGGCTTTAAAAGTTTGATAATTTACAATAATTGTCTTCAATTTCCTTTATATACACGCTGTCATTGATTTAATTTGATTGTGCTCTCTGAGTCGAATGGTTTAATTGTTGAGCTTTCATCGTCATTCTAAAAGACTTCATCAATGAAAATTTCTAATAGAATTCTCTTGCTGAAAACATCCCACCGAGCTACAAATTTTTCCTGTCATCTAGAAAAAGGATTACTTTATATGTGTGAATACATGTAGGACTTCGGGTTTTTGTACAGATAGATATATTTCAATTACAATCTATAATCTTTATGTTTTACTTCAAGTACATATGTAATAGTATTAAATGAGTATTGATAATAATTTATACTTGTAATTAGGCATACCAAATGAAATTATTCAGGAAAAGCTGTACTAGCATGGATTTAGATTATTCATGTGGATCAGCATATTAGCCACATTAATCTTTTATATAACATGATCAAACGGTGATAACAGAGAATGATGCATTACTTGACGAGTTGATTATGGTGTATACAGATTACAACTACATTGTAAGGCATACTAATATTATGTTACTCTGTGGACATCAATTTATCAAATAGCTCACAACTAGCAGCTTCCCTATACATTAATGTAAATACTACTTAAGAAAAGCTTGGAAAATATTTCTGAACTATAGTGTTACTCTGTTTAGAATGATTATTGTTGGAAATACCTCCTAGAAACCTCCACGACGCCTTCAGAAGCCTTGAAAAAGCTGGAGTCATTCTATCTAATCACCCTTGGATAAAACTTCCTAGAATCTTGATAATCCAACTGGATTATTTCTGAAAACTACTGCATTCGGATTGAATAAATTGTAATGATGATTTCATTTTCACAGAAAGTTATAAATACCTAAGTATTTTATTAATAGTTGACAGTAACTGAAATATACACTCCTCTCTATTTCCTTCTATCTTCTGATTTGTGATTTTAAGGGGGGTTTCGAGTTGTATGCGGTATCATCAGTAGTCAAATGCATGATATATTAGTCATGTTACTATTTATTACAGAATTACTAACATCAAAGACTTATGTATCTCAAAAACCAAGTACAGTTATTCACTACGACAACTTGAATTTTATGAATGACGATATTGGTAAAGTTATCTGAAGATTGATGATTTAATTCATGTAAGATTTTTCTTAGTCATAAATCATAATTACTTTATACTTCATTTGTTTGAGATCATTGTGAGTAAATCTGATCCCCAGTTTGTTAATATAATAAATTATGATGTATTACTCACAACCATCATGAGTTCAATTTACAACCATCAATATTGTCCTTCCATATCATCTGTTAAGGAAGATGGGATGTTGATACCAGTCAGTGCTGTTTGGCTAAACTGAATTGTATTATTGGCAAGCATTGATTATAGATTCGATTGAGCTAAGCTTTCGTGTTGATACTGGGAAAAATCAACGTCCAGAAGTATAATTGCATCTGTTGTGTGTATAATTTACTGTGTTATTTTAGAATTTGCATAATCACATTGACAGTAGTGAAGTTATTAGTTGCATCATAGCACTGTGTCACTTATTCCAACGTGCTAATTAAGAATTGTAAAATCACTGTAAAACATCATTTAGAGTTCACCTTCAATCTAGAACAGGACTTACATAGCATTCTGAAACTCCATTATCGTCTCACTTGAAACAAACTGGCTTAGATAAATTGACACCATCTTAGCATACAAATCATGTTGTCACAGTAAATATACCACAAGACCGTTCATATGATAAATAATAATTATTATTTATTTTAACTTACACTCTGATGAATACAATGTTCACTTTGGTTGCCACCATTATACATTGCTAACGGTAGTTGTTTTAAACAGAATAATGTAATTGCAGAATTCAATATTACGTAATATACAGTAATGATTAAATGAATCCATCTGCCATACATTGTCCTATTTTAGTGTGTTTTTGTAACAGAATCATTAAAAACAGTAAATGTAAATGATTAGACTTTGGTTTACAACATGAAAAATGAAATAGGATGTTCATATTATTTCAATGAACTTAAATAACTCGTAGCTAATTGTTATAATGAAGTGATTTTTCAGTTTATAAGTGTCTGATGAAGATGGTTTACATTACGAACTGATTGTATTTAAATACCATTCAAAACACTGGCAGTTCTCGACAGTTACTTTGTCATAGTAGTAAGCACATTAGCTAGGGGCATAGTAATCAGCTACATGAGTCAAATCTTCGACATACTACCCTTATGAAGCGAGTATAAATTTCAATCAATGTGCGATCCAACACAATAACTCGATAGTTGCCAGTTGAGTTCAATTTTGTTGGCCGTTAAATAGTTACCAACAAATAGCATAAAATGCAGTTTAGCTGACGCACTGTAATCATATCATTATTGTATTGAGTTGACATATTCCACTTAATATACTGTGTTAATACCAGTGATATGAACATCGATAATTTTGATATTTCTCAATATTTCGTATAAAAAAAGCATAGAATAGTAATGCTACGATGTCGCATAATCCCGCAAAACAACTGGCTAGACAAATCGGTCAAAGCCACTTCATGATTGTCCTACGTTTCATCCATGATGGTGTCATGTATGCGCAGTGTTGACGAGTTACACGTCAAGATGGGACATCAATCCAGTACTTTCTGATTTGTATTGGTTATCACGTAACAATAATTTCTATTAGTTAGTCAATGTATATTAAATACTTTTGGTTATTATGGCTTTGTGATATAAAAATATTACGGTGAGCTAAATATGTTACATATGTAAGTTATTTTCAGTGGGTGATATTAGTATGCATACACTTAAATGTTACTATAAACCAGTTTTAGATTCTGAAATTTATAGCATTAGGATAAAAATGTACTATGGATTTTTCGGCACAGGTTCATGTGATCAAGGATGTCACCTGAACAATCATATGAAGTTTGTAGAAGGCTTATGGAAGGAATTTCTATTAAAGGTCCAAACCGTCACACCGACTGTGTATCCACTAACTTTATTAGCATTTCAATAAGATTGGATTATCATGTTTTGTTATTCGTGTACTCCTTCATGTGTGTTTGTGTCAGCTTATCTATTGCATTAACAACACTATTCTCAGTCACTATACGTTGATTTTGCCTATGCATTCTTTACATGTCATTGATCTTCATTTCCACTTCTTCAGTGTACCCATATCTTCATTGATAGCCTGATTTCTATGTTATAATTAGTTTTCTAACTGAGATTTCAATATACAGCTTCTAGACAAGCCAGTTGAATGGCTTTGATTATGTGAATTGTTGATAAAGAATCTTAATATACTGTGCTATGAGTGTCTAAATTCAGTTTCAAGTAAATTCTCATAACATTTAAGTTACTTGACAGCATATTATATAATCACGGCCAAAATAAGCGTAAATTGAATTCGTCTAAACTAGAATTCATGCACTTTTGGTTTAGTACATTTGAGTGGCTTAACTGTGTAGTAGATAACCAAAGCCTTCTTACTGCATTGTTTCTATTAATACATTAAATATATTAGCTATTCTCACATAGGTTAACGTGGAGATGACTGGTGAACAATGATTCACTCATACACAGTTAGCTACCAGATTAAGAAATGTTTGTTTGGAAGACTGATATGTAACTGTGTAGTTTTTGTAAAATTAGGCGTTTTAGTAAAAGCTATGATAATAATAATTGCTTAGTTAATTTGTGAAAAGGATTTGTAAGATCTGTAGATTTCGAACAGTACTATGACCTATACAAACACTGGAGTGGTTACTACTTAGTATGTATAAGCAACCCGGTTCTTCGGGATAACAGTCAGGGTTTGAATAACTCAGAAGTAGCTGATAAGTCGTATATATGCTTCTTCAAGGTTTTCAGGAAAATGCAAAAGAAAAGCATAAATGTAACTAGTGAAAGTGGCATACTCAAAGTATATCATAATGGGCTAGGCGATTTTTGAATAATACTCGAGGGTTGGGGAATACTGACAAACAAATCCGAGACACTGATGCAGACATATTAGGCTTGTACATTTAATCATTTCCAGTTTGTCACAATAGTTTTCTTACTTTACGTAATGAGTGATTTATTATGTTAAGAAGTTAATGTTGCACGTAAAGATTCAAACTCATAGACCACATAGGTAACATCTAAGACCATGAAACTGGATAACGTCAGTTAAAACCTTGCAGGAAGTTCCAGTCTAGTGAAGATTTAATGTAAACCTCCCTAACGGGTGTTAACAAGCAAGATGCTTATTTCAAGGGGTTTCATGCTACTATTTCCAACCTTCCGTACACCGAAACAGTTTAAAGTTGTTTTATAATTTAAGCTGAAAATATAATAACTTGCTGAGTGTTTAAATAACTTACCTTTACTTTATCAAATACTGAGAATATAAATGACAACAGACAAAGAAAACATTGTCAATTCACTCACCATTTTACTTTGAGAAACATTACACATAGAGGATGAACAAGTAAATTTTCCCGTTTATAGAGAATCATCATCTTTGAAAAGTGAAACAAATAAAAGAAGGACTAATTTAATTGAGGGGTTTTTTTTGAGATAGGTATTAAGTTTGGTAGTTTGTATTCGTCACAAACTCAACTCTGTTGAGAACCACTTAAAACGGGAGGGAGAGTACTGGACAACTGTTTTGTTTTAGTATGAAACTCCTTTGTGGAAGTACGTACCTTCGATTTCCTCAGGAAATCCAATCCACAGCCTGCAGGTTGGTAAACACTTAATTCTCTGGACCACCAGGCCTGTTGGTAAACGTCCAATAGTAGGATTCACACTTCCATTAAGTTGTGATGTGGTACAACGATTATTGATTGTAATTTAGTGATAACTGTCTCATTTTCGATAAGTCTGAACTTCATCAGTCATGATTTCCTACTATAATTCTAGTGATATCCTACAGTTAGTCACTAGTGAACTGGTTTTTAGATGATTTTGTGCACATAAGTACTCGTCAGAGATTGATTGATATACATTTATCTATTACAACTGCAATTACTCCATTAACTTCTAGCTGTCAGATTTTTTAAATTTCAAGCATGTCAGTATTAATACTTATCGTTAGTTTTCATTATAAGATATAAGTTTATGTGAACTCTTAGTAAGTCGTCGACTTATTGTTTTATCTTCTTTTCTACATTTAAATGTGTACAATGTACAAATTCACTGGACACTCTTCAAGTACAAAACATACCCATTAAGCTTGGAGCAAACTATCAAATTCTGAACTTTCATAATATAAAATCACATAGAAAAGATGTAAGATAAACAAACTCTCAGGTATATGAATATTTGAAGGTAATTTTTATCACGAAGTAATATCAACTAGATGACCTTTAGCGAATTAAGGTGACAACTCGATACCTGCTGACAAACGTAAGACCAGTGACACAACAACAGGAAGCTAAGCTATTCCTCAGTGTCCCAGCCCAGCTAACTAGAAGTTCAAAGTCACTAAGAAGCGTTTAATTCCACAGGCAGCCTGGCAGACGGATCACAACACACACATTTCATGAGTATATATGCAAAAAAGAAGAACTTCCTTGGAACGTCACAAATAGCGTACTGAAATAATCAACGAAACAATAAGATTTAGTGTCTTGCTAAGTGGGAAACACAGACTGAAGGTGAAAAGAGGATGTTTTGGCACATAGACGAGAAATTTAAATTTACACAATTAAATCACAAAAATAACAGGTTTACCAAGAAAATACTGGGTATCTAACATCCTCAGCATAATTATTACTTAAGTTGGATTGTGACTGGTAAGCGGAATCCATTAAGTGCATTTTATCATGTTTGGGACTCAACAGCTGGATGTGCCTGCATCCTAGTGGTGAAGTTTACACCGGCACTCAAACACAATCCGACTCAAACAATACTTGTACACTATTAGCTACATCAAGGCAATCTACTAAAGATGCATGCACGCTAATAGAGACTGATCAATTTCAGTCCATAATAAATCAGTGGGAAAATCCAAATACATTCCAATTAAATATAATAATTATTAATATAATTAATTCTTTGGAATTCGAAGATACTTAATGGTAAAGTATAATTTCATAATTATCTTCTTGGTTATACTCCATGAGTTCTTCTCAATGGAGCTGAAACGTGGAGAACTACTGCAAACATCCTCAGGAGAGTACAGGTATTTATAAACAACTATCTACGCAAGATACCGATTATCCGTAGGCCGGAAACCATCAGCAACAGCCTACTATAAGAGAGAACAAATCAACTTCCATATGAAGAGGAAATCAGAAAACGACATTGGAAATGGATAGGACATACATTGCGCAAATCATCTGACTGTATCACGAGACAAGCATTAACTTGGAATCCTGTTTGAAAACGGAAAAGAGGAAGGCCAAAGAACACACTGCTTCGAGAACTGGAAGCGGACATAAAGAGGATGAACAGTAACTGGAGATAGCTGGAAAGGATTGCTGAGGACAGAGTTGAATGGAGAATACTGGTGAGCGGCCTATGCTCTTCCGAGAGGGGTCACAGGCGTAAGTAAAGTAAGTAAGTATACTAAGTTAATGTGATAACAGTTTAGTTTGTTTATAATGATCTATTCATATGTATAAAGAAAATTTTAAAATTTTTAGTTCCTGGAGCTCTAGTGCGAAGTCGTGACTGGTAGTTTCCATATTTATCGGGAGTGAGAGTTATCACTAATGACAGTGGATGGTCGTTGCGCAATATCACAAATTGATGGAAATAAAAATTATATCATCGGATACTGGCTGACTCAGTAGTGCGAAGTTAGGCGTTCGTCAACCTGAAGCCCTTAGAGTGAGATCTAGAGTACACATTGCTGAAAAGTTCCATACTAGGAAAAAATAGCTGTCAAGTGCTCTCTTGTTTTAATAGTGCCCTACCAACATTAATCTGTGACAAATTCAATAATTTAAACTTATTACTAATCTCCACAAACCATCTCAATTCAATCAGTCCATTTGATAAATCTTGATGTTGAACTTTCAAATGGCTAAGGTTTTAATGAAACTTATCTTATATCTCAAAATAACTCTTTACAACTTCACGGTCGGTTTAGCTATAGATGATGGTTGTTTGTCATGTGCATCTATTGTATCGTACACGATCATTTGCTTCAGAAGTCATTTAAATATTTGTTCAACTACCATTACATATGAATGAATATGAGTCCTTCCTACATGTTTGTGTACACACACATAAATTGATAAACGCGGTGGTATGTAATGCGATTATTATAATACTGTCTAGGATAATTGTTAATCTCAGCTTTGAACTATTCACTTAAAATGACGTTAGCAGAATACTATATTCGGTTGACAGGTAATTTAAGCCTACGTTTTAACGTGAAGTAGTTTGAATCCCCTCTGAATCGTAAGGTGATCTAGACAGGTTTTTTAGGAGTAAGAAATATAGTAAGTTTCGTTGTATTACTATTGCCTTTTTAATGGTTTGTAAATCGTTTTAGGTATCCATTCATCAGCAGTGTTTCTATCAAGAGATTTTCGTTTTTATTCAGTAGTGTCATTTATGCAAATACCCTTGATATTATTGACTAAACCATTGACTAAACTTCTTTTATACTATCCCAGACAATAATTATGACAGTTTAGAAAATGTTCAATCCACGTAGGTAATCTATAGATGAAACGTTTGATTAAATCGTCTTCACTCCCAACTAATTAACATTATCTACAAATGGTAGTTGGTTGTTTATCTCATCTTCACATGATAAAGTAAGAAATCATATAGCTCTCGTAAGATCTGTCTTCTTATCGTAATATCAAAAGAAAATTTGATTGTTACAATTTTTAAAGATAATAAACAAAATGAATTTACCTTCAAGTATTGAAGTGGTTCAATGAGTTGTTTGTTATGACTTTTTAAAGGTGGTTGTAGTATAGAGAAATCAAATAATGTCTAAATGAATAAAAGAAATGAAGGAATAATCAACAGTCTATTGAAATATTACAGAATATATGAGTTTGCATTAACTATTCTTTCATGTTCTTCTTTTTTTCATGCTTAACTTACAAGTTGAACGGTGGAGAATATTTATATTTTAGAAGAAAGATTTTATAGATGATGGATTCTTTTTTAGTTTGATATTTTAGTTATGAAAGTGATATATTTTCACTTAGATAAGACAACGCGTGGGTTCTTATTAGCTTAGTTCAATTCGCGATATGATCTCTAGGGTAGCCTAATTATGTATCTGATCACCTTGATAGTCGATACTGATTAATGCGAACGTTGTCTCTGATACTTGTACTTCAGTCGGATACCATAACTTGTTCCTTTCCCACTGCTATTTCAATAGACTAGGCTTATAGGGAGATTGTATTGTGAATGCAAAAACTGAGACGAGACTAACGAACCAGCGAACAATGATTACATAAATGCATTCGATTTTTATATCAATTAGTTTTCAGTGATTATTCAACAAGTAAAATCATCAACATTTAATTAATACAATGAAATGCTGTCAAACTGTACTCAGGGAGTAGACACGGGAGATGAGGTCGATGTAACAAATGCTTATGAAATCATCAATAAACAACATAAATCGATTCTATTAAAATTTGCTGAAGCCATTCGCAATTAGAAGATTAAAACCTAACCTTTGTGTTCAAAAGTAATCAGTAGTTAATCTTCAATCACCCTGGTAGCATTAGATCGATGAATCAATAAATAATTCAATTAACAAAATCAATACGCAATAATAATTCGAGTTATCGAAAATCAATAGCATGTATGTAGCTGATGAGAATGCAACGAAATACATTGAATTCAAAGTATTCTGCAAATGTTGTCGTTGTTGCATTATTCGAAAATAAATTAATCAATGAAAGTCTACAAATCAATCTTATAAAAAAATCAATACAACTTCTTTCGTTTAATTAAATCAACCATTGTAACCTTGGAGATTATGCATTTCCTGACAGAAAGTTGCATCATTTTTCTATGTAATACCCATTTAGCATATACTTCATATAGAAGCGAACATTTAGAATTTCTTTACAATTGACCAATACAATGCAATTGGCATTATGGATTAGAATGGTACTTATAAAGTGTACTATACATTTAATGTACAAGTAAAATATCATAGTATCTAGAAACCTATTTACACTGAATGAATATTAGTTAAACACTATGTATGAAAGAAACATTTATCAGTTACCGTATGTTCTGAACTCTTTGTCTTATTTTGATCAATGATGTAACGATCCATAATTAACTATAAACAACAAAATATATACAAGATTTTCTTTAAAATAAGCTAATGATAATAAATAACTTAGTAACATTCTAATGGTAATTACTAATAAGTAATATCAATTTTCTCACTAAGCGAATAGAATGATAAACATAAACTCTAAACAAGTGTCAACCAACCTTAAAATCAGGGTCTTCAATTCAAACGTCAAGACAGTTTTGCTATATAAAGCTAAAAACTTGGAAAACTACTTCAAACATCCTCAGTAGGGTACAGGTATTTATAAACAACTATCTACGCAAGATACCAAATATCCGTTGGCCGGAAACCATCAGCAACAGCCTACTATGGGAGAGAACAAACTAACTTCCAGATGAAGAGGAAATCAGGAAACGACTTTGGAAATGGATAAGACATACATTGCGGAAATCATCTGACTGCATCTCGAGACAAGCATTAACTTAGAACCCTGTTGGGAAACGGAAAAGAGGAAGGCCAATGAACACACTGCGTCGAGAGCTGGAAGCAGACATTAAAAGAATGAACAGCAACTAGTAATGGCTGGAAAGCATTGCTCAGGACAGAGTTGGATGGAGAATACTGGTGAGAGGCCAATGCTTCTCTGCGAGGAGTAAGGGGCGTAAGTAAGTTGATAAGAATAGAATGATGACAAAAGTTATGTACATATGAGAATACATTTATCATTATCAAGGTTTGATTTGACAATTTCAAATAAATTGAGCATTGAATTGGTGATGCATATATTTGTAATATTCCATTGGGTAGAAACAGAATTTTCTGATGTTTCGCGGCTTTATGTAAATCGTTTCTTCAGAGAAAAAATAAATAACCGAATTGAATTAACAAAAGTCTATATAATACAATGGAACAAATCAAAGTAAGTTCATACAATCAAAATGATCTTGTCATGTCATCTGAGTTAATGTAATTTAAACTGAGACATGTATGCATACGTTAGTGTGATGTAAAAGGTTGTGAAATGAAGCTAAAATTGTATGTATGTTCACATGAATGAAATTCAATGTATCCTAATTATGGTTACTTGGATTAGAAAGTTCATGTTGGATTGAATAGTAAGGCCTTCTTTTAGTTAACTGCGATTGGATTTAACAATATGTGAAGCTCTTCAGCTATTCTTCTTCCTTTGTAACTGGATAAACCATTTTGAATAATATGGATATTTTGAATATGGATTTTATGGTTATAATAAACAGTATGTACTGCTATTGCTGGTTTCATTTCCAATTTTTCAATTTCAACAGGATTACTATGAGGTTGTTTAGTATAGGTTTCTCATTCTTTGGCACAAGTTTTGGTTTCTCAAGAAGACTCTCTAATACAGAATGCATCACAATTAACACAACCTAGCCTGTAGACGCAATTCTGTGTAGAGGTGAAGGGATCTTATCCTTTATTCTGATTGACGCACCCCGAAGAGTGTTGGTAGTCCTGTAAAATACTTGAACTCCAGTTTGCTTTAGAATCCTTATGTAGTTCTTTTGTCGTGTCATAGCAATAAGGTAGAAAGATGGTATCAATTCATGACATTTCAGTTGATTTATTATTGATTAATAATAGGTTGTTTTGTTTTTGTATATTGTTGACAATATTTACTGGGAAATTACTAAATCGTAAGATGCTAAAAAATATTTTTGTATTCAGTTTTCTTATCATCTGATGTAATGAGTTTATTGGTTCTTCTGCATAAGTTTATAGTTAGGAATATTTTAGCACTGAATGGATGTGCTGAACTGAAATCAATATATCGATTTGAATATATAGGCTGACTGGTCAATACTCGAATTAAGAGTTCCATTCAAATTCCTTTTAATCAGGAAGTCTAAAAATGGCAACTGATTATGTTCATTTACACTTTCTACAGTAAATTTAATTTGCTGATAATAAGTGTTGATTCATTTTCAAAAAGTTCTCAAAAAAATCTTTTAGTAATGACAAAAGTGTCATTTACATACTTCAATCAAACTCGTCACCATAAGTTAAAACATGTGATTCAATAAGAACCATGAAAAGATTTGCTGCAACTGACAAAACAGGGGAAAACCAATTGCTACCACGTTAATCTGTTTTTAAAAAATCGCTTTGAAAGTAAATAGTTTTGAATCCAACTATAGTTTTAAGGATTTCATGACTAAATTGATGCTTAATGAACAACAGCTGAATAATCTATGATCATTTTCTAGTAATTCGTTGATAAATTCTAGACAGATATCAATTGGAATACTCGTATATAAAGATACAACATCATAGCTTACCATTATTTCAATATTTTCAACCATTAAATTTGATATTTTTGATTGGAAATCATATGTGTCTTCAACAACTTACTTACTTACTTACGCCTGTTACCCCTCTCGGAGGAGCATAGGCCACTCACCAGTATTCTCCATTCAACTCTGTCCTGAGCAATTCTTTTCAGCTGTCTCCAGTTACTGTTCATCCTTATAATGTCTGCTTCCAGTTCTCGACGCAGTGTGTTCTTTGGCCTTCCTCTCTTCCGTTTTCCAACAGGATTCCAAGTTAGTGCTTGTCTCGTGATAAAACAACAACACTATGTAGATTTTGTTGCAGTGGTTTCAAAATGTTGCTTAGATATCTAGCAAGCGTAGATGTTAGATTGTTGGTGAAATCAACTGTTGGTGTCAGTAGGATACTAGATTTATGAATTTTCGGTAAACCATAGAAGTATGAAATTGTACATAATTTAAGATGTAAAGTAAACCATAGAAAAACACCAATGAGTGGTTTCAGTTCTTCCAGAAGTTGACCCGTTTCTGATTTCACTTTATTTTTTATAACTGTATGATTTTTTGAATCAATCATTAGATATGATTCTGTGGATAAGTGTTCAAAGGATTAATCATCATAATCTACTTTATTCATTACCACTGTAGTATAACCTTTGTTTGCCTTGGTAATGATGATCGATTTATCTTTATGCAATGAATATAGGGCTTTTAATTCTTCCTTCGACAAATTAGAAGGGAGTTGTTTTTGTTTTGTCAAAATGTGAAATGTTTTTAAACATAAAATATGAGCTTCTTTACCTGGCAACTTTTCTAGTAATGGCTTCTAGAATAGGATGCGATTTTTAACTTGATGAGAGGTTTTCTATGAATATTAAAGTTGATTCCTCTTTTCAAGCAAAGCGATTTCATGCTTATCTAAAACTCTGTACATATAAGTGGCCTACATTTTCAAAGTTATATAACTGATGCTTCATCAGAAAATTGCTACCAAATCCGCACTTAATCATAACAAAATTTATATTTTTTTTGGGGGGGGGTGGAAGAAATTGGCATCTACTTCACACAGAAAACTATTCAGTATCAACGACAAGTTTTGATAAACATGTGATATGATTGTTTCCTAAGGGTTCAACATTTTATTATCTTATTTTACCATGGCTTTACATTAGTATTCTGAACCTGTCATCTCATGGCTTTATGAAAGTGATACTCACGTTAAGCTGTTGCAACTAGTTACAGCAATTTGGTAGTAATTAAATATTGCCAAATATTCTAATGTAACAAATATTTTACTAAAACACTGATATCATCCACTAAAATCATTCTATGACTACTAACATAATAGGTTTTAGTAATGAGAATTATCAACAAATCAACTGGGTATTCATAAATAATAGTTATTTTATGTTTATACAATCATAATAGTATGACAGTATGCTAACAAATAGTCAAGTATGAATTAAATCAAAGTTAACCATCAAGAGTAACCAATAATACTTCAGTTCTCCTAAATGAGTTCTCAAAGGATTACTGAATGAAGTGCTCTGTTGTGTTCTTAAATCTGATTGCGTAAATGAATAATTTGAGGTAAGATAAGTTATCGTCAGCAAAGACCTTAAAAAGCTATATTAAATAACGAAAACATTTATTAGTTTTGATCCTAAAGTACTTTCTAAATATCTTGATCTTGGAAATGTTTTACATAAGTTAACGTTATATGGTCTGACTACCAGTTAAGGTTTGAATTATCCTCTTGTTGGTTATTAGAACTGAATGATGACCAGTTTTTTCTGATATATGTGAATCCCGGGGAGATTGACTTCATATGGTTGTTTTGTAATATATTTTTAAAATAGATATATTATGGTTAACAATGAAATTCAAGACGTGTACTTGGTAATTCAAAGTCAATGTAATGGCATATCTGGTAGTTTAAGTGAAGCAACTTGTTAACCCTGTTCATGTATTACGTCTTCGTTACTGACCTTATTAATATAATATTTTGTCAATGGTGTTTTAGCACACCAAGATTGATCATGCTAAATATGCAATTCGACAGTCGCTCCTTTCCATAATTGTGTACTAATTCTTCTTGGTTTCAAATATACACTAAGACATCATAACTCATTCTCAATGATATTATAGAATTATAATTTCCCTGAATTATAGCTCCACATAAGATTCCATATCTGCTGTCAATCTTATATGACATCAGTTGATGACTTCATATCATCAGCTTATCTGACACAATTCGGGAACGATACTTGGCTAATAAAAGTTACTCAGACGTTGTAGACATGCGTTATTTTATGTGATTCAAGTAAACTAATGTCTATACTATCGTTTATCTTATTTGGCGTATTATATTATTTGTATGATAGACTTTGTAGGAATGGCTTCCAGAAAACTAAACGAAGCTTTTAAAAACCCTGAAGAAGTCGACTATTTTCTGCCTAATCACCATTTGATTGAACCCTTCAGGAGTTTAACACGTAGCTTTTCAATTGGACAAAATATCTGGCAACCACTTTTAACGAACTAAACGAATGTAATCACTATTTCATTTCTACAGATAATTATAAATACTTAAATGATTTTACCATATTTATTACTGACTGGGATAAGAGTTCCTTCCTTCTTGTTTTCTGTCTTATGATTTTCGACTAAAAGGGTTAAAGGTGTCCTATGGACAAAGTTATACGTTATATTAGCAGAATCAAACACAATATGTATTAGACATATATTCTTTATTTGTTATGCTTATCGATACCATTAAAATAAATCCCTCTGTCTCAATTACAGATAACATTTAGTTGAGTTACGTAATCACTTTATCTGTTTTATTTGTGGTCCTAGGTATTTAGTGATTACTTTTGTCTAAATATCAAATTGAAATGAAGGACTATATCATAAAAATAGGATTTCAAATCAAATGTACTCTTATTGATATTCAAATAAATCACATTATTAGTATAAGATCTATTTATGACAAATGGAAACAATTATAAACAGTTATCATTGTATTTTGCTTTTGCTAAGAGATCACGTACCAAACATATATCTGGCATATATTCTATTAACTCTTTGAAGGGACAGTGTGTTGTATTGCCAAGTAACTCCACAATTTCAGGCCATCTGTAAGTAGTATAACATAGGATATAAGTTAAAACATTGTGGTGAATATGATACTACTAATCTGAATTAAGTGAATTGATCAAAATAATCAATTTAATAGAAACTGGGTGTTGTGGATATTGTTAAATTTGTTGCACAGAATTAGTCGGGCCTAAACAACCATTGAAAACCAGGAAGCACTAGACAGCTGTTTCTTTCAAGTATGAGACTTTTAATAAGTGCAAATTTGTTACCCGAAAGGATAATCGAGTTTATGGCCTTTAGGCCTCATGTCAACCTCATGGATATCAGACCGCTGAACTGGCTGGCATTCAGCGGTTGGTATTTTTAACTTCAGTTAACTCACTACCAGTTCACTAGAGACTAGCGTCTGGAGGTAATCCATAGAATTCTAGTGGAACAACGCGACCAGCAGAATTTAACCATATTGGGTGTAAGGTAATTACCCACAAATAGAAATGGATGAGGTACAGAATATGTACCGAGGTTAGAAATATTAACCGCTAGTATCCACTGGCATAACAATCTGACAATTAAGCATTCATTTCAAAACCTGAAGGTCACGGGTACGATTTCTTGAGGAAGTCGTCAATATGCAGTTACAAGGAATCATATACTTTAACGAAACAGCTATTCAATACTTCCTAACTTCTGATGGTTGTCAAATTTAAATTAATTAATCTCCCTAAAACATCTAACTACTACAATGACATATTATAAAACACACCATGCCCACTATATGCCTTGATTAACTAGTATTTAGTAGCTGCAACAATGCTTAATGTACTCATAATTTATATTTGATGTACACCGAACAACCCTACGAGTTATAAACTTTCGAAATACCTAATCTGGTATATTGATGTATTCAGTACTTAAATTGATACTTTATGCGTACGATTTGTAGTATACAAGGTTAATTTGATATTCTACTTTCTATTTGTAATCCATTTCACTACCTTTTTCCAAATGCAGTATTAACATTAAATCAAATCTTTGTATTTCTAATACATATTTTAACTTTTCTTAAGATTGATTACTGTAGTATGTTACAGTAAGACATTCAAGATAGTTTGATCAATCTTAGTTTAACTTGAAAGAGTTCAAGTTTTAATTGTGCCATTGACTTGATCCTAAGTTTTTTTTTGATTATGCTGTTGATCAACACGTGTTTGTGTTATGGCGGGCCACTATGATCCAGAATTAGAGATAGTTGTCTCTGCGGATGCTTCTAACTACGGTATTGGTGCTGTTATTAGTCATCACTTTCCTGATGGTATAGAAAAACCGATAGCTCATGCATCTAGATCTCTAAATACTACTGAAAAGAGATACAGTCAAGTAGAAAAAAAAGGATTGGCACTGATTTTTGCAATAAAGAAGTTTCATAAAATGATTTATGGTCGACCATTAACGTTGCCGACAGACAACAAACCTCTCCTCCCTATTTTTGGGGCAAAGTCTGACATCCTAGTACATACCGCCAATCGTTTACAGCATTGGGCAATTATGTTGTTAGCTTATGACTTTAAGATTCCGTTATAAATCAACAATGACTTTTGGTCACGCTGACGTTCTCTCCAGATTAATTGCGACTCAAAAGTTAGAAAACGAAGATATTATTATTGCTACGGTGTCACTGGAAAATGATATTCATCATAAATAGCAAACTTCTATTCAGGCTACACCTTTGTCAGCAATGGACGTAAAATTTACCGCTAGGACGGATAAAGAGCTTCAGACAATTATTCGCTATCTTTTGTGTGGTTGGCCCCCACACCTCAACGCAACAGAACGACAATATTTTCTTCGACGAGACGCCCTTGCTGTTGTTGACGATAGTCTTATGTTTGGTGACCGCGTAGTTATTCCCAAATCTTTGCTCCACAAAGTCCTGTCACAGTTACATTCTGCACATCCAGGTGTCGTCCGAATGAAGGCATTGGCCAGCAGTTACGTATACTGGCCAAACATTGATACTGATGTTACGAATTATGTATTGAAATGTTCGAAATGTGCACAAGCTGCAAAAGCCTCTACAAAAACCAAACTTTGTTGCTGGAAACCAGCAGTGGAGACAAGAACAGAATCATTCCTAAGGAAATCACAAAGAATTCGACGAAAACCAAACAGGATCAAAGTGAACTCCTATGATAAATCTTACCGATGATATTTCTTACAAAAAAAAGGGGAGGTGTTATGGCGGGCACTTAAAGAAGATTGATTATCTTCTAGAACTGTTTTTTCTGTTAACGATTCATTATTTTTGGTTATATACAAAGTAATCATTTTATTCTTATTATTGTGACGTTGCTCTTACCCTACACTCTTGTTTAAGGCATTAACTGTTGTTATATCATTTCTCATTTATGAACTATAGTTAATTGACTGCATATATGTTACCCCAATTCACACTCACTATTTCTCTTTATTTTGTATTAATGTCAGTTTTCTAATTGGTTTACGATGCGGTCTGATTTTGCATGTACATAAAGGTATGATTGAAATAAAAAAAACCGATCTGTCTGTTTGACTCATAAGTCGTTGTTTTTCCTCTATTCCGTTATGGGACTGGTAGTCGAGGGGCTGACGTGGCTGTACAGTGATTAGCGATCATCAAGAGCATTGTATATATTACACAATACATAACAGTTTGTTCTTGCATTTAATAACAACTTTATGTTATACATTTTGTAAATTTTCATGATGTTTAAGCCTCAAGTTGTTTGTCTACTACTTTAGTTTATAAGTACTATGATGTCAGTAAACTTTAGATTTTACTTAAAGTATTTATTATTATTCGGTGAATCTGACTTCTTAGACATTTATTAATTGATTACTGTTGATCTAGATATCACTGAACTCATTTAGTATCGATATTACGCAACCATTTTGTCTATTTCAGTCGTTAGTTATATTATCGTTAGTAAATGATATTGTCAATAATGGATTTATACTTGAATTCAATAATTACGTAGATTACTCTATTCTCAGGTACTTAAGTAAGTAACTAATTAAAGAACAAACAATAGCATCATAAGATCCGTAGAGTATAATTCAAGTCTAAATTAATAAAAGTAAATGAGTATACCAAATATGTTATAGTCGAGGTAAAATGGAAGGTATTCATTCATAGTAGATTATTCAATAGTAACTAACCTTTTATGAAATACTATTTCTTTAACAGTTGTTTCATTTTGTCTTGTTATTGCATAATTTGAAAAGTACAATCCATTATGATCTGCTTTAATCTCTGCACCATTTGATAATAGATATTCAACTGCTCGACTATTATCCTTTATCGCAGCAATATGCAATGCAGTCATCTATATGTTAATAGTTGCAAATCAAAATTATATGTACACTTTATAACCAACTGATTAAACAATATGGATGTTTAATTATTTGTGCTCGTCACAGAATAATGTTAGTTAGATAACAGTGGAGTACTGGAAAACTATTTCATCCAAATATTGGACTCCTCCCTGACAGTGCAAACCCTTGATTACACCGGGGTATCGAACCCAAGTCTCACGGTAAATGCTTATTCATCTGCACGATTGAACTAAGCATCAGGCGTCTAATGGTATTATTTCCACTCCTGTCAGCTTGTGATATAGCACAATAATCATCTGTTGTCATTAATGCAGATGTTTTGGCATTTGCCGTAAGACTTTGATTTCCTGGATTTGACTCCTTGGAGAAAAAGAGGTTGCACACTTTCACGGGTGAGTCTTATACTGGGACAGAACAGCTGTCCAACGCTTCCTAGTGTTTACTGATATCTAGTCAACACTGATCTGTGACGATCTTTAATACAAAGACGTTATCTAGAAGTATTCTATTAACTGTTATTTTAACTCAGTAGATGAATAAATTTTCATTTTAATGTCAGTCACTAAAAGGCATCTAGGTTTCACTAATCTGTTAAAAATAAGGCATATACATCATTAAAATAAACCAATTATAACTGACTATCAAATATTCTGTATCCTAACTTGTAAAATCCAACAGTAGCCAAGGGTAGGCTTCAATTAATAATGATACGTTACGTATGAAAGACATGTGTATTATAATAAAGTCTTTCTATATGTTTATATCGTATACATTCATTCCGTTTGACTTATTAATATGCTACAAAAGAAGATGACCTTAGTTTGAAATGCTTATTGCTAAGAATCGACATCAATAGAAAAAAGCATTAAAATCATAGGCAATAGAAAAGTATCACATTCTGTTTACTGAGTTCCATAAAATAAGTACCCACAATTCTACTCGAGATTAAACCAAACAACAATTTTAATTTGCAGTTAGTCACAGGATACTGTTAAACTATGTCAGACTATAATAATATACACTCTTACATTTGCAGTTAATTTTGATATATTACGATCTTTATCTAATACTGTTAATGAGTTACCTCCTCACTTCAAACTTGTTTGATGCCACTAGTAACGACTTCTCACTGGGATATTGTAGAATCAGTTCCATTACCAATAACAATGATAATAATTTATTCATGTGTTATGTGAATAGGTTTTTATAATCTAAAGATAGTTTACGTCTTCAAATAATGACAGTTTGTGCAAAAAAATTATCGAAGTACTTTCGTTTATAGTGTATTTTAAGGCAGTACATTAAGAAATTCAAAAGACTATAACAAAGCCAACTTGAAGATATGGAGAGCAGAGCCGATCTCTAAAAAGATACTTAGATTGAAGAAGTAAGCTTATATAAGATTTCTTCAACAATCTTAATAATACCCAATTACAACCAATATCAGCTCACCAGTGACTAACACTTTGAGGTAGTTATTGAAGTTCTAGTGGAAAGACTTGAGCAATGGAGTTTAACCTTGTCGGGTGTGAGGTAGTCACCTGTCGATGGCAGGTTAAGAAAAACCTATCACTACTTAGCTGTATCAGAAAAAATCAACCGTTGGGACCCGACTCAGTGGTTTAATAGTAAAGCTTTCTCCACGTAGCCAAAAGGTCCTGAGTTCGATTCTGAAATGTGTCGTGGACTGCTTGCTGATAAAGAGTCCCAAACTAAGACGAAACAGCTGTCCAGCGCTTCCAAGTGACTACTGGTTGTTTAATTTAGACTAATTTGTAATTTCAAATTTACTAGAACTCACTTAGAATCTGGATTCAGTGTTCATATACTGCTACGACTTTAATAAAGTATGATGTTATACAGAAGAATAAACTTACTCCATTATAGTTTGTTTGATTTAATAAGGTAGGATTAATTTCTAAGAGAAGTCTACACGTTTCGATATTTCCTTGCATTGCAGGCATAATGTAAAGCCGTATTTCCTTCATGACATCTATGAAAAGGAGAAGACAAGTCAGTGATTGTGATTGACTTCTCAGTTTTCTGTATACTAATTAACAAGGAGACTTCATTAAATTTAATTTTTGTAAACGAAAATCATGACTTGTTTAACAGTAAGTAAGCGTAAATAGCAACAAATTAATTTAGCGAAGAGGTTTGTATTCAACGAATTAATTATCAAGCGATGCAATGGAAAATCATTTAGAAAGATCGATTAGAAAGTTTTTTCCTGTAGCGACTCATCGTATAACGTTCAGCAGCCGCACACTCATTTGCCTCTAGCTCAAGAAAAAGCCGACACAATTAGCCAATTCATAATACATTTACCAGTCCACCTGCTCATGTGGAGATAGAAACTTAGCCGTTCGCTGAGGCTACTACTTCACCGTATCTAAGAGCATCTTTCGGAATGGCCGAGTAAACGGCAGCGCAGATCAAGCACCTCCTTTATCCTTCAACATATAGAAGATTCGGATCATCCAGCCTCTGGCTTATCATTTAGCATAATCTGTAAAATTCAATCAAATAAACCAAGAAACGTACATCTATGTCTACTTTACATTACAGAAGCACTAGCTATTCACTATTTAAGTCTGAGTTGTGCATACAAAAGCAATTTGTGAGATTACCGTTTTCACTATGGCTTTAGTTGTAAGCTCACATAATTTATGTATGTATTCAGTATTTTGCACTTTCTATATCTTCATATCTTATTCCTACCACCATACACATTTACCACTATTATAATGGGAATTATCATTAATGATACAATCAATATTATCATCTTATTATTAACACAAAGACTGCCACCATCCACATTTTATCGATTTTCATCTATAATCTTTACTCTCATGATAATCACAATTACTGTGTTTCCACCTTACTGATTACACAATCTTCATGTTTTACTAACTCATCTCAGTTTCTAATTGGTTATTTATAAATGATTAAATATGTCACAAATTGATATTGTTAGGGTACTAGTAAGAAGCAGGGAGCACTGGACAGCTGTTTCGTTCTAGTGCAGAACTCCTCAGTAGTGTGCACCACGGATTCGCAATATGGGCTTCAGGTTAGTGCTTACCTAACTTTCTGCACTCCTAAACAGGCCATTGTTCAATCGGTAAAATTCCCACTACCATCAATTTGTGATATATATAAAGAGGACTGCTGGGGAGTTTCACACGAGAACGAAACAACTGTCCAGTGCTCCTCGGTTTTCAATGGTATCCTGCCTATGTCAATCTGTGATATATTCAATCAACTAAAAATACCAATATCCGCAAAATTAATCATCCCAATTGAAGTAATTGATTATTTAAAAAACAAGACAACTAATCGAAATTCTTACAATTATCCATTGACCTATGGTTTATCACTTGGATGTATAATGTATATGTATGTAACCGATTGTACGACTTGAATTTGTTGGAAAGCCGTCACTTCGCTCAATTAGCTTATTTTATGGTTGAATGAGCATATTTAAACTAATTAACAGAACGCTGGGAGGTGATTTCTTTCACCATTAGTTTTTTTTTCCGGAATAACTTACTAATGAAGTCACTCTTTGTTTTATAATTCACATTCATGAATTCTAAGCTTAACATTCATTACAAACTAACCACTCTAGTTGTATACTTACCGTATACTGGATTGTTCTGTAATGTCTGTTTTATACGCTGATGTCTTATATAACTATATTTCTTAATCATATGAAACCATCTTTGAAAAGATCAATTTTTTTAAGACTATGCACTGTGTTGTGAAATGAATTAAGTGTTATTGCCTTAACTGATTAATAATGTTAAACGCATACTACTAGCTACGTAGTTATCACTCAACTGTAAAATATGAATAACAGTGCTTAGTATGCATGATACCCAACATCATATTAAAGTCTCATTTAGTAAAGGTAGGCTTTAATGAAAAATAACGAACTATTAGTAAAAGTATGAGAAAGTAACATGAATACTACTGAACTGTTAGGAAAATAGTCAGAAGTTGTATTCATATATTTAAGTAATTTGTTTTTTAACCATTCATATGTTGCAATAGTTATTTCTGGTTTTCAAGAACTGACTAATAGTACATGCTAACTGAATATATTAATGTGTTTTCATATAAACCTTACAACTTGTTGAGATGTATAAATACTGAAAAACCCAAAGATAGTTTTTGCACAGTTTTCTCTTCTTGCTTTTGAATTGATTGAATACGTCACAGATTGATGTTGATAGGGTACCATTGAAAACAAAGGAGCACTGAACAGCTGTTAAGTTATGGTATGAAACTCCTTAGCAACGATTTGCCAAGATTCCTGCGATAGGGGGGTCAGGTTGGAGAACGCCTCCACCACTGGACTGACCAATATCCAATGGTAGAATTTCAACTTCAATCAATTTTTGAAATTTAGTACGAATATCATCCTTTGTCATTGATGATAACTGTACTGAACTCGACAAGTCTGAACTTCACCATTGACGATTTATGGCTAGAGCTTCAAAAACGTCATTAGATTTATCACAAGTGTTTGCCGATTTGACGCCGCTGGGCGGAATCTAGGGTGCTCACCGCTGAGGAATTTCACATTAGAACGAAACAGCTGTTCAGTGCTCCCATGTTATCAGTGGTACGCTACCAATATCAATCTAGTGGCGTATGCAATCAATAAAAAATACCAATCTCCACAAAATATTCATCTTCTTTCTTTCTTTGAGGATATAATAGGCCATTATTGTTAGAATTTATTTATTTTATAAGCGATTGGGGTTAAAATAATTGATGGTACTGAACTAGTTAAGATTTGTACGTTAAAGATAATAAGTAGATAATGATTATTGATGAACGCTTTTAAAGTATTTCTCTTTTGTATCTACACAACTTGAATGTTGCCTAAAGGAAAATTTAGTTTAGTACTTCGTGATTGGTACTGGGAATCTATTACCGTAATCCATTTTTATTAATAATGAATAAAGAAATTATTACTATTGTTATAACATACAGTCTTCTTAGAACTTACCTTCGAAATAGGCAACCGTTTTGTAGAAAAAGTTCCAATAACTTATCCTGTCCATAATAAGCTGCTATATGTAATGGTAGACAACCTTTACTATCAGCCATATATAATGTTCTCATACCGCCAGTTGTATTCAGTATAGCCTGTGATATTCGTAAACGACCGAATTTAGCTGCCAGGTGAAGTGAACTACTTTTATCCACATTAACAATTGTTACTCTTGCACCATATCTTAAACAGAATAGACTAGTCTCTACAAGACCCAATCGAATTGCATAGTGTAATGGCGTAAATCCATAATTGTCTGAATCGTTTAATAATTCAGGTAACACTGTTAACTTAAAAAAAGCTTCTTGTAAGTATGTAGATTAAACATCTTTTCTGTATTGAAAACTTTACCTGTCTAAATGTTTGTAATTAGATGTTAATGACTGAAACATTAATGTCAAGTAACTCAAGTTATGAATAAACATAGCTATGTATAGTTGCTTACTTGTACAAGCCTGATTTTTACTGATGTACACTGATGAAGAGTTATAAAACTGAGATGAAACAAATGTGTAGTATTGTCTTGTTTTTAAAAGTTTAATAAGTAGTATGAAGTTGGTGCTAAATACTTAGATGACTAAATTGTACATAATAAGGTTATAAAAGTAATTTTATTGAATGTATGGATTGAAGTTAACAGTGAGATTCAGAACATACCTATAGCTTACTTACTTTAAGTCCCGTCATCCACTTTAGTAATTGAATTAAACAGTATAAAGTTTTTGTGATACATAACAGTTTCTTTTTGATTTTTCCGTTGAGTAAGTAAAGCTGAATGCATAACTGTACTATAAATACTAAAAATTGCAGACAATCTGAAAATATCCATTTTGACCTACTTGGAATTCTATATCTGTATACACCTTCATTTGTGCTAATGTTCGCATTGAGACTTAAACACGGTACTCTATGATTCAAACACCAATTAGTCAACTGTTTAATGTAACCACAATGTAGATGATGAGTTCCGAAGTAGACAACATACATGTTCAAGATTTTGCCGTTATTCTCAATCCGTGCATTCACAAAATTGCCTTAATGTTTTTATATGTACAGTTTAGTCGCCGAGTATTTAGTACCAAATATTTCAATCTGTGATTCTGTATTATTTAAACTTTCAATAATTTATTCCGTATCTTTTAGAACTTTATTCTTTGACGAAATGGTGTATAGGAAGTGACGAGACGTTGAATATTTCACTTTTTGAGAAAGAGTAAATCCTATAATCAAGCTCTCTACACTTTTTAGGTGACTTTCACAAGTAAACTCAAAAGCATAAACTATCCAAGTTTCATTCTTCTAATGCTATCGAAAACACAATTCACTTGCTTTCTGTTAACAGCATCAGATCACTAGTTCGTATTCAAGAACTTAAAGGATATACATTTTTAAAGAACCCTTAAGAAATAAATCAAACAAAGGAAGGTTCATTAAGTTTAGGATGTTTTTAATGAATCAATGCTTAGACAAATAAAACATGAAATGCACACTTGTCAAGGTACATGATCTTGTGTGATGTTAAAGGTTCGACTTTATCTTTGGACCTTATTTATGCTGCTTTTGGTCATACTGCTTTTCAACCAATCTGGCTGGCATGGTATGACCTTGGAGAATGATTGTTCCAGCCAGTGTAGTCCTACTGAGTCATCACGATAGGCAAGTCAAACCACCACGTCAAGGTAATTTCTGCTTTTGCTAATGTGATGTTAATATGGCAGCGCTTTGGATGTACGGCAACTTGTATCGATGTACATATGTAGCAAGTTCTATGTTGATCAAACAAATATATTCATACATAGGCTAATGAAATACTGACTCCTATACAATCAATCTTATCAGTAATTAGGCGGAAGCTTAGTAATGATGGTGAATTATATTTTAGATCTTTTAAGGATTAATGAAGTTGGTAATCATGAAACAATGTTATATACATCTTTCACCTAGTCTTTAGTAAGGCCAAAAACAACCCACAAATTCAGGTGTCTCATATCATAAAGAAAATAAGCTATTTCTGGTTTTAATAGTATACCAAGACGCAGGAATTCATGAAGATACCTATTCCTTTTTAGTTTATTATTTTAATTACATAGACATTCGGAACATCTAAAACAATTAGTCCCATTGATGAATTGTGATAATACAATAAGAAGACGAAGTTTATCAGAACTGTGTGATACATATTTGTGCAATACATTTAAAACAATCTAATCATATATAAACTTTCTAAGGCGTTTATATATCAAAAAAGGTTAAGTAGACAAATTAGAATTATGTGATGAGGAAACAAAAGATGATAAGGCGAATATTGTGAACCACGATCACTAGATCTCGTGTTCAGAGGCTTTAGATTGATGGACACGTAGCCTTCTGTATCACCGAGTCGGCCAGTTTACCACTTCCATCAGTTTTTGATATGGTGATGATGATCATCTATTTTCATCGGTGATAACTGTCTCACTCCCTAACATGTCTGAACTCCAGCAGTCACGACTTCACGCTAGAGCTTCAGGAATATCCTAAATCTAGTCATGAGTGAGCTGATTATTGTAATTAAAATGAGATGACTTATGAGGATTAGTATTAATGTTTAGTTGATTGAATTCGTCACAGATTGATATCGGTAGGGTTTCGTTGAAAACCAGGGAGCGCCGGACAGCCGTCTCGTTCTAGTATGGGACCCCCCACGGCAGTGCGCTGTCCATTGCTTCCTAACTTTTAATAGTACCTTATCGATATCAGTCTGTGAAAAATGCAACCAACTAAGCTTAATGCCAATCTCCATAAATTATCTCATTTAAAATACATGAATTCACTGAATACAATGATTAAGGCAGTACGTAACACTAATTATAATCAGACTGAAAAATTGATTATTCTCTATTTATTTATCTTACGTTTTTCAATGTTTCAATTGAATCACATATCTCATCAAAACAGCTTAAAACAAGTAAATGTAATAAATTTCTATGTTTTACATCATGGTGCTTTAATTCAGCTCCATTATTCAATAAATAGTTGCATGTATTCACTGAACCTTTGATTGCAGCCGACATTATTGGTGTGTAACCATTTACATCAGGTTGATTGATTTGTGCTCCCTAGATTTAATTACAAAAAAAGTGTTAATTAAATTGTATTATATACTAGTTTATGAAATACAGAGTTAAACGTAAAGGCTAACTATCATTGGATATCAGTGAAAACCAGAGAGGAATAAACTTTCTTTTCGTTCTAGCGTGGGACCCCTCTGTATAAGTATGTACTTCTGAATCAGTCAGGAAATCCAACCTAGGGCACTCAGGTTAGCGAATCTCCAACCTTTAGCATGCTTCTGCTATTCGGTGTCCACCTGATAGAATTCTCATTTTCAGGAATTCGTGATATAGTGTAACGATTATTCCCTGATGGAATGGAGAGTACGCACTCTTGAGGAATCCGTAGTAGGAAGAAATAGCTGTTCAGTACTCGTTCGTCTCTGCTGGTACCTAACCAACATCAATCTGTAACGAACATAAAGATATAAACTTAGTTTTTTACTCCACAAAAGCATCTCTATTTATTATAATTGTTGATTTGTCGGTATTAAACAATGTTACTGTCTTGAGCTTGAAGTGTCATACCTGTGGATGGTAGTAATACCACTCACATGTTCTTAAATTTACCTAAACTTCTGTATCACAAGATTATTAATTAGTTCATGACACTATTATAATAAATTCACGCACCTTAAGTGAATAACATTCGGTGATGCATTGAAGATTAGTCACAGTGAACAATTCTGGACTAATGTTTAGTATATAATAATTAAAATGTTTACTCTCAAATAGCTGTGATATTAAGGGGTTAAAGGTTAGTAACACAAAGTCTTTAGCTTAGGCTACAAGTCATGTTCAATGTCTGTCAGTAAGGTGTATTCGCAAACTTGAAAAGATCGTCTTCATGGTACTTGAACATATTTACCCTGTTTCTCATTCAGAGAAGATAGTGGTAGCAGCAATGAAAGATATATGGGTTGATGGTATGAAATAAATACTAACAAAATGACTAAAACGTTTGGCACTTCCGAATACTTAACATTGTGTAATTTGATTACTAAGCTTAATTATTTACTGCAAAAGGTTTTACTATTTGGAAGGCTAGAATCAAGAGTCATTACAACGTTGTCGAGTTTATATCAGCAATGTGCATATTAAGGCCATTCTCGTATATCTGAGTTGTACTATAATTATCACTGTTCATTTTAATCTGACATAATGAATCAGTTGAAGTTAGACAAATAATTAGAAACCAGGAAGCTTTAGTTAGTTGTTTTGTTCTATTATGTGACTCTTCAGCAATTCCTATTGATGACCAAACTAGAAAATTGAACCCAGGACCTTCTTATTTCTCTGCGAACCCTTTATCATTAGACCACTGAACAAGTCGGTGCCCAAATATTGATATTTCTGACTTAGTAGATTTTCGATATATTTGAGAGACCTCATCCATTCCGATTGGTAGGTAATTGCCTCAGGCTCTACATGATTGAACTCCACTGATTACTAGTTTTATAGGAATCATTAAAATTATGTTCTACAAGCACTTCTCACTTAGTCACTTGCATTGTAGACAATCATTATCGCTAAGATGAATTCTTCTCATTACTTATACTCATTACCTTAACACAATTACTCATATATTTTGAAACCAAAACTATTACTGCTCAAAATGTTTAGCGAATATTTCATCAGATGGATTCTTTATAAAATTATTTCTTAGCAATAATGAAATCCTTCACTAATTAAAATGATTATTTCAAATACGTTACTTACAAGTAATAATTGACTATTGATTAATACAATAATCTATAGTTAATCACTAATTAATCAATGGATACTGATATTCGAATTAATCAATAATTTGTGGTTGATACTACTCATAAGGTCGACCATAAGTAGTAGGTCGTGGAACGGTGCATGAATACGGAGACGATAAACAATATACAGTTGTGAGTTGTGAAGTGACAAGAAGTAAAGTCTAATCACAATACCTGGGAGAAAGGAAAACAACCCAGAGAAGTAGGCCTACAACCAGTATCGATCGAGGAATGCAATGGACGTGTAAATAGATAATTAAAAGTAATGCATCTATTATCTGAGACGTTCTGTATTTACTCCGAATAAACAATTTGCTTCAGCTAAGTCATAATCGCAATAAAAACGTAAATAATATGAGACTAGAACATTAAGTTAGTATAGAAATCATTACCAAACTTATTAGATAATCTACCATATTGACAAAATTATGCTTTGCTGCTATATGTAAACATGTTTCTTCTTTATCATTAGAACAATGAATTAATGTGAATTGTTCTTCTGGTTTTATATTTTCAATAATTAATTTAATACATTCTAAATCACCACGTAATGCAGCATAATGAAGTACTGTTTGACCATTATTATCTTTGACTAGTATATCTGGCTTATATTGAAGACATATCTATTATATTGTATGCATTGAAATAGAAAAAAAGAAAAGAGAAGAACTATGTTAAAGATTAGATAATTTTAGGTAACTTTGTGAAAAAGATATGAGTAGTATAAAGATAATGTACAGAGAGAGAGATGTGATAAACAATCTGAAAGTATACTCATAACCTTTTAAATTTAAAAAGTTTAGAATTATCAGATTTCACGAAAAACATGCTACGCTTAAGTTAAGGAGTCATTACATCATTAATCAATGAGTAATAGACAGACAGATACAACGCAGAACTTCGTACGTACGTACATCAATTCAGGTTGCCATACCACATCAGCACAGAGACGCAACTGTCAGTTCAAATCCAAGAGTGATAGCGATAGTAGAAGTATTAGCAGTAATGCCGAAAATTAGGGAGCGAAGATATGATTCGAAATGTATAATTCAGTGAGATAAATTTGTAAGGAGAAAGATAGAGGATTCGGAAGGTTAGATTTAGAGAGAACACAAAGAGTGGATGCACCTGCGCCATTGCAAACGATTCTGAGCCATGTCGTTCAAGGTCTCTAACCATTGGTGACTTTCGTCTCGCGGACCCCAACCACGCAGCCTACATCTACCAACATGACTTAGTCTACTTGTCAGTGACTTCATCGATTTCTGCCATGTTTTGGTTTGGCCGCCTCTAGCTTTCTTCCAACCTATTCCTACACCGCAAAACATAGCCCGTCGAGGCAGACGGTAGTTAGACATGCGTAACACATGTCCCAACCACCTTAACTGATGAAGTTTCAATACCTCATCTATTGATTTGCCCTCCTTTCCTAGAACCCATTTCCTAACGACAGCATTGCTCACTCGGTTGTCCCATGATACACGAGCAATGCTTCGGAGACACCTATGATCAAAGATCAGTAACCTACGAATGTCCTCTACTCTTAACGGCCATGTTTCGCTCTCGTATAGTAGGACAGAGCGAACTGCTGCACGGTACACTCGTCCTTTGGTTAGCAAGCGGACATCTCGTCTGCGCAATAAGTGACGCAACTTGGCAAAAGCCAATCGAGCTTTCTGTATCCGTGCTGAGATTTCGTCAGTCACCACGCCATGAGTAATAGCAAATGTTATATCATTTTAAGTCTTCGTGTTGATTAGATTTTGTCGATCTAATTACAGTTTGACTATTAGTCTAAATTACTGACTATCAAAATCCTGAGAGTTGTATTACTGGAACTTGTACATCAGTACGTACTGAAAACGTTGTTCTGCAGTAAATTCCATGGCACTTTTTCTTTTAAAGCTAATGAACTACACTTAAGTTGGTCAGTTGGGATACATCTATATGTTTCGAAAACTTTTGATTTGATTGGAATTAAATGTTAAAGATTACAAAACTTATAGCATAGAATGATGCATACATTTATTAATTCAAATGATCCTGAATTAGCTGCAGTATGAATTGGTGCAAAACCTTCACCATCAAGTAAGTTAATCAGTTGTTGTATCTTCGACAACTTATTTATTCTTTGATTACATTCATCATGATGTATACTGAATTCAAAGGAATCGCTAAATTTTTTGGGTTTTTCTGTAGAATTGTTTGAAAGTATGGAGTATTTACGACTGAATATTGAAGCAAATTTATAACTATTTAACTTGTTAGATACAGATGAATTATATTCATGCCACGAAGGTACTTTGATTGTTGTCATGGATTCATTGTGTTGTTGTATATCATACTGATTACATTCTAAAAGAATTTTGACACATTGTAAACTTGACTGTGAAATTGCTTCATGAATTGGATATTTTCCTAAGGCATCTGGTTGATATATACTTCCACCAGCTTTCATCTTTATATAAACGGAAATGAGTAGAAAACAAAGGTTGAAACTATTTAATTATAAATTCTACAGAGATTTAAAGAATAAGATCTATTTAAACTCCTATAAATTTCTGAATGCTTATATCATCTTGTTAAAGTCTATTCAAGATAAACCATCAAACCATTGAAAAAATTATCAAGAATATTTTGATGTATTAAGTAAAACAGCTCTATTCAAGCAAGTATGAATTTTAATAAGTACCACGAACACTACAAGTATGACTGATAACTTCTTGTACTGATAAAAATATAGAATGTATTCATTCTCATATACTTCTACGACTTAACTCCTTGTTCATATAAATAATGACAATCATATGTTGGGGAAATGATCTATGAAGTCATAACTGGTAGAGTTCTAATATATTGGAAGTGAGACAGTTATCATCGATGACAATGGATGATCGTCGCGCCATATTAGAAATTGATGGAAGTGGAAAACTGGCTGACTCGGTGGTACATAAGGTTAAGTGTTCGTCAATCTGAAGCCTTTAAAACTGAATATAAGGTTCATATTACTTAGTATTCCCATACTGGAACTAGACCGCTATCCACTCCCATTTGGCTATCAATGGCTGTCTCATTCAAACAAATTCTTCATATCGACTAAACATTCAACATCATCCACAACATCTAATTTCATTTGTTTGTGTCGAATCATCTTTACACTTTGAGTATGTTAATATTAATTCTACTACTAATATGACATTCATATTGAAATTTCACTTTTAATGATCTACATGGTTATTGTAAGTAATATGAAAGAAGATGAAATACATTTATGATCACAGTTAGGAATTATCTTAGTCAGTATACGACTAATTTACTCTAAATTTTGCAATACAAAAACCGTTTTTTCTGAACTCAGATTGTACATTTATTTTATAATGGAAACAGTCGACAAACTATGTGAATTGTATACTTGACTTGATAAGATTTACATAATCAAATGATCTGAATTTTTCGATTATCAGTTTCATTAAATTGATATCAGAAGACAGAATAACTGATCTATGAAACCATAAATTGTCTTATATTTCACAATTATGCACTTACATTCAAAGTATCTTAAACTAATACATCAATAACTGTTATATATTAGTCATATAAATCATTCATGAACTAACAAAATAACTCCTGAATTATAGGACTTACTTGTTGTCTAGTGTATTAACAATCAGTTATAGTACTTTAATAGATTTAATTTTCTAGCACTTGTTTAGTGCTTTACACAAACTGTCATCAAGGAACTAAACATAATTTGATAAAGCTAATGTTAATGAATCATTTGGAAGTTCAATTTTAGTGTTGAATATTAAATTTACTGCTCAATAAAATGTGTCAATTGGTATAGATTAAAAAAAATTAAACATATGTATTATTGTTTTATTTGAATTAGGGATGGCAAGTGGAATTCAGTACTCGTGTCCTGTCCTATTTGGGACTTGACAGCTTAATGTATCTTCAATCCAGTGTTAATATTCATACCGAACTCAATTTGATTCATGCCATACTTCACAGTGTTCACTACTAGGCTACTGAGTCCAGACAACCATACTTGTGTAACTATACGTGTAATTAGGATGTATTTAAATCTTCCCGTTGATTAATCGTGAACTAAAATTGATCAGTCTGCGGACTTAGTCTAGACAGGGTGGCCTATTGGTGAACGCAGTGGCGTTGGTACGAACTGAAATGTGTACAGGCGTTGTTGTGAGTATTAACACTGAGATGTACGTATATCCAGCTGATGAGTCCTAAATGGAACGGAAACGCGTTCTGTGTTCCGCTTGTCAGCTGCAATTCAACCCAAACAATAATAATAAACTATAGCTGTAGTGAGGTAATCCACTCAGGATGAATATATAACAACAGAGACTGATCACTTTCAGTCCACGATAAGTCAATGGGGATATCCACATCCATTCTAATTACGTATGTATTATTATCAGCACATCAGAATATGTTATTACTAAATAAGACCCAACCAACTAATTGATATGACTTTGTGCACATGAAGGTACAAAAACAAACGTCATTGAGTTTCTAACTGGTCCTTATACGTTTGCTCGATGTCCCCCTATCAATTCAACACCAGAATAAGAACACAAAAGGATGAATCAATCAGGCAGATCAAGCATTCTTCTATATACATACAAACAGACCTCACAGTCAGCCAATTAGGAAATTTACATTAATACAAAACGTGGGGAACGATGGCAGTGAATTGAAGTAACGTGTACACAATCAATTACTTATAGTTTATAACTGAGAAACGATATGCTTAACGGGCGGATATGGCAAGTGAGACATAATAATGATCAACATAAAATGTTTACTTTATATCCAACTAAAACAAATGAACTAGTCTTCTAAAACACAGTTCTGAATGTTAGTTATTCTTCATTAATCACCAAATATAACAATTATGTAAATGATGATGCAGGAGATCATGTAAGGGTTTTCTTGATAAGTTTATTAAATTTTATTCCATTGAATTCGTCATAGATTGATATTGGTAGGGTGCCATTGAAAACAAGGGGGCACTAGACAACCATTTAATCTTAGTATGAGACCCTAGATTTCGCCCCATGGGTCCCAGGTCAGCAGACACCTAATTTTCTATACCACTGGGTCAGCATCCAATGGTAAGATTGTCAGCTCCATCAATTTGTGATATAGCACGTCGATCATCTATTGTCACTGGTGATAACTTTCTTTTACTTGACAAGTCCGAACTCCACCAGTCACATCAGTTCAAAAACTACCTCAAATCAAGTTCATTAAATGTTAATAACAATCGGGAGGTTGTGGAGATACTAAACTGTCACTTTTGATATCACGAATTGATCTGAATCAGACAACCACTGTTCACCTTGAGGTTATTCCTGGAGTTCTAGTGTAAAGACGTGACCGGTGGAGTTCAACCGTATCGGGTGTGAGGCAGTTATCCAGCGAAGGCATGGATGAGGTTGCGTAAACATATCACGAATTGACAGAATTTGAAATATCAACCATTAGGATCCAACTCAGTGGTCCGATGTTCAAGCGTTCGCCGTGAAGCTAGAGGGTTCTGGGTTCGACTCCTGGTGCGATCGTGAATGCTCACTGCTGAAGATTCCTTTACTAGGGCGAGACAGCTATCCAATGCTTCCAGGCGATCAATGTTTGTTTGATTCAGAGCAGTTCGTGATATTAAGATTGAAATGCTAATTAGTTACACTCACTGCTTTGTCTTTTGCAACATGAAAAACTAAGTCCAGAGTAGTATGATAACGCATAATGCTTACTAAATATTGAAGCATATATTAATAATTAAACAAAAAAAGTAATCTTCAATTCTTACTAAGAATTGTAAACATGCAGCACTATCATTAAAACAACAATAATGAACTGGTGTTGCACCTTGTTCATCTGGTGTATTTGGATCCACTGTAATTTCAAGCAGAACCTGAAATATAATAATCAACGAAATTCGTATATATTAGATTAACTAAAGCTCATTTGATAGACTAAATTATAGCCTATGAGTGAAAATTGGTTATAGCTGGTAAATTTCTTTCGTAAATTTATATCCGTTGAATAAATGAATGGCAATTTGGAGTGATATGATCAATGAAGAACATTCTAGTGTTTAAGTTCGAGTTTTATTGGGAATATTAACAGTAAAACACAGATACATCCTGCTAACAAATTTCCAGTTACAATGAAACTCACCTCTTAAATTCCACATGTCAAGCACACTCCATTTGTAATTATACAATTAATTTGATGTTGTTTGATAGATAAATGAGTTACATTTAAAATGTCACCTATTCTCTACCTTCTAGAGGTCTCATTAACGAGATTATCAAAGGATAGGGATATTAAGAAGACGAGTATACAGAAAATCTTTCACAGGTTATTATACACACTTTCATAGTTTTGTACTAATGAGATACAAAATAATCTTTGAAAAAATTTTGACGCATTGCGCTATAGTGATATGTTCTGATTATACGGTTGATGAGGAATCACGTGATATCTGCAATATACTTAGTGACAATGGCTACTCATCTAAATTTATCAATAAACACATGAACCTAGGAGATATAAAACGAATTTCAACGAATGTTCCAAAGAAATCCTTATTTTTGAAACTATTATTTAAGGATAAAACTACCAGCGACATGTTGACAAAACGGCTGAAAATAGTTGCATAAAAAATTTGATGCAGCGGAATTGAAAATGGTATTCTATAACCGTCGACTAGTGTCAAACACAAACAAGGACAGACTACTTTATTTTCTCCACAGGTATATGTTTTTGCTAATTCTTCAGCTCTTATGAAGCTGGTTACATTGGACACACAATTCAGCAAGTCCGCTATTGCATCGTGAAACATCATCCGTCGAAAGAACAATTAGAAATAGTTAAAGGCTTGATTCTAAAGCATTTAGTGGACATCCTAGTACTGTGTAAATTTAAGGGCGATATTCGAAAGTGTTTATCTTCTGAACACAGCCGAAACTCTTGGTATTCATATCCAAAAGCAGGACATTTGTGTACAAACAAAATTCCTACAACCACTTTCCTTACATTAGCCATCTTTATAAAACTTACATTCCATCGTGAGTTGGGTTCATTAATTTGTAATTTTTATGGCTTATATACTTAGCTACTTTGTTAATTTTAATTTTTACACTGTTAACCTTGCGCAATTAGTTCTGTTATCTATCTTGTTATTACCGAATACTTTACCACATTTTATCTGTTGAGTACTGTAATTACGCAATCGTTTTCTTTATTTATTTGATATAAAAACATGCTCAAATAGTATATTCAAGTTGGATTGTGACTGACAAGTGGAATCCAGGACGCACGTTTCGTCCTATCTGGGATTCATCGGGTTGGATGTACCTGGGTCTCAATGCTGATGTTCACACTGGGATTCGAACTCAGTCCGCTTCGTGTCAAAAGCTACCGCATTCGTCACTAGGCAACTGTGTCCAGACAGTCACACTTGTGCAACACGTACATGATTCAAGCCTATTCTAAATGCTCAAATAACTTAAAATTATAACTGATATCTTATTACATAACTCTATGACACGTTACATATTACTCCTTTATTGTAAACTAATATATACATTAGTGCAACAGGGCTGATGAGAAACTAATTGAAGTGAAATATTTCTTCACTCTGCCTTACTTTTCTTAATTGTTCTAAATCATCATAAAATTTTATAAAGACATTTAAATTTACTGATTGAAATTCAAAGGTACTGAGGTATAACTTGTCGATCTTCGATTGATGTTAAATGTTACTTCTGTCTGCAACATACCAGATAATATTTTATAAATTGACGAGACAATTATGCACACTTCATTGTATTCTTGATAGATTATCTTTTATCTGATTATTCTTAATACTTTTATTCAGACACTAGATGACAGCTTCAGTGTTCTTTTACAGATAGGAGACTAATCTGTATATGAATTTAGTATCATGAATAAATTTGGTTTGAAAAATCATTGTAAACCAAAGTGTACTGACTAGATAGGTTCATCCAAGTGTAGAACTCATCGACTGTGGACATCCACAACAATAAACCTCTTGGATATTTTGATAAATTCATGACCGCTGGCTTCCGACTTATTAGTCTAACGGTTAAGCGTTTTGCTACGAAATCTTTAGGCTTAGGTGTTTGATGATATTTACTGTCGAGGAGTCTTATACATGAACGAATCACCTGTTTAATGATTCTTAATTTTTAGTGATTGTCTATTCTAAGTCAATTCATCATAGCGAATTCAACAATCTTCTTAACATGCATTTGCAACATACATACATTAAATTACTTAATTGGAAAGTTATTGCTAATACTGATAGGTATTCATTTAAAGGTTGAGTATTAGTATCTATGCAAAATCTGTTACTATGACAACTTCATTCATTCCATTGATTCAGTAAATCGATAGTTTCATTATACATAATCAAAATAATCATTTTGTAAATAAATATACCTAAATTATGTAACAATCAATTTGTAAGTAATTAATATTATTCAATCATCATTGTGAAAATTATCCTCAACCTACTTCCAATCCTTCTAAGAAATCTGCTTCACATGCTAAATGTATAGCTTGTGCACCTAGTCGATTTTTGACATCCACTTTAGCACCGAAATCAATTAATAACTGAAATATTTGTAAATGTTTACTTATAATTGTATAATGTAAAAGTTGATTTCCCAATTCATCAATATAATTTGGATCTATAAATGTATACAATTGTTGTGTAAGAATAGATCAAAGTTTATGATTTCATTTCATAAAAATGTACAAATAACAATTGATGAAAATGGGAAATTTACCGTTGGACAGAAGCCAGCTTAGTGATGCAGAGGGTTAGACACTTGGCAACTTAAGACAGTGTCGCAGTGTTGAGGAGTCCCATGCTTGGAAGAAACAGATGTTTAGTGCTCCTTGATTTTCAATGGTACCCTACCGAACATTGATCTACCACTAATTCAATCAACTAGAACTTGTTACCAATCTTCACAAAACGCCTTAATTCTGCCACTCAGTTTATTAGTCAACATTGTGTCCTTTCATTTAATAATCCTTATTCGTTCAAATTCATCAGTCTCTTGACTCATAATAATGACCTCGATAAGAATGGGTTTAATACCTTTACCATACAGCATTACCATTATAGCAAAATCACAAAAGTCAGAAATGTAAACATTTGGATAGCAACTTTGCAGTTTACAGTTTAAGCACACATTGTGTCTGATACTTACACATTGTACTCGTAGACCTTTGGTCTGTACTTAAGTAGAGCGACGTCCACTGTTTCTTAGCTTTCACTACTTATCTAGGTATAGTCAATCTATGATGTGCTAATTCAGATACAATCATCTTCAGCCTACAATAGATCCACTTATTCTTATTTTACAAACAGATAGCAGGTTACCAAATCATTTAGAAAATTACTTACGCCTGTTACCCCTCTCGGAGGAGCATAGGCCCTCACCAGTATTCTCCATTCAACTCTGTCCTCACCAATCCTTTCCAGCTGTCTCCAGTTACTGTTCATCCTTTTTATGTCTGCTTCCAGTTCTCGACACAGGGTGTTCTTTGGCCTTCCTCTCTTCCGTTTTCCAACAGGGTTCCAAGTTAGTGCTTGTCTCGTGATACAGTCTGATTATTTCCGCAATGTATGTCCTATCCATTTTGGACGTCGTTTCCTGATTTCTCTTCAGCTGGAAGTTGGTTTTTTCTCTTCCATAGTAGGCTGTTGCTGATGGCTTTCGGCCAACATACATTTCATATTCTGCGTAGACTCTGGAAGAAGTGGATACCTTTACATACCTGGGGAGCATCATCGATGAACAAGGAGGACCTGATGCAGATGTAAAGGCAACGATCGACAAAGCAAGGGCAGCATTCCTACAGTTGAAAAATATATGGGAGTCCAAACAACTGTCTACCAACCTCAAAGTTAGACTCTTCAACTCAAACGTCAAGTCAGTTCTGATGTATGGAGCTGAAACGTGGAGAACTACTGCAAACATCCTCAGAAGGGTACAGGTATTTATCAAATCGTTTAGAAAGTCAAGTACTTACAAATTTATAACAATTAACAGAGTATAATAATCAGTCAACTTATCTTAAGTTTAACTAGTTACGGATGCTTAGATAAAGTTAAATGATGTAATTAATCTAATCAGTCATAGTAACCATTAATTAATTGAAAAAAATATTAAAAGAAAAGGAAATAGACTTTACCAGCTCCATTAATCAGTAACCATTTCACTAAATCTGTATGCCCAGATTTCACTGCATAGTGTAACATTCGGTTAATATTGTTTTCGGTTGTATTCAATGAAAGTGATTCATTTTGAAATGTGTTGACAATATCATCATATTGAAATAATGAATTCGGTAACTAAATAAAATAAAAATGAAAATGGTATCAATGAAAAGAAGTCATTTTCAAAGTTAAATGAAGATTGTTTCTATTGAGAAAATACCTGTTTAGTAGTTGTAAATTCATGTTAATACGAATATTTGAATGTTTATTCTATACTTATCTGAGCATCAAAACAGTTGAACAATGATGTTAATGGTGAATTGGTTATTAGATGCAGTTTCTATTTCATGTGGAGATATATAGGTGTAATTTAGTTCACTGCGAAATGCACCATAAGTAAGGTAAAACGATTTATTTAGGAACTACACATTTAATATCAGAAGTCAATTCTAAACTGATTTGAGGTGGTTTGTGGGATTAATATTGAGTTTTAGGTGGTTGGATTTGTTACAGATTGATGTCGGTAGGGTACCAATGAAAACCAGGAAGAAACAGACTGCTGTTCCGTCTTAGTGTGGAACTACTTTATGGCAGTGTACACCCTAGATTCCGGCCAATATTTATCTATGGTGAATTCAATCAAATAAAACTTAATACCCATCTCCACAAACCGCCTCAATTCAGTAACAATAATCAGCTCACTAGTGACAAACTTCGGCATGTTCCTGAAGCTCTAGAGCAAAATCATGACTACTGGAGTTCAGACATATCGGAAATGAGACAGTTATTATAAATAACTGTGAATAATCATCTCACTATATATCACAAATTAATGAAAGTGGGAAATCTTCTATTGGATACTGGCCTAGTAGTGTAGAGGGTTAGATGTCTGTCAACTTGAAGCCCGTGGAGTGAAAGTTAGGATGAACACTTCAACGCAGGAGTCCCATACTAGGACGAAACAGCTACCAAGTGCTCCTACCCTACCAACATCAATCTGTGACAAATCCAACTAAGAATAAAGAATGATTCATGAAAATATTTTTACGGATTTAATTTTTTTCAATTATTGTGTAAAATTTACAGTGAATGGTAATCAGTGTCTGGTACATAACACTCATGGAATTCTATGAATCAAGTTACATTTCAGTCATTAGTCTAAATAATTTAGTATTACACTCATTATGTTAAGATAATAAGCGGTCAAAGATAACCGACAAGAAACTCTGTATCTTGGTTTTGTTTTAATTGTTACTTGTCAGTAAGGTGTACCTGTAACGATGAGAAAACGAATACTACCAAATTTTACATACTTCGAAAATATCGTTTGGCTGTAAATACTCTTCAGTAAAATTAGTATATTTAGATAAACTAAGTGATAAGTCTCAAACCTCGGGTTTTCAGGGGAGTAACATTTGCTTCAACATTTAAGACAAGCCTTGTTGACTGGTAAAAATTAATACAAAACCTGGAAATAGAGATTCTTGACGAACACAATGATCTAGCTGATATACTGCCTGATGAAAGTGATAAATTACTTGTTTCAAGAACATTACTAGGAAATATTTACTATGGAGAATATTACTATTTACTTCTGTAGGATGCACTATTAGGGAACCAGGTAATTTGGCATCAGGGTATTTGGTTAAAAAACAATAGCCTAAAAAAGTTTTTTTCAGTTATATATATATATATATATATATATATATATATATATATATATAGGCAATAACACTTAATTTGGATTACTATTTGTTTACACATTTAGTCAAAACCATTGAAATTAATCAAAAGGGCATATGCTTTTCCTATCTTTCATCTTTTAATGAATTGACTGACTGGAAATCTGTATATTGGATGTGAGTTTTAGATGTTTTGTATTGGTATATTGTTTTCATCTGTCACATGTTGATGTCAGTTGTATACTATAGAAAACTAATGGAAGCTTATCAGCAGTTTCGGAACATTTTCTAGTCAGAACTTACAGTCCTATTTAGATTTAGAACTTAAAACTCAGCTTTTAAATATTGGCAACACTAACGCTTCATCAGTTAGCAGGAATCTTGCCTTAATGAATTTGTGATATATCTCACAATCATCCAGTTTAACTAATGATAATAATCATGAGTGTTTATTACTAAGAAATACAACACTAGGACAAAACAGCTATCTAACGCTCCTTAGTTTTCAGTGCGATCTATCTTTATAAGTGAGAAAAACACTCGATGGAGTAGGTTTCGAGTTATGATGTTCTTTTCTATGATGAATAATTTGAGGGTCGACTCATTAAAAAAGCCTGAAATTAAAGTCAAGCAGTCAATAATGAGAACTACGGATCATCGTTTATTTTAGCTCATTCGTTTATGTGATGGGAATTACATTGAGTTAACAATATCGTCAACTGTAAATAAACTTTACAATAATCAACATAAATGGTAGTTATAATGTATTTTGAATATAAAATCACATTGAATTAATTAATATAATCAAATGTAATAACGTTTAGAACTCTAGGGAATGTCTACATTTCGAAGACGATAGCAACTCACGCCGAAACTATGTGAATATAACGTGAGTCTAACAGGTGGCTGTAAATAGTTCCTTAAATAAATAGCTGCATAAGCTCACATGATTGATGGTGACCATATTTATTTTAATGGATACAAATAGCTGAAGTTAATCGGTCAAGTATTACCAATAGATCACAACAAGATGCAACGTCGGAAGCAATTTGTTCATCTAGTTAGCCAGCCTAGACGTTGCTTTCCTGTCAACACCCTACTCACCATAAACTATACCTTCTCCATCCGTGGCTATCTTCTGATTTGTTCATATTTGTATGTGTAGGTTTAATCATTAGAAGTGTAACTTGATCAGTATATCAGGATACACCTCAAACAAACCAAACATACCTAATAAATCAATACAAAGTTTTCAATTAAGATAAATTCTGTATATTCCCATTGATTTGTTATAGACTGAAGCTGGTCAGTCTCTGCTTGCTATATAACAAATCATTGAGAATATACAAATTCGTCCTAATACCAATGCGCCCATTGCACAAGTATGGACTGTCTGGACTCAGTAGTCTAGTGGTGAACGCGATAGGCATTTGACACGAAACAGGACTGAGTTCGAAATTTCACTGTGGACATCAACATTGTGATGCAGGGTACATCCAAGCTAACAAATCCCAAATAGGATGAAACGCGCATCCTGGATTCCACTTGCCAGTCACAATCCAACAAAGTTTTCAATGTTCAATTTATAAACAATAATATTCTTAAGAAATTGAATTCTCCAATATAGTATTACGCAATCATCATCGTCATCATCATTTTATTAGGAGTACAAACAATACACGTATAATACTATTAATTTATAAACTAATTATCATCTGTCATTGAATATAGACTGACATAATTATAATAATTAACAATTAATTTCTTTTTTCATTTAACTAATTAACTAAGTATTCATGATATAATCAAAATAGATGCTTGAATCAACTAGAAGTGAATATATAACAAAGTATAATCCATTTAGAATGCCTTAAGTATGCTATTACATTAACAATAAGAAGAACTATAGACAATTAAAGTTATCAGATAACATTCAATAAAGATAATTTTCTTATAATTTTCTAAGTAGTGAATTCTTTTAAGTCTTATGCAACAAGTTCTTCTTTAATTAATTTTGATAAGAGTAAGAATAAACATTTGAATAGAATAAGATGATGATTTAATTTATTTCATTTTGTTTGATTCTCTTCAGCTGTTGACTCCAAAACTCTACAATGTTTTAAAATCAAAAATTATGAAAAGGTTTGAATATACATTAAAATTTAGTTAGAAGTTGTAGTTGATGTTTAACATTAACATGATGTGGAAGGTAGTTTGAAAGTAGTCAGCAGAAAATCTTCGATTTAGATTTTGTGCTATTTGATCATCATCATCATCATCATCATCATCATCATCATCTTCTTCTTCTTCTTCTTCTTCTGTCTCTGTATAGTGCCAATAAAATTCTATCACTTAGACTAGTAATCATATTAAAACATTGTTATGTATTGTGAAAATACACAGTGTTCTTGATAATTGCCAATCGGTGTACGGACACGTCTGCCCCGCGACTACTAGTTTCCAAGCAGGAATAGAGGAAAAATAATGATTCATTAGCCAAACAGACATAATCGAATCGAATTGTACTTTAATCGTGCCTTTATATATACATAAAATCAGACCGCAAAGCAAACCATTTACGTAACTAACATTAATACAGAACTAAGGAAATAGTGGCAGTGAATAGGGATAACTTGTGCATAACTAATTAACTGTAGTCTATAATAAAAAACAATAAAATAGCAGAAAATATGCTAGACGGGAGGATAGAGTAAGAGGAATGTAACAATAATAGAAATGTAATGTTTATACTACTCACGACTAGAATAAATGAATTAGTTCTCTAAAACACAATTCTGGGAGTTTTTCACTCTTCTTTAGTTGTCCGATATAACAAACATGATCAACAGAATTCAATCAGCATAATAAAAGAATTCGCGAATATTCAATGGGTCACTATACAGTGACTAACTAACATAATGAAATAATCTAACAGAGATGTGACCTAAAGTTATGCGATAAGATGAAACTTTACAATCATATATCTATAATTTAAAGGAAGTTCAAGCGAAATTAGCCACTAACAAAAAAGTAGAAAAAGGCTTTTCCGCAAAGAACAAATGTTAATGCTGAGAAAGAATTAAAACGAGTAGGGTAAAGTTCAGTTAAGTTAATAATGAAAATTGTTGAGGTCAAGCAAAAAGAGACCTAGTGACATGAAAGAGTAGAGCAATTTTTTTAGTGAACGTATTTTAGGATACAAAGAATTTTTTGTTACCGAAGGCAATGAATCGCTTACAACTATCTCTTTTTATATACATACTTCAGATTTCTCGCGTTTAATGGCAAAAACTTCGGTAGACTGGAGCTTAGGTGTTTATTAATTACCTTGAAGTATTTTATGGTGTTAACCTGGTGTCCTGTGTCAAACAAATACCTTGGTAATGCTCTGCTCCAAGGTTTTACTCACTCAATCGAAATAGTTTAAGAATGTATTTAAAGAATCCAAAATACGTTTCGGTTCCAATTTGACCAATGTTGTGGCTTTTACGGATAAATGTAAATTTACGGACACAGTTTCTGGTGAACATTAGAAAGGAGTCTCTTTACCTTAGATTGAGTAAATGAGCATGTTCTTTATTGTAAAACAAATTAGTAGCCTAACAATGAATTAAGCTCTGTTTACTGCAGTATTGAATGTTTGACTAACTGTTTCTTCAATAACATCACCTTTGTAATTGAGCTAAAGATAATATAGATGTTTAAAAAAGGGGATTATATCAATAGATGTAAACTCACTATTAACGAACTTGCCAATAACAAAAACTATATTACAATTGGGAATTTGTTGATATAGCGATTTTTGTCAATCTTGATATACCGAATTGATTCTAATCAGTAAACCATTGATCACCTGTAAGCACTAGACAACCTTTTCGCTCTAGTATGGGACTCTTCAGCAGTGCGTATCCATGACTCCATCGAGGATCAAACCCAGGACCCTCTGGCTCCGTGACGAGCGCTTTACCATCGAACAACTCAGTCGGCTCCTAACGGTTGATATTTCTAATTCAATCCATTCGTGATACGTTTGCGCGATCTCATCCATTGTCATCTGTGGGTAATCGCCTTACACCCAACACGATTGAACTCCACTTGCACAACTCCAATGGTAAAGCGCTCGTCACGGAGCCAGAAGATCCTTGGTTCGATCCCCGATGGGGTCGTTGATGCCCACCACTGAAGAGTCCCATACTAGGAAGAAACAGCTGTCTAGTACTTACAGGTGAATAATGGTTGTCTGAATTTAGATCAATTCATGTTATCAGTATTGACAAAAGCTTGTTTGTTTATTTGCAATCTACATCGATACAGATGGAATAGGTATTGGAATTTTCAACTCACACTTTAATGAACTTATCTTGAGATGTACTCTAAATATTCAGTTTGGCTTTAATGTTGAGAGACATAGACAAGTAGATGGGATATCGATCGGCTCGCTACTGAAGTCATTATTAGGCGATATTTTCATGGTTGGTATCGGAATTAGTACTCTAGAAATGACAATCAACAAATTAATCTTGTATAGAAGATATGTCAGTAACACATTCATTATATGTGACGGAAATCTCGACATACAAGATAAACTTAGATCCTTTATTAGTTGCCACCCGTAACTAAAATTTGCAATGAAACAAGAAAGCAATTCATAACTACAATTTCTAGACGTTCTACTTAATTGAAGAAATGATGGTTTTCGACAAAAATCAATTTATAGATAACCTGCGTAGAATGGGCTGATGACCAACTTCCACAGTTGGGTTTTAATAATGATAAAAATATTTACTTTCACTTTCAGTCATCTAACAAATACTGTTTAAGTGCTTTATGAGAGAATACTGTCCACGTTTTATAGAATGGAATGAAATGATGAATAATTCACATGACTGACATCGTTTTTATTTGACTCATCAGTTCATCTTGAATATAGTATTAATGGTTAAATCATTATAAAAGCTACAGTATGATAGACTGTTGGTTACTATGGTAGCTATACCCCAACTTACTGGTCTGTGCCAGCTAATAAGGATCAAACAAACTGTCAACTACTACACTGAAATCATGTTTCATTTTAGCCACTTCTAGCTTTCCTACGAATTGACATCACATCAACTTACATAATATAGTGAGATAGACTGTGGCTGGTCATCAATAACACATCTCTTAACAACTATATTTAACTGGTACCAAGTGTTTAACCTAGCTATTGATCACACAGTGGTTCTAACGACGGGTAATACTTTGAAGATACCTGTATTTACATACTACCGGTCAAAGTACTTTACTTTATATTATCATTTTAGGGATTGAAGTGGACAATTCCTGAAGTAGAACTGCTTCGTTACTTAATGTTATTGAAGCACTCTGTATTTTATCTTTGTATACATAAAACAAAACTATTTCATCAATTAGTAAATCTCTTTGAATAGGAACACTCCTTAAAATATGAGACATCGAAACGGTTATGCCTCATATCATATCTGCAACTAAGAAAATTTAAATATAAACAGGAACCTAATCAAGCATGACAAATGTCATTTGCAGGCGCCAACTAAAATGACGGTTTATTACAAGTTATGACGTAACTGATTGTGTTTATGTAATGCAGCTAAATAAAATGTAATTACTTCATTCTCATATATGATGGTAACGTGAGTGAGTTGAGTCAGAGATTTAGTAACGAAAAATTGATTTCATTAAAGAATGTGAAGTCTGTAAAGACTGTTCAGTTTTGAGGATACTTTTCGTCATGAAGATCCTTTTGATTCACCACCCATTTCACAATAAATGTGCTAAGAAATATACACAATAAATGTAAGATTTGCTATAATTATTGTAAACGAGAGTTTGTCCAATTTAAGTTGGATTTTGACTGGCAAGTGGAATTCGGGACGCACTTCTCGCTCTATTTAGGACTCATTGTTCAGTCCATTACAAATCAAAGGGAAGAAACAAGTTCATTCTAATTAGTTTGTTCAATATTTCGTGCTAATATATCAAGAGTGTTCAAGATTAAAAGTGTTTGTCTAGAAAAAAAGTACATTACAGTAATTTTAATACATTCATATCAAGAAGAATATTCAATTGTATAGAGAAAAAAGGTTGCAAGTTCTGCAAATGACTATCTTTCAATGGATAAACATTATTTGGTTCACCGTAAATGACTGTCAAAATTCCTGCTTTATTTATGATATATGATATAGTCTGAAAGCTAAATCAGTTTATTGTTATGCGTTATCATCGTCGTAACACAGCATTAATAATGAAATACCCTGAAGTAAATAGAATAATTCATTTCATCTAGACAAAATTGAATGGTGACTTTATCTCTTCCTGGATAGGGATACATTGAAACTGTCAGTGTTCAGTTAGTGCATTTTTCAACTTCCAACAATAAAGTCTTTAGTTATATTCTTCATATGCATAACGGATGTTATATTTGTCTTAAGCAAGCAACACTATTGTTCATTCATCTGTGTGCTCTCAGTACTGAACATTGAGAAAACCATTCAATTCATACTTTATAAGAGAATATGTTTTTGTTTCACTTATTAAACTAATTATGTAGGACTGATGCAGTTTCAACATCAACCAGTTGAATTCAAAGTCAATAGAACAAGTTACTAGTTACTTGTGAAGAAAATGCTATAACTCACTTCTATTGAAAGATTTTTGTGCCGAATAAAATTGCCCAGAATGATGATGCAGGCTCCGTAAAAAAAACCATTCTCCTTAGAGAATGCAGTATAATCATAAACCATCCTACTAATCTACAAATCTTCTTTGTTATCTTACCTATGTAGTTTATAAGTACATCGAATTGATTTGATCCGATTATTAGTTAATAGACTTGAAAAACTCATAATAATAAAGTCTGCTGAGTTTTTAAACATCTATATATTTATTGAATTGAGGTGTTTTGTGGTATCCGTCATAGATTGTTGTTGGTAAGGTGACAGTGAAAACCATGGAGCACTGAACAGCTATTTCATTTTTGTGTAGGACTTTTTTGTAGAAGCGAGTGCCCTTGGTTCCGTCAAGGGAATTAAACCTATGGTTTTCAGGTTGGCAAATGCCTAACTTTCCATATCACTGTGGTGGCGTCGAATGGTAGAATTCTCTATCACATCAATTTGTACGATGATCATCGATTGTCACTGATGATAACTGTCCCACTTCCGACAAGTCTGGGCTCCGTAAATGATTGATTGTAGCCAATCAACTATTAAAAACCAAAAAAATACGTGAAAGGCTTTTTTATTTTAGAATGTGACTTCTCAACAGTGTGCATATATATCATTCACTCTGGGATCGAACAGAGAACTTGTAAGATTCAAGGTCAGGGCTTAATCTTCAAATAGTTAAGTTGGAATATGTTGCTTTACATTTCTACCTTCAATGAATTTGCAGTATATTCAATTAATCATTAGTAAACGTAATGCTGATTTGAATTGGTGTGGTTTGTGGAGATGGACATTAAGTTTAGTTATTTGTATTTGTTACAGATTGATGATAGTCAAGTACCACTCAGAACTAGGAAGCATTGGAAGTTGAAATCCTGCGATTGGACGACGCTTGATTGGTTAGTAGTTAATAAGGAGACCTATAGGTTCTGATTTTGATTGGCTAGCAAATTCAAGAGTGCACATTGCTGAGAATTCACAAATTAGGACAAAACGGCTGTCCAGTGCTCCCTGGTTTTCATTTATTACTCAACTATTCCTTAACTTACATGAATACAAACAACAAAATAATACTTATCTCACAAAACTATCTTAATTCACTTACATTGATCAGCTCACTGCTGATTAAATTCAAGATATTTCTGAAATTTTAGTGAGAAGTTGTGACTGGATGGAAGTACAGACTTATCGAAGAGTGTAATGATAATCACCAAATAAATAAATGATCATCGTACTATATCACAAGTTGATGAAAGTGAAAATTCTACCATTGGACGTCAACTAAATCACTGATGTAGATGGTTAAGCGTTAACCATGATACCTGAAAGTCCTTGGTTAGAATTCTCTGACTAGATCGATAGTTTACAATGTCACACAGGAATCTCATCCTAAGACTAGACAAAAATGAATCAACTCAATGTAGTTTCAGAAACAGTATTACTTATAAGGAAATAGTTTTAAAGAAAGAAAAATGTGCATATCAATTAAGATTTTACTAACCTTGAATAATTTATTCTCTTCTAAAACATTTAAGTATTGTCTTTCATCATCTTTATTCAATGGAATTTCATCCTTATCGACATTGATTAAGTCAATTATCATTCCATTTGGATCTATTACAGTAATTTTAGTAGGTTTTGTTGAATTAAATTTTGAAGTTAAGAATAATTTGCATGACTTTCAAAGTATCATAGAAATAATCACGGAATTTGTAGATTATTAATTCTTTAGGTATGATACTTAGAGATGAATAGTTTGTTGGTTGATTCGATGAAACGATTGTTGTCATGATGAAATGGATGGTAAGTAAAGAGAAAAGAAAACAATAGAATTAGTTTCAAGTTTGAAGATGTTAATTAACTTTTATAATGAATTCAAATCTGAAATGACTATGAAAACTGATGTTGTGAAGGTAAGATATGAAACGGTTGAAATAGGTGTAACAGTAACTGTACAGTTTAGAACAAACCAATAAAATTTGCTCTAATAGTCTATACAGTTTGACTACATAGACTCTAATTGGTAGGTTCGGAGTCAATGTGACTTAACTTGGCCATATGTAGAGAGTGAGAGAATGAAACACCAGTAAACAGGAGATAGAATTAATTTGTTTATTAGGTACGAACAAAGACTTCTATGTAACACACTTTGGACCATCCAGTAATAAGAAATGTTGAATGAAATAATAACTGAACTGATGAGGTGGAGGAGTTCCGTACAGTAAACGTACAACAATTTGGGAATGAAAAAAGATATGACAATTAATAACGAATATAGAGAAAAAACTATGTAGGTTACTATTCCTCATTTGTTGTCTCGTTATAACAGAATTAATTACCATATCTTACGTGGCGTATGACACGAACCGAACTGAGTTCGAATCCCACTGTGAACATCAACATTGGGATGCAGGTACATCCAGCCGACGAGTCCCAAATAGGACGAAACGCGCGTCCTGGATTCCACTTGCCAGTCACAATACAAATTAAAAATGATACCATATCTTACCTTTTTACATTTTAGTGATTGACACATACACGTTGACATAGTATCAGACAAGACACCTGTAGGATATCTAAATAAGGCAGGATATCTTTAGACTAGTGAATCCTATAGATTAGTAGTTTGGTTTTAGGGTGTTATGTTAAGTTTAATAATGTATGCGTTATGATGATTACTTGGTAATGCTAAATCGTTGGTCACTTTTAGATGTTTCATTAAAAACAAATCACTGATAATAGACTGGATGGTCGTAATGTTTAGGAAGTATACAGTTTAAATAATTCCTAGAATGGTTTAGCATTAGATTTATACGAACGATCAACTATGACTGTGTATATTATTTGCCAAATGAAGATCTAGATTTTAATTAATTACATCATTACCTGCCAACCAATCAGGTCAATGTCTGTTACTTGCGGAGCATAGGCTGCCGATCAGGATTTCATTATCCAACCAATCCTGTCCCCGAATCTCCTTTCTACTTTTTCCCAAGTCATATTCACTCTTTTCATATCTGCATCTACTTTCCAGCACAATAAGTTCTTTGATCTTTCTCTTTTCCTTTGGCTCTCAGGATTCCAAGTCAGTGCTTGTCTTGTCACATAGTTCGACAATTTTCGCAATGCGTAGTCCCATCCATCTTCAGCATTTGTCCTTAATTTCTTCCTAACAAGGAAGTTGAGTTTTTGCTCTTCTATTAGTATGTTGTTATTACTTGTGTTCGGCTAACGAATCTGAAGTATCTTTCACAAGTAACCATTTATGAATACCTGAATCTTCTAAATGATGCTTTTGTAGTTGCATAGGTTTCAAAACTATGGCAAGCCTCCTTTACTTCTTCAATCTATCAATTAAAAATCTTTCTCAGCATAATCAACTATTTTAGAATCTTATTGATATCAGTTATTGAATGTTAAGTCATATGTTGAAGTTATGGTAGTCTTTCAAAGTTCAGCAGTACCTCATATACATATGACGTATTGCATATTCAAGTTTACACCAAACAATTACATTAATACTGAAAGTTTTTGACAAAACAAGCATAGCAAGTAAATAATCAACTTGTTAACAACAATTTCTGGCAATAAATGATTATAAATGTTATCTGCTTTTAAGTTTCTAATGGTAACATTGATTTGAGTTTTGTGACAGCTGAATATGGTCCCGCAAATACAACACTGTCTGAATAAATGTTTTTTTGCTTATGAACGAATTCTACTTAATCTTTATTCTCTTATCGTATTCACTTTATCTCGTGTCATCTTATTATGGGTAGACAAAGCTAAGTAGTATTACGATGAACTTGTCTCTTCCAGTTGATTTATTATGAACTGAAGTTGGTCAGTCCCTTTCTACTATATGTACATTATTCTTCTCTACAAAGTGTAGTTTCTTTGTTGATTTTATGTATTAATTCCTGTTATAACATTATCAATGGAATATTACTACATTGAATGTATTTCTTTTGTATGCAGAATTCCAGCTGTTTTATTCTTATGGCTATCTGTTCTATTAGTTGAAGATCCTTCAATCTAAATAATCTGTTTACATGGTAGATGAAAGTAAATGATTGGTTCATGTTAGTTGAATGAACCGTTTGAATTAAGTTTTCTTATATTCAACAGCTGATAGGACCTGATGAAATAGTTAACATAAAGAATATTCACCCATGAAACCTCTCACTAAATGCCTAGATAAATATATTCTTTTAAAATGAAGTAATTAAATAAACATTCATCAATCAAAGAAAGTTATTATTTCCACGAAACCGTAGTATAGTCTTTCGTGTACATTACTGTAAAAAGTCTAATAAATGTTTAACTCACTTAACTTTCACACTACTTATAAGTAGGCAAAAATATACAGGTAATTTTGGATATTCTAAAGGCGATGGTGATTGGGATTACAATTTGATCTTCACTTAAAAGTGACTGTTTGCATTAAAAGACCATAGATTGTTAGTGATTAATCTAAAATCAACATGTTGTGTGACTGGAAACTTACATCATTGTATTTGAATTTAAAAACACAAATAAAATTAATTATTGATATTCTGCGTACTGATAAGTAGTATAAAATGATATTTGCAATTATTAAATAAGGTTTAGCAATAAGTATATAACAGTGAAATATAGTGCAAAACATTTCGTTTCACAAGATGACTACACAGCACGATTTTAAATGCTAAGTGACGATCAATTTATGTGTTAATTTTAACCTTACAGGTGATCAGTGACCAGCTGCATTGTTCAATGATATCCGTTGTAGTCATTGAAGCTCCTGCATTGAATATTGTAAGTAAATTTTATGTGGCGTAAAAAATACTTGTTATACCTTGAAATTTGGGTGATCACAATATACGAAAAACAGTGATCTCGATAGTATCAATCACTGCACGAACACATCTGCTACGTGACCACTAGCCACCGAGGCAAAATGAAGAAAACAAGATAACTAAACCTACCTCCAGACAGTCAGATTCCACTCCACTTATATATATATATATATATATATATATATATATATATATATATATATATATACATTCTGACCTCACATTATGCAAACAAGAAGAATAACATTTATACGAAACGGGAGCAACAATGACTTCAGATTGGGGTAACAGATGCACAATTAACTGACTATACTTTCTGAATGACAAAAGATATGATGACAGTCTAATAATAGATTAGAAGAATGGTAAGATGATAATAAGTAGAAATAAAATAATCGACATACATATACTGAAATCAAATGAAACAGTCTTCTGAAAAATAGTTCGGTAAGTTAGTTATAACAGGCAGGTATTTATAAGAGCATTGAAATTGCATTTCAAGATTATTTTTCTAATGAACTAGCAAATATAAAAATAATGAAAAAGTATTTAACAAACGTTTGCTTGTGTTTTTAATTTTGAGAAGAATGGCTTCCTAATTATTCCACATACACTCAATGCCTTAGAACTTCTGTACTCAATGATTTCACTCTACTCTCATTTAACCAAATTCAGATAATTCTTGTTTTGAAAATCAGTTTTCTTTGAATCGGCTTCTGTAATGTGTATATAACATCTTGTTAATATCTCATAGGCATTATAGGAACATGTACAGTTGTTTAATGTTTGCAGTAGTTAAGTCAAACAATGTTACAATAGGATAAAATTAACCTAAGCCTACTTCCACAGAATGGAACAAGTTTAACCAAAATACTTAGAACATGAAGCATTTATGGTTTGTTTCATTATTCATTTCAACATATTCCTCATAGGGATCACTGAAACGACACTGTCTATAGCTTGAAATAACAAATCTATGTAGCTTACTTAAAGGTTACATTTATTCTAAGCTGATACACATCATACTGTTATACAATTACGAATTGTAATTCACAAATCTTCAATGAAAAAATATTTCTCCTCTGAGAATTAAATCACTTATCAACTAGTAATGAAAATGAATAGCATAAGCGAATTCGCTCACAGTGTCTAGAATTTGATCCGAAATTCTATATCTTGAACTACATGAAGGTATTTACTGGATTTCACGGAAAGTATCTTAATGAAATTACTTATTATTTCAACTTTACCTCCATTATTCTTCTCCAAATATTTTAACATGCTACTTCTAAATTATCAGTAGCCATATATCAAGCTATTTTTATCACTAAAACATAATACTAGTTGAAAGAATATTTATCATGTCCTTGTGTCCTCGACAGGTTAACAAAACAAATAAGTGACTTCCATCTGTTAAATGACATAGTTAAATGTTATGTCGCAATATAACTCCTACTGCTATACTACTAACTAACCGCAACTATAATCAGAAACTTATCTGCGCCAACTGATACTCGCGACCATGACCAACAACTCGATAACTGATTACTCACCCCAAGACAAAATTAAGAAGACACGAACGCAGCACTAGGAAGATTCGATTCTATTATAACCAAACTCTGTATATATAGTTACAAGAGCGAGCCTTGGGGACAGAAACATTCGAGGATGTTTCAAGATTAGATTTCAGGCTTGTGAAAATCTTCATTAGTTTAAGTTGTTCATCCAATAACAAATCCATTTTGGTAGGATCCACAGTCATCATCACCCGTCGCCAATTGTTATGTCGCAATATAACGCCTACTGCTATACACGAACTAACCGCTTACTTTACAATTAAATAAAAAAATAGCGAAAATTGAGGATAATTACATAAAAAGTAACTAGTTTCTTCTTTTCCTAGCATTAAGGCAGTTGTTAATATGGTTAATGTATTAAGCGGTATATTTCTTTAGTATACAGTAGATGAATCGTTATAACTATCTATTTCAGCAGACAGTTTGAAAAGCGTCAAAAATTCAAAACTTACGAAGATGTCGAACAATTTAATGAATATCAAGTAAGTCGACTTTTTTTTATCAGAGATGTCAATTCGTCATCGTTTAATTTCTTGCCTGGAATCCATAGAACTCATTTATTACGTTTAACCAGATTATCAACTAACTTAATGTTTTTGTTATGCTATTGGCAATAAATACTACTAATATCTGGAAATAATATGTTATGTTTATAGTATTCCTTTATTAATAAAGTAGATTCAATAATTCATGTTGAGTATAGTTTCAACAAAGAAATGGAGGTTTGCTCAAATGAATTTATTTCTTTTTTAATTGTAGTAGATAATTCAGTCACAATAGCATCTTTTACACTAGCCAATGTTGATTGTTTGTATGATACTACTTAAGTTACTTATAAATAGTATAGGTAATTACATTGAAGTATTGCTCAATATGCTTTACAACTAGCTAGTTTGCTTATAATAGGAGCTCCATTTTAAAGACTAAATGACTTCGCTTGTTATCATTTCACTATATTAAAGTATTAGATAGATATGAAGTGCATTTCGAGTTCATTCAATATACTTTTAAAATATGAAACGGAAGTAAGATTTAAATGTATATTGTAATTAAGTGTTGAGGTGAATGTTGAAATGGAATTTAGTATCACGTTTAATCATATCGGGATCGAGGAAGTTACCGACTAAAATCACCCGAATATATGGAAGACCAAATAAATTAAAAATATCAACTGCTGGATCCCGATTCGCCCAGTGGTTCAGTGGCTAAGAGATGACCTGAATGACCTAGGCTCGCAAGTGCACATTGTTGAAGCGTAGACGACACAGTTGTCCAGTAGTCCCTTGTTGTCGATAGTTGTCAAACCGAAGCCAATTATTAATAAAAAAGTATTTAATGTATTCGCAGTATGTAAAGATAATCTGTATTTATTTGTAGGTTGTGAACATGCATTTACCATCCTTCACAGTAAGCATTTTGTTCGTCATTAGTTACCATGTCTCATAACTCACTTAAATGATAGTACCGAGAATAAAAGAGTTACGATATTCCTTATTCCCCTAAAAAACAGATTTTATTTTTAAACTTATTCAAAAGAACCAGTTGATGTAACTAAATGCAGTTACATTTTCTCGGGTTTCATTCATAGACTACATAGCAGCTTATGATATCTCTTAGATGTTTAACTCGAAGCAGACTTATTTGAATCAAAGTACGGAAATACACTATGAGGAATGAAGTACTTTTAATTAAAATGTATTCAGTTGAAATGAAGAACCACCGACGTGGATCGTGAGTTAGGTGTCTGTCAGTGCCATTTATGTGCAGCATTAGTTAATCTCATAATAAAAAAATTTGAATGTATTTTGATCTTCCCGTCGATTTGTCATATACTAAATTTGATCAGTCTGTTGCCATATGTGCATCTTGAACGGATTACTTCTAAATGGCTATAATTTACAAGTATTGTTTGGGTTAGATTGTGACTGGCAAGCGGATGAAACGTGAGTCCTGGATTCTGTTTACCAGTCACAATCTAACTCAAATAAAACAAAATTAATGTCTATTACTTCTTGGTTAACAAAGATACTCTAGTTGCAGTCATTTCGCTATATGAATTACAAATTTCTACAATCTCCATAGAACTCCTATATACGTAAACTAGTGAAGTTGTACCACTTGTCGATTGATGCAGTTTTCCTATGTTGAATGTGTGTGTGCGTGTGGGGGGGGGATACTTGTCGTTCTCCAAACTGTTGGATTAAACTCCTAGTAATAATGTTATTAATTAGAATAAACTTCATTTAAATAAATCATAGAATAGGCATATTTTACAATGAGTAGTGTATATAGGATACATAATATGTAAGCAAATTATCTACTATACCTATAAGTGAGATAAAGTAGGAAATTGAAGTAGTCACTAATTGTGTCTAACAATTACAACTCAAGTATTCCTGAAGAAACAAAGATAAAGTACATCATGTACTTCATGCTAGTCACACATATCGCCATACACATATTAGATATCATTATAAAAACATGTCAATTTACTTTCAAGTGATAATTGGGATGAAAACTTTTATTTCTATACAGAATAACATGATGAATTGTTTCTACATAAAATATAACAAATAACATAAATACAATTTTCGTTTAATAATATCTGAGTGTGAATGAACTATGAATGATTATTCAAGACCAATCAGAATGTATTCAGAACGTCAGTAACCAAGACAACTGTTACAGGTTGTACTAATTTGAATTTTATTTTCATCATAACTTGAAAGAGATTACAGAATTGTTACTAATTAAGATGTAATGTATAGTTGTTTCATCATATTTATGAACTCATCATCAATCTAAACCTACTAGATTACACAATGAATATAACGATATTGAGTTAGTGAATTTCATTTTAAATGTATTCAGTTAGTCTTTATTCAATCTTTATTCAGTAACAGTAATGAATTACAGCCATCACTGTTAGTTCTGTGATTACTTAAAATAATTACTATTACAGGGTAGACTAGCTAGAGCTGTATAAAGAACATGTATTGCAGCAAATCTTCGTTTGTTATTCACTAACCGACTAATGGATGGTTACTCAATAGAAAGATAAGTTATCTGGCTTTGTCACATCCGTTTGTAACTATGAATTCTACTGCTCCTGTAGAGAATGTCATATTGAGTATATTGTCAGATGAATAAACCAACGAGTCAACCATCATCTACCTTATTGGTTTAGAGTATTATTGGTAAAATCTATAGGACAATTTTACTTTGCCACACTTGATAGGTAGTGAGCATGTGATAGATATGCAACATAAGCAGTTCATCGAATATTCTTTTATTCAATATGTCTTGGATGACTTATTGACAATATTGTACACGGATCAAGGTAAACAAGAAATGTGTTATGAGTAGCCTATAGTATGATTCTTCACTGATCTTAAAATCCATTATGGTTGTGTTCAAAAGCCTATTTCTGCATTCAACATCAGGAATTAGCTGGAGTCAGACAACCGATAAAAGCCAGGAAAAACTCTACAGATGTTTCACCTAAGTATGCCACTTTTTATCACTGTACATCCACAACCAAAAAGTAAAGTCAGAACAATCATAGTTGACGCAAACACTTAGTTGTTAGACCACTAGGGCAACTGGTATTCAACAGCTGACACCGCTGACTTCAGTTACTTCACGATATTTCCGAGTGATTCCATCTGTTGCCATTGATAATTAACTGCTCCATAGTGAACATGGACGAATACCACTGACATTTTCTTTTCTACAGAACTCCAGAAATTATTTCGTGAGGTTACTGATGAATAAGCTGACACTGATAAGATTGCGCAAATAAATCGCGAATTGACTGCTCTTAAGGATACTAACAAATGGACGCGGTCTCAGAGTTTGCCGTTAAATTTGAAGATTCTGGAGTTGATACTTAGGTCAGGTAATGGATGTGCACTCGTGACCGATTGTATACTACGGTAAAATAGCTATAAACTTCTTCCTGGTTCTCAGAGATTGTTCAACTAGGGCCAGTTCGTAAAACCCAGTCCAAGCATTTTATAGTGCCTAGTTACAATTGATTTTTGCATTTTATATTATTTTTTATGCTAATTATTATTTGAGCTCGATAAAACTGTGTAAACTGTCACTCTCATGTTTAGTTTTCTAAACGCTTATAATAATATGATTGGATATTATGGAGACTGTTGAATGTTAGTTTGATATCACGAAAAGGTCTGAATAAGACAACCATTGATCACTAGGTAGCACTTAGCAGATGTTTCGTCACGGTATAGGACTCCTCAGAAGCATTCATTCCTGACTTGTTCACGGATTGAACCCAGGATCTTCTAGCTTCGCGGTTATTAGTATTATCAGCATTCATTTAAAGCATTTTATTTTATTTTTTTTTAAATTAGGGGTTAGTGTACCTATTTGTATTATACAACTAAATGCATATCTTAATGTACTTTATATAACCGCGTTGGTGAATGATACAAGGTTAATGTAATATGATCATGCAAATAAACATGTGAACTTATACAACAGTAAAAGAAATCAAGAATTATTTTGTTATATCTTTAAAATTAGGAAAACACAGTGATCTCGATAGTACCAGTCAGTACACGAACACATCTGCTACATGACCACCAGCCACCGAGGCAAAAACAAGAACACAAGATAACTAAGCCTACCTCCAGATAGTTAGATTCTACTTCACTCATTCATCTATATACATACAAAATCTGACAACACATCACGCCAACAAGAAGGATAACATTTATATGAAATGGGAACAACAACGACTTGAGACTGGGGTAACAGATGCACAATTAACTGACTATACATCCTGAATGACAAAAGATATGATGACAGTATAATAATAGATTAGAGGAATGGGAACATGATAAGTAGAAATAAAATAATCGATATACATATACTGAAATCAAACGGAACAGTCTTCTGATAAACATTTCAGACAGTAAGTTTGTTTTCTTGAACTGTCTGATATAACACACTTCTTCTAATGTAGCAACTGTTACTACTAGCACTACTGCCATCATTATTATCATTGTTATTACCATTATTATTACTAATATCGCTACTATCACTACGACTACTACTACTGATATTGGATTAACTAGTAGTAATAATAGCTAATTAATTCAAGAGAACGTTTTTTTTTTATCTCGTTTTCGTTTCAAATCACATTCAAGTGAATTAAAATGAAGCACTTGAGTAAAATGATACTTGAATAGTTACAATATAATTGACATTTAGACTTGTTTGAACTAATTCTATTAACTCGGAAGATTGAATCAAATGAGTATGTTTCACTTTATCAAAAAACACTTTTACAATAAGTGATTTTTATTGCAAATTTTAATTGCTTTCTGAAAGCATAACACAATCACAGAATTAGAATAAGCTTGTATCTACCTGTTGATTTGTAATAGACTAAAACTGATAAGCTTCTATTTCCATAGGTGCATCCTGAGTGGATTGCCTCGATATAGGGATAGTACACAAGATATATAAGATAGTACAAAGAGACTGACCAGTTTCACTCCATTACAGATCAACGGGAAGATTTGAGCTTATTCTTAGTACATATGTACCTGTTGCACAAGTGTGACTGTTTAGACACAGTAGGCTAAAGGTGAACGTGGTGGCGTTTGACACGAAGCAAATTGAGTTCGAATTTCAATGTGAACATCAACATCGGGATGCAGGTACATCCAGCCGATGAGTCTCAAATGGGAGGAAATGCACATCTTGGATTTAACTTAGCAGTCACAATCCGAATAAGAAAATCATAGAATCATTAATGGAATGAATCTCTTTGATCAACTACAACTTGTTTAGTTATATACAATAGCTGTCGCAGTTACTCTACGTATTTCTAATAAATTCAAAAACAATATGGATTAGAGAGTATCTTTTTAGTTCTGACAGATATGTAGTTTCTTGCAAAAATATAGTTGGAGCTATTCATTTTCATAGATCTGTCCATATTAAGGACAACAATTTCGACTTGATCGACTAAAGTGAAAAAAAGGAAGAATTAATACTGTTGTTAGGGGTGTTAGATCCACAGTGTTCTTTTAGTAAACCTGTTATATTTGTGATTTAATTGTGTAAATTTAGATTTTTCGTTTTCGCGCCAAAAGGTTTCATTTTCATATTCATTTTGTGTTTGTTTATTTTAGTACGCTATTTATGAAGTTTCATGGACACTCTTTTTTTGTATATATACGCATGAGATGTGTGTACTGAAATCCGCCTGCCAGGTTGCTTGTGGAATTAAACGGTTCTTACTGTCATTGGACTTCTTCCTTTAGTTAGCTGGACTGAGGCACAGTGGAATAGCTTAGCTTCCTGTTGTCGTGTCACTGGTGTTACATTGTTAGCAGGTATCGAGTTGTCACCCTAATTCGCGAAACCTTAGCAAATGTCGTGGGAAAAGTAACCATTCATAGACCGAATACATGTTTTAATTAGTATAAGATCACTAGTAATTAATAATCTATCAGCTTCAAGCATGTATTATTATTTAGGGAAACTCTATAGGTGAAATATATTTAATTTCTATAGAGTGTTGAATTCGAAAATCTTGTCTTGTTTATTATTTCTCTGACCTAACTTTAGATAAACACTGTCAAAATATCTATGATATAGTAAAGTAGAACTCAATGCAATGAATTAATGAATACAAATACTGCTTAATAGGTAGTACGATTATGTTCTCATCGACTAATGATGAAGTCTCCACTTTGAAAAATGTAACAAAAATAAAACTACAAGGTTTAAGACAATATAATGAAATACATGTCCTTAGAAATCACATATATTCAAGTTGAAGTATACTACTTAGTTTCACAGTTATTCAGTAATCATGTTTTCAAAGGAGATTATGATTTTCATAAAAATTATCATATCATCTACAGAATAAGTTAGATATCGTTAGATATTAAGTAATAAATGAAGTATTCATATTTAACTTGTCCATAACAATAGTTGAATTCTATCAATCAGTTGAAAATGCAAAATAGAGTATAGTCACCTAATTGTACTCGAATACATGGTTTATTAAGTATTGCTAAGGGTATAATTTGACAAGAATGAGTCCGCAAAATATTCTCCTATTGACCAATCAGCGTGAAGTTGAAAAAAACTCAAGTATATAAACAAGATAAACACTTCCAGGAATTCGGATCCAGTTTTATGCAATCAGTAATCGCAAGTTAAAATATTCTCTGCGAAAACGATAATATTATGAATTGAGATGGTTTGTGGAGATCGGTTTTAAGTTTAGTTGAATAAATGCATTACAGATTGATATTAGTAAGGTACCATTGAATAACCAGTGAGCACTGGAAAGTTTATTTCGTCCTAGTACTGGACTCCTTATGATTGCACAACCTAGATTGCGCCCCAGAAGCTTTAGATTAACAAACGCCTAAGCCACTGCACTGTTGGGCTAATTTGTGTCAAATGGTAAATTTCCCATTTCCATCAATTTGTGATATGGCGCGACGATCATTCATTGTAATTGGTGAAAACTGTCTCATATTCGACATGTCTAAACTTCACTACTCATAACTTTTAACAGATTCTCCCAGATAAATACCATTATTCAAGTTTTCCATGAGCTTTTCTATCCTTATACTAAAAATTAACAACCTCTAAACCAATTCAATAAAGTGTTATTACACTTGCATTCCTTCATGCATGCTTAGGTTGATTTTAGTTTAGATTTAGTGTTATCTCATGGATAAATTTAATGATAGCATCAAGTTTAGTTTGTGCATAATGTTATCTTGGATTAAAGGTTTTGATTTAGTTGAACGACTGATTTGTGTATTGTATATAGCTTGTTTATCCAGAATATAGTATAGTATAGTACAGTATAATATATAGTATAATATAGTATAGTACACCTAATGAAGTATATCTAATTAATTTTGAGTTTGGTAGATTGTTGTTGATTAGCTACAAGAATTATACTTTATGAAAAGGTTTAAAAATAACTCCATCTTATTGCCTATACTATAATTGTAGTTGATGAATGATTGTTTCCTTGTGTAACATTTTCATTATAATCAATATACACACACAAAGCAAAACGAAACACAACTATTTTAAAAGGTGACATTTTTCAATCGAAGTTGTTAAATCTACACAAAAAAAGAAAATCTATGTCTATTATTAGAGGGTGGATTAAAGTATAAAATAGAATGAATATTAAGAAAACAGAAACATTATTTATCACCAAGTGTCTTTTATCTTCTTTTGTTTTTATCCATTTCGAATTGTTACTATGCTAAATTATAAATGACAATGAAAAAGTAAACATCATGATATTTTATAACATTTTAATGTTGTGGTTTAATTAATAATAATGATGCTTCAATTGAATGGTTATGGTATCATGGTAAATATTTTATTATGCAATAGTGGTAGTGATGGTGATGATGGTGGTGGTGGTGGAAAGGAGGTAGTGGTGGTGGTGATGGTGGCGGGGGAAGGAGGGGCTGGTTGTGCTGGTGCTGGTTACTTATATATGAGTGTTCCTTTTTTGTTATTGGTTAATTATCAAGTTATAAATTTGTCATATTATGAAATATGAACATTTTTGAGGGTTTCTTTAGACAAATTGTAGTTTTATTTTTCATTTGTTTCATTTAGTAATTGATTGTATAGAATGAAATATTGCGGGATTTTTCATACAATTAGAGATTCTTAAGTTTTCAATATCTATTTACGTGTCGTTAATTTGTGACAGAAGCTCTTTACATAGTGAGCTAATGTTTCTTAGGTGTGTGCATTCATTCCTGTCTTGTTCACGGATCGAATCCAGGATCTTCTAGCTTCGCGGTTATTAGTATTATCAGAATTCATTTAAAGCATTTTATTTTAATTTTTTTTAAAATTAGGGGTTAGTGTACCTATTTGTATTATACAACTAAATGCATATCTTAATGTACTTTATATAACCGCGTTGGTGAATGATACAAGGTTAATGTAATATGATCATGCATATAAACATGTGAACTTATACAACAGTAAAAGAAATCAAGAATTATTTTGTTATATCTTTAAAATTAGGAAAACACAGTGATCTCGATAGTACCAGTCAGTACACGAACACATCTGCTACATGACCACCAGCCACCGAGGCAAAAACAAGAACACAAGATAACTAAGCCTACCTCCAGATAGTTAGATTCTACTTCACTCATTCATCTATATACATACAAAATCTGACAACACATCACGCCAACAAGAAGGATAACATTTATATGAAATGGGAACAACAACGACTTGAGACTGGGGTAACAGATGCACAATTAACTGACTATACATCCTGAATGACAAAAGATATGATGACAGTATAATAATAGATTAGAGGAATGGGAACATGATAAGTAGAAATAAAATAATCGATATACATATACTGAAATCAAACGGAACAGTCTTCTGATAAACATTTCAGACAGTAAGTTTGTTTTCTTGAACTGCCTGATATAACACACTTCGTCTAATGTGGCAACTGTTACTACTAGCACTATTGCCATTATTATTACTAATATCGCTACTACCACTATTGCTGCAACTGATATTGGATTAACTAGTAGTAATAATAGCTAATTAATTCAAAAGAACGTTTTTTTTTATCTCGTTTTCGTTTCAAATAACATTCAAGTGAATTAAAATGAAACACTTGAGTAAAATGATACTTGAATAGTTACAGTATAATTGACATTTAGACTTGTTTGAACTAATACTATTAACTCGGAAGATTGAGTCAAATGAGTATGTTTCACTTTATCAAAAAACACTTTTACAATAAGTGATTTTTATTGTAAATTTTAATTGCTTTCTGAAAGTATAACACAATCACAGAATTAGAATAAGCTTGTATCTACCTGTTGATTTGTAATAGACTAAAATTGATCAGCCTCTGTTTCCATAGGTGCATCCGAAGTGGATTGCCTCGATATAGGGATAGTACACAAGATATATAAGATAGTACAAAGAGACTGACCAGTTTCACTCCATTACAGATCAACGGGAAGATTCAAGCTTATTCTTAGTACATATGTACCTGTTGCACAAGTGTGACTGTTTAGACACAGTAGGCTAAAGGTGAACGTGGTGGCATTTGACACGAAGCAAATTGAGTTCGAATTTCAATGTGAACATCAACATCGGGATGCAGGTACATCCAGCCGATGAGTCTCAAATGGGAGGAAATGCACATCTTGGATTTAACTTAGCAGTCACAATCCGAATAAGAAAATCATAGAATCATTAATGGAATGAATCTCTTTGATCAACTACAACTTGTTTAGTTATATGCAATAGCTATCGCAGTTACTCTACGTATTTCTAATAAATTCAAAAACAATATGGATTAGAGAGTATCTTTTTAGTTCTGACAGATATGTAGTTTCTTGCAAAAATATAGTTGGAGCTATTCATATTCATAGATCTGTCCATATTAAGGACAACAATTTCGACTTGATCGACTAAAGTGAAAAAAAAGGAAGAATTAATACTGTTGTTAGGGGTGTTAGATCCACAGTCTTCTTTTAGTGAACCTGTTATATTTGTGATTTAATTGTGTAAATTTAGATTTTTCGTTTTCGCGCCAAAAGGTTTCATTTTCATATTCATTTTGTGTTTGTTTATTTTAGTACGCTATTTATGAAGTTTCATGGACACTCTTTTTTTGTATATATACGCATGAGATGTGTGTACTGAAATCCGCCTGCCAGGTTGCTTGTGGAATTAAACGGTTCTTACTGTCATTGGACTTCTTCCTTTAGTTAGCTGGGCTGAGGCACAGTGGAATAGCTTAGCTTCCTGTTTTTGTGTCACTGGTGTTATATTGTTAGCAGGTATCGAGTTGTCACCCTAATTCGCGAAACCTTAGCAACTGTCGTGGGAAAAGTAACCATTCATAGACCGAATACGTTTTAATTAGTATAGAGTTACTAGTAATTAATAATCTATCAGCTTCAAGCATGTATTATTATTTAGGGAAACTCTATAGGTGAAATATATTTAATTTCTATAGAGTGTTGAATTTGAAAATCTTGTCTTGTTTATTATTTCTATGATCTGACTTTAGATAAACACTGTCAAAATATCTATGGGATAGTAAAGTAGAACTCAATGCAATGAATGAATGAATACAAATACTGCTTAATAGGTAGTACGATTATGTTCTCATCGACTAATGATGAAGTCTCCTATTTGAAAAATGTAACAAAAATAAAACTTCAAGGTTTAAGACAATATAATCAAATACATGTCCTTAGAAATCACATATATTCAAGTTGAAGTATACTACTTAGTTTCACAGTTATTCAGTAATCATGTTTTCAAAGGAGATTATGATTTTCATAAAAATTATCATATCATCTACAGAATAAGTTAGATATCGTTAGATATTAAGTAATAAATGAAGTATTCATATTTAACTTGTCCATAACAATAGTTGAATTCTATCAATCAGTTGAAAATGCAAAACAGAGTATAGTCACATAATTGTACTCATATACATGGTTTATTAAGTATTGCTAAGGGTATAATTTGACAAGAATGAGTCCGCAAAATATTCTCCTATTGACCAATCAGCGTGAAGTTGAAAAAAACTCAAGTATATAAACAAGATAAACACTTCCAGGAATTCGGATCCAGTTTTATGCAATCAGTAATCGCAAGTAAATATATATTCTCTGCGAAAACGATAATATTATGAATTGAGATGGTTTGTGGAGATCGGTTTTAAGTTTAGTTGAATAAATGCATTACAGATTGATATTAGTAAGGTACCATTGAATAACCAGTGAGCACTGGAAAGTTTATTTCGTCCTAGTACTGGACTCCTTATGATTGCACAACCTAGATTGCGCCCCAGAAGCTTTAGATTAACAAACGCCTAAGCCACTGCACTGTTGGGCTAATTTGTGTCAAATGGTAAATTTCCCATTTCCATCAATTTGTGATATGGCGCGACGATCATTCATTGTAATTGGTGAAAACTGTCTCATATTCGACATGTCTAAACTTCACTACTCATAACTTTTAACAGATTCTCCCAGATAAATACCATTATTCAAGTTTTCCATGAGCTTTTCTATCCTTATACTAAAAATTAACAACCTCTAAACCAATTCAATAAAGTGTTATTACACTTGCATTCCTTCATGCATGCTTAGGTTGATTTTAGTTTAGATTTAGTGTTATCTCATGGATAAATTTAATGATAGCATCAAGTTTAGTTTGTGCATAATGTTATCTTGGATTAAAGGTTTTGATTTAGTTGAACGACTGATTTGTGTATTGTATATAGCTTGTTTATCCAGAATATGGTATAGTATAGTACAGTATAATATATAGTATAATATAGTATAGTACACCTAATGAAGTATATCTAATTAATTTGAGTTTGGTAGATTGTTGTTGATTAGCTACAAGAATTATACTTTATGAAAAGGTTTAAAAATAACTCCATCTTATTGCCTATACTATAATTGTAGTTGATGAATGATTGTTTCCTTGTGTAATATTTTCATTATAATCAATATACACACACAAAGCAAAACGAAACACAACTATTTTAAAAGGTGACATATTTTCAATCGAAGTTGTTAAATCTACCACAAAAAAGAAGAAAATCTATGTCTATTATTAGAGGGTGGATTAAAGTATAAAATAGAATGAATATTAAGAAAAAAGAAACATAGTTTATCACCAAGTGTCTTTTATCTTCTTTTGTTTTTATCCATTTCAAATTGTTGCTATGCTAAATCATAAATGACAATGAAAAAGTAAACATCATGATATTTTATAACATTTTAATGTTTTGATTTAATTAATAATAATGATGCTTCAATTAAATGGTTATTGTATCATGGTAAATATTTTATTATGCAATAGTGGTAGTGATGGTGATGATGGTGGTGGTGGTGGAAAGGAGGTAATGGTGGTGGTGATGGTGGCGGGGGAAGGAGGGGCTGGTTGTGCTGGTGCTGGTTACTTATATATCAGTGTTCCTTTTTTGTTATTGGTTAATTATCAAGTTATACATTTGTCAAATTATGAAATATGAACATTTTTGAGGGTTTCTTTAGACAAAATGTTGTTTTATTTTTCATTTGTTTCATTTAGTAATTGATTGTATAGAATGAAATATTGCGGGATTTTTCATACAATTAGAGATTCTTAAGTTTTCAATATCTCTTTACGTGTCGTTAATTTGTGACAGAAGCTCTCTACAGAGTGAGCTAATGTATCTTAGGTTATGTATAAGATAGGACGGTGATTATTACTTCCACATTGTACACACCTGTGAAAGAGTTCCTTCATGCTTGAGGTGCCTGAAAAACACCACTTTAAGATCGTCCTACTGACCTGGGTGCTTGATTTCAGTAGCCCAGAGGAAAACTTCTTGAGGCTGGTCACACAGTTCTTTTGTTGATGAATTTTGTTATGCTAGCCTCATACTTATTAAAGTCTTACCGAAGGTAGACGGAAATTTATGGAAGCAAGGTTAGTTATTCAGCTTTAGAGTTGACCTATTTTTAACTTTGACTTTCCTTTATGGAAAGGTAGTAACACTATCATGTTAGTTGTCGGGTTGAAGCCTCTTACCAACGTCTCACCTCCGTATAGTTGACAGTATGACTTCGTCATCGCTTTTAGTCATATCTTTCATCAGTCGATTAGCTAACACAGACTGATTGGCTCATCATGTTAGATAAGCCTGACAACCACAGCAGTGTACCAAAAACGTAGGAACCAGTGTATCTAAATCATTTAAATAATAACGAATGCTTACTCATCAGTGAATAGGTTTGCGATGAATCACTGAAGCCCAAATGAAAGAATATAAATAAACTAGATAAGATAGCAAAAAGCAATAAATTAGATCAGTGTGAGTATATGTACACAGTATAACTATTAAGTTTATTTATCTCGTAGATTTGTGACAAACCAAGTTAAAAATAAACAATAAACCACATTTTAGGAGTACAACCCTTTTTTAATTCGTATGACAGCCGTCTTCAAAATGTAATGAATGTAGTGAAGAGACGTGTATACGACTATAGCTAACTAGTTTTTACCATACAGTCTCTTTCAAGTCAATCAACTATACATAGGTGTTCACGGAATTTCCTCTTATATTTACTTGAAATTGTTTATAAACATAAAACAACAACTTCCTAGCGTATCTTCACATGTTATAATCGGTGAGTCCAGCTTCAAATCTAACTTATAGTTTTTTTGATGTCTAGAATCGTCATAGATTAATAGATTGAGTACCATTGAAGGCCAAGCAGCACTGAACAGCTATTTCGTCTTAGTATTTGACTTTTCTTTAACACTTATCTTGATAAAATCACCTAAATTTAACTACAATAATAACCTCATTAGAGAGTAATTTAGGTATAGGTCAGAAGTCGTAGTGTAAGATTATGACTGGTGGACTTCGGTCTTGTCGAGAGTAAGACTTATATTATTAATGACAATAGGTGATCATCGCACTATATCACGATTTGATGGAAGTGGGCATTTTACTAATTGACAAATGCCAGAAGGCCTAGTGCTGTCAAGAGGTAAGGGATCTCCGTAAAACTTGAAGTTCCTAGGTTGCATTACCTGACGGAACCGAGGATACGCACCGCTACATAGTTCCATACTAGGACTTCCTGGTTTTATAGGTACTTAAGCAACTCACTCTAACTCTATTACTTCATAAAATTTTTATCAACTTTCAATAATGCTCACTGCTGAATACTATTACCTTGAACAAAATAACTGCGAAACTTGTATTTCCTGATATTCAGTGAATAGCGGATATATACGTCTGCCAATTTCCCCAAACGTTATGCCAAACACATAAGAAAATAGAAATAAAATCTATGCCAAGAAACGTGTTCAGTTGTGAAAATGTTAAATTTAGATCAGTAGCTATCACTTTTCCTATTCTTAAAACACTAGAATTCCTTTGCTGTGTAAGCTGAAGCCTATACTGAAAATGTATACTGACCACTATCAGTTCGCATACAGATACGACAGAAGCAGATTGGATACAGTAATTGCCTTACATCATAATGTTGTGCTTATATTAAAACGAGGTGAAAAATGTATTCGAAATAAGATTTTTCGACTGTAGTTTTGCCTTTGATTTGGTTTGTAGATCTACATTACCAAGCGAAATTTGAGAATATTAACACAGAATGTTGAATAATCAGTCTGGATGTAATCACATTACACCGGTAGACAGTAATATACTGTGTATAAAGGGAAGTTCTCCACTCATCCATTAACTGAAGTTGACGTGCTGTACTTTCACCTCTTCTCATTTTTATTGTGTGAACTGCTTTCTTCTACAAAAAGTGACATTGATAAGTGTGCAGATAATCTTACTATTTTTATCCACGCCTGTACATGATTAAAATGTTTTGAAATTAGTGGCTTCGTAGTCGTTGTTGATCGATGTCTAGTTTGGATGGTTCTACACTCAATCCCTTCCAAACGTAAAACTGTCAGATTCAGGTTAAGGTATAAAAACGACCTAAAAGAGTCTTATGAATTCGCACGATGTTTGTATAATCGGGAACATCTTTAATTAAGACTACGTCCGAAAGCTACATATCTTGATGCGATTTAAGCTTTTAACCAATCTCGATCTTTACAGTTATTGTATACATTACATAAAGAGATTGAGTAGTTTTGACGTTACCAAACACTTGTTATAACAGTTTGTCAGTTCCCATAGATTATGTTATTTTATACAGTTCCCCGTTAGTTTATTTCTAACTTATGAGAAATGACTACTTAGTGTAGCATAGAGTATTGAAAATTGTTAGTAGAGTGTATAGTGAGATCTTAGTTGATATTATAAACACGACTGTGAAAGAAATATTAGAAATCCAGCAATCAATTGATTGGTATTATTCTATCAGATAAATAACCACTACCCACTCCATTCCCATTTGTCGCCTTGTACATTTCCTGGCATTACGTGGCATCACTACGTTGGAATTCGTACACTTATGAAAAAGTATAGGAAGGCTCCACTATTCCTTATCATGTCTAGCATTCTATATAATGAATCAAAATTATGAAATGCTGATCTAAATAGAAATCTGTATTCTTATAGGGGCAAGTTATCACATGAAGTAAAGACTTCTGTTTCTTCTAAAACCTTCATCTAAATTTTATATATAAATAGATATATTTTTATTTTTATTTCATTATATCAGATGTATAGTGTATGCTAAGAATTCATAGTAGTACTAAACATATTACTAAGTAAGGCTATTGTTATTATTCTCTTATGGTAACTATGCTTGATTTTATATCAAGTTGAAATTTTGCACTTGTTGTATAAAGTTATAAAGTATTACATAATCACGTATGGATTTATACTAAACAGTGTTTTGTCATTTACAAGTCATGATATAGGATATGGGATGATTACGAATATGATATGTGTTAGCCATTCACAATAATTAAATCTTACAGTTTGTTCCCTTCAAAAGGTTTGAATAATCTAAGAATGACAAGTCACTTTACTACAGAGCTGAACGACTGTGGACTGCTGATAAACTAGACAATAAAATTATAATCGTAAAAGAATGTCTTCAACAAAATGAGTATCCTGAAACATTCATTGAGAAGAATAGTAATAGATGTAATCGAAAATTCGAAGCTGAGAAACCCAGAAAAAAAAGGGTATTTATTTAACTAGTATTTAAAGGAAATCAAGTAGCCAAACAATTCAATCAAAGACTTAGAACGGCCATCAAACAAACATTCCCTGCTGCCAAATTATTGATGCTGTACAAAACACGATGTTTAATAAGTCAAGCAAAAGTCGATAAATATCCGTCTCATCTCACCTCCTATTGTATTTACCATTTCACATGTACTTCCAAAAGCGGGTATATAGGAAGGACAGAAGGACGGGCCAATTTACGACTTTTTGAACATATCCCGAAGAACTTGTGCTTGAAAGAAGCAACCACTTTCAGAGGTTCAATTACGCGTCACTTGGCAGACACGGAACATGAGGTCGATGTAATAAATGATTTTGAAATCATCAATAAACAACATGAATCGATTCTATTAAAATTTACTGAGGCCATTGAAATTAGAAGATTTAAACCTAACTTTTGTGTTCAAAAGGAATCAGTAGTTAATCTCCAATCGCCCTGGTAGCATTAGATCAATGATCTGATAAACAATTCAATTAACAAAATCAATACGCATTATTAATTCGAGTTATCGAAAATCAATAGCATGTATGTAGCTGATGAGAATACAACGTAATACATTGAATTCAAAGTATTATGCAATTGTTGTTGTTGTTGCACTATTCAAATAAATAAATCTGCTTAATCTTTGATTATAAATAATACAGTTTAAAACAATTGCATTAATGAGTAAAAACTATCTAAGAAAGCAATCTGTTAAACTGTAGCGGTAATGTTATCCAAGAAACTATGTACTATATAACTGAATCGAGGTGGTTTGTTGAGTTTGAGATTTAGTTGAATGAGTTCGTCACAGATTATTGTTGGTAGGATACCAGTGGAAAGCATAAAACATTGGAAATGTTTCGTGCCAGTATGGGATCCTTCAGCCGCCTACACCCTAGATTCCGTCCCATAGGCTTCAGGTTGACAAACGCCAAATCCCTTGTTGGGAACGGGACAGTAATCATTGATAAAAATTCATGGTTGTGGTGTTATGTTACAAATTGATAGAAGTGGTTTTTCTACTATGGTATACCGGTGTAGGGGGTCAGACGTTCTTTTTCATGAAGCCCCTTGAGCGGAAGTCAGGGTGCGTACTGATAAGGAGTTTAACATTAGGACGAAACGGTTGTTCATTCATCCCTGATTTTCATTGGTATTATATAACCCTGAATCAAAATCAAGGGTTTACAGTATTAGTTAGAAAGTAACTTTACTGTAATTATTTCATTAATAGTGAATCATATGAAATGAACTTTTTAAAATTATTGTTTAGTCTAATTGTATGGGTAATGTTGTATAAAAAGTTACAAAACTTCGCATTAATACTTCCTCTAAAAGTCAGTAAATATATTCTTTCATGATAAAATAATGTGCATCAACAAAATGTTAACTGATTGACGGCTGACAAGAAGAAGTTATGAATTTAGATTTTGTTTTAGTGATTAAACATAAGTATGTAGATTCTTAAGTAGAACGAGGTTAGAATCAAGAAATTATGGAAAAATGGTTAGTTAATTGAGGAAGTATGAATCATTATCGATTGAGATTATTGGGACATAGTGTTAGTATGCCAAACCATAGCCTACAGTAATGTGCATTGCTCACTGATATCGGAGTAGAATGTGAGAAAGCGAGGTGCGTCTAAATCAAGAAGTCTCTGACTGCTTGGTCTAACTCGCGTTAGTAGATACAGACTACTTGATTAGGGTCCTCAAGAATGCTGCAACCAACGGCCAAAAACACTCCAGGGACCTCGCTAAGAATAGGTCAAAGTGGCTTATGTGAACTTTATCTTTGTCTTCCCTTAAATTGTAAGCTTAAAATTGTTTTATGCCACTCTTAAAAACTAATTCTTCATTACTGTACCATGTTCTGTATGACCACACCTTTTTCACATCACCATTGAACTAAGTACTACTTCTAGTAATTTGGTGTTAATATTGTTGAATACCTGATGTGTGGCAACTTGAACCGATACATATACATGCCGATGTCTATGTTGCACATAAATACCTACCTATCTAGCTACCGACATACCAACATACATACATACACATGATTCATATATACATAAATACATTCAAGGAGAACGATATTCCTGTTAGATTTAGACCAGTATCATATCAGACTTCGGACGAAAACAATATGACAGAACGACGATTAATTTCATATTTGATTTACATATTAAAAATGATTGATTACTTTAATGTATACTGTTTAAGTGTTTGTTTAAATTATTCATGTAGATTTAAGAAAATCATGCAAATAAGCTGATAATCATATGGTTACGAATAATACATCTAGAAAAAAATGACCACGAAAAGCATATCATCTACATAAGAATAATGAAACTGATAGTTAGTGAAACATTAAAACCAAGTAGTATTTTAATAGCTGGATTGTAAGTAGGCAAGTGGAATTCAAGACGCGGGTTTTATCCTATTTGGGACTCGTCTGTTGGATATACATACATCTCAGGATACACATATAGCAACAGTGAATGACCAGCTTCAGTCTATAACACATCACTGAGAATATACAAAATCATCCTAATAATAATCAGAACTTAAGTTTTTAAAATGTGGGCAACAATGTAATGTAAAGACAATGCTTAAGAGGTTGTTCTTCATTTATTCACCGTGAATAACAATCTTCGTTGATTGGCATAAACTATGAAAACTTTTGCATTCAAATAAGCCAATTTACATTCACAGAGTTTTACTTAATCACGAGATAGTAATTGTATGTAACTAAGTTGTTAACATGAAAGACAATATTAGGAGATGTAAACTGATTTTTTATGAATGAAATAATTAATTGAACATTTTTTCGTAAGACGTTTTCAGTTTGTAAATTAAACTAGTGACATTATAGTGTGGTGAATACTACTCATAAAATCGTTCATAAGTAGTAAGTAGGAGAACGTCGCGTGAAATTGAAAAGAATGAGGAAACAGCGCATGAATCGAGTTGCGGGGTGGCAAAAAGCAGAGCATAATTAGAATGTATAGCAAAATTGAGGACAATCAAGAAAAGAAAGCCTACAATCGACAAGGATCAGAGAACACTAATGATATGCAATTTAAAGATTTAAAGTAATGTATATAATATTTTATAAGATGTTCTGTTTTCACTAAACATACTTGATGGTCTTACTTGGCTTTTCCTCGGTAGGCCACCTACTTAACTGCATTCCAGAATCTGTGATAGGGGTGCGAATAACCCTGTATATACTACTGTTTCTAGTTGAAGTTAATTGTTAGGCTTATTCATAGATTAAGGTTGGAGTGGATTCATAGTTGGTTTACGCTTATTATCACTTGAAGTTAAGTGCTTTGATTTAGGTGAAGGGTTGATTTTTGTGTTATATGTCTATTGTTTAATAATAACTTAATAGTTAAAACGTTTGGTACTATAATCGGTAATCTGTAATATAAAAATCAGTTTATCATAACAACTCCATACTTATCAAGTGCTAAATTTAGTTAATAGAAATGACAGATTTCTTATCAGCTTCAGAGTTTCTAGCTCAGCGATGATTAGATATTATGGTAATTATTTTCGAATAGTTCCAGAATCTCCCAATCACGGACTGTAGCTAAACTTTGCATCAGTTTATTAAAGAAACACTTAACGTAGTCAAATTCAGTTTCAACAGCACTTGAATACAATCAATATAAGCTTACTAGCGACTAGATTCAGGAAATAATTTCCGAGGTCCCTGTGGGATTTCAGCCATATAGAGTGTGAGATAGTTACTCACTGAAATCAAAGGATGAGGTCGTACAATTATACCGCGAATAACTATGTTCTAAGTATTAACCGTTAGATGCTGATTGTTTCAGTGATCTTGTGATCATGCACTCGACCGAGAAGTCTAAAGTTCCTGGGCTCGATTCACTGGTAGGATTGTGGATGGGCTTCTTTGAAGTCTCATATTAGAATGAAATATCTTTCCAACGCTTCTTAATTTTTGTTAGTTATCTAACTAAGATCATTTCTTAATGTTCAACTAAAATGTCTGTATGATATAACAGACAATAATACCATTGATTTAACATACTATATGGTATAAGCGATATGTACGTCAGTTAAATTATGGAACGTATCAGCAGTTAGCACCATTAGACTAAACTGGATGCCTTACTGTAAGCAATTATATGACAGATGCTCCAGTATAATCAGCTTAATGTAACTGAATCTATGTATCATTTCATATCTGATAACCGTAAATACGTCTAAGTGACAAATCGACATCGACTTGTTAACTGAATGTAGATTCATCATAAACCTTTTTCTAAATGAATTAACAGTAAACATATAAATAATAAACTATTCTTATGGAGTGAATGACTTCGTCACTAATGTTCTTCTTTTTACATTCAGATTCAATTCTTGAAATAGATAGTATTCTAAACACTCTTATCCTACCTTCTTCTTACACTTATTTCATTTTGTTTCACAAAATGATTGAAACTTTTACAAGTTATCATTAATCTTAGTCTGGTTGAATGCTTTTGTAATCATGTATCATGATTCTGTATAACAGAATTCATCTTGTCTTTTATTGATTGAAAGTGAAGTGTACTTGAAGCAATTTTTTCTCAAAAAAAACAAACATTAAATAATTATTTAAATCTGATTGTGATTGGTAAGTAGAATCCAGGATGCGCGTTTCGTCCTATTCGTGACTCGTTGGCTAGATGTACCTGCATCCGAATGTTGATGTTCACAGTGGGGTTCGAACTCAGTCAGTTTCGTGTCAAACGTCACTGTGTTCACCAATAGACAATGGAAATATACAAATTCATTCTAAAGCATCAAATCAGTTAGTTTCGATGATATTGCCATTCGATAGCTATCTTGATGTCATCGTAGTGAAAATAATGTTATGATTACAGATAAGAAATATATATGATTTATTTAGGCTGTGTTCGGAATCTGAATCTTTATTGCTAGTTTCCTACTGGATTACGATAGCAAGATGTCCAGTAATAACATATTTCAAAGTTATCCATAAATCACTTTATACCCAATTGACAAATACATATCCACAAATACTCGGGTAAGTGAATATATTAGAAGTCAGTAACGACCATTTTATGAGGATTATATGCGAAAACGATATAAATTCAACAAGTGCAGAATCGAGAAAAGCGCCAGAGAGAAGTAACCTTCAAACTGAGTTCACTCACACATTGAGCATATATACAACAGGTAAAAGTACAATGTACAAAATATTACGTCCAGCGTTACACTGGTCACTACACTTATCTTACTTACTTACGCCCGCTAAACCTCCCAGAGGAGCATAGGCTGTTCACCACTATTCTCCATTGAACTCAATCCTCAGCAATCCTCCCACCTGTTTCTAGTTGCTGTTCATCCTTTCAATGTCTGCTTTCAATTATAGACGCAGTGTGTTCATTGGCCTTCCTCTTTTCCGTTTCCAACTGGATTCCATGTTATTACTTGTCTCGTGATGCAGTCTGATGATTTCCGAAATGTATGTCCTATCCATTTCTAACGTCGTTTTCTGATTTCCTCATCGGCTGGATATTGGTTTGTTCTCTTCCATAGAAGGCTGTTGCTGATGGTTTCTAGCCAACAGACATTCAGTATCTGGCGAAGACAGTAGTTCATAAATGCACTATTTTAATTGCTATTTATTTCATATTGTTATTATCAAATTAACTTGATATTTCATATATTTTTCGCATTTATGTTGCGTTTTTTTTTGGACAATAGTAATAACTTAATTACCGTCTAACTAAGCACAACAACTAATTGTACAGGAAAATGCTACATTTATCTTCAGTCACAACTTCACTAAATATAGATGTGGAAGTTCAATTTAAATAGAAGTGTATAAGTGACTAGCAGCGAAGAATGACAAACAAAATAGAACATGTGTAGAACATGTCCGTAAAATCATGGTGATTAATAAAAAATTATTATTATGAAACAGACATGAACTGGTTACTATGAAAAAGTCACACTGAACTGAATCAATGAATGCAACTCAAGTTATCACAATAAATTAAATGAATTGTAATAAAAGTTAGCGAAAATCAATATAAAGTTTATTACTCCAACTGAGATGATTTGTGCAGATTGGTGTTGGTAGGGTACCACTGAAAATTAGATGGTTATGGTCAGCTCTTTCGTCCCAGTATAGGACTCCCAAATGGTATGCACCATAGATTCCATCTTAGGATCTTCAGGTTGGCGAACTCCTAACTGTCTGTACCCCTAGGCAGCCATCTCTGATGGTAAAATCCACGTTTTCATCAATTTGTGATATAGCGCGAAGATTATGATACCTTACCAACATCAATCTATGACGAATATAATTAACTAAAACATAATGCCAATCTCCACAAACCACTTCAGTTACATTATACTAATCAGCTAACTAGTGGCAAACTTAAGCGTGTTAGTGAAGCTCTAGTGCAAAATCATGACCGATGGAGTTCAGACACATCGGATATCAGACAGTCATCATAGATATTAATGGATGATCATCCCACTATACATTACAAATTGATAGAAGTGAGAATTCCTACCAATGGACTCTGGCTAGTCCAGTGGTGCAGATGCTTAGTGTTTGCCAACCTTTAACCTTATAGGGGCAGAATCTAAGGTGGCTCACTTCTACAAAAGAGTGCCTTATTAAGACCAAACAGCTCTCTAGTACTCCCTGGTTTTCATAGGTTCCTCACTAACATGCATTTTTAACGAATTCAATCAACTAGAAACGAATTCCATGAATTCGATTCTTTTGAATAAATAATAATTTTTATTGAGGAGAATTAGCTTCTCTCTTGACAATTTAAAAAGAACAAAAACGGTACCCAAAAAAAAAACATTGAAAAATATTCTTTATTTAAATTTCATTAATCAATTTGACATGATAATGAAATTTATCTGTTAATCATTTAATATTCATGTTTATCACTAAAAGGAGAACTTCTTAATTTATTTTCTATCTAATGAATACTATTCTCATTATGAAAATGATTTGTTACTAGGCAAATATTTTCTCTGTCACTATAAGCACATCATTCTATTTGATATTTAATAGACAATTTGATTATTGCACGCAATGAATGTCAAAAATAAAAAAAAATAATGAAATTGAATATTTTACAAATTAATGAGAATAAAATAAACAAATAAAGTAAACTGGTTATAATAAATGAAATAAAATGTTAGTGAGAATTTAATCCATCTGTTATGAATGAAAAGAGGCATCCATTAAAATTTGATAGAATAAACCATTATACACAGGTGATATATGAATGAGTTAGTTTGTTTAGTGTAGTTAGTGTTGTTGTTTTTTTTTGTAAACAAGTTTGTGTTTTATGAAATGGGAATGTTAGCTCCATGCTCAATCCTCTTCCTTTACCTGAGCTCGAGATTGGCAGTAATCCTAGAAGAGCTACAGGCGAAGTCAAACTCTTCAATTTGAACGTCAAGTATAAAGTTGAAACGTGGAGAACTACTGCAAACATCCTCAGATGGGTACAAGTATTTATAAACTACTGTCTATGCAAGATACTGAATGTCTGTTGGCTAGAAACCATCAGCAACAGCATTCTATGGAAAAGAACAAACCGATATTCAGCCGAAGAGAAAATTAGAAAAAGACGTTAGAAATGGATAGGACATACATTTCGAAAATCGTCAGACTGCATCACGAGACAAGTAATAACATGGAATCCTGATGGAAACGGAAAAGAGGAAGGCCAATGAACACACTGCGTCTATAATTGAAAGCAGACATTGAAAGGATAAACAGCAACTAGAAACAGGTGGGAAGGATTGCTGAGAATTGAGTTCAATGGAGAATAGTGGTGAACAGCCTATGCTTCTCTGTGAGGGGTAACGGGTGTATATAAGTAAGTAGTATGGATGATACATTGGTTCTTTGAAAAAAGGATACTAATTGATGTGAGATACTTTGACAAATTAAAGAATGCGATTCATTATGGAGTAATAACAAAATAAACTCTACATGTGGTTGACACAGAAATGAAAGCATTGCATGAAACTCCCAAAGAGAATGGATATCTAACAGTGTTTATGAATAAATACAATTACTATGAAAGCAAATAGGTGATCCTAACTGTAGATAAAAAGTGGCTTTTATACGACGAGCATTCAGAGAAGACTCATTTAACTGAATACTAATGCTGAGATTACGCAGAGGTATTCGAAAAACATTCATTGTAAAAAATTGTAACTAATATATACTACTTGCCCAACAGGTGACGCCGAAAATGTAGGATAAATTATTGAAACTTGCTACCACGACTTTGTGTCTATCAGTTTGACTGCTCCCGTGGAGTAAGTTTCATCGGCAGATTCTCAAAGAATTTATTCCTCTATAATTGTAAGTATAGTGCAGTATGGTTAACCAAAGATGTCATCAAAGCATAAACATTTTAATATTCGCTCTTTTAATTTAAACACGTCATGTGGTGAGTATGAACCAATCATTTTCAATAACATATTGTGTAAACAGTTATCTCCCAAGATCAGTTAAACTCAAGGTCCTTAAAACAATAAAGGCGATAACTATACGGATCAAGAGGCCGAAATTCTACATACAAAAGGAATACATTCAACCTCATCTCTTGCTATGAGCCACACAATATCTGTTAAGCCAATCTCAAACTTAATTATACAATGACTTAATTGTAGTGATGCACAGGTAGCTACCCCTTGTTACATTTATCGCCTAACTTAGATTTATCCTATCCAAATACTAATTTCTTTATTCCAAAATCTCCATATTATTATTATTATTATTATTATTATTATTATTAGTAGTAGTAGTAGTAGTAGTAGTAGTAGTAGTAGTAGTAGTAGTAGTAGTAGTAGTAATCAAATATACACATTGGGGATTTGACTACCATTCAATCTTCTTCTAATATTCCTGTATACTTCATAAACTGTTTAAAACCAAACGAATTAATTGGTTATATTACTATTACTGAAATTTATTTAAATCTTCCAGTTGACTTCTCATATATGCATCTTGGACAGATTGCCTCAATAAAACGATAGTAGAACAACCTGTTGAACTATAAAAATTACAAATCAAATCAGCAGTGGTAGAAAAGGCCATCTATCATATCCATAAAACCGATATTTAAAGTATCCAAATTGTCCATTGAGATTTTTCGAGTTATAAAGAAAAACGAAAAGCTAAAGCGCTTCACATATTACTGAGCTTAGCAAAGCTTAGCAGTAAGCAAAGCCTTGCTTTTATTCAAACTGCCATAATTAAAATGCATTTAATCTTATTCTTGTTGGCAAACATACAATTTATCATTATTTTACATATTTTTCATAAATGCTTACATTGCATTAAAATATACAGTGGTGCAGTGGGTTAGTTGTTCGCCAACCTGAATACTATGAGCTAGAATCTGGGGTGCATTCTGCTGAGAAGTCCCACGATAGGATAAAACAGCTGTACAGTGCTCCCTAGTTTTCGGTGATAACTTATCAACATCAATCTGTTACGAATTTAATCAGCTAAGGCTATATGCAAACACGTTGCACTTTAGATTACCATGAACCAAATGACTTGGCACAGGAAGATTTGTATTTTGGTTGCACTAGATATTATGATTTTAATCTAGTCCACTGTAAGTGAATTGAGATGATTATTTCTTTGTGGAAATTTGTACTTTTATTTGATTGAATATATCATAGATTGATGTTGGCAGGGTACCACTGATAACCAAGAAGCACTGGACAGCCGGCTCGTTCTAGAATTCATACAACAAGAGACTGTTTAGTTATAGTATTCGTCTTATCAGCAATGCGAAGACCCTTATTATACGCAATCAGAAAACCTTAATTGATTATAAGTACAAATATGCCCTGATGATGAATCCAACAGTCTGCTGAAACGATTGCCAAGCACTTTTTAGCTTTTGATGTAAACTTCTGTGAGTGTTTTATAGGATGTAGACATGCAAAGTAGAATAACATGTGTCAAAGAATTTGAACTTTGACACCATTGCATGTTGTTTAGTTGAGTCGAGTTATATTGTTAGCAGTCATTGGTTCTGGGACGACTGAGAGGTCATCAGTGTTACTGTTGAAGTCATTATTATTCAGAAGTACATCTCTAATTATTTTGTATATTACTGTAGTATTCTAGACTACTGTTATTGCTATTATTATATGCATCATATATTTGTGTATTCATACGACAAAAAGTTCCAGTGATTAATCGTTTTTCGACAACTTGCTGTTATTCAGTAGGGAAATAATTTATCTATGATTGACCAAAAGATACTGAGTTCGACCCACTGGCGGAGATGAAAATGATTACAGCTGAAGAGTCCCATATTAGGATGAAACAACCATTTTAGTCTATGTAAGTATACATAGATTTTTCTTCAAAATACAAAGGTGCTATGTACTGGTTAAATGAATTTTAGGAGATACATAGAATTCATGATACGTTATAAAGTGTTGGCGAGAAATTTTCACTTGAACTGAACAGTTTTAAAGTAAAGAAAATGAATATCAAACTGTCAAATGACATTTATTTAAATGGCTATTAAGTTAGATTTGGTTAAATTCGTTACAGACTGATGTTGGTATGTTATCACTCAAAAACATATAGCACTGAACAGCTGCATTGTTCCACTATAGGACCTGTCATCAGTGAGCACCATCCATTCCTCCAGGAGTATGGGAGGTAGGGCGTTCAGGTTGGTGAACACCTAACCCAATACATAACCGTGGAGGCGTTCAGTGGTGGAATATTTATTTCTATTAGTTTGTAATGTGGTGATACGGTTATTCATTGTTATCATTGACAACAACCTACAGTCAATCAAGTCATATATTAATCAAATATTAAATCGATGTTGGACTATTGGTGTCACTGGTGAATTTCATCAGCGTGCTATATTTTGATGGAGATCACTTTTCCCTTTTGTCATTGAGTTTCATCATATTTATCTGATTTATTCATTAAAACGATTTTGTATTTTATTTACGCATAAAACTTACAAATAATAAAATATGAAAATTTTTTTAAAAGTAAATTTGGTTGCCGGGTATATACTACTAAATGACGAATATAAAAATCTACATTCCCATTGATGTACATTCTAATCTAGGCATACGATAGCAGACGCGGACTTAATTTTCATGAGCTTAGTATCTATGATAATGAAGCATATTGACTTTAGTTAGTCTTACAGATTAGAAATTTTAACTGAATGGCATTTGAAATTGAACCATGTAAATTGATACAGATAACATGTCTGACATATAGAAAGTATTCAGTGTATCAATGAATCAATGCTTATCATGGATTTTGAGTGTATAGACGAAAATCATCAATCTAATGAATTCGTAATAATATCAACCATACTATCCAAATTCCAAACGAATCTGATACTACATGTATGTTATATGAAAGAGGGAAACACATGATAAATTGATGTAAATTTACACAACAAAACAAATTATAATGTTGAAAAGTTTGTGTAAACATGTGGTGTAGTCACAAATGTTGATACTTCAAGACAAAATCTATTATGTAACTAGTGGAAATTTCCTACTTTTGAATCATAAGAAATAGTTTTTAAAGTCAGTCAGTCAGTCAGTTACAACAGTAGAACTTGGTACATGCTTACATCAGTTCAAGTTGCCATGCCTCAATAAGCTGATAGAGACTAAATTGTCGGACCGAATTCCAGGGTAGGGCAGGTAGTAACAGAGTAAATACTAATGGAAAGGCATAGAGATCAGAGATAAGATTTTAAATTAAAAGTGATTCAGTAAAGAGAAAATTATGAGAAGCCTCAAAATCTATAATTTGGAGGAAGACAATGAGTGGATGCACTTGCGCCATTGCAAACGATTTTGAGCCATATCACCTAAAGTCTCTAACTATTTGTTACGATCATCACGTGGGCCCCAACCAGGTAGTTTGCATCAATTAACATGGCCTAGCCCAATTGTCAATGACCTCATTGATTGATTATATGTAGGTCTACGTTAATTGCATACAAGCGTATTGAATACACAATGTTATATAAGCAATTAAATAGATACTTATTCTATGAAGTGTTTTAAATCAATATTTCAAATGAGGTTTCGCTTATACCTATAAATTTTGCTGTCGTTCACGTTTGTGTAACTATAGATAAGTAGTCCCATAGTAGAATAAAAACATCTATCCAACACTTCTTGTTATTAAGTAGATTTTATATAGTATTCTAGTTTGTAATAAAATTATCTACTAAAGTGAAAGTAACTTTAGTTCATTAAAGATACATTATTATTATCATTTATGTATTCCTAATGGAAAGGTATTCGTTTACTGAATGTAACCAGTAAATATCTATTACAGAACACTTAGTTTATCACCATCTTTATTAGTAATAGTTTTGATTAGTAAAGCCAAGCTTATTATAAATATTATAAAGAGAGTATATGAAACAAGCTGAATATTGCTGACTTGAATGTTTTGGTGTATACCACATAGTTTACCGTTAGTTCATATTAGAAAATGATAGGTCGTCATTGAAATATCATTAAGAAAGTGCTATTATGAACTAATCAAGCATAAGTTATCTGAATCTTCTTGTTGATTTATTATGGAATGAGATTGATGAGACTCTGTTGTTATATTTACATTCTGAGTGGGTTGCCCCAATGCAGCGTTAGTTCACAAGTAAGAATTAAATTAAAAGATAAACATACTTCCTTATTATATATACATACCCGTTGTACAAATGTGGCAGTCTGAACTCATTAGTCTAATAGTGTACGCAGTGGCGTTTGATTTCCTGTGTGATGATCAACGCTGGGATACAAACACGTTTGTCAAAAATTGTCCCATTATAGAACAAAACATACGAAGTGAATTTCACTTGCCAGTCGCAATCCAACTTAAATCCCATGCTACCTAACCCTGAATTACGTAAGTTTACTAACTGAAATTAAGATATCATAAGGAATACTTTGTTCTACTCAATGACTGAAGTTTACACAATAAAAAAAGTTAAAAAGAAATGGTAAGAGGTAAACTAAGGTAAATTCATTTTTGTTATATCAGACCACTAGAGAAGAGTGACAAACTCCCAGAATTGTGTTTTAGAGAACTAATTCATTTTTTCTAGTCGTAAGTAGTTTAAACATTACATTTCTATTATTGTTACATTCCTCTTACCCTATCCTCTTGTTTAGCATATTTGCTGCTATTTTATTGTCTTTTGTTAATTAGTTATGTACAAGTTGTCCCTATTCACTGCCACTATTTCATTAATTCGGTATTAATGTTAGATTCTTAATTGGTTAACTGTACGGTCTGGTTTAATGTATGTATAAAGAAAGGCCTGAAATACAGTTTGATTCTGTCTGGTTGGTCTGTCGTCTTGTGTTGTTCTTATTTCGTCTTCGGACTAAGTGGGTATAGGGAAGATGCACATTATCGACTAGGCACACCTAACTGACATTCGGTCAACCAACTAAAAATTTTTCGAATCATAACAATTTGTTACATGGATTGTTAGTTGTGTCATTACAACCAAGAAATAGTTGTATTAATCAATCTGACAAAAAACACTCTACATACCTTAAATCAAGTGGTTTTTGCAATTGACATAAATCTAAACTAATACGACGTGATAACAATGAAAGATTTAAGAATAATTTAGATTATTACTTATTTATATTTGGAATATACAACGGTTCTCAAGGAGGAGACTGACAGAATCATGGACAATACAACCTTCCTAATGATAACTGTGTATGCAAACTATGTCCAGAGGATGGAGTTAAGGAAGAATTAGCGAAAATTTATAACACTCTAAAGTAAGATTAAAATAAAGGAAACGGACTAATGATAGTCGTGAAGAAAAGGCTTCATTCATAAAACACGAATTCAAGGGACAATGAAATATTTAGAGTTATTGATTATAGATTAAAGAATCCTATTCAGCAGGTAGGTCAATCTCAAATTTAGAAGAAGATTATTTTTTAAAACATCAAAATATGGAAAAATTCTCATTATCTGTTGTATTAAACTGTGTCTACCAATTAAACTGTGCGTGACAATCCACATAATTTGAAAGAATAGAAGGAAGATTCGTTATCCATATTTCTGAGCATATTCTCAAAGTCTGAGAATAGAATAATGACATGTTCTCAGAATTGTAACGTCTAAGCATCTGTTTAGCAGTGAACATGAAGTTAATATTTCGAAATCCATTAGTACAGTCATTCGATGAAGGAACATTAATTTACAAATTTTTGGACAATCATTCAATAGTAGAATATTCACTTTCATTAGTTTCATTTCCAGCGCTACACTTAATATAATTAAAATGTATTTGAATCTTCTCGTTTATTCACTGTGGACTAAAATTGATCAGTTTCTTTTGCCATATTTACATCCTGAACGAATAATCTCACTATGACTATAGCTTATAAGTATTGTTTGAGTTAGATTATGAATAGCAAGCGGAATCCAGGAAGTTCGTTTCCTCCTATTATGAACTCGTCAACCAGGATGTACCTACATCCCAGTGTTGATGAACAAACTGGGGCTCAAATATGTAGCTGACATATTGCGAAATGAATAAACCACTCGTTCTAAATTCTGCTTTCAAGTCACAATCCTAATTCAAACGAAGTTGAACTTAATAGTGTATATTAGACAATTGTTATTTTTATAAATAAAAATAATTTTCTTTCCAATATTAAAGCGTAGTGTTTATGCCATGATGCATATAAATGAAGTGTTTTCTCTTTGATTAATTCATATCTTTCATTTTTGTATGAATTCACTTGTATAGTGATAACCATGAATGAATTCCCATAGGCACATACCTACCCATACACAGATACATACTAACACATTAGTCTCTATGTTCTTATTGAATAGTCTATAAAGAAGTGAAAGAAGAATTTTTCAATTTATTACAATTGAAGAGTAAGCAACAAAAAAACCAAAAAACAAAACAGAAAATGACTGTTTTTTATTCATACGATTGGCTCACATAAATTCACTTTACTTCACATTTCAATGTATGTAGAGATGGATAATTGAAATATTTAATTTATGAAAATTTTGCATGTCAACACATTTCAAAATAGCAAAACATTTTGTTACTGTTTTACTTTGTTTTGTTTAGTTCTTCTCTCTTTTATGAAATTGAATTGTGTAGTTTATTCTTTTTCTTTTTTTTTCTTTTTTTTGTTAACTAGACAGATATTGATGATACCTTACTGTGTACTTGTCTCTTTAGCTTTTTCTCTAAGCTACAATAAACTTCATATTTGGGCATAATTTATCTAGAAGCTGAAGTTGATTGTTTTTTTTCTTCAAGAATAAAGTAGAATAATAATAATAATAAATTATTTGAAGAATTTATCAATAGTTAAATAATGTTTTTATATATTACTTAAATAGATGAATGAGTAATTGATTTCAGTGTAAACATACTTGTTAGCTTTTAAGTTGAATTGTGACTGGCAAGTGGAATCCAGGACAGGCGTTTCGTTCTATTTGGGACTCATCGGCTGGATTCACCTGCATCCTAATGTTGATGTTCACACTGGGATTCGAACTCAGTTCGCTTCGTGTCAAACACCATCACATTCACCTAAGGCTACTGTGTCCAGACAGTCACACTTGTGCAACGGGTACATATGCAATTTAGAATAGGTTTGTATCTTTCCGTTGATTTATAGTGGACTGAAACTGGTCAGCCCAGTGGTGAACGTGGTGGCGTTTGACACGAAGCGAACTGAGTTTGAATCCTTGTGTGAACATCAACATTAAGATGCAGGTACATCCAGCTAATGAGTCCCAATTAGGACGAAACGCGCGTCCTGGATTCCACTCGCCAGTCACAATGCAACTTAAATATAATTTGTGTACTACTGCTATATAGAGGCAATCCGTTCAGGATGCACATATGGCAGCAAAGGCTGACCAGTTTCAGTCCATTACAAATCAATGGGAAGATACAAACCTATTCTAAATACTTGTTAGCTGCTTATAGGTATATGCCTTTTTGTTATTTTTGATAATGAATTTACTAGTATATGTGGAATTCATCAATCAGAAATCGACTGAATGGAAAAATTTTTGAAATTTAGCAATGGAATAGAAAAATGTAAGTTATAGATAGTCTAATAAGGTCTACTCATCGATTGGTCAGAAACCTACTTGTTAAAATGGCAGTTAAATGATCCATTCTCAGAAGTAGTATACATTACGGGTTTACAAAAACGAGAAAAATTACATTACTCTGTAATGTGATTTGAAACAAAACAAACTTACTATTAGACCGATACATAATCACAAATAGTTGACTAAATACTGTCGCGAATATAATGAGTCCAATTCAATAAAACTTGGGTACCAAACAACAAAGTGACCCAGTCTAACGTTCCTCCCTCCTCCAAATAAAAAACATTAATCAATGCATATATTGAACTAACGTTTAATAAAACTATCTCAAGCAACCCAGATAACAAAATGATGATGCCTGCTACCATCATTTAAGAAACAAGGCAACAGTTAGATGCGTTGCTTACCTTAATCTTTCAAGTATTTGTAGGAGTGTTGGATATCAACATCAGGAAATTAAAAATCGATGAAGACTTCACTCTGTATCAGGAAAATAGCCTACTTATTGTGTATAAACTAACTGTTGGAAGCCATAAGAGACAAGTATTTACAACAAATGTAATCTCGAAGAAGTGAAGAATTAAGTTAGTGTCGAAAGTTACAACTACGGAGAAACAGTCAAATGGGGTTATAATATTATGAGTTAAAAGACTTGACATGTTAAACGATTACGGCATTGGAAGCAGTAAACGCTCAGTTTGACAAACCTTTCATTTTTAAAGTTAAGAATACTTACTATCTTACCCTAGTTTTTTGTCATTATTATCTTCATTTTCTAATGATATTATTTACGAAGCTAGTCTGTGGTCAAGTCTGGGATTGCAACGAATGCATTGATGATGTGGAGCTCATCAGTGACGAAGTGACGTGGGGCGTCATTGTAGCCAGTTTAACTAAGCAGTTTCACAGTCTGTTAGAAAGACAGGCGGCGTTAAAACAATTCAAAACTGTACATCATTCCTCTGAAAGTGGTCCACTCGTACAGAAGCAGATTGTGACTGCTATGTGACAGTATGACTTGGTTCCAACCACAGAAATGGGATAGTATGAATCAGAAGAAGGAGCAAAAACAGGTAGTGAAAATTGTGCAACAGAAACAAAAAATGGAAGTTTAAAGATCAGAACACCATCAAGGGAAGCAGGTGAGACACATTTCAATGGGAGATCTGGTAAAGTGTAGGGAATGGAGGAGCATAACAGGTAGTGGTCTAGGCCCAAAGTAATTGCTTCCAAAATGGAAGAGCCCGTGTGTAGTCATCGCAAGGCGCACAGTGGTGTACACAATCAAGAAAGACAGCAGAGGGAAGTGTGTAAACACAAGTTAGCTATAAACAAATACAATCTATCGGGATATTTCTAAACAGTTGTTTGTGCAAGAAACTTTGGATTCGTTAACCCAACACTATCAGCAACAATTTACTGTGGCAGACAACAAAGCAACTTCCAATCGAGGACGAAATTCAGAAAAAAAACTCTGAAAGTAGGTTAAGTTACACACTGAGAAACTCATCACACTGCATCATCATTCAGGTACTAACTTGAGATCTTGAAAGCTAAAGGAAAATAGGGAGATTAAAGAACAAATTGTATTGGGGATTAGAGGCAAATATGAAGTGAATAGAGTTTGAGTAGCAGTGGAAAAGAGATTTGAGGACAGAGTTGGTTAAAGGATGCTGGTTGGCTGTCAAGTCGCCACATAAGGTGACAGACATTCATTGATTGAGTGAATATTAAGATATACAATAAACATAAACATTTTCTCAAATCAATCACTTAATAATTAGAATAAATCAAATCATTATCAATGATCCACTATACTAAACTTAATCAACTGTAATTATGTATTTTGTTTATTAATAATATTACCTAAACTTTACTTTACTTTTTGATTTGATTTATTATATAATGAAAAGGTATAATTACCCATTATTTATCATGACCTACTTTTATCATATACCCGAAGTATTTATGTTTTTCCTATGACTTAAACATAATATCTGTTTTAATGATTATCAATACAAATTTATGATTTAAAGGTATTTATATCTTCACATTGATTTGATATAGACTAAAAGTGATCAGTCATTGTTGCTATATGTGCATCTTCAGTAGATCGCTTAGAGACAGTAGTAATTCACAAGTGAGACGTATAAACTTTATTCTATATTTAATCAACGAGATTTAGATATCTTTAAATTATATAGGCAAACTCTTTTGACTGACTGGACTCAATAGTATAGTGGGGAATGTAGTAGTGTTTGATATAAACAATCAATTAATAAATGCCTGTTACCCAATGTGGAACAAGGGCCGCCGAATAACATTCTACAACCAACTCTGTCCTGAGCTTTCCTTTACAACTCTTCACAAGTGCTCTTCATTCTCTTCATGTCTGTTTTTTAGAATTCCCGACGCAATATGTTCACCGGTCTTCCTATTTTTTTTTGACTTTCAGGATTTCAAGTTAGTTCTTGTCATTTGACACAGTTTGATGATTTTCTCAATGTGTGTCCTATACACCTCTAGTGTCATTTTCAATCTTTCCCTCACCTGGATGCTGGTTAGTTTGTTCTCTGCTACAGAAGGTTATTGTTGATGATATCTGGCCAACGGATCTAAAGTATCTTACGCAGGCAGTTGTTTATAAATACTTGTATCATTTGAATAATTCTTTCGTAGTTCTGCTTACCTGCTTCAGCTCCATACAACAGAAGTGTCTTCATATTTGTGTTGAAAATTTTGACTTTGATGTTGACTGATAGGTGGTTTGAGTTCCAAATGATTTTCAGTTGTGAAAATGCTAATGTTGCCCTGTCGATCCTCGCCTTCACTCGTGCCTCAGATTAGACTCTCCTCGTTTATGGATAATGCTTCCCAAGTAAGTAAAGTTTTCTACATCTTTCAGAACTTCTCCGTCAAGTGAAATTGGGTTAGTGTTTGCAGTTGTGTATGTTGAGGCCTTTAGCTGGCTCCCAAGACTACTGCTACACTGTCCGTCTCCATCTACATTTGATACTATGTGTGAGATAGAAGAGCTAGATCATCTGAAAAATCTAATTCATCTAGTTGCATCCATGTTGTCTACTGTGTTCCGATCTTACCTTGAAATATTGTAGTCTTCATGATCCAGTCAACCACAAGCAGGAACGAGAAGGGCAAGAATAAACAGCCTTGTCTAATACCGGTCTTTATTTCAAATGAATCTGTGAACTGCCCTATATGCATGATTCTGCAGTGTAGTCTGTCGTAAGAATTCCGTATGATGTTGACTATCTTTCCGGGTACGTCATAATGTCGTAGATGGCTCCATAATATTCTCCAATTCACGCTGGCTAATGCTTTTTCGTAATCGAGGAAGTTAACGTAAAAGGGTGAATTCGATTTGATTGATTATTTAACAGTGAACCGTAGAGTTGCGATTTGGTCTTTACACGATCAGTCTTTACGGAATCCGGCCTGTTTATTTCGAAGCTAGGCGTCGACTGGATCTTTTATTCGATCCATTTACACTCTGTTAAAAACTTTTCTTTATATTGAAAGAACAGTGACGCCTATGTAGTTCTCACAATTGCTAAGGTCTTCTTTATTTGGTATCTTGATAGAGTACCCTTCTTTCCAGTCTGCTGGTACTTGTTTTTCCTCTCAAAATCTTTCCGAAGTGAATGTGGAATATCTTAGCAGCTGCTTCTATATCTGTCTTCAATGCCGCAGCCGGTATTTTATTTGGCTTTGCTAACTTGTCAAACCTGATTTGTTAGATGGCCATTTTGTCTTCTTCGACTGTTGGTGAGTAGGTGTTTATAGTGAGATCCGTGGCTGCTGCTTCGATGACTGTTGAGTTCAGTGGGCTTGGTCTATTCAAGAGTACTTCGAAGTGTTCTACTGACCTGTTTCGTTGTTCATGCACTTCAGTGCGTATTTATTCACACATGGTTTCTTCAGATTTAAAAATGTATGACTAGCTGACGCATGACTATGTGATACAAAACTAAAGCGTTCACCATGGAGACTGAAGGTCTTACATTCGACTGATATTGTGATCATCGATGTTCACTTAAATATTCACCTTAAATTAAAACAAAATAACTATTCATGCAATAGTTGTATGCAGTGATACATATCATAAAGTTAGTTTTAGTCATATTGAGTTCTTCAACGTGGATAGTTTAATTGCATAACTTCCAGCATCATTTTGGGCGACTTTGCAAGAGTAAACTTCTGATAGTGGTCAGCTGTAAGATTTTCAACACATGTAGCTAGTGATGTGTCCCACTAATAGGCTTTTTACAACACTTGTCTTATCAGTTTTTGTTTATTTCTTCTAACTCATTCCCCAGTGACCTGGAATAAAATTATACAGTCGATTTTTTTTATTTTTTCTAATTTTCTTATAACTTATATCTATTTCAATGTGTTTAAAAATTGTCTATTAATCTGAGTATCAAGTTTCTAAGATCTGTTTGATTTTTTATTGTGCTTCTCCCGCTGAAAATTACAAAATTATTTCAATCTCTACTATGAAGTTAGTTAGTAACAAAATATCAATGAAAAGTTTTGTATCTAAACAGAAAAGAAATTTAACTAAATGAAACAATTAAATAAATATTTCCATAGTAGAATGAATTTGTACGTTTCCATTGATTTGTGACAGACTGAATCTGGTTAGTCACTGTTGCTATATGTACATCCCACTGTGAACATCAACATTGGGATGCAAGTACATCCAGCTGACGAGTCCCAAATAGGACGAAACGCGCGTCCTGAATTCCACTTGCTAGTCACAATCCGAATTAAATAATACAAATATTTCCATGTTGAAATATTCTCATTTCTCATTAAATTGATAAAAAGAAACTAATGGTTAGATATAAAATGTACATTTATGAAACGTAATGAGAGAAAGTCAAAAGCCTTTGAATTAGAAACACTTATTGAATTCATAATCTTCAAGCGACAACAAGAAAATGATGATTACTGAGCAGATTTAATTTTTCTTATTCGTGAAGAATTCTTTCTAAAAATCCGAATTTAAAATGAAGAACATAAACATAAATCGATTTGACCATGTTTGCGATTCAATTCATCTACAAGTTTCACAAATTAATCTCAAGTAAACAGGAGAAATTACACATCAACAACTGCAAGTGAAGACAAACAACGTAGCAGCAGCCTCAGTATCAGTAGGCCTGAACATATATATCAAAAGACCAAGATCCTCAAATTCAACACAGGAAGCAGCAACCCAGTTGAACTTGATGGGGAAACTCTGGAAGAAGTGGATACTTTCACGTACCTGGGAAGCATCATCGATGAATAAGGAGGATCCGATGCAGATGTAAAGGCGAGGATTAGCAAAGCAAGGGCAGCATTACTACAGTTGAAGAACATATGGGACTCAAAACAACTGTTAACCAACCTCGGAGTCAGACGTTTTAATTCGAACGTCAAGACAGTTCTGATGTATGGAGCTGAAATGTGGTGAACTACTTCAAACATCTTCAGGAGGGTACAGGTATTTAAAAACTACTGTCTACGCAAGATACTGAATATCCTTTAGCCGGAAACCATTAGCGACAGCCTACTATAGGATAGAACAAACCAGCTTCCAAATGAAAAGGAAATTAGGAAAAAAATATTGGAAATGAATTAAACATACATTGCGGAAATCATCACGAAACAAGTAATAACATGGAATCCTGTTAAAAAACGGAAAAGGGGAAGGCCAGAGAACACACTGCTTTGAGAATTGGAGGCAGAGATTAAAAGGATGAATAGTAACTGGGAACAGCTGGAAAGGAATGCTGCGGACAGAGTTCAATGAAGAATACTGGTTAGCGGCATATGCTCCTCTGTGAGTGGTAACGAGCGTAAGTAAGTAAGTAAGTAAGTAAACAGCAGGAATTACTTTAAACAAAATTTATTAGCATTTCATAATAGTATAATGTTGAATCGTACTTCAGTGTTGTAAATACTGCTGAACTTTAAATTGATATGATGAACTGACTTGAGTTATACGACCACTGATAACCAGAAAGTACTGTACAGCTGTTTCTTCTTACTAAAGAGAGAAGGTATTGCTTGACCGAAATCGACTATGGAAAGTTTCAAATTTCGTAGTGAACGATAAAACCTTAAAATACTTATTATTTAAGTTAGATTGTGACTGGTAATTGTGTTCCATTGTTGATGTTCTAACCAGGATTCAAACTCATTATGTCCTGTGCCAAGCATCATTGCGTTTACCACTAAGCTTCTAAGTCCAGATATGGACTGTTGTGCAACGGGTATGTATATATAATCAGAAGTTATTTGATTCTTCCGATTGATTTGTCATGAAATGAAATTGATCAGTCTTCGTAATACAAGTACGTCCAGCTGACGAGTCCCAAATAAAAAGAAACGTGTGTTCTGGATTTCGCCTGCCAGTCACAATTCAATCTAAACACAACTTGTAATTTATCGCTATATCGAGTTTATCCACTAAGGATGCACATATATTGCAAAAGAGACTGATCAATTTCAGTCAATGACAAATCAACGGGAAGATACAAATTCATCCTAATTGAAAAGCTTGGTTGAGATACAACGGTCAGTATCTTTAAGTGTCGAAAATTAATTAAGCTTAATAATATCAACCACCGGATGCTAACTGAATGATCTAACGGTTAAATTTACTTTCCTAAATCCGAAGTTCCTGAACTAGAATCTTACTTGGGATGATGAATGCTTAGTGTTGACGAATCACATATTCTTTATAGCGCTTCCTGGTTTTCAGTTGTTGTCTAACTTATGTCACTTTATGATCTACAATTATTAAGTCATTTCACTAAAATACATAAAGTGATCTGATTCAAGCTTCACACAATAGTTATAATGCTGTCAACTGCTATTGAACAAGTTGACTTATTTGACATGACTTGAATAGGAATAATTTAATTCAATATCAGATAACTAAACAATAACTGTCAACGATTCACATTCATCAGTATTCAAGCGTAAAATTGACATTAAGGCTTTGCAAATTGAATTCTATTGAAGTTTAATACATTTAAAGATGAATGTCTTTGAATTGAATGCTGAGAATGGATTCTATCATGGAACTCGTTATATTAAACAGAATAAAGTGATAAATGTCTTATAGTGGAGTCATGAATTAACTTTCCCATATAAAGTATGAAAGATTATCTATTGTCATATTTCTATTAAAGCTAGGTAGCACTAAAGGTTTTAGTTGCTAAGACGACACAAACCAATTATGATAGTTCCACGAGTGAATTTCATTTATCTTATTGATGTTCAGAACAACAAAATATTAATGTAATCGAAATGGTCTGTAGAGATTGGCAATGAGTTTAGTTGATTGAATTCGTCACAGATTGATGTTAGTAGGGTATCATTGGAAATCAGGAAACACTAGATAGTTGTTTCGTTATAATATGGAACTCATCAACAGTTCACATCCAAGACTCCACCTAAGGGGCTTCATGTTAGTGAATGTCTAACCCTCTATCTCAATAGGCCGGCAACCAATGGTAGAATTTCAACTTCCATCAGTTTGTGACATGATTGTGTAATGAATCCAATCAGCTAAAATATTAATTTATTTATTCCATGTTCTTCTGCAAAATGCAATCACTAATTTTATTTATGACAAATGTAGCAAATGGTGTCAGTTTCATTGAAAATGGTAATGCTGTTGTCTGCATCACCTTATAACATTATTTTAAGTCACAGTAAATTACTCAGTTTTACCAGTGTTGTTCATTAATACCTTGAGCCATCTCAACAGAAATGCCTCAGGCAGAGTGAGGTTATGTATTCACCCCTCTCCACTGATCCAATTCATCTGTGAGGTTGGGGATGGTCAACCAATCTCATCATTCCCATTTAAACTTTGCTATGGACGACATTTTAAAAACAACTGTGAGGGAAGTATCTGTTAGTAATGTAGAGTTGTTAATTGATGGCAAACTCCTTGACCTTGGGTTTGCAAATGATGTTTCTTTACTGGTCAATGATATACAAGTCATTTAAATAGCATTTAATGAGTTGATAACTAGTATTTTTAAGTATGATATGTACTGTACATCTTCGAAATGTTAAGGACTTCTGTGGAATTAACAGCGGTGTGTACCTGCTCTCACTCTTTGTGGTGAACAGTCAAAGGTAGTCGAAAAGTTCGTGTATCTGGGTAGTTTTGTGAGTAGTGAGGGTGGTATGTTAAATGAGGTCAGTCTACGAGAATGACGACCGGATCGTTTTGTAACCATCTGTGGATGCAATCTTTGGACAAAATGTGGTGTGAGTTTGTCTGTAGAAGTCAGGTTTACGACGCCTCTGGGACGACGTTACTTACCTACACTTGCAAAACCCAGTCTCTACGATCTGAGAATGTTCTGCGTCTCTCTATATCCGATCATCGTTGTTCCCAAAGAATTGTTGATACCCACTGAGAACATTATGCTAGTAATATTGAAGTTCAGTATTGCATATTTAGGCTAAATGATGACACCTTAATTGGCGTAAGCGTTTTTAAACATCGGTTTCGGTGACTTTGTTGCGTGTCACAAATGTTATTTCAGCGTCTTATTTACCACTCATTATTTGTCGATTCTGAGACAAGTTGAAAAAAGCAGAGAAGTTGTAATATTATGACGTTATTATGGAGTAAGTTAGAGCCTTATTTTTTCATTTTCTTCACAATATTAATTTTGTCTGTTTGCGTGTCGAAGCGGGGTGAAGTTAAGAATTATTGTGTTCAAATAATATTTAAAAACAGATAACTGATATGTTAAGAGTGAGATAGTTGTTACCAGTGTCAGTGACTCGTCGTTGTTACATATTACAAATTGATAGAAATCGAAATTCTACTACTAAGCTCTGGTCGGTTCAGTAGTGCTGGTGCTTGAGCAATCTTTGTGAGACCTAAAGTTCTTTGGTTTAACCACGTGACGGAATTGAGTTTATGCACAGCTGAAGAGTGCAATAGCAGGATTAAACAGCTGGCTTCTTGTAGTACCCTACCAATATTAGTATGCGACTAAACCAATCAACTAGTCTAAATACTAAATAAAGATCGTTTAAACATCAGCAGTGCTAGACTGGAAGACGCCTTGTAGCAAAATTCCTATTTCCATCAATTTGTAATATCCCACGACGATCAGTAAGTGCCAATAGGAATAACTAACTTACTCTTAAAATGTCAGTTATCTACTGTTTTGATACTTAGAAAGAAAATAAGATTGAATTATACTGAACATTAGCATATTGTGATTTACTTTATTTTCTATCTATAGAAACAATTTGTATATTATGAACATTTTTTGTTTTCAGAAAAACATTATTTTTCATATTACTTTAGTTTGATTATACGATTAGAATGATTGACAGAATCCAATGATATAGATGAATAGGTATTGGAAATTTCATTCTGTTCGAAATGATGACAGATGACATAGATATATATATGCAGGTGTACGGTAGTTACATAGTTATTTACCTACTAAATTTAGTTTTTCTTTAATTTCATTAAACTGAACTGTTTCACAATAGTATGTAAGATAGATCATTTTATCATTGACCATCTGTTACTTATATGAAATAATAATAACAGAAGTTATTTAACATAGGGATTTAAACGTCAAGTGTTCACTAAGAAATCTAAAGGTCTTAAAGTTATTGTCAGGCAAAGATATAGATTCCACTTCTGAATTGCAAGGGGGGAACAAGGTGTTAGAAAAAGACAAAATAGCTATTCGGTGATAGTTTGTGGTCTCGGTTGACCATAGATCACAATATGTATATAGTAATGCCATAGTTGTATAGAGCCTAGATGGTGTTTGGTTCTTTCAATAACCAATATGAGTGTACCATCTTAAATCGGAAACGACTGTTAAAGTTACCAGAAAGCGAAAGCCCAGAAATCATCTAGTTTATTTTGGCTCATCATAAAGATATTTGATCCACTCATGCATAATATTCAAGGGAACTTTATTAATAGACGTTTAACTTCAGATGTAAAAGTCAAAATAGAACATTATTTTGTTATCTTTACACACATAACAGTATAAGGTTTTAAGTGTAGTTTTTCAGGTGAACTAATGAATTCAGTAGATTAACATTTTATATTTTCATTTCCATTGCTTTCTGAAGTTTATCTATTACTTAAATTATCAATCATTGGAAGTTAAGAATGGACATTTCATTAAATCGAAATGATCATTTCAGAGCAATCAGAAGTTTTTGTCTAGAGTGACTTATTACATTAACATTCATAATCAACATCACTGTGTATATCATTGTCAAATGTTATGCTACACGATGCAATCCATTTAAGTTGTTAGGGATACCTAATCCCCAAAGATACAATGGTTGATTTATCGACAAGGCACACCTCATTTGGCATTCGGTCACCCCACCACCGAATTTCTCGCATCATAAAATAAGTGAAAGCACCATAGATGTACATAGATTTTGAAAAAAACTTAGTGAATTAATTTATAATTTGTGTTGTGTTATAATTTCCTATTGGAATTACAGTATTGAATACTTGTAAAAACTGTTAGTTGGTTACAATAAGTATCCATTAATAAAAGAGGAGAATAATCGTCTTGTTATGACGTAATATCACAACGACAAACTGAACACAGGATGTAATTAATAAGACGTTAATGTTGACTTTGATACTAAGAAACTCATTGTTTCTGTTAGTTCAGAGGCATATTTTCTTTAGTGATACAAGAAAGTAAACAATAAAAAGACACGATTTACTTCAATTGAATAATTAGTAAATGAAATGTGTCATACTGCATATACTTTGAAGAACTGACTAAATACTACCAGTCTACAGTAAATGTTTTCGTAGTTTTTTATATCATGCTTAGAGAAAGAGATCATTAATGGTGACAAATATTTAAAGTAAGTAACAACTGTTTTGCAGTATAATCAAAATTACATTGATATGATTCTCATTTTATATGATATAGAAATAATTCCATAGATACTATGCTACGTGTTGAAATTCCCAAAGATTTTAACAATAGAAATATTTAATTAGAGTGTATTTAGATCTTCCTATTGGTTTGTTATTGACTGAAATTGATCAGTCTCTGTTACCATATGTGTATCCTGAGCGGATTGCCTCGATATAGCGATAGTTCATAAGTATTATTTGAGTTAAATTGTGGTTAGCAAGTGAAATTTAGGACTCACTTTTCTTCTTATTTGGGACTAAGCTAAAAGCCATGCATAATTTTGATCGATAGAATCCCATGAGCATTATAAAGGATTAGATTAACATCACATGGAGCAACGAATGGTAATTAACCGATGTTGCAATGAATTCGTCAAATAACACAACTTTTCGAAAAAGTTTAATAAACTCTTTTCTCCGTCATATTGTGCATCAAGAAGTTAATAAATTTTTACATCATACTTTAATTGTAGAATAATAATTTTGAGAATTCTGTAGAATTTCTATATACTTCAATAATTAAACGGTAATAGTGTTAAAATATGTAGATCCCCTGATTTCGGCTAATTTCTACTTAGTGTACTATTTTTGATGTTGACCTTTTATGACAATCTTTCAAAATAAAGGATTATTTTTAGTTAATAGTATTTGTCACAGATTGATGCTGGTAGAGTACCACTGAAAACCAGGGAGCACTAGACAACTATTTCATCCAACTATTGGGCTCCTCATCAGTACTCACTGTCTTCAAGTTGGCGAACGCCAGACCCTCTGTACCAATGGGTCAACATTTTATGGTGGAATTTCCCACTTTCCCCAATTTGTGACTTAGTGCGCTACTGCTGAGGAGTCACACAGTAGGTGTTGCAACTCGTTATTGATTCTTTGAACAATCAAGGACAAGCTTCGAAACGTAAATCCTTTTAACCTTTGCATTCCAGAAGACAAGTAGGCCGGATTATTTATTTTAGTAAGAAAGATATTCACAAAATATTCATATATTCATAGTTTACTGAAACAATAAAATAATCATTTTAATCGATTCAATGTGAACTAAAAGTTTCAACCATTACCAAATAAGAACACATTGCATTCAGACTCCGGAAAGTTCTATCAATCGGTGATTAGATGAAATGTCTCCTACTCCTTCAAAAGTTCATGAGACGTTTCTTTGAATTTTCTTGAAACTATTCTGACACCTTAGGACGAAACAATTGTTAAGTTGATCGAAGTTTTTTAATGATCTTCTACTAACATCAGTCTTTGATGAATCCGAATCAACTAAAACCTAATGTCAATCTCTATAAGCTCCTTCAATTCTATCTATAAAGAATTCACTGTTCTTTAGATGACCATATTATTTCAAGTTTTAGCATAGAAACAAAAATTCTTTATTTTTAATAAAATCTAAGTAAAAATTATCAAATCAATTTTCTGAAAATTTTTATTTTTTAAATTTTTTTTTACAATCACAATAAATAGAAATTTATCTTTGTATAAATTTATGTATTTTTTTCTCTCTCTTTTTCTAGATTCTTTAATATAAAATTTCAAAATGTATAGAAGAATTCAGTTGAGAATGAATATGACATTTTTTTTTCAAGTAGAAACAAACAAACAATGTTTTCGTTTTTCACATGACAAACATAACCGAAATATGATGCTGAGTATAATCATATAGAATTACTCAGGTGTTTCGGTTTTTATGCTTCCCAAACCCCCTCTCCTCCCTACCTTTCTTGACCAACTATTCCTTCATTCTCCATATTTCCCCTTTCTCATATACACCTCATTTTTAAATGAATCTACATATATATATATATATATATATATATATATATATATATATATATAAAAGAATTGGGAACACGATTACTTTAATCCCTATTTGTTATCCATGTAATCTAGAGAATTACAATTTCTCCTATAAAACATTTCATCTTTTAATGTTTTTATGTAAGCTATCTAATTTTTCTTTATTAAACTCACTTGTTGAATTATTTTTAACATTTTAACTATTCTTCGATGACATACTACTGTTTTAGATTGTTCGATTATGCAGGATAAGTAGTATTATCATTATAAAACTATATATATGTATATATATGCTTGTATATATATATATATATATATATAGTTAGAGACATGATATTCATTTTCATAAACCAAAGATCACCATGTAATAATCAATAGTCAAGAATATTGGAGTAGGACGTCTGAAAAGCGCTATTTAAAAGATCTAAGGAGTCAATATGAAGGAATCTGTTTAGAAAGCAAACATTCACTGGACGATGCATTTACTTTCATAGCTTCATACTTCTACAACATTAACTAGATTTTGTAAAAGTCACCAAATCGATTGTAATTGCTTAGACGATAGCATAGTAGAAAAAATAGGTGAATTACGGACGAAATTAGTGAAAAAAATCGATTAGCTAAATAGATTTATTCGAAAGAATATAGTAGAAAGAAAAACTAGGTTTGGAATGAACACATTCAAGGAACAAATATTCTCTCATTGACTAGCTTTTCAATACGATATACTAAGTGACATTCTAACAAGAAGATTGAACAGATGTATAAAAAATTCATTCAACACTCCCACGTTATATGTTACCTTTTTCAACTAAGCCGCTACTAACTCAACAAACCAAGGATAAGATACAAACGATTACCTCATCTATGTGTATTTATGAATTCAACTGCTCAAGTAAAGCCATTTATATAATCTGTACTCAAAGGTCCTGATATATGATAGTACGCTAATATGCTTCGGCTTACTTATCTCAGTGTCTGACAAAGTCTACTATCAGCACAATTCTTAGCCAGCTGATGGATTGACAACAAAATAGAAATTGATGAAGCCTTATCGATTGTATAAAAAGTACCAAATAATTTGACTGAAGGTGTTAGATTACTTCTACTCTTCATAACTGAAGAATTAGACATTAACTCAAAAAAACTAAATTTATGTAGGCAGAAGAAATATATCTTTCATTCTTCTAAAGTATTAAACATACGAATTGTAAATCAAAACTACAAAATATTTTATCCGTCTCGTCTTTGATTTACAGTAATTCTTCTCCTACATATAATCCGCGAAAGTTTCGGAAATTCCGGTTGGTCCCAGACAGAAGGTAAGGTTCAGTTCTGACGTCGACTTTTTAAAACCAGTACTAAGTGGGATGCCTCAAGGCTCGGCACTAGGTCCATTAGTGTTTATTTTATATATCAGTAGTCTCCATCAGACCATCAAATCTCCCATGTTATAATAAACAGACAACCCCAATATATGGTATGAAGTATCTGGTGATTATGCTATAAAAGAATTTCAAGTCAACCTAAGAGCACTGGCAAGTTGGTTCAAGTTGAAGTTAATGCCTGTTAACACAGCTGAATGTGTCACTATGCTTATCGGCACCCTCCTATCAGTTTTAATGTACAGTGATCTTCGGGCTCATTGTAAGTTTTGACCTTAAGACCAAAGCCCACTGTCATTGCATGGCATCCAACGCATTCATAATAATATGGGTTTTATGAAGAACCTAAACTAGGTTCACTATGGTTTACATTGCCTTAATTAGTTCTGAGCTGGAGTACTGCATATAGACAGCAAGAATCTGTTTAAAGAGTGACTCTGACTTCCTAGAAAGGGTGCAAAAAACTCCCACCGTTTCGATGCTGGAGTTATGCGGCCTACCGTACGATAAACGGCTCGGAAAGTTAACCCTATGAACTATGTTTTACAGAAGACTAAGAATTGATTCAACTATGATGTATAGAATACTAGGAAGTAACCCCTGTTCTGATGTATCCCTTATTTTTTTTCTGAATAGGCCGAAACATCTAGAAGAACATACCAAGAGAGTCCAAAAGCCAAGAATAAATAAAATTCCACGGTGAATAGGTCTCTCAATGTAGTAATCTACTTCTAAGACCTACTATTAGAAGAAGCATTGTTTGAGTCCGTCCCCCAATGACATATTTAAAAGACGATTAGATCATAATAATAACTCATAAGTAAAAGAATTAATATGAACCCCAGACTTTCTGTTTCGCAAACTAAAAATCTGAATCTGATGATAAATCCTTTAATGTATGAACTGCTTATAGATTTTATGTATGCTCAACATGTCTTGTAATCACCGCGGTTGTGGTTACCTGAAAGAAACTATCCAATGAGATGTGCACTAAAATTATGACGTGACTGACTTGGGAAACGGTGACTGATTGCACTATGCCAAAGTGGCCAAAACCTACCTCAGATGTATGGACATAGAGAACAAACACAGGAAAGAGAGCTAAACCGAGCCATTTTTTGATTGGTAAACAATAGCGTTTATTTATTATTTGCCAAAACAAACAGTAATAGAAAATACAAATCACATTAAGGATTGGACCAGAGTAGTTGTGTGCAATAATCGGGATATTAGAATTATAATAAGATTAAAATTACTTGGGAAGAAAGGCAGATATAACAACAGTTAATAGGTCTATAAGAAAGATCACAATTTAAGCAATACAATTGGTACAGTTACTAAATGTTCGACGAATGCAGTGCAACAGTAAGATTCTTAATATAACAAAGAACAGATTCTACAGACTGTGATTTTGAGTTCTTGCTTCGTAATACCAGTCTAAAGTTATTTTTATAAAAAATTGATTATTATGAAAGAAACATGGTAACGATAGCAAGGAAACCATCTAGAACTTGTAGTTCATTGTGAGAAATACAGTTAAACGCTTTATTTACACAGCTCCAATCATGTATACTTAGAGATTATTAAGTAAAACTAATAGTTTATGTTGCCATATATATTTATATATTTAAGCAGATTACATTCAATGTCCAACATGGATTGATTCTAAAGGAAACATTGACCAAATGAAGTTATTACATTTCACTACAAAATGTTTTTCAACTGACAACACTGTTAACTATCAAAGTATTACGTGTAAATTTAAATGATTGAATTCATCACAGAATGATGCTGGTAGGGTATCATTAAAACCAGGAAGCACTGGACGGTCGTTTCGCCCCAGTATGGGACTCCTCAATATTGTGCACCCCCCCTTTTGTCTTTAAATTGGCGAACACATAACCCTCTGCACCACTGAGCCGGCTAATGTCCAATTAAAGAATTCCAACTTTCATTACTTGTAAGTGTTTGTGTCGTGTGATTTTAAAAATACATGTACCCTTCAGGTCCAATAAAGCTACTAAATGAAATGTTCATGAACATTAGTTGATATGGCTTCATATTCTTATTATACGTAGGTTATTAAATATTCCAAAACATGTGAATAAAGTGTTAATTATCATTAATTGTAAGTAAGTGTTGTTAAGATTATCGAGTATGAATTTGATATAACAAAGTGATCTACGTGATAATAACTATTTAGAGCCAGGAGATATGTGACAGCTTTTTCGTCCCACTATGAAACTTCAACACAGTGTTCATTTACGAGTCCAGATCCCTGTGGTTTGTAGAGAACGCTTTAATGTTAAACTACTAAGCTGACGTTCAACAGTTTATATTTCTAACTTCAGTATATTAGCAATATTTTAGGTAACTTCATCCATAGCTATCTGTAAATAAATGCCTTGCATCTTACATGATTAATAAAATCGACAGTTGGATGTCAATTCATCGGTGTAATAGTTAAGCATTCGTAACAAAATATGAAGATGTATGTACACTGCTGAGAAGTTCCATAACAGGATAAAACAGCTTTCCAACACTTCCTGGTTCTCAGTGGTTTCCTAACCCAGGTTGATTCAGCAACATCAAATTCTAGTATTTAATAAATTTCTTCAGCTTCATTCAAAGTTAACTTGAATTGGGTGATTGAAAACTTTGTTGCTTTCACTATTTTTACTGGAGTGGTACAAATAATATAAAAAACGAATGAAATCTATTCTATCTTTATCATTTGCAAGTGTGTTTATGCTTCGATTAACACGTAACCTAAGCACCAGATTGATCACAACAAATTACATTTTATATTTCATATTCTAAAAGTTCAGATAAGACATCTATATGTTTTACTTTAACTAAAGTCTGTAATTGAATTGAAGTGATTTGTAGAGATTGGTATAGACTTAGTTGTTTGTATTTATCACAAACTAATGTTAGTTAGATACAGTTAAAAAATAAGATGCACTGGACATGTTTCACTGAAGTATGGAACTCCTCATGAATGCACAAACGAACCAGGACCTTCAGGTTAAAGAATGCCTAACACTGCACTAATGGGCAGTGTCAATGTTTGAATTCCTACATCCATCAATTTGTGATATAACGCGACGATCATTGATTGTCAATGGTGATAAGTATCTCACTTATGACAGGTCTGAACCCAACCAGCCATGACTTCTTACTACGGCTTCAGGAACATTCTGAAGTTAACCACCGGTAAACTGATTATTGTAATTGAATTGAGGTGGTCTATGGAGATTGGTATTCAGTTTTAATTGATTAAAATTGTCACAAATCAATAGAAGTGAGACTTCTACTACCGAAAAATGACCTACTTATGTAGATGGTTAGGCGTTCACAAACTCGAATCCCAAGGAGCTCAATCTAGGGTGTACACTGTTAAATATCATGTAACTCAAATCATCTGTCTCAACGACTTATATTATCGAAGATAAGTCTTGAATAACACTCACTGATGAATTATTCATATACAATCATAAAAAGATATATACATCAGAATATCTTTAGGATCTATACTAACTGTTCTCTTCAACTTCACGTAACATTGTTTTCTCCAGTTAATATATGCCTATGACTTAATCCATTGTTTGTAGTTATTCAAAGTAAAAAAACGATATTACTTATTCTTCAGATTGTAAAACTATGTAGAATTTTAAGTTTATAAAGCATTCTGATCTGGGATTTAAACAATTTATTATAAAGCATCTGCATTGTTTCTTAACGTATCACAAAAGAAGCTGATTTCTATTATTTCTATCAGTCCTTCAGTAGGACAGTTTTACATTTCTTCCTGTGAAAGATAATGTAAAGACGATCTGATAGTCTAAGTTACTTTCAGTTAGTAGTATTCATCTTAACTACTTCATTAGTTTTTAAATAATCTTCATCACGAATGACCTTAAGAAATACTCATCTTCCTGTTCAAAATGAAGAAGTAAATAAAGTACTCACTTACATGCGACCGGAAAGAAATGCAGATCATTTAACCGAAAAGAAATTTATTTTGTACTTTAATGAATTGTAAAAATTAAAAAGAGAATTTTAATACAATTAAAATGAGCTGATTTTGTAGTGATTAGTATCAAGTGTGGTTGTTCGTATTTGTCATATGGTAATGGACGATAGTCGCGCTATGAAGAATATTGGGAATCCTACTACTGGATACCAGTGATTCCGACGGTGCAGTAAGTTAGGCGTCCACCAACCTAAAAGTCCTGTTTATGATTCCTTGATGGAATTAAGGAAGGATGTGCAAATTCCACTGGAGTGGTGTTCCCATACTAAGACGTAACAGCTGTCTAGTTCTCTATGATTCTCAGTGTAGTAACCAATCAATATCAGTCTTCAATCAATACAAAAACAAATTAATTTTAACATAAAACAAGAATTTTCGATTTTTCCGAAAAATTGTTACAGTATCTTATCATTTGATCTTTTCTTCAAGTAATCAGACTATTTATATACAAACAAACTATTCTATTCTATAACAACACTATGTAATTCGCTGAACAAATAAACAATATGTCTTTGATACTAGTCACAGATTGATTTTAACTTGAGTGATGGACTAGTTATTACCCTTTTACATTATAACAGCAGTACCGACGAATCAGAACTAGTACCATAAAGTTTCTTGGTGGGTTCTTAAACGCCAATACAATTTGTCTTGTATTTAAGCTTCGAAAATGTTAATTCATGCATTTTTTCAATAGCTTGCTACCCTCGTAGAACGTAATCCGTCGATCAGCATTTTCCAACCAACCAACCAAAGCCCTGGAATCTCCTATTGAGTTCTTCCAATGTACTATACAATCTTTTTATGTCTATCTGCAATTACCGAAGCAATATGTTTTTAGTCTTCCTTTTTCATTTTGCTTTCAGGACTCCAAGTTAGTACTCCCTTTGTGATGCAGATTGTTAATTTTCTCAGTGTGTATCCCATCCACATCCATCGTGTCTATTTTAATGTTTTTCTTTATTTGGAAATTTGATTTATTCTCTGTCACAACAGATTGTTGCTGATGGTGTCTTGTGTATTACTCAAGACTGACTTGGATGATTAATTGTTTATAAACACCCATATCTTTTGAATGAAATCTTTTAAATTCTTCAAGTTTAAGTTCCATGCACCTGAACTGCGTTGAAGTTTGGAATGAAAATTCTGTGTTGTTGATTGACAGTTGTATTAAAGTTGCAGATGTCCTTCAAATGTAGAAATATTGTCTATGTCTTACCTTATTAATCCATATCTTCATTTCTATATCAGATCCTCCTTGTTTATTAGTAATGTTGTTGCTCAAGTATGCAAAAGTTTTTTACATGCCCTCCTTAGCTTCTCTATCAAGTCAAATGTGATTTCGTTAGTGCTCACTCTTACTTTGAAGGATGTCGCTCATCTCGTTGTGTATGTTGAGGCCTCCTGCTGGCTGTAAAGGCTGCTTTTATATTGACCGTCTTTATCTGCATTTGTTACCGAGAATGAGCTAGAAGAGCTACGTTGATCAATGAGAATCGTCTAGCTACATCCAGGTTGCCTATTGTATTACGTGTTGAGGTCTTTATAATCCAGTCAACTACCAGCAGAAAGAGTAAAGACGAAAGTCTTTACTCCGAATGAATCTGTGAGCCTCCTTCCATGCATGATTTTCGCAGTGTAGTCCGTCGAATGAATTATCTTTAATAATGGCTGTCATCTCAGGTACACCATAATATTCTCATATCTACTCTGTTAATTCCTTTCTCATAGTCTAGGAAGATGATGTAATTTTCTAATACACTCATCGGTCAGATAATGATAACTTCTTCAAATTGTTATCACTATTTATAATGAGTTTTATTGAAATCATATCATCTTGAATTTCAAATGGACTATTTTAAACGAATATACATCGTATATGTTCTACACATTGATTTTTATCTAGTTTCATTTTCATAGATTTCAGAATATCAACATGGAATTGTGTATCTATGGTACATCTGTTGATTGCATTTTCCATTTGATTATAGACAATTCAGTATCTATCCATGAAATTTAAGGTTAATCTTACTTTATGTACTGCCTAATGTAACTGCCTTTATAGATACACGTAAATTTATGCAAGTGTTCTTAGGTAACATGGGAGATGCACCAATATACTTTTGATTGCCTATGCGAATAGTTTTCTTTAATACAATATGACTAATTTCACTAAAGAATATGTTCTCATTACCAATCTATTATATCTTCTGTTTATTTAGATAGGATTGATGTAACGGGACAAGGAAATGTAAAGCACAATCTACCTACTCCATTCTTCGTGATAATGGAACCTAGTAATGTTAAAGTGTATTTAATTAACATTTACTGGATTTGATATTCGTGTTGCTTAGAGTGTAAGATTTTCAGGGATTTGTTGATTATTGGCATGTATGTTTCAGTTGTCAAGTTATTGTCATTTTATTACGTACCTGTACATTTTTGCCTCAGTTTGGTTTTTATTGTCTTATATTTTTCTTTTAACTCTATAATTGGTTCGGTATTGACTGTATCTCTACTCATGATCTAATTCTTATTCACTGATTGTCATTCCTTCTGGGGAGGGCTTTAGTCAACCAATAAAAATTAACGAGTATCAGACAGTAGTTTATTAGTACAAGTCTGATTGATTAATTCCAATAACTACAAAGTTACAACATAACCATCAAACTTGAAATTAGTACAAACTTAACTGTGATGTCATCAGATTTTGCAGTTATTCCTTCTCTGTATATTTTTTAAATTAGTTCATCTAGATAGTTACTGTATCTTAAGCGTAGTTTAGTACTGAATCTGAAGTACAAATTCCTTCTACTCTGTGGAATAACGTTTACATTAATGTATTGTTTGTAATAGATAGAACATCAGTTATTAAACTTTATGAAAAATTCATTTCATGTACTTTTATTTTAAATCGAACGTTGTATAGATTCGTTTCGGAGTGTATCATGTTACTAAACTGGAACTGAGTTTCCTTTGAACTCAAAAGAATAAATTGACTGAAATCTGTCACTTTTAAAGGGAGTAGATTAGGATTTTGACATTATAATATCAACTGGTTTCAAGAAGAGAAAATTTTGAGGTAAATAAAAGTGTTACTTTAAAGGAAACCATAGTTCTACCCGAGTAGTTTATATAGTTTAATGTTTCAGGAAAATGGAAAGAGTCCTTCGAAGAGTATACGTCCACTTGTCGATATCGAGGCTCAAGTTCTTTCGCTATCCGGAGGTCACTTTGATGCGATGCATTTTCGGTCGACATTATTGGTGGCTGTAATGCTTTGTTCATGCAGCATAAGAAGACTATATGTATATGGCACACAAAAATCCTCTTGGCTTTACACTATTAAATATCCTGTCATTCATTAACTCTTTTATTTAAAGTTCTTTCAGAAAACTGGGGATTCATTTTACCGTTTAATCAGCTGAATCGTTTATTCTCGATTGATCGAGTTAGATGGAGTTTTTCTATGTAATGTTATCAGTTGTATTCATCGGCAAAACATCTGGACATTTGATTGAACATAGTATCAGTAGTTTTTTTTTTTTTGAAGTTCAGTAACGTCTTGCAATATTCTTCAAACAAAATTCTTGATGCAGTGGTGGGTGATATAAAGTATTGAATTACATTGTCAACTAAATTTGAATTTGAAACAATTTTTTATCTTTATTTGCTGGATACAAATCTGTAAACTGATCAAATAGAGTATTAGGATGAATTTGTATCTTCACGTTGATTTGCTATGAATTGTAAGGTGGTCAATCTCTGATGGGTTATGTGCATCCTGATGGATTGTCTCGATATAACGATTATTCACAAGTATTATTTAAGTTGGATTTTGACTGACAAGTAGAATCCAGGACACACGTCTCATTCTATTTGAGACTCGTCTACTAGGATGTACCTGCATTACAATGTTGATGTTCACAGTGGGATTCAAACGTAGTCCATTTTTCATCGAACTCCACTGCGTTCACCACTAGACTACTGAATCCGGTCAGTCACACTTGTGTAACAGGCGAACGAAACAGACTGAGTTCTAATCTCACCCGTAGTTACTGGTAATAACTGTCTCACTTCCGAAAAGTTTGAACTCCACCAGTAACAGCTTTGCACAAGAGCTTCAGGAACATCATACTGAAATTAGTCACTAGTGAGCTAATTATTGTAACTGAATTAAGGCGGTTTGTGAAAATTGGTATTAACTTTAAGTTGAGTAAACCATTAAATTGACTATTCGAACAAAAGTTAAAATATAACAGGAGTAGCTACATTAGTTATCACGAAATCATAATATTTTTCAATGTCAATATGATATTTTCATTTATACTTTGCTTAGTTTATTAGTTTTACTGTTGTACTGAGTATGCGCTAATGTCAAATTCTCTCATTTATGATGTCATTTAATTGATAAGATTACTATGTATGATTGTAAAATAACAAACTCGGCATATTCCAAATTGTATGCGTATTGCGGTTTTATGTGACTTTCAGTTCTTGGTGATTTCAGTGTTATACTTTTAGCATGCAAATGAAGTAACTGAGAAATTGTTAGCTGGGGCGAATAAGACGGATGATTAACCTCCAAAACTATCTTCCAGAAGACACCTTGAAATATTTTGGTCGTATTTAAACAAGACATTTTATTTCTATTATTATTTATCTTCCCCCCCCCACCCCATTTTAATTCACCATCTAACCTATAAACTGTTGCTGCATCAGTTAGTCATTTAGTATCTATGATATTTGTAATCCTTAAGCTGTAGGCTTCACACAGACTTATTATTAATTGCAATATGAATTTTTCTTTACGAGTTAATGCGATTTTTCTATGAACCCATTATTCCGTTTTATATGCAAAATTCTACCCTCTGCCCACCACAATTCAGTCAATGCATTCTGTATTTCTTTTTACTGGTTGGTTCAAAGTGTGTTATATAGAAGCCTTGCTTGATAATGAATAAACGACTTGATACTATCTCCTATTTGCTAGTGTTTTATTCTCACACTCTCTGCCTCTGGACAAGCTTAATCACATTTCCTCCGATCTTACCGAATAGAGTCTATGTAGTCAAATCGTATAGATTATGTGAGCGAATCCCATTAGTCCATCCTAAGTGTAAAGTCGGTGCTACACCTATCTCGGCAGTGTCATATTCTGTTTTCACATCAGCACACTGCATGGTCATTTCACATCTGTTTATAAGGCAGTTGTTCAAATATATATGTGACTCCATAATAGTTGGCTAAATTGCTCTTGTTCTCCGATTAGGCTTTGTAGACTTGCAATATCAAGGTACACTTATGGTAATAGAGAGTTTGTATTTGTGTCTTGTTGTGATATTGATTTCTCGAACGCTTATTATATCCTTTCCCTTAATTTGTCACAGTTCAGTCTATTATAGAAATAACGACAAGCGTATACAGACTTGATGGATATAAATGATAAATAATTAGCAATTTAATTGAACGGGTTATTTTTGAGAACATCAAGTTAACCTAATGACATATTATGGCTACATCACAGTGATTAGTTACTAGAGATTTCAGAACCGTTTGGTTAGAATGTATCCCAAAGCTTTAAGTATAATGGACCTTTGATTTATGCAAAAACGAAAGATATACGTGTCCTAATCATCAAACAACCTCCAGCATCCAGTGTGACATAAACTGTGTTCTTACTTTATGGATAGTTTCTACTCTAGTATTACATAAACTGCTACACCTACACATTTTCAACACACGCACGAATTAAGGAAACCATCAATAAGCAATTGCAAAATAATCTATTACATATTCAACGTTATATAGCGTCTTTAGGAGAAATAAGTTACTGAAGTTATTAGAAATGCCTTTCTATGGAACTGGCTGTACATAACTGACGCTTAATCTTATACATAATAAGGAATAAACTTTTTAACGTAGATTGTTATAGCCCAAATGGAAATACATACACTTGAGAAGTCCGGAAATCTAAGAGTCACTAAATAAGACAATATGAATCTGAACAAAACAGAGTGTTATTTTATAAAGCTCATAAAAGTCTGTTATTAGAACATTTGGATTTGTGTAACCTTTGAATTCATTTTTTTGTTAGATCGATCATCTTAGCATTGTGGGTGCACTTTCATAATACTGTTTTACTTTCAAATCAATACGAGTTCTGCAAAAGAGGATCTGAATCATTTTGTAGATGTGTAATATTGACTTAATTTTAAATAGTTCAAAAGAAAACATGAAAAACCTTGAATTTTAGAGAGATAGATACATAAATAAAAATAAAATTCACAATAAGAATGGGGTGGAGTTACACTGGGGCAACGCACATTGTTTTAACAGCAACAATGATAATGTATTCACGAAAATTTCATATACAACATGTCAATATTATAATAATAATTGTTATGATGAACTTAGGAATTATATAAATTTGTAAATTATTCTTGTCAAGCTCTTTCCAACTTATTCGACCTATTCGTTGTGTTCAATTATGTGTTTGGTTTGTTTATCTTCACTTCCACCATTTCTTGGCTTGTGCCTTTATTTTTGGGTTGTTGACCATCTTTTTTTTATTTGGAATTTATTTCTTTTGATTTTGACTCAATTAGATCTTGTTTGGAAACCTGTCCAGTTGTATCTTCTGTACCAGGCGTCAAAACGTTTGGTTTCCATTACAATAATAATAATAAGATCCGAAATCAAATCCAAAATATACACCAATTTACGGACGAAATGAACGGCCAGTGTACATTATTTGAAAGGACAAATATCTACAATAATTACAATCTAACATTGAATGCATAACTGTAAAAAATTAAGAGAGATGAAGACATTGATAGAATATACAAACATTAGAGATGATAGCATAATAGTTCAATAATTATCATTATCGACAATAACGTGTGAGTATACGGTATCGATAATAAATGGTGCATTGAGTTTAGAGTAGGGAAGGGGGTGGATGACAGTAGTGTATAATCGGGAACGTCGTCATGAGGATTATTATTACATGATATACTACGTGCTTTATTTTCATGAAAGCTAAGATGCTATGATATAAAAAAGAAAAATATATAAAGTAGCTCATGTATATTCCTTCCATGTCTTACATATAATAGTCTGGAATTAAAGAAAACAAAAAGAGAGTGAGCATGAAACAACCTGAAAAATATCCTTGAGTTAATGAAAGTAATGGACAGAGTTAATGATTACTCAGGCACTATAAAAGACTATTTACAGCATAAACTATCAGTAGGATTAACAGAATAGAATACTAACACAAAACTGGATTAGCTGGGTGCTTTGAGTGATGATTATTTACACATTTAAAGTCACTATTATTTCGCCAACAGAGCAAAAGAACACTTTCAGTGTGGCATCAAAAGAGAGAAAACAACAAAGATGTCGTGAATCCTTTTCAAGAATTGTTTGTGATAAACTGTTCCAGATTCTTTAAAATCTATTTATATAGTAATTCATATAAGGAGGGGGGGGAGAGTGGTTTTCATTAGCACACCAACATCATTTGTGACAAATTTAGCCGACTAAAGCTAAGTACCAATCTCCATACTTACTAAATTACTTACTCCTGTTACCCCTCTCGGAGGAGCATTGGCCGCTCACCAGTATTCTCCATTCAACTCTGTCCTAAGCAATCCTTTCCAGGTGTCTCCAATTACTGTTCATCCTTTTACCGTCTGTTTCCAGCTCTCGACGCAGTGTGTTCTTTGGCCTTCCTCTTTTCCGTTTTCCAACAGGATTCCAAGTTAGTGCTGGTCTTATGACGCAGTCTAAATGTATGTCCTATCCATTTCCAACGTCGTTTTCTGATTTTCTCTGTTGCTGGAAGTTGGTTTGTTCTCTCGCATAATAGGCTGTTGCTGATGGTTTCTGGTCAACGGACATTCAGTATCTTGTGTAGACAGTTGTTTATGAATACCTGTATCCTCTTGAGGATGTTTGCAGTAGTTCTCCACGTTTCAGCTCCATACAGAAGAATTGACTTGACGTTTGAATTGAAGAGTTTGACTTCGAGGTTGGTAGAGATTTGTTTGGACTCACATATGTTTTTCAGCTGTAGAAACGCTGCCCTTGCTTTGCCGATCCTTGCCCTTACATCTGCATCGGATCCTCCTTGTTCATCGATGGTGCTTCCCAGGTATGTAAAGGTATCCACTTCTTCCAGAGTTTCACCATCAAGTTCAATTAGGTCGGTGCTCTCGGTGTTGAATTTGAGGATCCTTCTCTTACCCTTATGTTTGTTTAGGCCTATTGATGCTGAGGTTGCTGCTACGTTGTTTGTCTTCACTTGCGTTAGCTGGTGTGTATGGGTTTAAAGAGCTAGATCATCTGCGAAGTCTAAATCATCGAGTTGCATACTACTTGTTCATTGAAAACCATGCTTTCCCTCAGATGTGGAGGTTTTCATGATCCAAGCAACCACTAGAAGAAATAGGAAAGGCGGGAGCAGACAGCTTTGTCTGACACTGGTCCTCACTGTGAATGCATCCGTCAATTGTCCTCCATGCATGATTCTGCACTGTAGTCCGTCGTAAGAATTCTGGATGATGTTGACGAATTTTTCTGGTTTCCATTGTAATCTCCTGTCTACGCTGTCAAACGCCTTCTCATAGTCAGTAAAGTTGATGTACAATGACGAGTTCCATTCAATTGATTGTTCAACGATGATGCGTAGTGTTTCGATTTGGTCTGTGCATGACCGATCTTTACGAAAACCAGCCTGTTGGTTTCGAAGTTGAGCATCCACTGAATCTTTCATTCTATTCGACAACACTCTGTTGAAGACTTTCCCTGGTACTGACAATAGTGTGATCCCTCTGTAGTTCTCGAATTTGCTTAAATCTCCTTTCTTTGGTATCTTGATAAGGTATCCTTCTTTCCAGTCTGCCGGCACCTGTTCTTCCTCCCAGATCCTCTTGAATAAAACGTGTAGCATCCTCGCCGTTATGTTTATATCTGACTTGAGTGCTTCGGCTGGTATATTGTCAGGTCCTGCTGATTTCCCACTTTTGATCTGTCTGATAGCTATCTTGATTTCTTCCATCGTTGGTGGATCGACATCAATCGGGAGGTCTGTAGATGCTGCTTCGATGTCTGGTGGGTTCGGTGGAGCTGTTCTATTCAAGAGTTCCTCAAAATGTTCTACCCATCTGTTTCTTTGTTCTTGAATCTCGGTGATTAGCTTGCCTTCTTTGTTCCTGACTGGTCGCTCTGGTTTACTATATTTCCTTGCCAGTTTCTTCGTTGTGTCGTATAGCTGTTTCATATTTTCTTCTCTTGCAGCTTTCTCCACTGTCATTACAAGGCGTTCGATATACTTTCGTTTGTCGGCTCGAATACACTTCTTTACTTGTTTATTTGCTTCTGTGTATTCATTTTGTGCCTTGATTTTTTCTGCTCTAGTTCGGCTGTTGTTGATTTCTGCCTTCTTGTTCCTCCTTTGTTGAATTTTGCTCAGGGTCACTGTGTAAATTTATTCCTTATAATGGTGTTTCTTGCGACCCAGTGCCTCTTGACAAGTTGAAGTTAGTGACTCTTTGATTCCTTTCCAGTTGTCCTCCCTAGTGGTTTCTTCCTCGTTCAGCAGATCTTGTAAGGCTTGGAACCTGTTGTTGAGAATTATTTTGAATTCCTTGAGTTTGTCAGTATCCCGAAGAGAGGCTGTATTGAACCGTTGTAATGCTGTTGCTCCAGTTATCCATTGCTTCTTTAGCTTCAGCTTCATTTTGGCAACCACTAGGTGGTGGTCTGAAGCTACATCAGCTCCTCTCCTGGTTCTCACATCTTCCATTGATCTTCTGAATTTTTTATTGATGCATATATGATCAATTTGATTCTCAGTAGTATAATTTGGTGAGACCCATGTAACCTTGTGTATGCGTTTGTGGGGTAATATTGTACCACTTATAACCATTTTATTGAAAGCGCAAAGATTTGTAAATCTTTCACCATTCGCATTTCTTTCTCCCAGTCCTTGTTGTCCCATGATGTCTTCGTATTCGGTGTTGTCCATTCCGACTTTGACGTTTCGGTGTCCCATCAGAATTGTCAGATCCTTTCCTGAACACTTCGCTATAATTGACTGCAGCCTATCATAAAACTGATCTTTGTCCTCGTCGTTGCCATCGTTGGTGGTGCATAAATTTGGATGATGTTCATTGTAATTCCCTTCTTCATTGTCTTGACAGATGCTTTGATGATCCTGAGTTCATGTGGTTTTCATCCTACAAGTGCAGTGAGCGCTTTCTTGGACAGCATCAGTGCAACTCCTTGGGTGTGTGGAGCAGTTTCCTCTTCGTGCCCGGAGTATAGTAGCACCTTTACCGTAGCTAATGTTTTCTGTCCAGTTTGAGTCCAATGTGTTTCGCTGATCCCGAGCACAGTCAAGTTCTTTCTCTTCATTTCTGCTGCTATCTGGGTGATCTTCCTGGTCTCCCACATCTTCCGAACCTTCCATGTACGTATAAAAACTTTTGCTCTGGTCGTTAGAAAAAAGGGTATCGGCTTCATGATTTCCGAAGAATCTCGACTTTCATCATGAAGCGTCATATAGATTTCTTACACTCCCAGGGCAGAGTTTAAATGGTTAAGTTTGTTAATTCTGGTTAGCGTTTTTTAGCAAGTTTGTGTTTTAAGGAATAGGGGTGCTAGCCCTATGCCTAACCCTCCTCCTTTACCTGGGCTTGGGACCGTAGAACAGCTGCGGGCGGAGTTAAAAATCTTCATAAACCACGTTAATTCAAAGATATTAATTATTTATCCTATGTAAGGGTTTATTCATAATGATAAATCTGAATACAAGAAGTCATCAAATAATTCATTTCTAAACTTCGTACACGCAGTTATAAGTTGGTATAACAGTAGTTAAGTTAACTATGTGTATATTTGTAAGTTTCGGTACCGTTTATTGTTTGAAATCATTAGATGGAATATTTTAATAATAATTGGATGTCAAGGAGTTTGTTGGCTGTTGATTTTATGTTATAAATTAGTATGAATTAGACAACCAGTGATCACCATGAAACATTGGACAACTGTTTCATCCCAGTATGGAACTCGTCGGCACTGCTCATCCACAACTCCATCAGGCACTAAAACCAGGACCTCCTAGCTTCTGGGTAAGTTCTTTACCAGTAGACTATTGAGTCGGCTCTCAACGGTTGATATTTTTATTCCAATTAATTCGTGATATGCTTGAGCGACGTTATCCATTGACAACAATGATTAGCAATCTCACATCTAGCATTAATAAAATATTCATAAACTTTAATTATTTGTTTCTCAATATTGTCATGAAAGAAAGGAAATTGTTCCATTTAGTTCCGTCAATTCAGAATATTCTGAGAACTGTTGAAGTCCATTGTGTCTCTGAAAAAAAATAGAAGGTAATAACTGGGGAAAACTTTCTCCTCGACGATGTCTTTCACTAAAGCTGTACAACTGTAGTTTATCGTTGATAATTTTTGCATAAAGTAATCTATTATGTAATAGAGAAATCAGTTGAGTCATAAAACAATTAAGACAAAATGATTACAAGTTACTGTGACATGTGTTGTGAAAATACAGTGGCATCATGACAAAAATAGCTTAGCAACAATGCAATGGATAACATTATTTGGAAATATCAAATTATAGAGACGAAGTTGAGTAATGAACATGTTATTAGTGAAAAGTATAAGTATGAAGAACAACAATTATTGTAGTAAAAACTAATTAACCGTAATCTTGAAGTGGAATTACTTTCAGTACATAAAGTGTCCAAAGATAATCTTATCCTACTTTGACGTACTTCAGTAACTCATGTACTTCTTAATTATGTGACAAAGAATCATTTAGAATAAAGGAAATAGAAATAACAAGCTTTTTATATTTATTTCATTGAGATTAACATCATCATGGAAGAACATATTTAAATCAGAAGGAGCAAAGAAGTTTCTTTTCAACTAGTTTTTCATCATATCACTACACTAATACGTCTACATATAATTTACAATAGTTTTAGAATCATTATCAAATAATTGGTGGTTTATTAAAGATAATCATGTTACAAGATCGAAAGTGTTTATAAGATGGTTACGACTAATTAACAAAGTAGTGAAGACAATGAATGAGGTCTCACAAGCGCATCACGAATTAACTAAATTAGAAATATCAACCATTAGTTACTAACTTAGTGGTTTAATGATAAAACGTTCGCCGTGGAGTTAGAGGGTCCTAGGTTTGATCTCACAAAGGGGTTGTGGATGCATACTGCTGAAAAGTCCCATATTAGGACAAAATAGCTATCCAGTGCTTTCAGATGATCAATCGTTTTTTAATTCAGACTAATTCGTGATGTCAAAACTGATGGTCAGCAATCTCCATAACACCCGATTATAAAGCAACTATCATTTTTAAAGTGTGCAAATGATAAGTAAATGGGATGGTATTTTATTAATTACAGAATATATAGTGAAAATAAACTGATAAAGCATCCACAAGAGATCAGATGGTCAAAACTGTTACGTTAGAATTAAGTAACAAATAAGCGGCATGAATTTCGAAGTTATGAAAACAATCCTATGTCGTGGTAATAATAATAATAAGAGAATTGAATGTAATAAGTCATTCTTGAACCAAACAAGCATTGGCTATTTTCATGGCCAAGACGAGAAGAGAGGTTGTACTATCGTTTTATGTACATACAAACGCGACTCCAGATGGTGGGTAACGGTGGTTCCCTCTGTGTCTAGATGTATACTAAAACCATATGATAGATTAGAGAGGACTGGATAGATAATCTTAAACGCTTCCTTCACATCTACTTGATTTTCTGTATCAACCAAACGTGTAAGTATAAAGCTGTTTACTTGCCCTAGGTAACCTCAACTCAGCCAGACTAGGTGATGTTTGGGAATTCGTTGACAGATCTGCCAAATTGTGTACCGGACGTAACTGGCTTCACAGGAACAGATGAACTGATATATACATATGGAATATGCGAATTTAGCTAGTCTGTTTTTAGTTCCCGTTTTTTTGACAAAGGCATTGTAGAATATGGTTAGCGGTTTGGCTGTAGTAAACGTCTTTTACAACAATTTTCTAATATGCTGTGTCGTGATTTCATTAATGCTGTCAGCTGAGAATTATAATTTCAGGAAAAATCAATTTCTTAGGGACAGTCACGTTTTCTGAGTTCATTTTTTTAGGTATCATATGCTTACTTATGAAATTCAGCTGTTAAGCGTTCATGTTAAGTGTTGTAAATGGTGATTAATTCTTCCTCCACAGTCTTAAGAACATATGCATCTAACGTGATGTTTTAGACTTTTCACTAGATTCTTTTTAGTATCTTAGTGGTACAGAATTGTAGAAATGAGTATACTGACAAACCGACGTTGACTTTTTATATATGCTCCTGACTTTTTCGTTCTTTCTTAATTCTTGAATGAGCTTTTCTTTCATCATTGTAAAACTCAGAATAACTTCTAAGTATTTTAAAAGTAGTCTAAAATTAATTAGTATCTTGAATCAAATGAGATATTTGACACAATTGAAAATCATTCCCTGAAAACTTCTAATAATTAATGATTAAACACACTAGAATATGTGTAGATTTCATTTTAATTACAATAGTAGCCTTCAAAAAATATACTTAGTCTAGTATCGTAAACACTGAAATATGTGAGGAGTCAAAGTGAATAAATAGTTAGAAACTAATTTTAATTAAAGTGTGTTATGCAACTTTATGATGAAATAGCTTTATACCTTATTGCAGTAAATGATTACAGTAACCATATATATGCAGCAATATCAACCAATCAGTTAGTTGCAAGGCAGAGCTTGGTAGGTTGGTATATCAGTCCAAATTGCCTTGTCCCATTTAGCAAATAGAGATAAAATTGTCGAATTAAATCCTAGAGTAATGAGGGGGTAGTAATAGAGTTAGTAATAATGGAGAGGATCAGAGACCAAAGATAAGATTTAAGAAAAAGTATATAATTCAGTAAACAGAAAATTATGATGAATTCAAAAGATTGAAATTAGGAGGAGGACAAAAGATACATGCACCTGCACTGTCACGAATGATTTTGAGCCTTGTCACTCAAAGTTTGTTACCAATGATTACAATCATCACATGAAACTCGACAAGGTAGTCTGCACCTATTAATAATATCGATGACTTTATGGATTTGTGCCATGTTTTGGTTTGGCAGCCCCTAGCTATTTTCCAGACTATTCCAGGACCAGACAGCATTGAACCAACATAGATTTATTGAAATGAAAGTGGTGCTTACTTTTTCAGTACGAAATCAATGTAACCATTTATCAAAGTATAGAATAAAACATTTTATTATAAAGAAAAGAAGGTAATTTAATTGCTACTGATATTGTCTCGATCTATTTTTTTCACTTTTAAATTTATTCTTTCTTATTCCTGACAAATAAAAAAAAAACAATACATTTTTACTTAAATAAACCATGGTAACTATAGTTGACATTATGAATTTCAGCAAAAAATTTAAATTAAAGAATGATAAATTGATCACTGTCAAACTGTGACTACTTATATCATATATGCATATATAAATATATCGAATGACAAACATCACAGTGTACAATGTCATGGTAATAGGCTTGGATATAGTCATTTAAATGGGATTGGATCAACGTATATATATATATATATATATATATATATATATATATATATATATATATGAACGATATGCATATGAATTAGAATTTCATCAAGCTTTACCATGAGGTTTACGGTAATACGTATATATATATATATATATATATATATATATATATATATATATATATTAAAGGTACTAAACCAATCAGGGCGATTTATGAGTTAATGATAATGATAGAAATGACTGCGTAATAATAATCAGTAAAGAGTGTATCCTAAGAATAAGATGACGGCAAGAGTACTAGTAATGATAAGCATAACGAAAACTATACATGAAAATTTTGTTTTATAGAAAGTGGATTCCAACACAAGACGATCAGCACTAAAACAAAAGTCGTTTAAAATTAAGTACAATCAAGTTTCAGTTTGCTGTTTGTATTCATCAAACCTCTATCTCAGGTGGGTACCAGTGAAGGTTTAGGCGCACTTAATAGCTGTTTTATTTCAGTGTGAAGCATTTTTGTAGTGCATACCCTAGATTCCACCACGGTGTCAAACCTAGAACGTTCAAATAAAAATGTTCCTGAAATCCTAATTAGTAGTCGTGACTGGTGAAGCTCAAACAAGTCGGTAGTAAAACGATCACCACTAGTGGCAATCTGCGATCCTTGTGTATTTTATAAATTGATGGGAGTGAATATTTTACCATTGGATGCCTGCTAGCCTAGTGTTGCTAATGCTTAAGAGTTAACTGTAAGATCTAAATGTTCTAGGTTCGATACCCTTGGGAGGTTTGGGTGTACGCATTGCACTAGGGTTAAACAGCCGTCCAGTGTTCCCTAGTATGTAATGGTGACCAGATGAGACTAATCTGTAACAAATGAAAACAACAGAATTGAATTTTATGTCAATCTCAATGTAACTATCTTAAGTCAACTATGCTGTTTTTTGTGTTTGTTAGTACTCATACTAAAGAAAAGGTGTCAAATGAGCTGATAGAAAGAAAGCAAACAAACTAATAAAACTGGTATTTTTTGGTCGACAAAAATTCTACTACTTTTACTATTCTTCTGAATAAATAGGCTATGAATGTCATCTATAATCCTCATATCTCTTATCATACATAAGAGACGAGATAAAGCCCTGCTAAACTACATAACATGATATGTTTTAATCTAACTAAAGATTATTGTCAACTTAGTGTAATAAAGAGGAACTAGTTTCAATTTGTGTTCATAATGTGCAAATCATACATGAAGATGCTTAGATACTGTTCAATTATGTTGCTTGATAAAGCTAAGTTGGTAAATACACATCATCAGATTTAATTCCAATCTAAAAAGTATCCTATCTAAGTTTTCATCCTAGCAAATTATCACTAAGGTTAATTAATTATTTATTTGCATAAAACTCAATTACATATTTCATTGATGCTACTTCATTTCATTGAGGGTGAATAGCAGAGTGAACAATGTTTATTTAAAGTCGTTAAGACAGTCATTATTCATGTTTGCAATTTGAGTTTACAGTGTCTGTGATCAATTAGAACTAAATTTCTACACAGTAAGTCTTTTTATATGATACTTACATTCAACAGATCCATTAATAATGATAAAATATATACTGAATTATTCATATGAAAATAAATGTGAGATTAGATTCACCGTTCGTTACGAGGATATAAATGTGTTCATATATAACCGAAAATAATAGTAAATCACTGATACTTGAATAGATGCATGATATACACAAATAACTTTATCAGTATAATTGGGCTATGTCTAGTAGTGAAATCATAAATGAGCATTATGTCCTACTTGAAATGAAAGTTATAGGTTTCAAATCCGAATGTAAACATTATTATATCGATGCAATCCGTAACACATTTTACCTATTGTCTTGATGTGACTTGTGCTACGAGTTATATTCGAACACACTTCAATCATTTTCTAGATCGGAAACATCAACATTGAACTCTTCAGGTTTAAATTGATATCCTGTAGAACTGAAATAACTACATTAATTGATCGCTGACTAATGATTAGTAAGATATTTATCTGTTCCTTTATAATGTACATCGACTTCTATCAGTTTAGTTAGTTACAATGTGACCTTTGGTTTTTATGATTCAATGCTGTGTTTTCCATCTCTTGATGCTAACTTGTTAGAAGTAGTTGATGGGAAACACTGTGTTTAAAAGTCATATTACATAGTGCATTACTGACAACATAGACAGAATTCGGTTTGCATTATGAAGTAGACAAACAAGACATTCGTTAATATTCAGCAATCAGTTTACCTAGTAATATACATTTACTGAAAAGACTTGATTTGTTTTTAGCAGTAATATAGTTCTGTGTGAAGCAGCATTTCTGAAATAAACAGTCTACAGCGTCATCAGTTACTTTTAGTTGTTCAATTCAATCGAGGAAATCGCAATTAGTATTCTGATTACATTTCTGCTATTGAAGTTAAGTGGTGACATTTATCCATTTAATCGAATAATGTGTGACAATATAGTAAATAATTAGACTGACTTATCACCAGTCAAACAGTATATTTACTAATGAAAGTGTATATATGAATGTAAATGTACAAGCTAAATAAGTATTTAATAGTAGCTGGGTATTGTTGAAATTACTGAATTCAAATTTGATATCATGCATTGATCTGAGGTGAACATCCACTATAAACCCGGAAACACTAAACAGCATTCGTCTCTTATCATAAAACTCTTCATTTACTTATCCACAACCCTAACAAAGAGTTTAAACCGTTATACTTAGGCTTTTCGGCAGCGTTTGGTCATTAGACTACTGATCAAACGTCAGTATGTTCACTATATATTTGAATGAACTCATCCATTTCCATCGACGGGCAACTGCATTACACCCGGTACAACTGTACTTCACTGGTCCCATCTTCACACTACAACTCTAAGAATCGGTGGAGCGAGCATAATACAAGTTGACTGAAGTTAGAAATATGGGCCTTTGTATTCCGGCTTACTCAGTGGTCTAACGGTTATGCGTTCACAGTGAATTCTAAAGGTCGTGGGCACTATTCGCTGATGTGATGGTACATCTGCGCTGCTGATATGCTCCATGCTAAAACAAAAGAATCAACATGTCTTTACAAGATTTCAGTGGTTGTCTAATTCAGGCTAGTTCGTGATAACAAGTTCAAGACCATCTGATGGGTATATATATGCTGCTTTTATATTATTAATTTATTACCAACTTATCCATATTTCTAGCTACAGTCCTTTTGTGACAAGGTGAATCTCCTTAACTACTTCACATCTGTTTAGAAGAATCTAGTGCGATAAAAGTAATGCGCATAAAATAAGACTTTGAAGAAATTATACACAGACATAAAGGTAATTCAGATTTATGAGTGGAGATGAAATGTTATTAGCTATAGTGATATCATGTTAATCAGGATTTCCAATAATCTGTTGACCTAACTAGAGTGTCATCACAAGTACATATTTTTGGTAACCAGCATATGCCTGTGAACTAGTTCAGTGCTGTGGTCAAATTCTCAAAGTAGAATTCTAATGCAAGTAAGATTGTTTGTTGGCTTGCTTATCAAATGACTTATCTACTCTAGTCGACTCTAGTAATTTCACCTGACATTTCTTGCCTTTACTGGCTTAGCTCAATCTCAACAAGGTCCAAACTTAAGGCACGCCTTAGAGGAACATATGATCGGAATGCAGTATACAAATAAATACCATAGCTGAATCTCACTTTCTTACTAGACATTCGAAAATCTAAACACTTAAAGTTTCTAATTAGGAGTATCTTCGTGTAGGAATAACCATTCACTTTTATCTCTCTGTCCCCCTTCCAACATACACACATAAGTAGTCAAGTACTTTATTGATTTTAATCAATTTGAGTAGAAAAAAACTGTTTCTCCTATGCGTGAATCCAAGTTGTAAATTCTTTTTCTCAGTTACATTCATTACACAGAAGTAGAAACGATGTATAATAACATTGAATATCTGACAATATAAAATAATAAGTAAAGTTGATTAACAGTAACTTTTAGTTTACTGTATACTTGTTAAATATATCTTTTATGATAATGAAAACACGCAAAATACTACTTAATTTGTATTTTTAATAGAAAAAAAAAGAATAAAATGCAGTGCTGGAAATAATTACCTGTGAAATAAGTATGTCGATATTTGCTTGTTAGTTAATGGGAGGTAAAGATAGAACTTGAGAATATAAAAGAAGAAAGACAATAGACACACAGAGAGAGAGAGAGTCGGTAATTAAGAGTGTAGGAAAATGAGCATTTGTTTTTGTTGATGATATGATGATGATGTTACTTACATATTTACTGCCAACTTAATTATATCAATTCATATCAAAGGGATCTTCATATTCTGCAGTTCTTAATGAATCAATTCTAACTGACAACCATACTGTTCCATATCCCATATATATATATCATTATTGCTTTAGTTATGCTTAGTAAACTGAAGCACAAATTTTGAAAATTTAAGTAGCGCTTTGTTTATAGTATTGAATGTTAAAATGAGCATACTACTTCTTTCTGCACATCCAGGTAATGCACAAAAGTGGTCAATCTCATATGCACACCACAGCTTATATTAATAATGTACTGATGATCGAATATATGACAGGTAATTTGAACGCGAAGAATATGTTTTGAGTTTTCTTACTTTATTTGTTAATCTCTACTTTCTTGCATTCTTTATTCGCTTATCACTTTGTACTTAGTGTTGTCTCTTACATTAGAAAGTCGACAGCTATTCCCGTTGAATATACTGAAGACAAACAATTACAATCATCATTAGTCCATTGTTTGCCTACATGTAAAGAACATTTGTTTACAGTAAATTATTTTTGTAATAAGAAGTCAATAAAATATGACTGATGTTTTGCTTTGATTAATTTCCTTGATTACTTTCAACAATTCATTCTAATCTGTAACATACAAAGTGAATATACTGTGGTTAAGAAGACAATAGTAAATGATAGTTTATTCTTCATGAAGAGTGATTTAAATTGTCTTTGATACTTGTATGTACTTGTTTAAGCTATTCAAACAAATAATCGAATATGAATAAGTCATTATCATTAATGAATTTATACAACGGACTATACTGAAAAATCTTGCATAGTAGGGAGTTCACTTATTCACTCCATGTGAAAATCGGTGTTAGACAGGGCTACTTGCACATAGCCTTACAGTTTTTTCTGGTGGTTGACTTGAATATGAATATCGTAAGATCTCAAGGAAAGCACGGAATGTAGTGAATCAATATGGATGAAACTTGACGACATGTACTTTACAGAGTATCAACCCAGCTTTTCTATCCTACATTCAGTAGGAAATGCAAGTAATGATGAACACTGTAGAAGCAGCCTCTACAGCCAGTAATAAACCTAAATATACACATGAGATTAAGAAAGATCTTTATATGCCTAAACAACGGGTACTAACTGAATTACACAAGAAGGAAAGCAGACATGACAAGAATGAATTGAAATTAGGAAGAACTGTCAAGGATATTTAAGGACAGAGTTTGTTAAAAATTGGAAGCCTGGTAGGTGCTCTATGCTCACGTTAGTGGTAACTGGCGAATGAATAAATGAATCCCACTGTAAAACTCAATTTCCTAACACACTCAATATTCAACTCTATAATACAGTACAGCTGATGAGTCCTAAGTGAATCGAAACGCCCATTCTGGAACCTGCTTGCAAGTTACAATCCAACTCAAACAAATTCAACTGATGTATTTCTTTTATAAACAGAGTTTGATTTGAAAGAGGAATTCGTAACAGAATTAAGCTTTCTGCTATACATATATCTTGGTGACAATAATAATAAAAACCATGTAAGACGGTAGAGACGACAAATCGATGGTGTTTTTTGATGTTACAGCTATATTCACTTCATCTGAATCATAGATAGTGGGAGACATCATATCCTTTCTACTCACGAATGAATCTAATCTTTTAAAACAAACAAAAGCTTCAGAGCAAAAATTTATTAGAGCTCATCGAAATGACCCTAACAATATACTTTTGAATCAGTAATGAAATATGCAAACAAGCGAAAAGAATATCAATATCTAAACTTATTCCGCAAGCAGAGACATAGAGATTAGTAAGTGCAGTATTACCAATAATTAAACTAAAAATGTGTACCCATCATGTAGACGATAACTTTGTCAAAATCATGAAAATGAGTTGCAAAATACTTGCAATTAATTTGCCAACATTTTCGAAAATAGCTACAATATTCAGCTCACTAGTGACTAACTTCTAAAAGCTCTAGCGAGAAGTAGCGATCTAAAGTAGTTCAGAATTATCGAGAGTGAGAGAATGAAGGATAGTCATTGTATATCACAAATTGATGGAAATGAAAATTCTACCATTAGATTCTAACCCAGTGGTGAAATGGGTTAGGCGTTTGCCAACTTGAAGTCTCTAGAGATAAATACAAGGTTCACACTTCAACGAAGGGTACTTTTTACTTGGACGAAACAGTCGTCGAATGTCCCCCCCCCCCAGTTTTTGGTGGTAAACTACCGACATCAATCTGTGACGAATTCAATTAACTAAAACATAAAATAAAAATTATAAAAGGAGTTGCATAACGTGTTATTGTTCCTACATATACTGATCACCAGAACAAACCCAGAAGGACTGACGACTCAATAGAAAAATAAATTGACCCACAAATATAATGTCAATAATCCGACTCATAAAGTTAACTCCATTTCAAAGGTCAAAAGTACACAAGAAGAAATCACGAAAATATCTAATGACTGTCTTCCATACAGTTTCGTCAAGAAATGTCTCTCAAGATCACCAGTGAAAACGAAATCCTACTTAAATCAAATAAACGGATCATCCTACTATAAATGAAATAAATATTACGCACAGGTCATCAGTTTCACTGCAATCAATTCTTCGCAAACTAAAGGACATGACTGTAAGGAAGGACAAACCGAAAGTAGTTTACTAAATAAACCGTATCACCTATGATACAAATTACAACGTATAAAGCGACCGGCATGATTATCAGCTAGCTGTCAAACGCCACAATATATCATATTTAATACGAAGGCATATGGACAATTGTGTGCACGGGTTTGTCTGGGAAAATTTGGTGTTTGTAGACATGGAAAACCCAAAGAAGGCTTTAGAAACTGTAGACGTTTATTATTCCGCTCAATCTGCAACAAATAAATAGAAACAATTTATCAACCATTCCAATAGCTAATAAGCAACTACATTACTATGAATCAGATCAATAGGGAAGGGAATAAAATTATATGGACAAAAAATAGCAAGACGAATGTTATCAAGTTGTTAGTCACTTCTGAAGAAAATCTCATTGCTTATTTCTATCAGACGTTCCCACTTATGTAGTTCTTCAGAGTGACGATGAAAGCTTAGCAATTTACCAACCAGCTCAGAGAATTCAGTATGAACAAAACAAAAACGTTATGCAATAAAATAATTAAACATTTGCAGTTGTACATAAGAATGAAATTACTTTTTAGGCATAATCCCTTTGACAAGAGCATTTGGATCTGTATATACGACAAAAGAAAAACATTGCATACCAAACAGTGTAGATTAAATGTTATACTCAGTATCACCTAACAAAGTATTGGGATATAGACTGGTATCGCATCGGACTAACTAGTGCTCATTGTATTTGACCCCTACTTTTACATTATAAAGCTCTCAAAGTAATGTGTTGTCTGACTGAATTGAGTAGGTTAAAGTTCAGTTTTATAGCCTCTGACATTATCTAATATGATCTCTAAATGATATTAAGTAAAACAGTGTTCAATTAATAGATATCATTAGACTTTTCTTACTTGTATGTAAATGCTAGACTGATGTTGACTAGAAGACCAATTCTACACGATTAGACTGGGATGGTGTAGCTGCCTAACTTAAGTGAACTTTGGCTAAAACTATACCATACAATGGACTCTGTGACTTGACACAACTAACCAGTGGTGATCAGGCTTTCCTGTTCCTCCTTACCTTCTACATAAGTAACAATCTTAAGAGTCAGAATATATTTAGGTCTGTTGAAGAGGAATCGTAGAAAGTGAATAACAATCACATCACATTAAATACGTATCCCTTTGGAATGCTGATTGTCTGCGTGAATAATATTGATTTTGACAAGCTGGAATAATTCATTCATCGTTCATTGACACACACGTAAAATGTAAATTCGCTTAAGGTTAATTAGTATTCACCTTAACGCTATATATATATATATCTTTCATGTCAAAAACTACTGCACAAGATCCTTTCAGAAAGTGTATATCCAGCGAATTGGGATACAAATGCCTGTGATACAATAAACCTGAATGTACGCCAGATACCTCGATAGTCCGCATCCATAATCTCATCAGAAAATTTCGTTCAAGAGCATTGAAAATTTTTAGGCGAACGCCTAATCATCAGGATATCTAACCAAATTGCACATCCAATGGCTGACTTTTCTAACTCCAAGTCAATCTGCAATAATATTTCCACTAACCTCAATAAATACTATAGATGGATAATTGTCTTACACCCGACGTAGTTGAACTCGATAACTTACTCCTTGATAGTAATCGTAGATGCGCATTGTAGAGATATTTAATACTAGAATAAAACATGTGTACAGTGCCTCTTGATTTTCAATGATCGTCTAACTGACGATCAGTTCATTATGAAGACTCTAAATTCAACAATCACCTAAACATTTCAATTTCAGAAATGATTACAATCTACCCTATACAGAAAGATATTTTACTTCAAGTTTCTATTATACCTCTTATTAGATAACCATCTATGAAGATGTTTAGATAATGTATTATTCTTGTTAATTATGTTTTATATCAATAAACTTAGTTTATTAAGAAGAAATTTAATACTGATAGTAAGGCTGATGAATTTAATTAACTGTCGTTGAAGTTTAACAATATTTCAATAGTGTATGTATATCTCATTGGTTATAATGTATGACATTCACTTCATAGTTATGTCATTGTCTGTTAACAAAAATTCATCTTGACATATCCATCATTCATATCGCATGTTAATAGAATGAATATTAGTTTAATGTTAACATTCCTTTGTTAATAATGATGATACTAATAAGTAATGATGTCATTAGCTTTAACTTAATGAAAAAGCATAAAATCTAATGATGACATAAATTATTAACTTATTTTTATGTAGCAATCTATCATTTTGAATATGTTATATTGGATGATTCAAGAAGGATAAGTAACTTATGAAAGTGTCAGAAATTTTGACTTTGGTGTTGGTGTTGACATCTACAGTCAGATTCTTCTTGTTAATCGACGATTCTGCTGAAGGTATGTAAAAGTTCCTACATTTTAGTAGATTATTTCATTTATTTTGAGTAAGTGTAGATTCAGTATTATATTTCTATTATTGTCATTATTACTCTTTAGTCTAACCTCCTACTACATCCATGAACTGTTGTTTCATTATTTTCTATTCGGGAATAATAACTAATTGTGAAAGTAAACTTTGCTGACAAAGTTGAGAAGGTCAATGAGAATCAAATTGTTTCAAGGTCGGGTGATTAGTCAGGTTCGAAATATTTACATTGCAACGGTTGATTGAAATTTTTTATGAAGAGGTTATTATTAATGATCTGTAAAATATTAGTCCAGGTTGTATGCAGCTGATGAAAAAACAACGAAATAAAATGAATCCATCTTATCCTGCTCAAATATTTGTTCTTGCTCTTTTGAACATTGAGCCTGAAATCTGAGAGCTATTAGATTTTTTTTTGCATAGAGTTGAATTGCATTTGTGAACTAAATATGGCTTTTCCACCACCCACAGATACGCGAGGTGAAGTCGTCTTTAGTCGAAATCGTATATAAAAAGAAATAAATAAGAACAGGTAGCTTCTTTAAGTAAACCAGATTGACACTCAAGCAGACATGAATGTTGGTTGTATTATGGGTAGTGCAGTCGCCTGTAAATGTAAGAGAAGTTTCAACAGTGAAGGGATATCAGCACTGCAGAGATATATGATTAAAAATGGTGTTACGTTTACATCTGTCGCTAGGAAGCGGTTGAAAAATTGTTGAAACAGATTAAATATCAACTAAAAAATGAGAATATAATAGAGGTATATGTCTCATAATTGAATGGGTAAGTATTAATTGCTTAAACCTCACTCGTGGGCTCTTGGAATATACAATAGAACATTAGGAAGGTAACAATCATAGCGTGCCTCATATTGAACCACAGGTGTTACTATACCGGTACTACAGATTTATACATCAGTGTGCAACAACCAGTTAGGGTTGAGGAACAATGTCATATAATATTATATACATTAGTATTAATCATCAATTTGTATATTATTTGTGTTCTCTAATCCGTGTCGATTGTAGGCTTTCTTCCCTCAGTTGTTTTCGATTTTCCTATGTATTCTAATTATGCTCTGCTTCTTGCCACCCCGCAACTTGCCACATACGCTATTTCCTTATTCTTCTCAATTTCACGCGACGTTCTGCTACCTACTACTTATGGACGACTTTATGAGTAGCATTCGCTACACCAGGAACTACAATTTGTGTAGACGACTGGTAAGCTTATCAGTCAATTCGAAAACTTTGATAAATCCACTGTGCCGTAGTTCATGAAGGACATTTTCTAAACCTAAGTACTAGTATTCGTACAAAAACCCCGGAGGATACTGGTCACGTCTGAAGAAGTTTCTGAGGCCTTACCAAGGTTCTAGAAACGACATAATTTGGAGACACATTGATGAGTTTCAATATCGTTTGTATTATGAATTTAAAATTTCAAACCTTCAAAAGTTCATAATTCATATAAGAACTTTGTACCCTCTGTAATTTTTCTAAACTTTATTATTTTTTTATAATAAATTATATAGCTGTGCTGCGATTGGTTAACAATGATTCAAGGTCATCTGTTGTCATTCAAGTTTCCCAGCACAGTTTATTTTCAATAACAAATCAACTATACATCTGTTTCATCAGTTCTTAGTCAGTTTTTTTCATCTTATACACAAGTGTTATTCTTCCTTTATGGTCCTCTGTTTGGTCAGATTTTGTGTATGTATAAATAAAAGGGTGTAATATAAGTTGAATGGTTGGTTTCTAGATCACATATTTTGTATACTTTAATCTGTCATAAAAACATGGGAATCACGCGACTGATCTATGGGCATAAAACCTAAGGCTATAGAGTTTACGTTTTTAAGGTATTGGTTCCTGAAAAGGCTGCTATCTCTGCACACCCTTGATAGACCAGTAGTCCATCTAGTAACAGGATGTATAACCTGATTTGTGAAAGTGTCGTCATTAAAGATTGACAGTTAGTTGAAGCATCACAAAGAATCAAATGTGTAGTTATCATTCGTACTGATAGTATCATGGATCAGATCATGAATAGAAGTGATTGATCGTCAAACTATAATCTAAATTGATTGAGGTTTAAAAACGGAATCTTTTGACTTCTAGCTTAGTTATCTAAAGCCAACATATTTTTAGTAGGATGTGAATCAAAAAGATTAACAGATGCATATGAGGAATTGGTGAGAAGCTTGAAAATGTGAACAATGTACTTGTTGAATAGTTAATAAATATCTACAATCCACTTAACAACAACCGTTATCCAAACATATTCATTAGCAAACACGTGAACCGGATGAAACGAAACTATAGCTTTGAAGATGACATAGGTTTCAAAATTAAAGTTTTCAAAGAAACGTCGCTAGTGAGATACAGATTCAAAGACTTAAGAAAATTCTGTGAAGAGCCTTCTATGTGGCCAAATTAGTTGTGATATTTTACAGTCGATTGTTAGTTTTCATTACACTGAAAGACAGTCTGTTTAGTTTACTACCTTTATGTGTATTCATCAATTTCACTTATCCTGTGTCAAAATCTACTTACCTAAAGAGCAGAGTCCGATAGCTCTGTCAAAGTGTTGCGAAATATCTGCACTTCTGTTTATAACAAGTAACATATTCATAAAGTCCCAATGAGTAGGAAATTTTAATTTTTAAACCCTTCAAAGCTTAATCCTACAAAGAAGTAACTTAAACTGAAACTTAATAAAGTCAATAATTCAAAATTTCGTTGTAATTGAAATCTTACAAATAAGTTATTTGAATTGAGGTGGATTCGTGGAGATCGGTATGATGATTTAATTGGTTGAATTCGTCACAGATTGATGTTGGTAAAGTTTTTTATGAAACCAGGTAGCACTAGACAACTGTTTTGTTCTAGTAAGGAACTCCTCAATCAGTAGACAACATGGATTTCTCCGAGAAAATCAAACCCAGGATCTTAAGGCTGGTGAACACCTAAAATTCTGCATCACGTGGCCAGCATCCAATGGTAGGAATTCTCACTTCAAGCAATTTGTAATTTAGCAGCGACTATTATCCATTGTCATCGTTGATAACTGTACCATTCTCGACAAGTTTGAAGTGAAAATTCTACCAGTTGGATGCTGGCTTAGCAGTGCAGAGAGTTAAGCGTTTGCCAACCTGAAGTCTCTGATGCAGAATCTTGAGTGCATACTGCTAGAAGTCCCATACTAGGAAGAAACAGCTATCAAGTGACGTGTGGTTTCCAACAATGCCCTACCAACATCATTCACTAATGAATTTAATTTATTATTCATTGTAAACTATCCAAATCAATGCCCATTTCATTTTAAATTATCAAGTTTAGTCTTCGTAATGCTATCTATAAAATTATTGTTCTTGTTTACGTAAAGAACAAGTTAATCAGTTCAGTATTTCTATTGTATTCCAGTTGGTTGACACAAGACATCGATTTGATGTCAATAAGTTTTTTTTAATTTTTATCAGGTTCCAACAACGATTCCACACAGCTTTTAAGTTCGTCTTTTACTTACCACTGAAGCTATTACCATTTTTATCCACAAACCTAATCTGTATATTCAAAAAACATTTGTGCAACTACTCAGTTTACCTTGGCTACTAACATAGGTCATAGGAATAATAGGGTTGAAATATAAATTCATTCAACTCCTTTCTAGTTTTATTTTCGTTATTTCTCCAAATGTTTTGTTGTTGTGTCCTTATATTGCTTTAATAGTCATCCATTTATTCATCCGTTACTATTATTAAAGTAACTTTCTAACTCCATTATCAATCATTAACCCATTTATTTTCTCCCGACAATTTTTTCAACTTTTTGTTTTATTACTAGCCGATCTGACTCTATTATGCATTCAAATCATTGTCTTTAGTCTCACAGGCCTACTATTATTATTCAATCTTTAATCAAAGCAATTCGCTTCTTATTATGCAATTGGTCAATTTGCTATCGACATCTTTTTATTCATTAATCTAGAATTTATGATCTTCGATTATTAGTTAATTTATCCACCTTGCTTTTGTTAATTAGTTGTGAATATCCTTATGGGCACATTGGTATTTATAAACGAAAGGGATAAATGAGACAAGGGAGATCATGACATGATCTAGTATGTAAAACACGTACTAATTACTCAGTAGACAGTAGACAAATTGATAAGAATGATATTAATCACCAAAATTAACAATCTAGTTAATAGTGTTGGTGCGCACTGCTAGGACGAAATAGCTGTCTGTTGCTCCCTGGTTTTCAATGGTACTGTTATGTTTTATTTATATGACGATCATAATTTATGGAAAATACTGGGATCTTGATAATACCAACCACTGCCAGGAAGCATCTGTCTCGTGACTACTGACCTCAAGCCAGAATAAGGAAAAAAAAAGATAGATTAACCGACCACTGTGTAGTCAGATTGTATTTCACACATCACTCCACTTATATGCACAAAAAACATGACTACGCATAACACCAATAGGGTGAATAACATTTATAGTTCCTGAATAACGAATGATATAATTATAGATAATGAGTGTGATGGGAGGTTAGTGTGTTTAAAACATGACAATAATAGAAACAAAATAATTTATTTACACACTCAAAATAAATGAAACAGTCATCAAAAAAAGTAGTTCAGAGAGTTTTAGTAAGTCTTCTTGAACTGCTCGATATATAACAGATATCCTGCCAACATCAATCTGTGATGAATTTAGTTAACGTAACTTAATAATGATTTCCACAAACCACTTCATTTCGATGATAACAATAGTTTAAGCTTGTGAAAAAAAATGTCGATAGGTGGTTAAATGTTTTCGTGATTAATGTAAGAAAGATTATAAGGCTAATAAAAACACTGAAGATTTTGTTATGAATATTTAAAATTAGTAGTGAAGGGTCAAAAAAGATAACAGATACGATAAGGAGAACGAACAGAACAAAGTAGCTATGATTTATTGGCACGATTAAAGGTGGAAAACATGGGCAAGAAAAATGAATAAGAGGGGGATAGATAAAAAGGAAGGATTACAAGAAATCACTCACCATGGTAATGCTAGGTGAACTACGAATAGTAACTGTTTGTCACATTATAATCTGACAGGCCGTCACCACTACTTAATTATTATCCATATTATTATTAATGTAATCGATATATAGATATATTAGTGTAAAACGTTGATGAAAAACTAGTTAAAAAGAAATTCCTTCGCTTAAATGTTGTTTACACAAAATGTTTCCATGGGATCTTTCATGCAAATTTTATTATGGTTAAACAATTCTCAGCATAATTTGCACACTTTCCTACCAAATTATTACTTACTTACTTACGCCTGTTAGCCTTCTCGGAGGATCAAAGGATACTCACTAGTATTCTTCATTCAACTCTGTCCTGAACAATCTTTTTTCGGCTGTCTCCTTTAAATGTCTGCTTCCAGCTCTCGACTCAGTGCATTCTTCGGCCTTCCTCTTTTCCGTTTCCCAACAGGATGACAAGTTAGTGGTTGTCTCGTGATGCAGTTTGATGATTAACACATTGCAAGTCCTATCCATTCCAATGTCGTTTCCTGATTTCCTCTACAGCTGGAAGTTGGTTTGTTCTCCCCCATAGTAGGATTTTTGCTGATGGTTTTCGGCCAACTGACATTCAGTATCTTGTGTTCACAGTTGTTTATAAATACCTGTACCCTCACGAGGGAGTTTGAAGTAGTTCTCCACGTTTCAGCTCCATACAGAAGAAGTGTCTTCACGTTTGAATTGAAAAGTCTGACTTTGAGGTTTGTTAACAGTTATTTTAAGTCTCATATATTCTTCAACAGTAGTAATCCTGCCCTTGCTTTGCTAATCCTCGCCTTCACATCTGCATCGAATCCTCCTTGTTCATCGATGATGCTTCCCAGGTACGTGAAAGTATTCACTTCTTCCAGAATTCTTACACCATGTTCGATTGGGCTGCTGCTTATTGTGTTGAATTTGAGGATCTTACTCTTTCGATATGTATGTTCAGGCCTACTGATGCTGAAATTGCTGCTACGTTGGTTGTCTTCACTTGCATTTGTTGGTATTTATGGGCCAGGAGAGCTAGGTTACCACAAAGTTCAAATCATCGAGTCACATCTTACTTGTTCATTGAATTCCGTGCATTCCCTCAAATATGAAGGTTTTCATGATCCAAGCAACCACTAGAAGGAAGAGGAAGGGCGAGAGCGGACAGCCTATTTTGACACCGGTCTTTACTGTGAATGCATCTGTCAGCTGTTCTTCATGTATGATTTTGCACCGTAGTCCATCGTAAGAATTCTGGATGATGTTGATGAGTTTCTCTGGTACGCCGTAGTGTCGAAGACGTTTCCATAGCTATCTCCTGTCTACACTGTCAAACTCCTTCTAATAGTCAATGAAGTTGATGTACAGTGACGAGTTCTATTCAATTTACTGTTCAACGATGATCCGTAGTATTGCATTTCGGTCTGTGCACAACCGATCTTTACGGAAACCAGCCTGTTGATTTTAAAGTTTAGCATCCACTCAGTCTTTCATTGTGTTCAACAACACTCTATTGAAGACCAAATTATAGTTATTTTAAGAAAAACATTCATAAATACACTCGAAAGTCACTATCTGTCATTCATTCTAATATGTGAATTGCTTTTGATCATTTCAATTCAGCATGCATTTAAGACTCAAATTCCAATATATTTGTTTCACACTTTCTACCAATGAATACGAAATGAAGTGAAATATACCATTAATTCAAGTGTTTCCTCTTAACTTCTCTGATATTTATCATCACAAACATTTTTGAATACCGTATGAATATATACAGTTAACCTATACAATTATTCAATTTAAACAAACCTAAAACAAAGTGATTCATTTAAATGTCAGCACAGTTGGACAAAACAAATGGTTCTTTAAGGATGAATATACCGCCAAGTTGATAACTGTCAGTAATAACTTAAACTAGATTTACTAATCATTCACCCGGAATATTAAAAAAAAAATACAATTTTATTAGAACTTCAGCTAATTTTTGTCAGTAAAGTTCACTAATATCAATGTACTATTTTGATGAAGTAGTCATTACTATTCATTTATGATGCATGGATAGATACGATTTTGTATATCAGTTACTTGTTTTGTTTATTTAATTACCGCTGTCAGTTATTTAGCTAATAAATAGATCTTTTCAATGTTTAATATTTAATCCTCTTTTATTATTCTTGTCTCTACTAATGTTTTTGTTAGTAAGTATAAAGTGAAATTAGGTATGTCTACTGTGGAAATCTACTTCTAGAACAGGAACACTTTAAACTGTATTACATATTTACTTAGTGATAACTAAATAAACGTAGATTGGTTGATTAGGTAGGGCCGGTGGGGTGTTATGTCGCACCACTAAAGAAATGTAACAAACTCTCAGAACTGTGTTTTAGAACACTATTTCAATTATTTAACTAAGGATAATGTAAACATTTCGTTTCTATGATTGTTACGTTCCTCTTAGCCTATTCTTCCGATTAGTATATTTATTCTTAGTATATCGTCTCTTACTAATGAACTACAGTTAATTGATTGTGTGCAAGTTGTCCCTATTCACTGCCACTATCTCCTTTGTTCTGCATTAATGTTAGATTCCTAATTGATTTGCTGTGCAGTCTAATTTTATGTATATATACAGGAAAGTATGAGATATAATTTGATTCTGTCTGGTTGGTTTATTGGCTCGTGTTCTTCTTATTCCGGCTTGGGACTCAATGGGCATAGGGCAGACGCACAATTACCGACTAGGCACACTTAATTAGTGTTCGATCAAACAACTAAAGATATTTCGCTTCATAACAAGGGTGGTCGTGGAAGGAGTAGAAGCGCAATGCAACGTGAAAATTTTCTTCATATTGAAATAAACCATTTACGTTGTCTTTGTATTAGTGTTAAATAGTATTGCTTTGTAATGATAAACTGTATGGAGTTCGAGAACAAAATGTTAAGTTTCTTATTTGCTTATCACTACTTTTATCATAATTTATTTGTTAGAATGATGCATCATTGATGTTCATAGTAGTTTCATATCATAAATGCATTCAATTATTTACTATTGACTGTCAGTTTCAATCTAGTTTCATCAGATTTTTTCAGTTAAATTTATCAACTTGAATGTAGTTTAATCAAGTGTTTCTAGTAACAAGCAACTATGATTTTATAACTCACTAGTGAATATCTTAATGCCTATTTCCATTAAACTACCTTAATTTAACTATATTTTTTATAATTAGTAACTTACTAGTAACAAACTTCAAGATGTTGCTAAAATTTCAGTGAGAATTCAGGAGTGGTGGAATTCAAACTTGTCTGAAACGAGGCAGTCATCACTAATAAAAATGAATGATCGTAGAATTATATCACAAATTAATAGAAGTCGGAGTTCTAACACTAAACACTGACCGGCTCAGTTGTATAAAAAGATAGGCATTCATCAACATGAAGGCCTTGCGTTCGCTTTTCCCTTGGAGGAGAGATCGGGAAGGGGGGTACAAACTGTCACTGAGGAATCCTACACTGGGACAAAACAGCTGTCTAATCTTCCCTGGTTTTCACTGGTACCCTACTAACTAAAACTAATACCATTCTTTAAAAAAATATCATAAATCAATGCAGTAGTATTTGACTATTGCTAGATTCTGATTGTATTACTTTATGTCACTAACAGAATAAAGTAAAAAGTAAGTTCTAGTTAAACTTTGGATGGACGTTAATTCACTGAAAGCCTACGATAATGTTATGTTAAAGTGGAAAGGAATATACATCACAACTACATTACATATTTGATATGATCACATAAATTTAGATAGAAAGGGTTGTTTAGAAGATTGATAACTTTTACTTTACAATCAGTTGTAAATATGAGTGATGTACGCACAGTTTTGCTTTTCAACAATAACCATGAATCTAATCCCTAATTCATAAATAGTAACTAAACATTTATGACTTTAGATAGATGAAAGAAAAGGTAATCATATGAAGATTTATTAAATTACTATTGTCTCTATATTGATAGTATAAATTATTGGCTGAATAAAACTTTACATTCGTTAATTGATTTATATTATTGCATGAGGCCAGTTGTATAAGTACTTCACCAGCAGTTTCCCCCTATTGTAGGTTAGAAGTTACCAGAGGACCATTTTACTGAAATAAATCAAGTATGATGTAGTCAAAAAGGCATATATATGTACATAATTATTGTTCATAGTAACTAATTTGTTGAATACAATAAAAAATACCATGTAAGTATATTCCATACTATTGCATCTACAAGTACTTCGTACCTCAATATTTTGCATTCCGTACATTCCTTGCTGATAAACAATGAATACAGATACAAAAACAGTATATAGAACTTTCAGTTTAGTGTGTTACCGTAACAATTAAAGATTTTCTTTATCTTGTTCAGTTTACTGTAGATACTCAATAATCATCTGAAACAAAAATGCTTGATATGAATATGGAAATCACATTCTTATCCCATTGACTTCAAATATTCTAGATTATTTTCATTTGTACGACGAATCCAGAAGGAAGTGAAAAACTTAAATTACAGAGTCAGTGAAATGAAATTCATTACTGAGCTTTGATTATACGAATTGGTCACTGGATGTTGAGTGAATTATTCAAATCTTACGAGACTGACAATCAGTCACGTACACAATTCTATATACAGAAAGGACTCACACATGAGATAGTGGGTATCATCATCAATCTATGTACCTAAATCATTATCCTTCTTAAACACATTCTAACATAGTAATACCATCTCTTATATTGCACTTATTAAACATACACAACAGTTCGGCCACCATGATTAGAACTGACAAGATCACCGAATCGTTGGATGATGTATTTTCAGTGTGAGTAAAGATTTATACTATCTCAGTCGGAACGACTGAAGAGTTAAGCTACCAGCTGTTGTCAGTTTAACAACTAAAAGCTTTACCAACTCTCCAGCTTTTTGTTAAAACTGATAGACATCAAGCTTTGTTTTGTTAATCTAAGCATTAGAGAATTGTAGTTACGTGTTGTTAGTGTCAGGTTAAATGAATAACACTTCAACATTTTGTACAGTATGAAATGATGTGTCAGAACCCGACCGTAGCTGCTACCTTGACATGATGGTCGGGCTTGCCTATCGTGATGACTTAACCGAGCTAAACTGGCTGAAACATATGTTCCTGTAGGTTCTACCATGTCAGGCAGGTCGATTGGAGAACGATGAGACTAAAAGCAGCTACTCAAGGTCTGAGGGCGAAGTCGTACTGCTGACTGCAGAGAGGTGTGACAGCAGTAAGGTATTTCCCTCGGACAACCAGCATCTGCAGCGATGCTGCCTTCTCACAAGGAAGGAGGGGTTAGAAAAGGTCGGCCCTAAAAATGTCACACCTCACCCTACCTCACGGATTTCCGTCTCCGGCGGTAAGGGTGCCCACTAAGGGCTTTTAAGTGCGGAGCTAATACTCAAAAAACCCTTCATAAAAAGGTCGAGCGTGACAGGCCTCAAGCAGTTGTCCCTTGGGCTCTGCAGTCACGCTCTCAGGTCTCTGAGACCGACACTAATCTACCTTCTTTTTCAGGTTCCTCAAGAAACACCCTTCCACGGTGTGGGCAGCCGGGAAGTGACAACCGCCCTCATAACCGCGAAAGCCCAAGAGTCCGAATCGGTCAAAATCAAATCCTGTCTGTTGTGTCAGAAATTTACTCAAGACATTGTCATTGAAACAGGCAAATACATTTTATCTATACTAACTAGTGAAACAAAAACAGTAAGATAATCATTACCATTCAGACTAACTATACGTGGTACACTGTTTCATAAATTGGTTAAAGTAAAAATTGTATAATTGGACGCCGGCTTAACTGGTACTATCTGTTTTGTAAGACCTTAAGCTTCCAGGTTTGATTCTATTACAGAATCGGTGGTGCTGTACTGATGAGGCATCTCATGCTAAGACAAAACAATTGTCCAGTTTTTCCTTTGTTTTCATTAGTAATCAGCCAAGATTTGTCTATGACAAAAAACAACAATATCAAAAGGCGTAACAATCGCACATAGTTTCAGTCACTAACATAAGATGCAGGTATGAATGCTTCCTAGTAAATTTATGTACTCGAATCTTGGTATGTTCATCTTAATTGAGTATTTAAAAATCGATTTGAAAAATTGCCATTAGTCTTAGAATATGCCGATCTATAAATGAACAAGATAGAGTCGATTGGAATTACAATACGAATATCTAAATCAAGTGGCCAGAATGAGTACCTAAATTGATTGAAACTGATTGATATGAAATCTTCTAACTGAATCTACTTATCAATGTAATTGAACAACCGAGTATTTTAGTATGCAGGTTTCATTGACAACATTGAATATTCAAACATAGCAACCAAAATCAAAAATAATAATTGTATAAATACAATGTTAGTCTAAGTTACAATATCATAATGATTACTCATTATCCATTTCATTGTTGCCTACCTAACCCATTTGTGAAATCTCTCCTTTCTAATCATTATAACATTCTAAGTAAGAAGTAGTCCTAAAGAAATTCCTTGGATTTTGCCGACATCATAAAGATAAACAATAAATTATTGATCTTGCTTCTTGCCTAATTCCTCTTTGCTACTGTTCACTTCACGGAAACCATTTGCTTTATATTCAGAAACGTTGATGACAACATGATTAATAAAGGGATACCAACTCTGTATCTAAATAATTATCATTAATATGTACATTTGATGCGTAGTTGTTATTTGATAGTGTAGTTAACTAACAAATTGGTGGAATATGTATAGGTTACCCTTTAAGTCCCTACTGGTAGATTTCATCAAGGTTAATCTTGCACATTACCAGTTGAAGTTAATCACTTACAAACTTTGTTCATCTGAATGTTATGTGAACGATTCTATTAATATCTGCAATAAAACGGTAAATTTGATCAATCTTCTATAAATCACTAACAGCATTCCTCGTCATCAATCAAACATATTTTCTAAGAATGAATATACAGTATTCTCATTTTCCAGATGTCACGTTGAAACACAGATCATACAGAAAATGACGAGGATTCAAGTATAGGAAATCACATATGAACCAGTCAACTTATAGCTACGTCCCTATCAGCAATAGGAGAAATCATGTTATATCACTCATTCAAGCTTTCGAATAATTTGTTGTTACCCTCCTCATTTATTATGTGACAAAAAGCTACTCATTGAAAATGAGTGCACACTATGATTTATAATTAAAAACCTACAACTATAACCTCCAAGAGAATCCGAAATCTATGTACTTAACGAAACATTCTATATTAACACAGAGTTTAAAGGTAGTATGTCTATAGTTGTTGTGATTAAGAGGATTCTAAAGACCGCCAAGGGAGACATATTCTCTGTAACCCTGAGAATGATATTAATAATGCCGACTTTTATTTACAAATGACTCTTCGGGTAATTTGTTGCATCTGACCTCTTCATTATATGTTTATCAGTTCACTTACTCCTATGCGAGTGGGGAGCTTGGACAAGATATATTGGTCTTTTTTGGGAAGAGGGTACTGGAACCTTACTCTGCCTAGTTATGGATAGCCACCAGTTATATCACTATAAGTGTCATTATACAACTTCTTGTCACTACTAGCCAACAAAAACAAAATGATCTTTAAGGTTATCTGCATTGTAAATGAGGATCTACCATAGTTAATAAGTTTCTATCTCTTACATATTGCTGAAGCTTTCGCCATAGGCACAGAGAAACAAAGACTACGTGTACTGATGATGTTAGTTTAATCATTAATCTTACCATAATCTTAACCAGTAATTCTATCAACCTGTTCTTTAAATCATGATTTTATTTTTATTCTATTGTACTTATTCTAGAGAATGTTTTGCTATATAATCCTTTCTGGTTTTGTCGGTGTCTTCTCGGTAAAAACAGCTTTGCTCATTTTTCTATGTTTTCGTGAAAAATGTTTCACTTTATAACTTATTACATATCCAAACTGTAGAACTATTACTGTCAATCTACTACCATGTTTAGCTTGACATATAATACACAGGCTCAATAATTACTCCTTATATATCCATAAATTCAATGTGTCTACGCAATTCATTTCTAAAATCATCTTTATCTTATCTATATGATAGGATTAATCTTGTTTCTAAGATATTTTTCTTGAATTTTATTGGTATGTTTAGATATATATTGCTGTCAATTGAATTTACAGACAAACGAATACGAGAATATATAGTTCCACAGATGGATTCACCGACATAAAACTTAGTCAGATCGATATCTTGTTAATCTGATATTACCAATTGACTTGAGTTAGACAACCATTGATAACCAAGAAGTGCTGGACAGCTGTTTCTTCCTAGTATGTGACACTTCAACAATAAACGTCTATGTTCTCACCGGGGTCAAACTGTAGACCTTGTGGCTCCGCAGGAATAGGGCGGTGAAGTTTCATACTAGGACGAAACAGCTCTCTTCTGCTTTCTTGATATCAATGGTTGTGTTACATACCTACGCCCGCTACCCCTTCCCCAGAGGGGCATAGGCCGCTCACCAGTATAATGGTTGTCTTCATTCAGACCAATTCATTATATCAGATTGACATCCAACTGGTCTCCACAACACCCAATTACAATTCCATGTTGCTCATGAGTATTTTCTATTTTGTGATTTTAATTAATGAAGGTTTGTAATTTTTTCATCGTTTATATCATTATATTTACTGTCTGTCGAAATACGTTACTGAAGGTCTGGACTCATGCTACTGGATCTATTTTTAAGACTTAAGAGTGAATGACACCAAGTATATTTATGTTTGATAAGTCCGAAATAATTTAAAAGATACCCCACAGGTTCCACTACTGACAAAATGTCAGACATAATTATAATCATCATTATTGGTTTCATACAGAGTTTCATTATTGATGGAATGACATAAATTGAGTTAGTGGTAGTAATAATAAAATGAGCATTGGATAAGGTATTCAAATGTAGAAGAATAAAAATGAAAATAGGAAAACGTTATACACATTCATGAGTCTATATCATTACGTAATGGTGATGATTATTAGGCTAAATAATGTACGAATAGATGATAAACTTGATTTCAATGAATGTCCACCACATGAAGTTATTCATTTACACAATAATCACATATTCAGTTATTCATTGTTTTAAACAAACAGTGAATCTTTTATATAATTAAAGTCAACTGTTAGTTTAGGTTCACTGTTTGTTTCATTCAATTTTCCAATCACTAGCTTTCATTATTAAATGTAAGTTCATTTAGTGTGTGCAATGAGTTGTTAACATAGTTTTTCTTGAATTATTCTCTCTTTATGATTCCCATACAGTCAGATCAACAGACTCCTTCACCCTCTCATCCTTCACCTAAGCACATAGTATACCTTCAGGCTAGACTTAAACTACCAGAGAATCAACTTTATGATACTATTTAAAGCCATACAAAAATAGCATAAGATAATGATGTTTACTGTTTATTGAATCAAAATATAGAAACATATAATTTGAAGAATAATGTAAGTAGGAAACATTATGTATGTCAATAGATTAGCAACAGATAATCAATACGATGAATGTCTATCAAAATATTTTCATTCGTCTTTATCAGTTAATGTAACTACAAAATTGGAGATTATACTTTAAGTATACACTTTTTCATAGATGATTTAACACGAATCTTTATTTTGTCACGCTCGAATAAGCCAAAATGAACAACAACGTATTATTGCTGCAAAATAAATTGACTAAAGGAAGTAATAAGTTGTTTTATTTATAAATTCGATACTACGAATTAGTCTGAATTAGATAACCATTGATCACCAAGATGCTTTGGACAGGTGTTTCGTTCTAGTATGAGACTTTTTAAAAGTGCATAACCATGACCCTATCAGAGGTCGAACCCAGGACCCTCTAGCTCTTCGGTGAACGCTTTGATTTAACTTATTTCTGCGATAGTCACTTTTTAAGTAGAAGTATTTGATTAATATTAAATGATTGTTTGTGCACCTAATAAGTAGCTAGTAATAAACTTCGATTATCACATATGAATTACAGAATGAAAAAATGAGTTGCGTTTGTCCGTAGTGACATCAGAATGAAATATTAAACTTCATTCATTCATGTGTTACTCTTCGTGTAGCATAGGCCGCCGACTAATATTCTTCGATCATCTCTGTTCTGGCCAATACTTTTTAAGTCTGCCTTCAATTTCCTGCCCAATATGTTGTTTGGTGCTTCTCCACTCTTTTCATTTGATTTTACTGATTTCAAGTTAGTGTTTACCTTATAACGCAGTTTGATGAACCTTTATCCTATTCACCTTCAGCTTTTATTTCTTAACGTTCTAACCAGCTACAATTTGGTTTGTTTTGTGTTACAGTGAGTTATTGTTGTTAGTATCTGGTGTATCATACAGAGACAACTGTTCATATATCCATTACTCAAACCTATGAAACAATAACGAGCAAATGTTTTATTATTACCATAATCAAATCAAATGTCTTACTTATGCTAATAATCAGTTAATATACTGAAAGTTAATGTGATTTTATTTAGTTTTATTCTATTTTTAATAGAAATATTAATGACTTTAATGAACTTCTTGATATGATTAACATTATCCCCATTATCTTTTCAATAAAGGAAGTAGTATAGTATCATGTAATATGAATGTATATCCATGTTTAATAGATTCATTTCAATAATGATATGGAAATAGGTGATAGAAGTGTTTGTTTATATGTTGAAGTTATTTGATATATTTACATGGATACAACATATCAGTTTATATATGTATACTGTATTACTAAGCATACAATAGTAACATTAAAATATGAGGCAATATGATAATTAAAAATAAGAATAATTAACTTTGTTTCATATGAAGTTAAGTAATAGAAGGTTGAAATGTCAACATTCGTCTAAACAACTTCATATAACAGAATAACTCATCAAAATACTGTAATGTAGCCTTAGTTACAAGGGATAAGGAAGTCAGTATCGTATTCAGAGGAGAGTATGAAGTAAAGTAAAAATTAAAAATTAACAGTCTATAACTCAATACATGAATGGTTTTTAGGGTAACTGAAAATGGTCATAACATATAATTCATAATATAAAAAAGGCGCTAAATATGCACTAAACAAAATTGCACCAAAGTAGGAGTTATAATGTTTAATAGAAAATATAAGTCAATTAAGACAATCATTAATCACCAGAAAGCACCGAAATTCAAAATATCAATCTATGAAAATTACCCAACTGGTCTAATGGTAATGTTATGGCTGCAGAACCAGAGAGTCCTGGGTTCGAATAATGACAGAAGGAGAGGCTTTGGATGCGTACTGCTGAATTGTTTTATACTAGGACGAAAGAGCTGTCCAGTGATTACTGGTGATCAAAGATTGTCTAATTCAAATAGATTCACCATATCAAATTGACATTCAACTATCTCTACAACACCCAAATTCAGAATTTCTTTTAGTTTAGAAGGTTCATTTTACAAATAGAAACAATATAATCAAAAAGAAAACAGTATAATTGTTAATAGTTATAACTCTTAGACGTCTCAAATAATATATGGACTCCCTAGTTTGCATGATCAATGTAACACTAATTTGATATTCATAACTTACCAATAAATAGCAGTTACATATACCTATTTGACAGACTATCTTTAAAAGTTATATAGTGATTACTTCGTCAATGTTATCAGCTTATCTCAGTGTAAGAATATGGTTTCCAGTTTTGATCCGTTTTGATTATCTGTATTCTTAAGATTGATGTCAAAAAAATGAATAACTGTGTCAGAATATTTCGGAATCATTCACCACATGACGGATAGGACACTGTTATTATCATAAATAGCAAGGATTGTCTTACTTTCTACGTACTATGCTTCATGTTCTATGCTATTCCTATGTATTATCTTTGATATTTTTCAATAATTTATTATTCCTACAACGTAATATTTTGTCCTGTTGGTGTACTATATTCACTTCACTTAAAACAAACTACACTAACTCCTGATATGCTGTTTCTTTTTTCTTAAATCTACCGTATTCTTACCAGTTGGAAACAGTTCATATCCTATTTTCAATTGACAGAAATTATCTTGACACATCTATAAAATCTGTTGTTAAGGCATAGAGTAACAATAACAGATCATATGCATATCATTAATTTCATGAAATATGATCCTTGTAAGTTTTTTACATAATCAAATTTGTCATTGGATATTAATAATCTAATTATATATATATATATATATATATATATATATATATATATATATATATATACGGCTTCGAATAATAATGAACAATTGTGAATGAAAACAGTGGTGAAGTAAACGGATATAACGGATATCACTAAGGTTCCTCATTATAGAAGTGACCTAGTTTGCTTTAAGGAAATGAAATTAGTAGGTCAGTCTAAATCACTGTGTGATACTGAAGAACACTTTCGCATATATATGTATATGTAATCTATTACCTGCTAATTTCTTGAAATCATCAACAACACAAGCGACATGAGATTAAGCATATAATATTCTTAGAGCCTTAACTCAGCTAACTACAGAGAGTAATTTCAACGTGAATGGGGAAACCTAATTCCGCAAGCATGCTATCAAACTCTCAACTCATATGTAAATAAACAGTAAAAATGTCCTTTAAATGTGCTATTAAAAATAGGGTACTGAAGAAGTAAATAACTTTATGAATATTAGCGTTCTTCGAAGTAGAATGCACAAATTAAATAAAATCATAGGTGGTTTAGCCTCAAAAAAGAGAAGTTCAAGTTTTCACAAATCAGTTGCGTGAATAAATGAGCTTGTCACGTGATTTCTAATGGGAGGAATCTAGTATGCTCAGCATATATAAACTAGTCAAAATGGTATGGTATGAATAGTTTGCTTATCAATATACACAGTCACGAGTGAAATGTATGCTAACTCATTTTTATTAGTTTATTTTTATTTGTTTAAACGTAACCATGAAAATCGTACTTGTTAACTTCAGTTATTACGAGGTAATCTTCTCAGCAAGCACACATGGCAACAAAAATTCATCACTTTCAGTTAATATCAAACAGACGGAAAGATTTAAAAACACATTCAAATTATATCTACATATCTGCTGCACATGTGTGGTTTTCTGATCAGTAGGCTAGTGGTGAACGCTGTGGCGTCTGATACAAAACAGACTGAATTTGAGTTACATTGCAAACATCACCATCGAGATACAAGCACACCCAGCTGACGAGTACCAAATAGAAGGCAACGTTTGTCCTGAATTACACTTACCAGCCATAATCTAAATTAATTTGAACATGAATTTAGTTAAAAGAAAAACCAAAATAATCAAACGATAGCATCATCCGATAATCACAAATTCTTCACAGAACTGAACAAGAAAGCAGAATTTAGATGACTACGAAGAAATTTACTGTAATTCATTTAATACTGTAAAAAAACTATTTAATTAACAAAATGATAAATGAAGTAACTAAAACATCAAAATCCATAACAACACAACTATTGGTATATACTATCATATTACCTTTATTTAAGTAATATCCTACATATCCTCAACGTCTTTCACTTATTTATCGAATACACTCTTGATAAAGATAAATAATAATCAGACAGTCAGTTTCTTGATATTAAAATGGTAAGAATACTTGATTGTATGCTGTGGAAGTTCATTTACACAAAAACTCATATGGAATACTTAGTTGGCAGATTTTATAGTTAGATACCTAATATTCATTCATTTCATTCAATGCCTGTTACCCTATGTGGAGCATAGGCAATCGACCAGCATTCTCCAACCAACTCTGTCCTGAAACTTTTCTTTCCAGCTCTTCCCAAGTACTCTTCATTCTCTTCATGTCTCTCTCCAATTTATGACGGAATGTGTTCTTAAGTCTTCCTCTTTTCCTGTGGCCTTCAGGATTCCAAATTAGTGCTTGGCTTGTGACACAGTTTGATTTCCTAAATGTGTATCCTATCCACCTCCCCTTCAATATCTTTTCCTAATTTCTTTCTCGGCTAGAAGTTAATTTGTTCTGTGCCTACCTATTAGTAAACACATAATTTTATGTATACCAATTACATCATTAAATCAACCAATTTGTCAATTCAAAACAAAAACAAACTTTAATCTACTGACATCAAAAGCATCAAGAGTTTTATGAAAGTTCAATTTGCTTTTTATTCCTTAGAAAACAGGTCGTTATTCAAAGTAAAAAGATAAAAAATATATTTAATGAATGTTTCCTTTTTCTTTCAATTAATTAATTCACTTCTAAACAGAAAAGAACAACATCAAACACAATGTGTTATTTATATAAGATAAGTACAGTTAGTTCAAACAACTGGTATTTATTTAACTATGAACAGTTGATTGCTCTTTTGTTACACTTTTGAAGTTGATACAACATATAGATAATTTTTAATTGAGTGAATATATCATAGATTGATGTCGATAGGGTACGATTAATGAAAGTTAGAAATCCACTATTAGATGCCAACTTAGTGGTGTAGAGGAATTAGGACACTCGTCGTCAACCTGAAACTCCTGGTGTGGAATCTGGAGAGGGGCACTGCCTGAGGAAGTTCTACACTAGAAAAGAAACAACTCCCCAGTACTCCCTAGCTTTTAACAGTATCATGTCAACACCAATCTATGATATATTTAATCAACTGAAAATACTAATATCTACAGACATAATTATCTCAATTGAATGTAGAAAATTAGTAGAAAAATAAACATTATTATTAGCAGTAAAACAGTTAAAATCTTACGTAATCAGATTAAGAGTAAAAATTAAATTTCAAACTTTGAACAACCTAAACGATCTAATTAAAGTAATTAAAACTAATCAACTAAAATGTACTTATTATTATTCAAGTGTTGACATTGATACCATGACTCAAATTCAGTTCATTTGTATCAAATACTACATCATTCATCACTATACTACTGAGTTGAAACAGTCACATTTGTTCAATGGTTACGTGTATTAAATTGAAGAGTAATTATATTTACTCGTTGATATTCTTATGGATTGTGTTACCTTTCGACAGTATTGAACACATTTTCTCCGTAAAATAGTAATTTACAAGTATAAGAAAGTCAACTATTGTCATAGTTATGAATTATCACCTTATCAATACAATTCGCTTAACATATTGATATAGTGAATGAGATTGAATAATTTCGGTTATAATAATATCGGAGAGAGTGGATATGAATGTTTTCAAACTACTGAATGATTTGGTTAATACTAGAAAAAACTAAGTCTGTATTGCTAATGATTACATAATAGAATACTGTAAGTGTTGGTTGATAGACAGTATTCATTAACAGTTGAATGGTTACACTAATCTAAAAACAATTTAAAAGTTAAATATTTGATAAACAATGAAAGGCTGAGTGATGTAACTATCGTCTTCTGAATAGTTGACAGCTTTTCTATTGTATACACCTGTATATTTTGGGAAATTAATCAACTATCAGTGAAGACTATCAAGAAATTAATTCAAACATTATATGTTGACTTCACAAGAAGTCATTTATTAATACTCAACATATAGTTAATTAGGCTTATCCAACCATAAATCCCAAAATATAATTTAGCTTCAAGTGTTTTTTTCTGATTACGTAACAGCAAGTTATACTGATAGATTAATGAAGGTTGAAGTTTTTCAAATGCTACATTGGGAGATGTAAGAAGAGTAACTAACTTTCTAAACTATTTTTCTAAAAACTGTTACATTTATTTTCAGTATGTGAATATTAATTATTTTGTTTCTATTATTATCTTGTTCCTTACATCTTAACCTTGCTTTAAACTCATGAACTGTCGTTATATTATTTGTTATTCAGAAACTGTAGTCAATTAATTATGTGCCTGTAACCTCAGTTCTTAGTCACTACTGTTTCCCGTTTTGTATAAATGCTACTATCACTATTGTGTAATTTGTGGTTAGGTTATAAGTTTATGTAAATGGACGAATGAAATATAATCGAACCGATTGACTGACTATTTGGTGGTTGGCTTAGTTATCTTGTGTTCTTCATTTTCGGCTTCGAGACTGGTAGTCGAGGGGCAGACTTGTTCGAAAACTGATTAGCAATTATCGAGGTCACACAATATTTTCCATACGCACTGATTGACCGATAATATCAAGATACAACACTAAATTAGGACAAACATTCTTTAGATTGTTACCAAATGTCAATGTTACTCAGAAATGAATATATACACACCGATGTAATCTCATTATTCCCAACAATGTGAAATATGCTTAGTCCTATCTGTTTGGTAGCGTCAGAAATTCACATTTCAGAGGAATTCTACATTAGAACAAAGTAGTTATTCAGTTCTTTGTGATTTTTATGGATATTCAACTGAATTGAATCTGTGATGATAAATATAAATCTCAATAAATCACAATTCATCATTCAAAGATGTACCTTTGATAAAATCTGTACACTTTTTAATAAAAACGAGATTAAAAAAAAACTTTAGTTTAACTGTATTATACTACTATTTATAAGTTAATATCAATCATGATAATGATAAACAATTGAACAACAATGTTTAGGTTAAACTGATTAAAATAAATTGTAAACTACAATGTAATGAGTAAATGTGTATAGTGTGTTTACTTCTAGTGAACTATCAGTTTAGCTTGTATTCAATATTTCATGGTCAATTGTATCTAATGACCTATAAACTAATTGAGTTTTATGCTTAGTTAGTAATGAGTATATATTCACATACTTATCATTGAATAAACTAATTCTAATATGTTTTTTATTAATAAATATTTTATAGTTGAATGAGTTCTTCTTTATTTTTTTTTCTATTTTAGAAAGAAAGTTTTAAACAATAAATTATTTTAAGAAGAGTAAGAATTAAGAATTTGAGTAGAATAGGGTTTTTTATCAGTTGTGTTATAACCTGTCAAAATAGTTTCATTGATAGAATGGAAGATAGAAGGATCTACTTTCAAAAGAATAGCCACAACCAACTACAATCAAATGAATCAACAGGTTGGTAGGATATCACTGAAAATTAGAAAGTACCAAAGCTATATCACATATTTATGACTATAGGAATTCTATAATTAAATGCTGACCCAGTAGTGCAAGGAAGTTGGGAATTTACTAACCTAATGTCCCTGAGGAGTTCCATACTAAGACGAAACATTTGTTTAGTGATTCGTAGTTTTCATTGGTACCCTGTCAACATCAATCTGTGATGAATTCAGTCAATTCGTATGATAAATAATATTAACTTAAAATGTGTAATTATGACTGCCAATAATTTTTAATTAAATTAACAATCTACAGTGGCATATAGTTGAACGGTATACTGTGTGTATTACTGAATACTGTGAGATTAAAGTAAACTGATTAGTTAAAAATGTGAATAACACGTTTATTGTTGTTTTATTTAGAAGGAAGTAGATGAGCTGCACTTCATTTTACGTAACCAAACGTTAAGGTATTTGTTTGATTGAAAACACTAAATGGTATTAGTATCTAATTAACATGATAATCACCTGTATCTATCAGATTGACTCATTAATTAGATTTAACGTTTTGTTAGACACTTTGTACTTGAAAGAGTCTTGAATAATAAAATAGAATAGTTCGATTGTAACAGGTTTTAATTCATACACTGTAGGTTGAAGAAAACTACTTAGTAGTGAAGAAAATTTGTAGCTCAACTAGGATCGTTTTGGTTTTGCTTCGTTCTGTGATTTGGATGGTTTAAGTTTGCAGCTTTCATCGTCATTCTCAACGATTGCATCAGTGTAAACTTTAGCGTAAAGCTTCAATTGCTGTACCCTAACTCAAAAAAATTGTAGCTAACACTATAATGTAATTGTGTTTAAAGTGATAGATACTAAGTTCTAATCACAGTGTTATCATAAGCCTAGTAACGAATATAATAACAATACAATTTATGTCCTATATAGTATATTTATAATGCCAGTTCATCCTTTATTGACTAATAAGATAGAATAGATAAAACCGAAATGATGGAAGGCATAGAATTTTGTTAGTTTATTTAATCATGGGGTTTCTGTTTATCATAAGTGACTTATACCTTATTTGTAGAGAAATGTCGAAAGTCTTATTTAGTGTAAGAACTATGAATAAAAGTTTAATTTTTTTATGTTGATATCAAGAATTGGTCTGAATTAGACAACCACCGATCACCAAAAAGCATTGAATAACTGCATTACCCTAGTAGGATATACCCTAACAGTGCGCATCCATGATCCTTATCACGAATTAAACAAAGGACTCTTCTCCATACGCTTTACCATTCAACACCTGAGACAGTGTCAAACAGTTGATATTTCTAGTTTAGTCAATTTTTGATACGTTAACGCTTATTTACATCAGTTGGTAACTACCTCTCACACACACACACACACACTTGAATTTCAATTTATGATATCAAACTAACATTCAACTAATCTTCACAAGCACTCACCATAAATTTCCTATCCATCATTTATCATTAACATTCATAAACGAAAACTTTCAAATGTATCAAAGTACTTTAAACGTCATTTCTGAATGAAATGAATGAAAAAAAGAAAAAAGAGAAAAGACTAAAATTGCTGAAGCGGCTTCTACAAAACTAAATCAATTGAAGTTTTCAACAGGTTTTCTTTTTAAATGTTCTGCTTAAATTAGAATAAATTAATTAATTTATTCCAATGAAATAAAGTTTTCCAAGTTTTATTATTATTATTATTAATGATCTTCTTTCTCTTTTTTTTTAATCTCAATATTGTCTATTATTATTGAAAAGAATGATTAATAGTTTCCTTTACTTTATAGTTTATCAGTGACAAAAACAGTAAACCAGTTTACGTCTATTATACTCATTCAGTTTATTGTAAGTTTGATTCAAGAATGAAAGCTTCGTTACATAGTAGTAAATAAAATTTTATTTTGGGACTGGAAGGGGGGTGAAGGTGGAGAAGAAATAGAAAGTGTGAGGGTGAGGGGTGATTGTTTATTATTTTAAGATTAAGCATTTATTTAATTTAGAGAAATAAATATGTATATTTATATTTATTTATATTTACCTGTAAGATAAATATACTTATATTAATTATGAAAGTGAAATTTTCTATAATAATATTAAAAGGAAATAACCGTTTATTTTGTTTTACATGAAGGTATACTGCATTTCCGTAGTGTTAGTAGTAGTAGTAGTAGTAGCATTATTATTATTATTAGTAGTAATAGAAGTAACAGTAGTAGTATTGATATTAGTATTATTAGTAGTAATGGTAGCAGCATTATCATTGATAGTGGTGTTAGTATTAATAGTCGTAGTAGTAGTATTAGCAGTATAAGCAATACCAGTGGTGTTAGTATTATTATTAGTATTACTAGTAGTTGTTGAAGTAGTAATAGTAGCTAACAAATGATATATATGTAATGAGGTTCATTGAAGCTGTATTTTAACTACTTTTTCTAAGAAGTTTATGATTTATGTTGAAAATGTTAATTCATGTATTGCTATGACAAACAATGATATCCAATTTGTTACATGCAGATATAACAGATTATTTATAAACAGTAATATATTTATATTGATAATCGATTATGTCAATGAATGCAACGCAGTTATTCTTTCAGAGATTGTGTTACTGACCGACTATTGAAGCAATTTAATCAATAATTTCTCAAATTAAAAATTTCTTTTTTCATGATTACGTAAAAATATGTTGACACTTATCGAGTTGACATTTCATATTTAAGGAATCTTTTTTATTCATTTGTTTAAATGATTGATTATTAACACCTATAAGAAATAAATGACTTGTAAGTTACTTATATATCTACTACTTATATTTACTACTTATTTCATAACTGAAATATTCATGTATCTTATATCTTTTTAAGTATCAACATAGAAATATCAAAATTTATCAAAAAAATTATGAAGTAGATTCTGTTAAATTTATAGACATTGAAATAAAATTCATATCATAGAGTAATTGATCTACAATTATACAGTCTAACAATTGATAACATAATTTAATGTATCAATAAGGTAATGGCGTTAACAATCAATGCATTGAGCAATAAGACGCTTTCGATACAGTTTGCCTGGTGTGTATTCGAGTACATGATTATCAGAGAGTAGTATCATAAAACTATGTTGTTAATCAATCACAATACTTATACTTTATCGTAACGATAATAAGTTATGCATTTCTAATAAGAATTCAGAAGTAATTTAATTCCAATATTAATAATGAAATGAAAATATCACACATTCTATGTGTATGTAAGAGAGAGAGAGAGAGTACATTAAAAGCAAGATCAACATGATTTGGTAAATACAATGAATTAATTGCATTTAGTTCTTTCCATTCAGATACAAATGGCTTAACTTTAAATTAGTAATCTGAATATAACAAAAGGTTATTTATATTAAAATAACTGAATCTACTGACTGAGATGATACAGAAAGTTGCACAAGAAAATATTAGTTACAACAAGGTAGCTAATTTTACAGTTGAATCGTTTATCACCTGTAAGAAAAAGTCATAATAACTTTAAATCATGTTGCTCATGCCTACGATAAAAGTATATTAAGATTATAGAATGCTGTGTAAATTGTTGGATGTAGGATTATCATATCTTAGTTTATTTAATTTGTATTGTGACTGGCAAGCGGAATCCAGGAAGCGCGATTTCGTCCAATTTAGGACTCCTCGGCTGGATGTACCTGCATCCCAATGTTGATGTTCACAGTGGGATTCGAACTCAGTCCGGTTCGTGTCATACGACACCGCGTACACCACTAGACTTCTGAGTCCAGACAGTCACTTGTGAATAATCGCTATATCGAGGCAATCCGCTAAGGATGCACATATAGCAACAGTGACTGACCAGCTTCAGTCTATAAAAAATCAATGAGAATATACAAATTCATCCTAATATCATAGTTTAGTTTCAGTCAGATAACTGTGGCTAAAGAAAACGTAATGGATGTCTGCTTAGATATTGTACGAGATTTCTTATCAGTACGCATAGCTGACTTAATTAGAGACTGGCTGTATAAGTATAGGCTTTTGGTAAGCGCTTGCCATTTGATCATTTGTTCAGCACTTAATTCTTTTTATTTCTAACCTTAGTTATGCCACAATCAATTATGTGTAATTATACACTCGGACAAATCAGTAAGCTGTATACACTAATGAATCACTGAGTTGTGATTTGTCCTATTTCTACTTAAATCTTTACTGGTGATAGAATATTGTCAGTCAAGTTACAATTTAGTCACTATCCTACTAGGAGTTATTCAATCAGTTCATGAAAGTCAATAAAAACAATTTACTATTCCTATTTGCTTCATATTAAGTTGATAAAACACTGTTACCTGTATTGAAATTAAAATATACCAGTAATAATTATGTAAGACTGTAGAGTAGAGCAGTTTGACTGTTAAAATAAGGGCATACATTAACTAAATCTACCTATAACACATTGTTCGAGTCGTAGTTACGTTAGACTACAGCAATCATATATCCATACTGTATGTAATCCTGTGTATATTACTTCAATTGCATGTATATATATTAATAATTAGGTACAAGTAAGATGAGGTATCATTGAGCTCAATTCTATAAAATTATACAGTACCACTTAATTCCAATAAATAATTCAATTTCATGCACTTCTTCAGGCAGAAAGAATGTGTTTCAAAAAAAGTTATTCAGCGATACGTTGAACATGCATACCTCAAAGAAAAATTCACCTATTTAAAGTTGGCTCTGTTCACAGTGACACTTATTTCCTCTGCAAGACTAAGGATCACTACTTTATAAGTTATAAATTTTATCAAACGTAATGTTCCTAAGATCCAAAAACTTATTAGTATTAATGCCTTATTTTGATACGTTGATTTGTGTGCTGTTAGAGGTATGAAGGTGGTTGTCACTTACTGGCTGCTCACACCATGGAAGAATATTACTTCCTGAGGTACCTGAAAAAGAAACTGGGTTAGTATTGGTCATAGTGACCTGGAAGCGCCATCGCAGAGCCCAAGGAACAACTTTTTGAGGCTGATCACACACGACCTTGCTATGTGGAGTTTTTGAAGTGTTAGCCCTGTTCTATAGAAGGCTTTACTGCCAGAGACGAACATCCGTGGATTAAGGTGAGGTGGAACCTTGTGGAGTTGACCTTTTCTAACCCCTTGCTTTCGTTAAGAAGGCAGCATCGCTGCAGATGATGGATATCCGAGTGAAACACCTCAATGCTGTCACATCCTGCTGCAGTCAGCATTACGGCTTTGCCCTCAGATCTTAGGTTGCTGCCTTTAGTCTTATCGCTCTCCAACAGGCCCGTTTGGCATGGTAAGACCTTGAGAAACATGCGTTCCAGCCAATATAATCTAGTTAGGTCACCACGACAGGCGAGCCCAACCACCACGTCAACATAGTAGTTACAGTCGGGAGAAGCTACTGTCGTAACAAATGGTTAGAGACTTTAGGTGATGTGACTCAAAATCGTTCGCAATGGTGCAGGTGCATCCATTTCTTGTCTTCCCCCAAATTCCAAGTCTTTAAACATATCATAATTTTCCTTTTGCTGAATCATATTTTCTTAAATATTGTCTCCGGCCTCTACTCCTTTCTATTAGCACTAACTCTATTACTACCTCCATTACTCTGGAATTCGGTCCGACAATGTAATCTCTATCTGCTAATTAAGGCATGGCAACTTAAACTGATGTACGCATGTATCAAGTTCTACGTTGTAACTGACTAACTGATACGTTGAAATATATAAAAATATCTTTCGTCTCGATATAAAGCTATTTAATAACACAAACCCATACGCCTAGTGAATTCGGATATTGAAAGTTAAGCTTCTGTGGTTAGCTTTTAACATTCACTTATCGCTTGATCCATACTTTTTAATTCTATCAATTTTTTTCTTCTTCATGCTCAGTAAAATGTTTTTGACGTATGAGTGGTGTATTGGGCGATTGAAGATGAATAACTAAGTTACCCAACTATATCGTAGATGAATATTTAAATTACTTTAGTTGTGTGCAACGTAACTATTTTATCCTTCAGATTATTACCTATCCATTACTCTATCCTCCTATTTAGCACATCTACTGACAGTATTTCATATCTCATTTATAAACTACAGTTAATTGGTTGTGTACACGTTATCTTAATTCACTATCACTGTCCCTGTTGTTTTGTATTGATGTTAAATTCCTAATTGATTGTCTGTGTGATCTGGTTTACGTATATATAAAGGAATGCTTAAAAAACAATATGATTCTGTCTTGTTGCTGATCAATCTTATGTTCTTATTTCTGACTTAGGATTGAGGGCAGATTTATAGGAACCGACTAGGTACTCGTTGGCGTTTTTAACTGTAACCTCTTGAGCACCAGGTCAACTCAAAAATAATTGGCCATACCTTCATCAATCGTAACAACCCTTGTGACGTCATAACAAAGTACATTTTGCAAACATAACTTTCAGCTTATATTTGTTATCAACGTCTCATCAATATTGTCAAAAAGATAATACAACTGTAGTTAACCAATTAACTAACCATCTTTCAATAATAATTGATGAATTTATTAAATGGCAACTTGTCAAGTGAACACAAATATTTTCGTTTGTTTCTATGTTATTAGTTTTTATCATCTCTAAGGGATAAAAAATTTTTGAATTTATTCATAAACTTTTATTTTGTACAGTACTGAAGGTTGACAACAAATCGATTGTGCAACCGTAAACGTCATTAATGCATATGATGTTATGTAAATTAGTATAGATGAAGATGTTCAATCAGCACAATAATTCTGCAACGTTCGAAACAAAAAACTGATTAAATAAAGTTTTCTTATCAACTTGTTCTTTATCATTATGACAACACAAGTACACTGATTGTGAGGCTAGTTGACAATTAAGGCTGATTACATAATGATCATATTTGAAAAATGTATGTGCATGTTCACTGTAGGAATCATTCACTTGTTGATTAAAGTGGAAATCGTATCACTGAACGACCATCAGTCTAGTGGTGATAATAAGTGATTGTTTATCACGAAATCTGTAAGTCTTGATTTTGATTTCCAAAAGAAATTGAGAATGTGAACTGTTGAGGAGTCCCGTGCTAAAACGAAACAGTTATTCAGTGTTCTACGTTTTTCAATGATACCCAATAGAAGTTAATTTGTGGTAAATAACATAATCATTTTATTGTTTACAGTGACTATGTAATATTGAAGATCGAAACATGTGTAATAAGATTTGGAAATCAGTTGATTACTCAAATCGATAACAGAAAAATATAAAGGTAAAGAATGATCTTGGAATTAGTATATTGATTATTAGGAATGATTCATCATTATCATCATCACCATAAATGCCTGTCATCCATGATGAACGAAAGCCTCCCCAACAGTAATTCTCATAATATTGTCTACCATAGCATTAAGTGAAAGGGCCAGAGAAAGCAGCCATATACAACACCAATCTTTACTTTGAATGAATTAGTGAGCTTCTCTTCATGCTTGATTTTGTAGTGTAGTCCGTTCTGTCTCTATTTCTGATCCTTCATTCTAATTTTACTGCTATGTAATCGATCCTAATAATCGACATATTAAATACAAACTTACTGTTCAGGTTTGTTTTTTTTGTTATCGATTTGAGTAACAAGGTGATTCCCAAATCAAATAATACACATATTTTGATCTTTATTAAGGAGTTACTATAAAGAATTAATGAATTCCTATAATGAACATGCATTTTTCACACTTAATTATTACATAATTAGTCCTATTTATTAATTAGTCATGTATTTTGTTCTATTGTCATTAATAGTATTGTTATTTACTGAATATTATTTAGTAGTATCGATCTTATCTACAAATGTAAAACTGTGTGTATTACTAATAAGCATTAACAAGGAACTAATTGATAAATGAATATTCGAGAATCATTATCACTTACCTCTTTAATGTACATTGGCTATCTATTAATGTTTTAACAATGAGATTTTCAGCTAAACAAATAAAGTTACAATGAAATCATAGCACATATTTGATTAAAGTATACATCAGTGTCTATTGTCCCTTGTGGAGTTATAGACTGCCGACCACTATTCTCTAATCAACTCTGTCTTAAGCTCTCCTTTACTAGAAAAAAATCCATTTTTCAGGAATTAAAACAGATTGTATTAAAATAAAGAAATTTCAACAATGAATGATATACAATTATAATTTATGATGGAATTCACAGTACTAACAAAATCAATTTCAAATTACCACTGTAACTTATTGATTCATTTGTGTAAAAGATCCAGTCTGAGAATTTATTTGTCAATTTTCTACGAAGAAATGAATTCCATACAAATCTTAAGAGACGTAAAGAAAGATGTTCAACGTAAAGTGTAAAGATCACTAGGTTTAGAGTATTATATCCATAAACAAATCATTCCAAAACTGTATGGAAATAAATACTCAATAAGTCAATGGTCAATAATACGTTATGACTATTCATAGAAAATCCATGTTCAGTTATTTAGAATTGAGTTTTATTTGACTGAGTTCATCACAGGCTGATGTTGTTAGGGTATCACTAAAATTCAGAGAGCACTGGACAACCATCCCATTCTAAAATGGGACTCCTCACCATTATGCACCTTAGGTTATACCCCAGAGGCTATGGGGTTGTGAACGCTCAACCGTCTGTACACACTGAGTCTGAATTCAGTGGTAGAATTTCCCACTACTATCGATTTGTGATTTAACTCGACAATCATCGGTAACTCTTGTCGACGATAACCGTCTCACACCAAGCAAGCCTAAATTCTATCATCCATGACTTAGCATTAAAATCTCAGGAACATACTGAAGTTAATCACTAGTGAACTGATTATTATAATCGAATTAAGGTGGTTTGTGGAGATTAATATTAAGTTTAAGTTTATTGAATTCATCACTGATTAATGTTGGTTGAAACCTAGAGTGTGCACTGCCAAATGCTCCCAGGTTTCTATTGGTACCCTACCAACATCAAACTGTGAAAAAATCAACCAACTAAAACTCAATACCAATCCCCACAATTTAGAATTATTTTCTCGTATTGAATACTTTGTTCCTAGAAAAATCATTTCACCTTACCTATATGACAAACATGGTGTTTAGTGTATTTTGGGGTGGACTGAATTAAACCTGTATATCTCCGCATGAAATATCTAATGACCGATTCACCGCCTACATCATTGTTCAACTGTTTTGATGCTCAGATGAGCATAGATTAAACCTTTAGAAATACTTCAAGATGATAAAAATCATGTTTATCTTGTTGACAACGTTAATTACAAGCTATCAAGTCATTCTCTTTTTTACTGTTCATTCGTTTATTATCATAACTTATCTATCTTTTGTTAAACTCATCAGAGAAACTAAAGATTACTGCTGTATATATTCAGCCTTGACTCGTATTTCTAATAATAATGAGATAATTTACGGAAAGCGTTCAGACTAAACAATGAAACACAAATACTAACATAGACTTTTATTTTAGTGTAAACATAATAGAATATTTCAATTAAGTTAGTAATTTAATTATGTTGTATTCGGATTTTCCCGCTAATTTGTCATGGACTGAAATAGATCAGTCATTGTTGCTGTATAAGCATCCACAGTGGATTGCCTTGATATAGCGATAAATCACAGTTTTCGTCCATGACAACCCAATGGAAAGACCCAAAAACATCCTAATTATGCATAGATACCAGTTGCACAAGTGCTTGTGCACAGTAACTTAATGGTTTAACAAATTGTTGTTTAACACAAAACGAACTGCGTTCGAGTCCCGCTGTGGACATCAACACTGGAATGCAGGGGCATTCAGCTGACGACTCTCAAGCAGAAGAAAATGCACGTCGTGAATTCCAAATACCATTCACAATCCAGCTTAAACAGTAGGTTGGCAATTGTTTACGCCATTTGAGATAAATAGGATTAGCGAATTGATGTATCAATTCCAAAAGAATATTTAAAGTTAAAACTACATGTGGACAACCAGCATATTCACGATTGAATTACACGAATCAATTGTTTGCTGGTTTTAGTTTTCATTACCTATTTTAATCAGTTAATGTCTTATAAATGATCTATTAGAGATGGTAGACAAGTTATGTAGCTCGTAAGGATAGTTTTAATTAAACTGAATTCTTTGAGGTGAATGATTTAATAACCAACATTATCAAATTAGACAACCTTATTGAAGGAAACATCTGACTTCTATCAGAGATCATAATATAACTTAATGATGAACTAGATAATTGTACATTAAATATACTGATCATGTAAGCATTGTTTAATAGTTTGTAATAAACACAAACTTATAATAACATATTCAGCTGCAACTTGCTTCATTAGTAAGACTATATAATTATGAATACAATTTAATTCTTCACTTATGTTCCTTAAGTTCACTTTACTTTGTTGTTTTATTACGCAATCAATTTTTTCTAGACCATTGGTGGATTGGCAGAAAGAAAAGAATAGTTTACTTACGATGCTACGAATATGTGCCTACAAATCTACGATTAAGAGGAATGAAAACACCCAATAATACAATCCTTAAACACCCCAACGACACAGCACAACTAGTTGATATTTTGAAATATTTCAAAGTGTTTAATAGACAAAAGACCTAATACCATGCTAAATTTACTGACGGTATCACTGTCGAACATCTGAAATCTCACTTATCAGTCATTCTTTACCATGGTAAATTAACTTTTATTGCATTATATTATTGTTATTAAGGCTTCTTTAAATACATTTTTCGCTACTGTATCATAATCGTTTCTCTTCAACTTAGATTCCATTCGTTATATCACTGTTAATACTTTGGATATTCATTCCTTTTGATTATGCTATTATGTCACTCATCTAATCTTAATTTCAATGCCTGAGCTTAATTTATATTAATCTTCCTCTGTTGTCAACTGTTTATTATCTCCTTGATTATGTAATCACTTAATCTCTGTCTACTACTTTGTTTTGTTGTCATGATAATCTGTCGCATGTTACATGAATTTGCAACATTCAATTCAGCATATTATGTTAACAGATCTACTATGTTAATGTGTTTGAAATTTCAGTCAACTTCATCTTTGTCAGTATGTTAAACATTTTGTTTTAAATATTAATTTTAACATTATTTCAGGTTGTGCGCAGCTGACGAAAGACCACTGGAACGAAGTTTATTCGTTGTATTTTATGAAAGTTGTTGTTTTTATTCATTTAAAATCAATAAAGGGAATAATATATATAAAAATTTAATGGTTTGTTATCGATTTTACGTATTCATTATCAAAAGCTCAGTTCTTCAAAATGACTAGTTGCATAGTGATTACTGTATTCCAATTAAAGTTGAGTTTGTTCAACAAATCATTTAGTCAATTTACTCATTTCTCCAGTTCTATCCCGCTGCGATGCAATGTAGTGAAAACTCTTACTCATCGTGAAAGATGCATGGTAAAGGAATTAATCATCCTTTGTAATATGCTTAGTATAAAAGCCTATCAACACAAATTTATAAATCAACGTACCATGAAAACATAAACAGAATCAAGATACTCAACAGCCCCTTAGGAGTCGTTTTTCTACAAATTACAGCTCCTAGATGATAATATCAGTACAATTACGACTCAGAAAATACTAAAAGTAAGATACAGAAGTAGCTTACTGCAGTCGAACTTCATACTCTATTAAACTACGCTAATTTGTTATGACTGACACGATAGTAATGCTCCTGAATACTATCTAAGTCCTGTTCTAGATAGATGGTGAGTCTCAAACTTTAGTTGACCGTAACTGTATTATTCCCAGTCAGCCAGTTAGAATAAAAGACACGCCGTCTCGATGCGATTTATAATTTCACCACTGACAACGGGATCATACAAAGTCTACAGTAGTACAGTAGATTATACAAACAATAGATAAAGTTTTACTTCTAGACGATATCATCTCCTAACAGCAACACAAATGAGCCGCTTGGTCAATTCTAGAACCAATATCAGTCAATAACGGAATTCAATCTCACTAAACAGCATTTAATAGTACCAACATACTATTTTTCTTGACAGATACCCTGTCATAAGGACCGAAAATATGGATAGGCTCGCTAAATCCACCTAATCCATGTGTAATTATCATTTGACTGCGTTTGTGGAGTCAGTTACACTGGATGTACGATAAGTTAAGTTCGTCGTAGAGTTTCCAAACATCACTCAGCATAATTCAGTGAAAGCAACTACGACAAGAAATAGCTCTACATTTTCACACTTACTTTTTCACGAAACATCAAGTTGATGTAAAAATTATTCACTGAATATAGATCGATTTGCCATATGGTTTACGTCTACACCTTTCACACATAAGTAAAGCAGTTGATACCCACCAATTCAAACCTGATCTATGTGTACGTAAGAAATTCGTACAATATCTTACCTTGCCTTGGCCATTATAATAACCAATACTTGGATGGTTTGCGTATGACTTATTACTCCCACCCCTTTTAATACTATCATTATAGCAGTTTTGACTTTCTATATAACTCCTAAAGTTAATTATTTGTATTCGTCAAAGAATGATGTTAGTTTGATACCACTAGAAATCAGAGAAAACTAGAAGACTGTTTTATCCTAGCACGGAACTATATGTAGATGTATCAATGTAAAGGTTTTCTAAATAAAAATTGTTTCAATTATTGAAAATACAATCTACTTAATTCAGTAATATAGATGCATAGTCATTCACTTAGTCAAATAAATGACACCTTTTTAGAATAATCGAGGAAGACCGTTGCATTATTAGATCAGAATGAGAACGTATCAGTGAAGAAGGAAGTTCAATCTTTGATCTTACCACGGTCTTGTTTATTTCCTTCCTTTCATTTTGTCCTTCTTGTTTCTGTTATTCTATGTGTTCAACAAGTTATTATCATCACTTATTCTTCATCTTCTTAATACCTGTCAATCGTCTATTGTATTTTAAAGACTGTCATGTTGATTTGTTACAATCGTTACTCGAGAAGTTATGTATTAATTTTGACAACTTTGTTATGTGACCATTCAATACTACTTTAGATGACTACTTGAAAAAACTGATGATGTTGATGAACACCGCCTCACTTTACTAAATACTGGAGAATATGACTACTTTTTGACAACTTTATTGAATAATGAAGTAAACCTACATTTTATTTTGCTAAATCTACTAAAACTACGAATGTACACTACGAGTAAATGACTTCATTTAGAAGAAAATGTTCTCTAGTGAAACATTTTTATTTTGACAAATTTTTTTTTACTAAAACTAATTATATTTGATTATTTATTCATTACCCTGAAGTTATTTTATGTACTTTTATTTATTAATATAAACACAATGATTCCACAGTGATTATCTATGGATATACTACTACTAACACTACTACTACCACTATTACTACTACTACTACTACTACTACTACTACTACTACTACTGATAACAATAATACTAGTAATATTCATTTCTTACTATAATACAAAACGCTAGTAATGTTATACATTATATACATGTATGAAAGTATTTAGTTACAGAAGAGAAATAAATCTACAAAGATTAAAGACAGTGATCAAAGATTAATACTATACAAAGGAAAAAAATAAACTGAAACCAGACATCTTACGTAAATGTGTATTAAGTTGACAAGAAAAGAAAGAAAAAAAGAAATAACATGAAGTAAACAATTAAACTATTAACAATAATTTAGATTTCTCACAGCAGGCTATCGTTTTGTATTGTCGTTTTATTTTTTAATCAGTTAAACTAATAAACATTGATAGGAAACAAAAAAAAAGGGATAAAGATATTGAAGTAATCTATATAGTTTATGTTTAAATCAATAAAATAATTACGTAATATTGCTGACAGTTAATACACTTAGTAAATACACTGAGTATTGTGATATATTAAACAAGTAAAGATTGTCTTAATATGTAAGTGATAATGACAATTAGGATTAGGATATAGGTATTTTTTGTATTGATAAGTTATAAATAAGACTATAAAATACTACTTATCATGTAGTTTAAATACGAAACTGATTTGACTTTGTTTACCAAGAATTGATACTGAATAGATATTTACTCCGAGTACTGGTCTCTTCAGTAGTGTGCATTCAAGATTTCATCACAGATCAAATCTAGAACCATCTACCTCTGCTGCGAATGCATTATCATCATATGCTGAATCAGCTTCAAACGATTGAAATTTATAAATCAGTTAATTAGCTATAAGTATGCACCATTTTATCCTTTACGATTGGTAGGTAACTGCATAACACTTGACACACAATCTACTGATCACGTATTTACACTGGAACTCCAGAAATTACCTTGAGAAGTTAGTCACTAGTAAACTAATGTAGTGATTCGTGATATCAAATTTACATTCAACAATCACCACAATACTTAATCATCATTTGTCTTAATTGTTATGAAGTAGATAAGGTAAACAAAAAGAACTGCAATAAAGTTACTTACCTAGTGAAATAGTTTGTCTTTGTATGGATAAAGTCAAAGAGTTTGAGATAAAGTCAGCTTATAATGTATCGAATAAATTTGATGGAGTTTAACACCAATTGTTTTTTACTTAAAGCGGTCTTTAGATTTGGGTCATATTTATTTACTTCTTTTGTTATGTTCATTCAGTCTTTTATGGATAGACTTGAATATTAACAACATAGTTTGCTTAGTAATTAACAACGGATGTAATTTATAGGGGATTCAGCCATCGATAGCATTTCATAACATATTGCTATGTATCAACAAGTTTTAATAAAGGGTGATACAGTATAGAGTAAATTTCTAACAACAGTAATCATTACCTTACTCTATTAAGAAACAACAAAAAACCATAAACCTAGTTTGAATAGAATTCATTCAACGAGCACCAGACGTGTCGCTACACAGTAACCAATCAATGTGTACATCACAGTTTTAAATGGGGTCGGCTTTCATTAGAACAGATAAATGATAGTAATTATAGTCTGTAAAACCGGATGACCTGGAATCAAGTGCGTAGAGTAGCAAGAGTTTCAGATACACCCTGCTGACGAGTGCTAAATGCCACAAAACCTAGGCTCAGGGTATTTTGTCAATTAACCCCCGCCAATTATGTAAAGCGACTTGACCAGTAGATATATTAAACCTACATCGATAGATTCCGATCAGCGCTATAAAGGACTTGACAAGCGTTATACTGATCACTACACAGTGATCAACCAATGTAAAAATGCAAGTCGATAAATTTTTATACGAATTGTAAACTTTTGTTTTACATTAACACTTGTATGACTTAGTTCATTAATATATTTTGTAAAGTTGTAACTAGATGATGTATACATTCCGTAACACTTAGCACACATGAAGTAACTTGATGAAGTAAATAATATACTGTTGACGCTGATACTAAACGTTATAGAGGCAACTAAAGAGTAACTACAAAAGTTTGCATTCGTCACAGATTGATGATAGTCGGGTAACATTAAAATTCAGTAAGCACTAAACAGCTGTTTTAATCTAGTATAGGACTCCTATGGAGTGCACACCCTTAATTCCCCTTCGAGGGAAATAAAACACACAAACTTCAAATTGTCCAAAACCTAACCGTCAGCACTACTGGGGTGGCGCTTAGTCATGGAATTCTTACTTCCATCAATTTATAATACGGCACGACGATCACTGTTAATAGTGTTTTACTCCGTATTATGTTTGGATGCTACCAGTTACAACTTCTAACTAGGACTTCAGAAACATTCTGAGGTTAATCACTAGTGATTAAATGTGAAATGAGGTAGTATTGTGAAGATTGATATTAAGCTAAATTGTGTCTTCATCACACTATATTTGCTTATTTTATCATTCATGAGATAAAAATTCATAGTGTCTATTGTAAATGAACTTGATGATTACTGTCACTGTTGACTGTGTATTGTGTTCACTTCAATTTACATCATAGAGATTACTGTTTTATTGAATAATAAAACCTCAGAATAAAATCAGTGACAAACAATGTAATGTTATATTTAATTGTAAACATGATTACATTCTATACAGTCGATTTGGATTTTATCATTTCATACAAATAGAAAGTAATAATGATTTAGTGTCTGATCCATAACCTACCTAAAACGTATTGAAGATATTCAATATGACATTATGAAAAAAATAAAGATAATAATGAATTCAATCAGCAGATATATTAGCCTATATTCAACAGTAATAAGTAGTTAATAACAACAAATGTGTTTTGTGTATCATGTTGTATAACATAGATTCTGGCATATGTATGCATCGGTTCACGTTGTGATATATTAAGTACATAGCATGATTAACACTAAATTACTAGAAATAGTTGTTAATTCAATAGTAGTGTGAAAAAGGTATGGTCATATAGAATAGGTACAAGGAAGAAGAATTAGTTTTTGGTAAGACATAAAACAATTTTGTGCATACAATTTGAAGGAAAACAAAATGAATTCACGTTCGCTAATGTGGCCGATTCTCAACAGCATTATATAGAGTCTTCAATCATTCTTACGGCATTCGTGTGAACCCCAATCAAGTAGTCTGCATCTACCAACACAGATCAGATCCACAGCCTGTGACTTCATGGCGTGATATCGAATTGTGGTTTAGGCGTCCTCTGACTATCATCTTACCATAATATATGTCCTAACGCATATCGAGGGAGGCTGTAGTTCAACATCGGTAATACATGTCCCAATCATCTCAATCGATGACGGTTCGTAGCTTTATTAACTAATTTGCCATCTTTTTCGAATACTGTAGGTGCAAGATAATTACTGCCAATTCACTGATAACATGAGCGATGTTTCGAAGACACTGGTAATCAAATACCAATAACCTATAAGTGTCATCTACTCTTATTGGCTGCGTTTCATATCCACACAGTAGGACAGAGTATACTGTTTTGCAGTATGCTCATCCTTTTGCTAGGAGATACATACACCGTTCACGCCATATTTGACGCAAGTTTGCAAAAGCTAAACAGTCTTTAGAAATCTGCACCGATATTTCGTTAGATATCAACCCATCAGCACTGATAAAACTTTCCAGATAAGTCAACTAATTGAGCACTTAACTACTTCACTCCATATCTTTAATTATTGTGTCAACAAACACCAGTTCTGAAGCATCAATTCACACTTAAAGGGGAAAAACTCATTCAAAATATGTTTGCCTTGTTGAACACTGCTATTAGAAGACCGTATTTTATCTGGGTTATCACTAATCACGAGTAAGTCATCTAGGTATTCTAAACCAACCAGTGCATCACCTGCTGGAAGATTAATTCTTAAATATTCAGATGATGACAGAGGTATTTCCAGTTCTGATGGACATCTCTTGAGGTTGTAAGTTCAGAAGACAATTCGTTATATATACTAACTCAATTTTTGATAACCGAGTAAAGAGTCTTTAAAAAATTTAAATACTTTCAAGGTACACCTTTCAATGACAAAGAGATCTATAAAAACTTTTGGTTTAGAGAGTCAACCGCTGCTTTCGAGTCAAGAAAAATCATAACTGAAGAACGCCAATTAGTTTATCTGCGTTTTAAAACTATAAGAATAGTGAATATCTAGTCGATGTAACCACAACCAGGTCTATGACCAGCCTAGTTTTCTTATATTTTGATTTTATAAGTCATAGTTACGCGTCTGACGCTTATTTAGGCCAATATTTTAAAAAATATATCAGTTAAACTAATTAATGGTTATCACAAAATGATTTTAGTCCTTTTGATGTACTGAAGCGATCGACGAAAATTGGTGAGAATATTTATCTTATTTTGATTGTTCCAACGAGTAATTTGCTTGATAAAGGGCAATCAAATAGATCCCTTTTTATTACAGCCTATATTTTGGATTCTACCTGTTCAATAATTTCATCAGTTTTAAAGTTAAATCGCACGATTACAGGCTTTTTCTCAACCGCAAAACGTCTGATTATATCTTTAATTTGAATTGCGACTGGCAAGTGGAATCAAGACGCACGTTTTGCTCTAGTTAGGACTCGGCAGCTGAATGTACCTGCATCCCAGTAAAGATATCTGAACTCAGTAGCCTAGTAGTAGACGCGATGGCGATTGGCAAGAAAAGAAATGAGTTAGAGTTCGTGTGTGAACATCAACACTGTGATATGGGCTAACGTACATCCTGGGTTCCGCTTGCCATGCTTGATAAATTTGATAATATACATCAATCAATTACGTTTACTTTAGGACAGAAGATACTAAACTGAACAATATATGCACTTTTATAATTTTATACCAATGAGATACAAAGTGAATTTGACAAAATCTTGACTGGCTTCTCCAAAGTAATTTACTATGGTGACACTATTAATAAAGACTTGAATAATATTCATCATGTTCATAGCAACAGTGGATATGCACCATATTTATAAACAAACATATGAACTAAACAAAAATAAAACCGACACCAACAAATGTTTCAAAGAAAACAATGTTGTTGCAACTCATGAATCATACAACAAGTGAGATATTAACATAACAATAGAGAAAGACTAGATTAACGATTCAATCCGGTTATTTTGACTATATACAAAAACAGATTACCAGCATTTCCCACAGCTCTGTGCGTTTAAAAAATTTTCCTACTTTCACAGAACCTATTTCTTAGGACACAATTCAACAAGTTTATCTTCTCACATAGTTACGCAGCAACAACTAAGAGTAGTTAAAAGTTAACTTGTGAGCATTCGTGAATTTAAATAAATTTCCCAAAACTAGGCATCATATTTCATGTAATACACCATGTGGTTCATGAATTAGTTTTATAAACACACATCTAAAGCTATCAGTATTCACATACACAAACTGGATTCAAATGTTCAAAAAGTGTTGTGCAGCCACATTACTTTGAACATTGCCGTAAATTGTATTCACGATTTCCTTCCAGCTTTTGTCCTATAAATCATATGTCATGTAGTCATGCATAGTTAGATAATTCCAGTATTCTCATCTTAAGTTATACGCGATCAAAGTATTTTAAAATTTATCGTATTAGGTTTTATGCAATCTGCTGGACTACGTATTTTGACTGTAATTATGTTTTCTTTATTTCTTTCTTCAATCATTCAATATAATCACCATGAACACGTGTATAAATAGTTCACAATTGAAGCTGTTGTGTAACACTCTTACTTGTTTGATATTACACCATTAAATCAGCTTAAAGTTCTAATGAAAAATTAACTGAAAAGAAAAATTTCTCCTTTCCACCCCCACACCCTTGTTTTTATCTAACAAAGAACTTCATTGAAGTGATCTATCAGCATAGTTTTTAAAAAATTAGTTAACCTTTGCGAAATTAAGATAGTTAACAGGATACATAATATTGAGTCATGTAGACTAGTAACCATATTGGAACATAGTCAATAGAATTGTATCAGTACTCAGAAAGAACTAGATAAATATAACACTGAGTCACTACTCAGTGATAAGTCAATTTCTATCAAATGCTTATATTTTTACAACTTTCATCTTTAACTTTATACTAAGATGAAGTTTTAAGAGAATCATCATGAAGTATTTATAGAATCAAACGAATTGATAGTAAAGTATGAAGAAGTTAATCAACCACAGTACATCACTTTTAACTAAGTCGTAATTACTTAACTTGTTAGTTCTTTTAAGCAATTAAAATATTTTTAATTTGATATCGCAACATCAGGTTGCATCACGAGACAAACATTAGGTTAAAATCCTGTTGGGAAACGGAAAAGAGGAAGACCAAGGAACAAAGTGCGTCGAGGATTGGGATCAGACATTAAAAGGACGAACAGCATGTGGAAACAGTTGGAAAGGATTACTCAGGACAGAGTTCAATAAAGAATAGTGGTGAGCGACATATACTTTTTGGGAGGGGTAAATGGAGTAAGTAAGTAAGTAAGTAAGTAATTCGATATCGCAAACTGGTCTAAAAATAAGACAACCATTGATTACTAAGAAGCTCAGGACAGTTGTTTCGTCATCAGTGCGAATGTATAATTTCGCCAGGGATCGAACCCAGGATGTCGAGTTTGAGACAGTTGTCCTCTGATTACAACTAACTGTGTTTGACATATCAGCTGATGGGAACCAGTTTAGTGATTTAACAGTAAAGCGTTTACGGCGGAGCCTGATTTTTTAGTCTCTTGTACAGTCGTAGGTACTCATAGCTAATAAATCCCATACTAAGACAAAACAGCTGTTCAGTGTCAATTCCTAGTTGTCATTAGTAATCTAATTCATACCAATTCGTAATATCGAATTAACATTCAATAATTTCCACAATACCTAATTATAATTAATACAACGATTAGTTTCTTGCATTATATAATGCCTACAAAAAGGTTATACAGTAATTTTTTTATTTTCATATATTTTTTCCTATGCTTAAGATATGTTGGTTCCATAAACACTGATTATGAGTTGCAATTCAATTTGGTTATAATAAGATATATTACTTAACCACTTCAATGATGTTTTTTTTCTCCAATTAATTAACTCTCAGTAATTACGAACTTATAGTGTAAAATAAGTAGTAGTATTAGTAGTAGAAGAAGAAGTAGTAGTAGTAGTAGTAATAGCAGTTATAAACTATATTTATTAACAAAAACCTTTAGATTGTTATGAATAAATTTGTAAAACGTGACGGTGAATATGAATAACTAGGTGACTATATTCAATGTAATCACATCATTAATGAATAAGGCCTAATATACTGTTGAATGTAGCATAACGTTTGTAAATTCAGTACTAAAATCTTGCAAAAGAGATTATACAAACTATTATTCGCGCAAAATAACTTTAATTTAAAAAAAATCTGTAGAATCTTCTTTAGTAAATTGTAATTTCTAGAGATTGAACAGAACGCATGAAAAACTGACTGTTAATATTTTTACCCTACGCAGTGTTGGAGCACCGTTATATGCAATTCGGGACAATAATCATTGTGTTTCTTGATATTATGACTTACTTCTATTAATTGAACACGACAGTACTCTTGAAGTGTCTGTTGGTAAATGATGTTCCTGAGAAGAGCATTAACATCCTAAAGGCTCTGTACACAAAAACCTGCGGTAAAGTAAGGGTATACAACAGACTTTTTTACACTGTTACAATCCATCAGTAGGGTTAGGTAGGGTTGCCCAATCTCAAAACTTACCTTGAACTTTCATACAGACGATGTCTAGGGAACAATTCTGAACGAAGTACGTGTTGGTGATTTAGAGTTTTATTTAGTCGAAAACTTTTTGACACTGAGTATGCAGATGAAAACGCCTTACTGTAGAGCGGCATAAAAGCTATCCAGTTTGCACTTAACTTGCTAACAATTTGTGTCGACAGACACATAATTCATATTGTACTAAACATACTGTTTAATAAAGCTATTATTATTATTATTATTATTATTATGGCATTTACTTTGGTTCTTCAACATACAAACTACTTCCGCAAGACCAGCAGAGATTGTACTTGCAGTTATATATCTCTCACCTAACGTTTAGAAATAGTTAAAATGATCTTCCATCTCTGTAGTTCAGTCACAAGTGTGGATTATGGTATCAATCGGGATATAAACGAGATCTGTTTATGCGAATCTGGTGATATGAGTCTGGCTGCTAGAAATCGAGTCCACAACGTTTCGGTAGGAGTAGTTCTACTATTTGTTTATGAAACCTGGTCTTTACAAGATAAGCATGTGTGGCGTTTCTCTGTGTTTAAGTATCGTTGCCTTCGAAGAATTGCTGATATCCTAATATGTTGGAAAATTTAGGAAAAGTAACCACATTTCAGAAATATGTCGCAAATGAATATTTTAATTACTTTAGTTATGTGTTATGTAACTATTTTATTTTTAAGATAATTATCTAACTCCGCCTAAAGCCTCTCTAGGGTTACTGTCGGTCCCAAGCCCGGATAAAGGAGGAGGGTTGGGCGTGGGGTTAGCAGCCCCATCCCGTTAAACAACAACCTTACCTTAAAAACGCCTACAAGTAAAAGCCTTTATAATCACTATAACTCTGTCCTGGGAGTTGGGAGATCTCTTATGACGCCTCATGTTGAAAGCCTGATTTTATTAGAAACCACAAGGCCGATGTCGCTTCTGACAACATGAGCAACAATTAATATAGGTACGTGGAACGTCCTCACGATGTGGGAGACAGGGAGAAGCATGCAAAATGTCGGAGAAATAAAAAGATACAACCTGAAGATACTTGGAATAAATGAAACCCATTGTCTGCAAGCTGGACAGCAACGATTATCCTCAAGAGAAGTACTTTTATACTCCTGTCACAAAGAAAAAAACGCTTCATACACACAAGCAGTGGCACTGATGTTGTCCCATAAAGCATGTGAAGCCCTTATAGAATGGGACAAGACAAAGAAGGAGGGGATTACAATGAATGTCATCCAATGCTATGCACCCACTAACGACAGCCACGAAGACGACAAAAATCAGTTCTTCGCAAGGCTGAAGTCAACCATCGATAAATGCTCAGCCAAAGACCTGACCATTCTGATGGATGACTTCAACGCCAAGGTTGGATTGAAGACATCATGGGACGACATGGACTGGGAGAAAGGAACGAAAACAGTGAGAGGTTTGCAAAACATGTGCCTTCAACAAAATGATTATAGGTTGCACCGTATTTTTCCACAGACGTATACACAAAACTACATAGGTTTAACCAGACCACATTACGAAGAACCAAATCGACCACATCTGCATCAATAGGAAGTTTAGAAAGACCATGGCAGATGTAAGAGCAAGGAGAGGAGCTGACATAGCTTCAGATTATCATCTGGTGGTGTCTAAAATGAAACTGAAGCTTAAGAAGCACTGGACAACTTGAGCAGCAGTATCACAAAAGTCTAACACAAACCTTCTCCGAGATACTGACAAACGCAACGAATTCAACATAACTCTCAACAACAAGTTCCAAGCATTTTATGATCAACTAGAAGAAGTTGAAACTAATATGGAGGAAAATTGGAAAGAAATTAAGGAAACAATAACTTCAACATGTCAGGAGATTTCAGATCGCATGAATTAACGACATAAAGAATGGATTTCTTTTGGTACTCTGTACAAAACCCGAGAAAGGAGGAGCAGAAAGTTGGTAATTAATAACAGCCGGACAAGAACAGAGAAAGCCAAAGCCCATGCCAAATACGCAGAAGTCAAAAGCAAGTAAAGACGAATATCAGGTTAAATAGACGCCGTCACTATCGCAGTCTCCTTTGTTTTGTATTGATGTCAATCCTTAAGTAACTGACTGTATGGTATGGTTTATATATATATATATATATATATATATATATATATATATATAAATAAAGGAATGCTTGAAGAAAAATATGATTTGTCTGGTTTATTTTTTAGCTTGCAGTAATCCTATTTCTGGCTTTGGACTGAGTGGGCATCGAGCAGGCGTGTATGGAGCAGCTAGGCGCTTTCTTTGGTTGTTGTAACATCATGCCCACAAGGTCATATCAATTAATTGGTCATGTTTTCCCATCACAACCTGTTTTGACGTTATAGCCTATTCAGTAGTTTTATGTCAGTAGTGCTAAGGTTCGGTGATGACTATTGAAGTGCGATGCTGATAATTTAGTTGTTGTTACTATCTTGAAACACCAACCTCGGTGGTTCGGTAATATACCACAAATATCATCTCAGTGGCTTTCATATAATGCAGTCTTTGCAGATCCTGATGCTAGGTGAAAAAAGCGTAGAACCCACTTTATAGTATAGTGCATTCGAATGAATGTAAAATGTAGAGGAGTGGCTCTTGTCGATCCATCCCGACTCCCTTGTAATGGTACTGAAGATAGTGCAACTCAGTAACTTGAGACTCAATTAGATATTCCTGAGAACAGAAACTACTGACGATCTTCCTTTAGTTTCATGATATAAACGTGATGTGTGGTGCCTTCACTCATTGGAGTGAACCATATTTTGAATGTATTTTTATTCGAACTTTCTTGTAAGTTCCTTGTCGTCTAATCAAATTTTTTGATTTTATTATGATTCCCTTCTCTTCCATTAATTTTTTTGCAATATTTTGTTTCCAGTTGTGTGACGAATGCAGTTTGGAAGTCCATTTGTACCAATTTTATTATTTTTAGATAAATAAGTAAAGCAGTGATGTCAATCAGTCACTGGGTATTCCGGTATTTCTTTTGAAGGTTGTGCTCACGTTCTAAGGCTAAGAGAAGATAGTCAGTATCTTCGTTATTAAATAACAGTAAAATAACAAACTACAAAAACTCTTCAATTTCTTTAAGTCACTTAATACGCTCTAAAAACCAACAGGAAAGGTATATCTAACTAAGTAACATGATATTTCTTTATCAGAGACTTAGTAACTTAGTAGATTAAACCTAAAAGAGCAATTTCACGTGAACTTATAGAGGCCACATTTACCTTTGTTCATACTAATTTACTTATAGTACATTCTAATGTTGGGATGTAAGTTAAAAGTGTGATTGAACTTCATTGCAGCTATATACGAACTTTTAATCTTTGGGGTCACTAATTTGATTGCATGTTGGGTTTCTCGTCAGTTCCAATTTATTCCTACCAAATCACAAAACTTCACAACAAAAGTGTTTATTTGAAAACCTCAAAGCCAAAGGAAAATGAGAATACTTCTACAGAATACACTGGGCAGGAAAGTAGAAGCAGTTATGAAGAGACTGAATTTCACTAGGGAATAACTATAAAGGTGATTTGAGGACAGAGTTAGTTTGAGAACAGGATCGTGGTTGGGTATCTCTGCTTCACTAATAGTAAAAGGTGGATAAGTGAATGAAAGAAAGCATAAAAATTAACACTTTGTACATTCTCATACTCTTTTACTTTTCATTATCCTGACCATCATTTAAACATATAATAATCGTTTATGTTCAAATTAAGTATTATATATCGATTTGTTTTGTACTTACATATCGTCGACTTTGTCTTAACAGGCTAAAACCAATGTTCTGTATTAGTATAAGATGTCTTCAGTGTTCATCCATAAGCCCACCTGGGATTAAGCCAAGAATAATTCATATGTCAAGGAGAACATGTAACTGTTGAATGACTTAGCCGACACCCAGTAGTTGGCTTGGACAAATTTGTGAAATATATTGCAAACTGACTGAAGTTAGAAATATTAGTCGCTGGATGCCGTTTAAATGTTGACCTCAACATCTGAAATATCTTAGGCTCAATCACTCATGGATTTGTGGATTCGCATTACTGATAAGTTCTATAAAATAAATAAACAACTTTCTGGTACTTCTTGGGTTTCAGTTGTTGTTTAACGCAGATTAATCTATTACATCAGTTACGATAAAATACCATACAACATTCACTTCACTGATTTCATAATAAAGTTTGTTTTTTTATTGAAATTGGATTTTATTGTCATTACTTACTTCATATTTAGTACAGAACCTAAATACTCAACATTATTTCCTACCAATTACTTTTAGAATCAAGTTGTTTATCATACTAGTAGCAACAATTTAATATGAACTCTAAGAAAAGATTAACAAAGCACTTAAGATGAATGAAGTGGCACTATCATTTTATGTCATTAGGTTCTAATCAGTTGTACATAACCTCGAATATTTCATAATCAAAATTATAAGTCAACAATGACATATTTTATAAGTGATACTAGGTACTTCCGTGATACTCCGCCCGCAGCTCTTCTAGGGTTGCTGCCGGTCCCAAGCCCGGGTAAAGGATGAGGGTTGGGCATAGGGCTAGCTTGCTAAAAAAACGCTAACTAGATTAAACAAACTTAACCATTTTTAAACTGAATAGAAGTCATAACGTAGATTAGTAGACGCAAAAAGATTCAAAGGGCATTAATACGATTAAAAATATGATACATATAAATATAATTTGTAAGTATTATTTGATTTAGACTGTGGCTGGCAAGCGGAATCCAGGATATTTCGTTTCTAACTATTTTATACTCATCTGCTGGATGTACCCGCATCCCAGTGTTATTGTTTACATCGGAACTTAAATTCAATTTGTTTCGTGTCAAACGGGACCTCGTAAACTGGCATAAATGCATGCATACCCGTTCCTAAAATGTGGCCGTGTGGACTCAGTAGCCTTGTAATGGAAACGGTGGCATTTGGTATGAAATGAAATGAGTTTGAATTCCGGTGTAAATATCAACACCGGGTTGCAGGTACACTCAATTGATGAGTCGTAAATGAACTGAACCGCAACGTCCTGAATTCCTCTTGTCTGCCACAGCCCGATTCAAATAATACTTGTGAACTATCATTATGTCGAGGCTATCCGTCGAGGATGCACATATAGCAGCAGAGACTGATCAATTTCAGTCCATTATAAATCAACGGGAAGATCCAAATGCATCCTAATTATAAGATGTATGTGAAAATTCTAGAATGCCAAGCTAATAACGAAGAGTGAGGAATCTAATCTATTACGTAATCAGATAGCTGGGATCAAAATGAATTACGAGTGATCAACATTTACTGACAATAATATCAATAACATGAGTTGAGATCACGCAGAGGAAAACAAAAGGTAATTTATCAAATTGCAAAAATTAAAATGGTGTAACTAAAATAAGAGAAGGGTTGAAAATGATGTAATAAGTGCAACGTTATCACAACAAGAGGAAGATTGGAAAAAAGGTAATGCAAGTTTATAAGTAGATCATTATCATGGTAAACGCATAAATGTGGTCTGAATAATTTTTTTGACATTGCTTCAACTATTTAATGAAGATTGAAGTTGAACTAACCATTAATCACCATGAAAGACTTCAAGGTATCAGCCATATGTCTTGTATCAACTAAATGTCTTGCTATAACACAACTCAATCTTCGTGATTTTCTTAAACAAAAATTTTGGAGATATGCTAATGGAATCGAACGTAGGCACTTCTTTCCGTTCTTCTAGTGTCAGTTCCTTGAAAGATGCATGTAAGTTTGGAAATAAATCTGATAGTAACATGAAATGTGTATTTATCACTCATCGGTAGCGTTAAAGTGGTTATAAGTTTGTCAGCAGGATGTATTTTAGTTAATACCAATATTATCCTTCTGATGATTATCCTTTACTCATCATTGTGTGCCCATGTGGGGCCCACGTGATGATCATAGCAAATAGGTTAGAGACTTTAAATGATATGGCTAAAAATCGTTGGCAATGGCGCAGATGCATCCACTCCTTCTCTTCCTTCGAATTCTAAGTTTTTGAGCTGATCATAATTTTCTCTTTACTGAATCATATTTTCTTAAATCTTATCTCCAATTTGTATAATCTTCCATTAGTACTTACTCTGTTGCAACCACCCCTCCTTTTGTTCCAACAATTTAATTTGTATCTGCTAATTGAGGCATGGCAACTTGAACTGATGTACACATATACCAAGTTCTACATTATAACTAACTGACTAACTAATCATCATTGTACAATTTCACTCAATTACATACCATATACCTAACATCGAAAATCTTTAATATCAATAATATAACAGTAAAATTCATTAAATTAGAACAATTATTCAACTTACAATGAATACCCAATTATCTAATCATGTCATCATAAAATACTTTCATCATCAATTTCGTAAATATAAAAAAAAAACTAAATTATCTAATTATAGATCTCTCTATATACTAAGCATAGATACATAAACATAATCAAAGAATGAATAAATTTGATTTTACAATCAACTCATTATTAATACTAACTTTGTTTTCTTTTCTTCTTTTGAAACTATTAAATCATGTGTGAAAATGACCTAGAGACAGAAGGAGAGTGACAGAGAGATAGTAGGAATAATAATGAGTAAAGATGGAGGATGTGGGCGAGGGGTGTGGAAAATGGCTATAATAGAGTACACTGGGGTTTTCTGTATGCTTAACAATAGTTCTCTATTGATTGTATACATTCGTGTATTCAATAGTGAAGTTTGTTTATTCATTTATTTATTTGATACAAAATGTTGTTGTTTTTTTCTTTATAATGAATAGATTGTTTAAAAAGAAAGAAAAAAAACGTTGTTTACGAGAGGAGGATAAATTAAATGATTGTTAAAATGATTACTGATGATTTAATTTATAATCTCTATGTATTACTTCATGTCATATGCCATTTTGTAATGTTTACTATGGTTAACTGTTACAATACACCAACGTTTAGATACTTATTTGATTATATTAGTAGTTCAGTTTTAATGTTTCCACGATATTTTAACATTAAACCGATTGAATTTGTTACCAATTGATGTTGGCAGGGTACCACTGAAAACCAGGGAGCACTGGATAGCTGTTTGACCGTAGTATGGGACTTCTCAGTAGTATGAACCTTAGGTTTCGCTCCAGGAGATTCAGCCTAGTAAGCGCCTAGCACTTTTCTCGCTTCCATCAATTTTTGCTGTTATTTATGTTTCTTATTTCATTGAATTTGCAATCATGATTTTACGCGTGATAATAATTGTAAGTCAATACATGAGCTACTTCGTCAAAATGAATATGATATTGTAGTATATTGAATGCTAAAATAACATTAGGAATAAACGTATTGTCATATAAGTAGTTCAATGTTAGACCAACAATATCAGTAAATAACAGATGCCATTATTTAATAATTCTTATAACGTGCTTCCAAACATTTACCATGAAGAACAAAGGTACACAGTAGTACAAAATGACTTCTGCATACAAGATACCAGGTAGACATACCTTGAGATCCCTCAGCGTGATCAATAAACAGCGAAACTCCAATCTGAAACTTATTGAAGCCTTATCTCTTAGACGTGAAAAGTCTAGTTCAATTGTCAAAAATGACTTAATCGCCTATTTTTTGTCCTAGTAACATGAATTTTACTATGCTACATCAAAATATTATCCTCGTCACTCTTATTTAAAAGCTACTGGAATTTTTGTAAATGCTATAAATTTTGACATACTTCACGACAGACTACTTTTAACTACCACGTTTTCGTTAGATGATAATTCTTGACCTTTATTATACTCCCCACCCATTTTGGCTGCCCTGTTATGTCCTTTTTCTATGCACCTTCACAGTCTAATCATTCAAAAATGTCAATTAACTAAACTTCACTCACATCATTCCAAACTTATCATAAGTATATTTTTTATTATGTGATTCACTGTCTCCATTCATCTGTTCTTCTGATGACTTCTACGATTCTCTTCTGCATAAAACACACATTCACAGTATTTAATCTAGTCTTTCAGTATTAAACGAGCCTTCAATTAAACACATTTCTGTAATTTATAATTTCGATTTTGATACATTATAAGTTAATTGTAAGCAGATAATGAAAAAATCGCCGAAATAAAATGAACTGAACCATTTATATTTGGTCATCTGAACTTGATGAAATGGTCCTAAATGTAGACTGATCGAATTATATCCATCTAGTTGCAATTTGTCCAATAGCTTAAGTGACCTGAAATCACTATATCTTTGTTGAAATGAAAGGTCACTTGGAGACAGTCAGCAGGAAACACTTGACCTATGTTTCCGTCTATTTGGTACTCGTAAGTAAGGATGCACCTTCAGTTTAAATGACTTGACAGACAGTGATGAACTAGTGTATACATTTCAGCTTTGCAGAAGGCTTTAGTTAGGCCACAATATCTCAGTGCTAGCAGTCACAGACTGTCAAACTAAGCAATCTAGGATCGAATCCCAGTAAAGTATTAGTTCCTTTAATGATTTCAGACACAAGCTTACTGACTGAGTGTCAAATACCACCAAACTTAAGTTCAGAATTTCTTGTCAATCCACTCATCAAATCAACTTTCATTATTTATTATCACCATATAGTTGTTTATTTATGACCCTGTTTTAAAAGTCTATTAATTAATAACTGTCCAAGTCCGATATTTTCTCTCCCTCTTACTTTTAACAAAATTATGATATGAAACTGAAAAAGATATTCACAGAATGAATAACCTCAGTAACATTTTGTCTTCATGTAGTTTGTTCATTTCCACAAACTTTTGATGAAGTAAGGATGACAACATTTAGAAAATACAATGAATTCAATGTATGCTCTTGCATTCTCATTAACTACATATGAGCTCGCCTTCTAAGCAGTTTATAGCAATATGATGAACAATACAGTTCTTAATGTACAATCAACTTCCTTCTAGAGAGGTTTGTAAACAATCTCCATGCTTTCACATACATAGTTTTTTTTATATTTCAATAGAATTAAAAGTATATTTAAATAGAAGATAAATTCATTTTATTTCGATAAATTCTCTTCAGCTACCGACAACTTGTATTCTTTCGAAGTCGAAATTACCAGGAAGTTTGAACGAAGTGACAAAATAAAATTGTAATTTGACTTAAGTGTACCATAGTCCTCTGTATTTTTGTAAACTTGGTTGCTATGTAGTAATATTTATAAATTCCTCAGTTATGGGATTGTTTATTCCATTATATTAAATTGTTCTGATGTACTACGTTAATTTGACAGCCGTAGTCCTCGCTTATTATTGGTTTTTTACAGTCAGACTTCTTAACCTCGCTTATGATGCTTCTAATTAGACTTATAATTATATTCATTTCTAGCCTATTGGTAAACTGTGTGGATTTCTCTTACTAATTAGTTCAATAAGATTTCTGTACTTTATGAAGTATTCTTGTGAAAGTTTTAGAGTATTACAATCAACAGTACAAATAAGAACAACACTTTTGAGTTATTAATGAGACTATAGACAATACACTACAATATCAATCTTACTAACAGTGTTTCCATTGTATCAATTTGTGATTACTTTTCAGATTACGTAATTCTACAATTAGTAACAATTAATTACAATTATATGTCATTTTCTTCAAGAATATTTAAGTACAAATACTTAAAAAAGTAAGCAGAAACGAGTAGTTACGAAATAAACGAAATTTAACAATGAATAGGCATAAAGTCAGGTAGAAATGAAACGTATAGTGTAATTACCGTAATCAAAAGAATGATACAACAAATTGATTAAATAAAAGTTCAAAATATAAACCTCAAATAAAAATTTTATGATGTAATCATACCTGGGCACATAAATCTTTACACAGTTATTTACTATTGAACACACAAATCAGGCTTTCAATGCTTCATAATATTGGCTTCAGTAATTCTTATACAACTCAGGCTTAATTGTTTGTTTATCACCCTAAAGGATTACTAAGAATAAATCTGGAATATCATCTCAATGAATTGTTTAAATATTATACTATTCAAGGTATTTCACCTTATTGATCGTAGACTTGTTAAAGCATTGAATGATTATCAGTTCTACTCTTCCTTCTTTTGACAGACATATATATGTATTCATTTATTGCAAACATATGGTTTGAAATTTCAAACTTTAGACTAGTCTTTGCAGTTAATTGCGTGTTGTGGAGATTATTTAATTTTAATTATAGGTTACGAATCTGATCTGTGTTAGATAAGTATTAAAAGCCAGAAACCTGACACATCTCTTTCGTTCTAGAACGACAAGTTTAGCAGTACATATCCAAGACACACCAGGAAATAGATCCTAAGATCTTACGAACTTCGTGGTGACCGCTTGACGATTAGATAACTGAACCCTTCGACTTCCAATAGTTGAAAATTTTTTAACTGTGTAAATTCATGATAGATTTGCGTGATCTCATCTACTGACATCTACTGCAGATAAATGCAGAAACGATTCTAAGTCAAAATGTTTAGTACAATCGAAATACCAGTTTGATTACACTGAAATAATGTCATCTGAATCAAGGTAGTTTCAAGTAAAACGTTTTTGTACATGTCAATATACTGTTAGGGGGATATGAACAAGTTTATAATAAAGATAGAATGTATATGTGTTAACGTGAATTAAATTTGATGTTTTCTAATTCTAATCGTTTAGATAGATAGTCCATGTTTGATAAATAGTAATCCCTTTTTCTTATTGAGCTAAGTAAGATTCAAAATTATGTGAAACTGAATTCAGTTGGTGTTTTATGGATGTTGGTATTAGGTTCAGTTGTTTGTACTGATCACGGATTTAGGTACTAACAGTTAAGCGTTCGCCGATGAAGGCTCTAAGTTCGATTCTCCTGATGAAATTAACTGTAATCACTTCCAAGGAGTCCCATGCTAAGAAGAAACAATTGTTTAGTACTCCCTGATTTTCCATGGTACCCAATCAATAACAATCTGTGACGAATACAAATAAATAAACTTAATGTGCAGAACACTTTAGATATTCGTCTTTCTTTTCAATTGGAAAAACGTTCTTTAATAATTTGGGTATTTTTGATATTGATTTCAGGATTATGATAAACAGCATTGCTACTACTATTGCTGATTTGATTTGTAATTTTTCTAGTTTAACAGTTTGTTATTTGTATTGCATTAAAGTTCCTTGGCACGAGTTACGATTTCTCATGATGTCTTGCTAATAATCAACACAACCCAACCTATGGACACTGATTCTGTGTGAAGGTAAAAGGAATACTGTCTTTTGTTTTAACTAACTCAACTTGAAGAGAGTTAGTCGGTTTTTAGAATGTTTAAATTCCAAGTCGACTAATAATCCTTTGTAATTCATCTGTCCTGTCATAATGATGGGTAGAATGATGGTGCCAGTCAAAATTTCACTGGATTTATAATAATCCAATCAAAGATCATAGGAAAAATATTTATCTACAAAATGCTGATTGTTTTTCGAACATTCATTTAACTAATCTTCTAATGTAATAAGTTTTGTAGCTCTACTGAAGAAATTCAGAGCAAAAGTGTGGGTGGAATTTTTTATGGGGTGACCGAATCCAAATTAGGTGTGCCTAGTCGATAATTGTTCGTCTGCCCTATGTCCGACTTAGTCCCAAGCCGGAATAAGAACAACACAAGGCGACAGACTAACCAGACTGAATCGAATTGTATTTCATACAATCATTTATATTTACATAAAACCAAACCACACAGTCAATCAATATAGAATAATTGAAATAATGTTCTAAAACACAGTTGTGAAAGTTTGTTATTCTCCTTTAGTGGTCCGATATAACAAAAAGAAATCTTTGCTGTGAATGTATGTAATGAAAGAAATCAATATATCGATTTAAATTTATTAGCTAACAGTAAATACTCATATTAAAAGTTCCAGTCAGATTCCGTTGATCAGGAAGTCTGTAGATGATAACTCATTTTGTTCATCCTTACTTTCCAATGAGAATTTGATTTGCTGAGAAAAGGTGTTGTCTCATTTTAAAAAGGCTCTCAGGAAAGTCTTTTTACTAATGGCAAAGTGTCATCTACGTACTTGAGCCTAACTCTTGCGTGGTCTAATGGCATGAGTAAAAATTTGAAGTTCAATGTGGGCAATGAAAAGATCTGCTACAGTTATCAACATAAGGAGCAAAGCATTACCCAGTTTGTTAGTTTGTCTGTTTGTAAAGAAAATCTTTGACAGTGAAAAGAGTGGAGTTCAAGCTCGATTTGAGAGATTTCATCCTGAAACTGTTAGATAATGCATAATCGGCCTCTACTAAATTAATAATAGAGAATAAACAATTATAAATTGAAATACTGGTGTGAGAACTACGGACTAAACAGGAGGAAGATTTATTTTGTCAGAGCACAGGACAAATAATATATAAGCATGGTTTTCGGTTGTTTATTTATAGATCGTTTGTTTTCCTTAATTAAAGGTGGTTCTACGCAGGCTTCTCTCAGTAGGAACAACAAGTACAAATAAACTGGGAAGAATGATACCTAATCGAGATACGGAAGAAAGAGATCTTAACAAGTACAAGAACCTAAATAGGTATCACTCTACTTTTGGTACCAGGAAACATCATTAAAACGACTGTCAGCCAACACCAAAATCAAAATTTTTCAAGTGAAAAAGTTAATACATTTCAGTTGTACTGGGGCTGAAATCCGAAGAACTGAGAAAAGTATCAATCAAAATATATAGCGTATTTATCTACTGCAAGATGATACTCCTTATATGCTTGTCCGGATACTATCAGCAGCAACTTACTGTGACATAGAACAAACCAACATCCAGCTGAAGAAGAAATTTCAGAAAAACGCCGAAGGTTAATAAGACACATATTGTGGAAATCATCTATGTCACACGGTTAGCATAAATTTAAAATCCTGATGGTGAAATAAAAATTGAAAGACCAAGGAACGCGTTCTGCCGGAAAGAGTAGGCAGGTATGATAATAGTGAATGATAGATAAGCAATAAATAGATAAATATATTCTGAAACTGTGCAGATTTCATGCCAGTTTACAGGGATGGTCATGATTTTATATAAGGGGAAGTACTTAGAAGGGCAAACATACAATAAGGATACACATTAAATATAAAAATAGAAGCAACTTTATAATATACAAGTTTCATGTACTTGGAGTTTACATCGTAATAACAGTAACTGTTTGAAAATTGTTATATGCGGAGCATGGTATGAGATAGGATTTTGTGATAATAACTGTCGAGCCACTAAAAAATGATACAGAAGATGGATTATAGCAACATGTTAGTATTGTATTATATATAGTAAATATATCTTTCACAACTGTATGTAAATGTTTGGCGTTACACTTAGTACATCGCAATATCGTCTGCCGAAAATGAAAACGAGCAGCAGAACGAAGGAATATAAGTGATTGGCACTATATAACTGTTGTAGTTTTAATAACTAAGGTGTGTCAATCTTGATTAACCAAGGAACTTATTATTTTTTAGCAAGTTAATTAACGTTGAGGATCGCCGTGAAAGATTACAAATTGGTTAACTGTAAAAAGTAAAAGTTAACAATTGGCTTATTCAAACTGTAAAAGAAATATGATAAGTAATTATAAGAAAAATGCTAAAATTTCGTATAGTAAGTGTTAACATGTGAGTAGACATCATTGTTATTTATTACGTAATAACATCATATCACTTAAGAAGAACTGAAAAACAGATTTAAAGACAAAGTTGATGAAAGAATATTGGTCAGTAACCTTTACTCGACACGTGGTAACTAGTGAACGAATGAATATTTTTTTGAAAAAAATTTTCAGTTTTTCATGTTTTTTACACTGAATTCAGTGTTTTATTCTGTGTTTCACCTCTTTGTTTGTTATATTTTCATAGCAACTAAAAAAAATTTGTAAAACCATTTGTTTGTTTTTTCATGTCATTTTGTTACAGTAAACAGTTTTTTTTTCTTCCTCTGTTTTCTCCTTTCCTTTTTTTTTTCTGAATGTTTTCTAATTGAACTAAAGAAATAGCAAAGGTTAATGTTTTTCCCCCAGTTAGAATATGGTGAACTATTAGTAAAATGGATCATTCTATATTCTGTTTTTTTTTTCACTTTTACTAAACAGAAAAATGACAAATTCATTTTGTTTATGTGAAATATGACCTGAAATAATCTATTTTAAATAATAATCATAATTTTATAGCATAATATATGTAAATTGATTATGCATATTTATATACTACTAAAAATTTAAGTAGTATGTTTAGGTCAAACAAAAGGTAGATGTTATTTAGTTATTTCACTTAATGAATAGCATCAAATATAATTAAATTGATTTTAAAAAGATATGTATATGTATGGTATCATTTCTCTGGCTAGAAATCATTGAAATGAAATTGAATTAAGATAGATATTTTGTAGAGATTAGTACTTTTAATTGATTGAATAGGTTACAGATTGATGTTGGTAAGGTACTATGGAAAACTAGTGAGCACTGGACAGATGCTTCATTCGAGTATAAAAATACTACTATTGAATGCCGGTCCAGTGATGCAGAGGGTTAAGTATTCGCTAACATGAAGATCCTGGGGCTGGATCTTAGATGTACAACGCTGTGTAGATTCATACTTGAACGAAGCAACTGTTCAGTGCTCCATAGTTTTCAGTGGTACCCTATCAACACCAATCTACATCGTATTGAATTAATTAAAATGAAATTGTTGATAAAAGTCTGTTAAATATTTGTTGTTGTTATCTAATCGACTAACATTGAGTAGGTTACTTGAATTCACCTCTTCTATGTGTAGATATCATCGATATAGAATCAGTTTACATAGGCTGTACTACTGAATATATTAGCCAATAAGTGAGCATCTTTCAACGTGATTTAGTAGCAGGTTTAACAATCAATATAAGTACATGCAGTATTGTCTCAGTTAGTAGATCAAGGTCATGTAATAAAAGAGATCAGATTATTCAGAATGATACAATAACCCTATCTCTGAGTTAATTTAATAAGACTAGTAAATGATTTTAGGAATTCTTCACATTATTTATATCCTGATTATAGACTTACTTCCCATCCCACTTTCCTTTCTTGTTATCATTACCTAAATGATTTGAACTGTGTGTTCACCTACCTCAATTGAAGCAATTTTTAACGATTATCATTCTGGTTGGCTTGAGATGGTTTTGTGGAGATTAGGATTTAGTTTGCTTTAGTTGTTTGTGTTTGCTACGATATAACGAAAGTGAACAAACACAATCTTCGGTGCTCATAGTCAGGGATGAGTTTCATGCTAAGACAAAACAGTTGTCCATTTCTACTTAAATTTCAATAGTACCCATCATCGTTCTGTAACGAATACAACCAATTATACTTGATACTTATCTCTACAAATCCACCTCAATTCAACTATTATAATTAACTCACTAGTGATTAACTTGCCGATGTTTCTGAATTTTTAGTGATAAGTCGTAGCAGGTGGAGTTCAAACTTGTTAGTAGTGAGACATTGTTCACTAAAGTATCAACATAATAAGATTTATCCAAGCAGTTTAAGGCTTGTCACCTCTTCAATAACTTTAATACTCTTCTCTTTTTATGTTATTAACCGATATCTAATCTAAACGTATATTTTCATATTACATTTAGCCTGAAAATTTTATTGATAATATTTCCTTTAGACTATATGGCTTTAGAACAAACCAAAAAGAGATTAGCTCATTTGTACAGTATTAAAAACATTAACCGTAGTTTAAAACATTTCAGCTAGTCTTACAGTAATTTAGTTGATCTTGATTTACATCAAAATAAAAGTGTCTTCAACATACCTATCAATGGAAATGGATATCTTTCTCATTAAATCAATTTTAGACAATCATCGAGTCTAAGGAGCATACTGCTGAGGAGTCCTGTACTAGGATAAAATAACTGTTTAGTGCTTCCTAGTTTACAATGGTACCTTGTCAATATCAAGCTGTGACGAATTCAATCAACAAAACTTAATACCAACCTCCACAAAATCATCTTATTTCAATTACGGAAAACTTAAAAATATATCACATTGCCTATATAATAAAATATAACCACATAGAAACGTTTTTGTAACAAATGACTGAAGCATGTCAATAGTCAATTTACTGCAACCTTATAATTATAAAACAACATGTACAAGTAAATAATTATTCATGTAGGCAATTAACCAGTTTTATTTAGTCTATATTGTACACTGTTTAGTTATATAACACATAGAAGCCCCTTACAATTCTATGCAATAACATTTAATTATATGTATTACATTGCATCCAATGTTTTTCCATCAATAGTTTCATGCTCTTAGTTATATATTCATTAGGATGGTTCAGCAGTGAATGTTAAAAAAATTTACATTTTAATAAATCCTTTTACTACCATACAGAACTCCATTAAGTGAAACATATCTTTAGAAAACGTTCTTATTTAGTTGATTTTTTAACTTCTACATATCTATTACATCATTGTTGCTACTTGTCTAATGTAGCCAGTGGCATGTAATTTAAGAGTGGTATCTTAACATTGTAACTCTTCTTAATCTATTTAGCTTGATTTTCTATAATATAAGTACATATTAATGATACAAGCATTTAGTTGTACTGACAATGAATATGAATAACTCATTAGAAAAATTTTATATTTCAGAATCAGTTATGAGTAACTCATCAGCATAGCAATATAAATAGAACATTTTCGTAAATATAATTTACTGTTATCTGGGTAAGTTACAGTTAGTTCTACTGTTTTTTTAGCCAATGGAATACAAATAACTCAATAGACATTTAGAATGTATATGGATCTTCCCGTTGATTTATCATGGACCGAAATTTATTAGTCTCTGTTGTCATATGCGCTTCCTGAACGGGTGGCCTTGATATAATGGTAGTTAAGAAGTATTGTTTGAGTTGGATTGTGACAAATAAGTAAAATGTAGGACTTGTGTTTCACCTCATTAGACCTTGTCAGCAGGATGCACCTGCATCTTAGTAGTGATGTTCGCAAGAAAAGTTAATCCCAGTTCGTTTTGTCACAAACTGCCACCACTTTTACCACTAGGCAAATGAATTTTTTAAGTTTCACAGCGAAAATCTTTCGAATCTTCTTCCAACGATAGAATTCTCACATCCATCAATTTATGACTATAGCCTGACAATCAATCATGTCCAATGATGATAACTATCTCAATTCCAGCAAGTTTATACTCCATAAGTCAAGACTTCTCCTTTAAGAATATCTCGATTAATATGAACTGATTAGCCTGTAAGTTACCACAAAACAACCTACTATCAATCAGAAAACACTGTTCAGTTACAAAGTAATTGCTAATTTAAAAAAATAAAAGTATTCCTTCTTGCTTTTTTACAATATTTAGTAGCATAAATGTAACTCCCCTCCCTCCTCCGTCTTTTTTTTAAGCAGTTGAATGTTATCATCATACACTTGACAGAATAATCTAATTCCTTCATTGTTTCCATATACTGATGCATACACTGATTTCATTCACATTTTACACAACATCAATTGTCATTTTCATTTGTAGAATGAATAGTTTTAAGAAATAAAATGAAAAAAGGGAAAAACTAAACAGAAATGGGAAATTGTTGATTTCTTAAATATAAAAAAAGAAAGAAAAAACAAAAAGGGAAATTAAGAAGAGTATACAAATGTTTCTATTCAACTTAGATTAAATGGTCAAATCCTTTACATTATACAATTTGATATGTATCCATAGACAGAAGATAACATAGAATGAATAATAAATGATAATAAATGAAATGAGTAGACAAATGTTAAGAACTGAAAAGCAACAATGATAACATTGATGATGGTGATGGTAATGATTAGTGTAATACAACAAACAAGAATGCTTACATTCCTAATCATGAATTTACTGGTGAATGTATAGTTTGATAGTTGATTTTAATCCTTACTTGCCAATACATTTTTTATGATTAATGATAGATTGTATGATAAGAAAGACAAAGATTTAAGAAAAAACGTGTTTTCTTAAAACTTTGATTTTCAAATTTGTTTTGTTGTTGTTGTTGCTTATTTGTAATTGAACTTTCAACGACATTTTAATGATGACAAGAGAAAGAAATCAGGCATAGTTAACAGAGAGAAAAACTATACGAATAGATTACTTTATCAAATGATAATGTTTCTTTTATTTATGTTATTCACTCGATATCGAATCATGATATTCAAAGGAAGTATCTAAGTATCTACTGACAAAGATTATTCAAGAGAGTTTTCAGTAATGATTTGTAATGAACTATACCATTATAGCATGAATCAATATGTTATGTAAATGAAACTTTAGAAACTGATGATGAATATCAGTGTTAGGAACTGAAATATAAAACATGAAATGTACACTTTACTATGCATAGCATCCTCTAGATGAATTAAAGAAAGAATAGTTAGCAAATGTTGAAGTGATAACGTTGTGAATAATCTTGCTCAATACTATGTGTATATACTGATTTTGTAATACATTTATACAAGGTGTTTTATTCAAGTTAAGATATTGGGTAATTAGACAATTACTTTAATGGATCAAATGTGTTTATAATGACTACAAGTTCATAAATCACTACATTCATCTGTTTACTACCTAATAAAAGATGTTTTAATTGTTCCTGAAAAGTTGTTTTAAAGAGGGGTGGGGGGTAATCGTCAGAAAACCATGAACATAGCATGAAACATTGGTCCAGGGTTTCTTGTCAATTCTTTCTCCTACCCTCCTCTTAGAATAACTTTCCATCACAACATAGTGTCAATGAAATCCCGTCATTTATACTGGTGGTCATCAACATAATCCGATCAGCTTTAGAAATGACTTGATGAACATCAAATTAGTCAGTGCATAGTGATTAACCAATGTTAAACAGTTACCTTACACTTGATAGTAGTTCATTAATATCAGTAATAGCTGTGAAAATCGTGATATCTATATTTAGATAGTTTTCCAAAAGGAGCAAGGAAAGTTATTTTGTTGGAATATATGGATAGTCAGTTGAATGTAGAACTAATAAGATGACTAGATGAAGTATTAACAAAGAGATTATTATAAAGAATCAACTACTGAACAATATACTGATTTTCACAGTTATATACTGCTTAGATTCAAAGCAATCCCCACACATTTTGCTAAAGCAATTTACTCTAACAATACTGTATAATATGGGTTGAATAATACCCATATTCCTCCTTCAGTGCCAATGGATATCGAACCAAATTCATCAACAAAAAGGTGAGACAGATACAAATAAGGTCCAAGACAATAACAGTTTCGTAAAGGTTACTGTTTAAAAATGATTCTAACAGAAAAAAAATCAACATGAAAGTTAAGAAAATCTCCTTGGATAACATATATTGCAAGTAAACTCATTATGGTTTCTACAATCCACCAAGCAAATTATATCCCGAATAAAATTAGTTAGGTCCATTATCATGTAACTGAATATCATTAGGCCTACGTGAATTGAAAATAGTGAATATTATAAGTTCATTTTTTGTTTAATGGCACTATCTTAACTGTGAAAGGGATCCTTTGTAGAATGAAATAGTTCACGTATTCGTTTCTTCATACAGATGAAACTATCTGAACACAGAAACAAACATAAATTTTCTACTTAAAAAAGATATTTACAGTTGAAAACGTATGACGATTGCACATGATTATTGGGCTTATTATGATTAATTAAAGGTTCTTGAGATCAAAAGTATAATAAATAACAGTATCAGTATTCTTCAGTGTGCCTTGAAATTATTCAGCCATTAGCATTCATAAATTAGAAATGGTACATTTAAAGTCATGACTATAGTTCCACAGTATTGTATATGTGAATAAACCCTAATCTTGGACCTAAGCACTAAATCAAACTCTATTCTCAAACCTTAACAGTAAGCAATAATCAAAATGCTAAAAATTAACCCATATTCTTAAACTGCTACAATTCTTCGCCACAATAGCATAACATAGCAGTCAACTCACTTTTCCTGTAGGCAGGTTATTATAAGATGTTCGTTGAAATCGGTAAACGTGCTCCTCTGAAGCTATGCATCATGACTAAGGACCTATTTTTCAAATCTGATCGGCTTTCATTAACCTCGTGATCATGACTGTTACACTCCTGATATTATGTAACACTTCATATAGTGACCGCATATGTTGCCAATTTATAAAGTAGCTATTTCCCAGTTATTATGTTTAATGTTTTCTGGTATTTCGCTCTGACAAACTTGACATATTTGTTTCAAATAATATCGAAATCATCACCATTCTGATGAAAGAAAAATTTTCTATAGCTGTACGTTTGTATTCATACTCATTTTTAAATTACATTCATCTATAAAAAAACAGAGATTACGTAATAAGTGAAAATTTTACAAGTTCAAAAGAATCCCAAGAATGTTACACAATCGTCTGAATGATGAAGAGATGTTATATAGTGAAAGGAATCGGCAAGTTGAAATAAATTATCTATAACTATCTCCACAACCACCCAATTGTAACTAAATATAAGCTCACTAGTAACTAGCTCCTTGAGGTAATTCCTGGAGTTCTAGTGTGAAGACGTAACCGGTGCAGTTCAACTGTGTCGGGTGTGAGGCAGTTACCCTACCAATGACATTGGATGAGGTCGCGCAAACGTATCACGAATTGACTGAATTAGAAATATCAACTGTTAGGAGCCAGCTCAGTGGTCCAATAGGTAAGGCGCTCGTCGCGGATCATGAGGGTCCTTGGTTCGGTCCCCTAACTGGGTCGTGGATGCGCACTGCTGAAGAGTCCCATACTAGGACGAAACGGCTGTCCAGTGCTTTCAGGTGATCAATGGTTGTCTGATTCAGAACAATTCGTGATATCAGGATTGACAACTATCTCCACAACCCCAAATTGTGAGCTATAATTGTTCACTTGATGGTGATGATAAGAGACATCTACAAAGGGTAGTACTAATTATGAAAAGGTACAAGGAGTTTGTCGAATTGATTACAAAGTACAAGAAGTTAAACAAAAATACCAAAACACTTAGACGTGTAGCATTAAATAAATGAAAAATCATTATGGTCAAAGAAAATTCTGAACTTAAACTGCTGGATTATTAAGTGTTCACCAGTGCATAGCATGTACATTCACATTCTCTTTAGGGTTAATCATTTAGCAACATAGACAATGTTGATGTACGTTTTCGAGTGATGAGGAAGAAAGCAACATAATCTGAGTTAATAAGATGTTATATAATGAGCTGGTGATTAATTTGTATTCACATTTCAGGGGTTATACGAGGTAATGTTTTGATATGAATTTGCGAAAAGTTCGTATCGTGTAAGCAATATTGTTCCATTATCCCCAATTGAAATCTATTTAATTAAAACTTATCACTGAGGTGTAGAATTAGTCGATCCATGAAAGTGACAAATTACATGTGACAAAAAGGTGATCAATAAAATGGCGACATCAATCAAAGAGATAATAATCAAATTTATTTACATTTTCTGTTTAATCATCAATAAATTTAAAAACTAACTCATCAATTTATTGTCACTTATGATATCAGTGATCGGTCTGAATTACACAACTATTGACCACCTGGAAGTACTGGACAGCTGTTTCATCTTAGTATGGGACTATTCAGTAGTGCACATTCATGAACCTATTGAAAATCGAACCCAGGACCCTCTTGCTACGCGGTGAACGCTTCACCATTATACTAATAAGTCGGCTCCTAACAGTTGATATTTCTAATTTAGTCAACTCATGATACGTTTGCGCGACCTCCTCCTTGCCATCGGTTAGTAAGTGCCTCACACCCGATACAGTTGAACTTCAATGGTCACAGTCTTTACACTAGAACACCAGGAATTACTTCAAAGAGTTAATAAGCTGATATTGATTATAATTGAGTGTTGTGGAGATTATTGACGGTCAGTCAACGATCTCCACAACACCCAATTATCATCAATTTATTGTTTGAATGAGGTCATTTCAAATGATTTTACAATATTTCTTTATTAATACCATAGAATAATACAACTTATTCACTATGCATAAATCTATCTATACAGTGACTTATTTGTATTGGTCAATGTTATTTGAAAAATATATTGGAAAAACATTAAAAATGACCTCATTTAAACAATGAATTGATGAGTTAGTTTTTAAATTTATTGATGATTAAACAGAAAATATAAATAGATTTCATTATTGCCTATTTCTGTTTCATTGATTGAAGTGATAAGCCCTCCACACTCCATCCTCACTCCTCCTCCTCCTCTTCCTTGTCTTTTAAAAATAAACTAATGATTAAATAATCACTTTATTGATCATTTCTTTTGTAACCACTTGAGTTTGCCATAACATTGTTTCGTTGTATTTTATCTTTACAATGAAAATAATAGAACATAAGTCCTAAACATAATTCAGGTTAGTATTATATACTGACAAAACAACTTATTGAAATGAATTGAAACTGTAAATTAATAAGTATTACTTAAGATGGATTGTGATTAGCAAGTAGGAATCCAGGACTAGGAGTTTTAGTCCTATTTGAGATTCGTCGGCTGGATGTGCCTGTATCCCAATGTTGATATTCATAGTAGGATTTGAACTTAGTTCGTTTCGTGTCGAAACGCTGTAGACTGTACTAGACTAGACTACTGAGTGCAGACAGTCATACTCGTGAATAATTGCTATATTTAGACAATCCGCTCAAGATGGACATATAGCAACAGAGACTGATCAGCTTCAAGTCTATAATAAATCAATGGGAATATACAAATTCATCCTAATGTAAATTAACAAGTTGTTTAGAATGTATTAGAATATTTCTGGTGATTTTTCATGGACTGAAATTGATTAGTCTTTGTTGCCATATATGCAACCTAAGTGGATGGTATGGTCCATATAGTAATAGTTCACAAGTAAAATTTGAGTTAGATTTTGGCTAGGCAAGTATAAACTTTGAATGTACCTGTGTAATAACAATATTGTAGAAGCCATAATTATCCCTGAACATAACGACTTTAATATTGTACATTTATATGTTAGTATATATGTTTAACTTCAGATTGGATATACTTAACTATTGGCAACTTGTTTAGTTTCTGGTCGTTTGTTCATGTTAATCTGTGTCCAAATACATCCTTGCCTAATTCATCTTTATTGACTTTTCTATGTGTGTGTGATAGCCTATTGCATATGTGTATCGAGTCAGCTAGTGTATGAAAATTTAGATACAGTCTCTGGATGTTTATGTAGTGAATAAAACATCGGTCGGTGCCCCTTACTCTAAAATATAAATCCTTCAAATAATATGCTGACATCTATTTTTTTGTGCAACAATGAAAATTACTAACTCGGTATTTTTAGTACTTTGTATTCATTTGTAACTTCGAACTGTCAATTGTTATTGAAGTCCATATCCTGTCTTAAGAGAACCGATATTTTCTGATACATTCAACTCATAGATCTTAGTTTCATTTACTATGATCGTTATCACTGTGCTGTTTAGATAGTAACTAGTTTACTGTAGGACTGACATTTTGATAATGATTGGTACATAGCACTGACCATATGTGAGGAATCAATATGTATTGTGGCTACTAAGCTTACATGATTAGATATCCAGTGCACCAAGTCACAAGAATAGGGGATTTGGGCATCAGTTCCCTTAAGATTGCATGTGTTTCTTTCTAGAGGTGTGCCAGAAAGTATAAACTAATTCCCACAGAATTCTACCAACTACTCTCAAACCAACCTTACATCAAAATGCATTCAGTGGGGACTAAAATCTGCTTAAAGCCTAAAATTAACTTCAACATTAACTAAGTACATACTTTTTATTATTATAATGTTTAGTTTCACTGATACTCAACACAAGTCTTTATCAAAACATAAAGTATATCAACCATTTTTCTAAAACAAAAACAACTAGTCAAATAACTCTTAACTTTTATAATCTGTTATTAAGATCTACCCTACTCTCACAACTTGTGTGAAGTATCAGTTATTTTTTTGGAGAGTATGGGGCTTCCTTGAAACTCATAAAAGAGTGGTAACCATAAGAACCACTTCAATAGTTTCCTTTCCATAGACTCTGAATATTTAGCATTCACTCATTAAGCTTTATCTTTACACTTTCTGGATTATTGCTGATAGTCCCTGTAAAATGTGTTTATGATAGTTTTAAAGCACCCGTTTTATGACGTCATATGTGTTACCTTAGATAATGGTCACCATTTTATTATTTTGTTTACGTTTGAAAACACAATGATTTTGTTATGCCTATTATAGAGTTGAATGTTATTCATCTTGGTAAATATCATTAGTTGATGTATGCTTCGAATCAGATGTTATTGCAATTTTAATAGCTTCGTTTTACATTCTTTAGTAGATACTTCGATGTGATTGAAATCAATTTGTCAGAACAATTCCTACATTGTGTACTCTACTATACGTCTGTCTTTTAATAATTTACAGGTTGCACTTAAAAAGAACATTCAATTATCTATACGATGCATCATCTGTAGATTAAAGAACTCATTTTACTGTAAATAGGGTACATTTAATTGAATGCTATATGATTGTTTGAATTGATTTGATTACATCAGTCTATTTTATCACCTACATAGTTACATTTGAGTTAATTAACTCTAAATGTTACAATCATAAACAAAAGAATAAAACTTGTATAAAACTATATGCAATGAATTGAATTCAAACCAATCAAAAGCCTACCACCATTCTTTAATATAATGAAACCTTTTTGAATGTCAGATAAATGGGTAGGGATGGGAGGGGGAATGTACGAAAGCAAAAAGACTGTAATGAAATCAGATACATTAATATGTTAATGAACAGTAGAATTTTCTATATTTTACATTATTGATTATCTCTGGTAATTTTTTTTAACTCTTCATTATCTTCAGTTGATTGAATTCGTCAAAGGTTGATATTGTCATGGTGCCATTGATAACTAATGGTGTAGAAGGGTTTAGTATTCGCCAACCTATAGCTCCTGAAACGGAATCTAGATCAAGTACTGCCAAGGAGGGGGGGAGATTCATACTAGGATGAAACATCTGTCCATTGCTCCCTGGCTATCAATGTTACCCTACCAACATGAATCTGTAACGTATCCAACTAACTAAACTAATACCAACCTCTACAAACTATCTCAATTCTTCATTATCTTATTGAATTAAGAAATCCTTTTGATAAAATAGTTGAATGCCTTAATAGCTTTTATTATAATAATGGATCAAAAGAAACTAGATTAACGAAAGAAACTCATTCATTAATTAGGATGAAGATAAAATAAGGTAAGACAGAGACAAGATAAGGAATATAAAACACTTCAGTGAAGACAATTTTCTTCAACAAATTCATCTACAGAAGCTTTACATTCATGTTTACAATAATTTGATTGATTAGTCTATTGAAAAAAAAAACAAGATGGAAAATCAATTACATCATCAAGTGCTTAGAAAGTGTGCTAAGTATAATGGTTGTTCAACATGGTAACAGTTAAATAGTAATCATAATATGAAATTAATTAATTCCAGTAGATGTGTGAAAAAAAAGTAAGAAAAGAAAAGGAAACAGTCAAAATTAAGTTCTTGAGGTTATTGAAAAAAAGGTGATAAGTAATTAAGTGAAGTGTAAAGTATGTCAACTAATGTGAGATTAGAAATGATGTAATGGGAAAAATAGTGTAGACTCACAGTCATGATAAAATAATGAATTTATGCATGATGCTTTTGTGGACACAAATCCAGTTAAAAGCTCTGAATTGCTAATTCCTCTGTAGTGTATTAGCTGTTGAATTGTACACCATTTGACTCTGTTTGTTATATCCTGAAGATGATTTAAAAAGAATTCTTAGGTGGCTTAAAATGATCAGTGAATATTAAATGTTCTATAAACATTCTACTTATGCTTTTGTGCTTTAGATAGTCAAATCAGGAAATGTTAGGAGATGAACTTATCCAGTAAATGCCTTGTGCGGCTAATGTACCTTGTTTCATAAGAGCAATTAGATCAGTAGGTACACATAGACATGGCCAAAACCGATTGTTTATTCTTTACACAGTTGTGAATCATAGGCCAGCTGAAAAAGACGATACGTAATTTAGAGACATAAAACATTTTAATCAATAGGCGGATACCAAATAATCAACTACAATGTCACCTTTGAAATCCAAGTTTATAAAAAGATTTTTCTTTTCGGTTATTGAAACACCGTTTGGTGGTAGCTTTGGTCTCATACTTTTATCAATGAACCTAGGTAGTTAATGACCATCGGCCTTCTCTTTAACAAAACATCGAAAAACTAAACTTTATAATTTTCCTCTTCTCCTTATATCCACTTAGTTGGATAATGATAGTTATTATATTTACGTGAAATAACTTCAAGATCACTATGTATATCACAGATGTTGAACGTACCATCTAATGCATTTTTAATGCAAACGAAAGTCTATCAATTATCAATCTTCCTGTTTTACCAATGAAATAGTCACCAAAAGGGAATCCAAAGCTCAACACATAACTTAGACTTTTGTTTGTCTACAAAACTCATTATTAGATTGATTCTTAAGGAAATTAAAGTAATTAAATATTAAATTATTTTAAAGAATTCATGACATTAATGATAAATAAAGAGGATAATTGCTGGTAGATGATGTTTTAAATCTTGTAGATCTACGTTTAATGGATGTTGAATGTTAGGTATAGCTCTTTTATTACAATCAGTGAATAAGGACTGTTAATATAAATATTTCAGGTTCATCTTACTGTAGCTTTTCTTAATTAAGATCAATTTTTTAATAAAGATCTTGGTCATAGAATGATGATAACTGAATGTTTACTTTGATATCCAGTGTTACTTTCCGTTTATCAAATAATGCTGTTTGCAGGATCAGTGTATAGAAAGAACGTATCTTCCGGAAATGTAGTTAATGCATTTTGTTTAGTTATATTAACAGATAACTAACGGTTCGTCAATGTTTTCAATCTACATTAAAGCTAATGAAATTCTCGTAACACCATCATAGAAGTGTGGATATTTTAACCCGGTAAATAGTGTTTCAGTTTTAAAGATCTACATGATCAATATTCCATTGTTATGTTAAAGTTAAAGCTGCTTAAATGTTGATTAATTACTAAAAGATAAGAAAGAACTGACCATTTTGTCTTTAGATAGGAAATTGAAAGTTTGTATTTACTTTACATTCCTCATTACTGTATGCAATATCACCGTTTGTATATCTAAGTTGAACGTTTAACACACGTTATCATCTAGTTCAATATAACGGAAGTTGGGTCTAATTTAGTAGCAATCCACATGTTTATATATATTGGCTGTGTGTAATTGTGCTCTACTCTGACAATATAGTCTTCGCAATGTAATACTATTATATATTCAGTACCTCGTCAGTATACTCAATCATTAGACGAAACACGTTTTAGGTAACTATATACAGGAATCTGTAATACTGGTAAGTATTTACACTAGTGTATCTAGTTTTGAATAATTGTATTCAATGTGGATAGACTGATGTATTAGATTTGAATAATCATAATATAAAATATCTTAAAACATTTCATATATATAGGAAGGTAGGAATAGTAGCAAAGTTTACTTTTTATCTAACAGAACTTGTTTATAATATGAAACATCTTGATATAGTGGCTTCAACCATTTCTTATCATTCGAGCATGTTCTACTCTAAATTAAAGTATAATGGTTATTCAGTTTGCACTTTCGACTCCCAAAAAGACTCTTATGGTTATTGGATCATCATTTGCTTCAAGTTATCACAATAAACAGTATCTTGAGTTTTAACAATTAATTGTATCCAAAAGCTTTTCAAACGATTTCATAAGGCATATCTAATTTAGTATACACGTTTCTGAAGAGTAATCCATTGAGATGGCATTGGCAAGATGATCTAAATCTTAGTCATATCTAATTTCGCGTAAACTACCACCCAGAAAATGTTTTTGCCTAAGCTTATATCACATAATGTTATAATACAAAGTGTTAACAATAAGCGATGAGTGATTTTAGGTAGAAACAAGATATTTAGGATCAAGCTTAGTAACAACTGATGTTGCATCATCGTCATCATCAATAAAATGCTAAGAAAACGTTGTCAATTAAGTTTAAATTATTGAGAATAGCTCATGTTCATGGGGGTATTGAGAAATTTTATCCTGCAGTTTATGATCAGTATAATAAATGTATATGCGATTAAGAAGTTAATAAAGTAAAGTAACAGATTCCCTCTTAAAAATTTGATGGCATTATCATGACAGTCTCAGTTAGAGTCATTCAGTATAACCGTTTAAAAAACCTGAACCTGAAGAGAGTATCATGCTATAGATTTATGGTTTATATGGCAAACGTCTTTAACCCATTTCAATATTTACGTATTTTGCACTATAGTTGTACGATCAGCAAATGTCGTCGGAAATAACATACTCCACTTCTCATATTTAACAGAAGTTTTGTTAGAATTGAAATGGTTTCATTAATATTGATGTCGGATGAGTATCAGTGAAGACAATGGAATAGATGTTTAGTCGTAGCATACGACTAGCTAGAACTGCGTACCCCTAACTGATTCAGAGTATCAAACCACTGTGCTTTAAGATATCATCCTGGACGCTTAACCATCTGCACCACTGGTCTAGCTGGTGTCTAATGGTATAGCTACAACTTTCATCAATTTGTGATATAGCTTAACGATCACCCGTCGTCAATGATGATAACCGTCTTACTCCTTACAAATTTATATTTCACCACCTACGATTTTTCATCAAACCTTTAGGAGCATCCCGAAGTTAGTTACTAGTAAGTTGATAATTATAATCAATATAATTTAATTAAGATGATTTTGTGGAGACAAGTATTCAGTTTAATTGGCTGTATTCGCCGAGTAGGTACAAATAGTAGAGCGTTCATCGTAGGACGTGAATACCTTGAGTTCAATCCCTCGACGGAGTCAAGATGCATACTCTTGAGGAGTTCTGTACTATAAATTGTACGTGATCATTCAATGACATGTAAACTAATAAGCTGGGGAGGAAAATTTTCATATACATATATATATATACTGCCTTCTTAAATCACTTAGCTGATTTGTTTCAACCATACAAATACATTGCAGTTGACCACACATTTGTTTATTTGTTAGAACATAGTAAATACGAAAGCTACCTCTATATACCTGCAGATTATAAGTTATTGAGATGCTAGCAGATTCTAGCAGAAACACTAATACTGTTAGCATGAATTTCCGTTCGTCCATCTTATGAAACAGCGAAAAATGAACGTATTAAAATTCATCCATATTATCTTTGACTTATCAAAAAAATGTCTTTACAGTTAAATAGGCAGGAAAAGTATCGTGACTATAAACCAGTGGTAGACAAACTACCATCAAGAACTTATATACAACACTTTCTTTATTGTAGTTATAGTTAGAATTTTTGTTAAATAGAAATTTAGTTCACAATCTTTCGCTATATTAACAATCTACAGCAGTGAATAAAGCCACCATTGTCATCTAATGAAAGTATACAAATATGAAGTCTATCTTTAAATAACTCTGATAATCTGATAATGAATCAGTGTCTAATAGGACCAAAAGTACTCACAAATCGAGTAGATTAGTGCTTATGTGATTGACTAAACTATTCAAAACAGAAATAGTAATATAATCAAGTATGAAAATAAATAGGCTATTTCATAATGAAATCAGTTTCATGAAGTAAACACATGAGTGATTTTCTTAATGTAATAAATAGTTATTAACATATTACCTATTAGATTTAATAAGTAATATGACATTGCAATAATTGAATTAGACAAAGATGATTCTCAATCCTGATATCACGAATTAGTTCTGAATCAGACAACCATTGATCACCTGGAAGCACTGGACAGCTGTTTCGTCCTAGTATGGGACTCTTCAGCAGTACGCATCCACGACCCAATTGGGGATCGAAACCAGGACCTTCTGGCTACGCGACGAGCGCCTTACCATTGGACCACTGAGCTGGCTCCTAACGGTTGATATTTCTAATTCAGTCAATTCGTGATACGTTTGCGCGACCTCATCCATTGTCATCGGTGGGTAACTGCCTCACACCCGACACGGTTGAACTGCACCGGTCACATCTTCATACTAGAACTCCAGGAATTACGTCAGGGAGCTAGTCACTAATGAGCTTATATTAAGTTACAATTGGGTGGTTGTGGAGATAGTTAGTTGAAAGTAGCACTCGAACTAATATTCTCTTAAACTTTGAATTATATCGAAAAGGAACATTGTATTTTTATTAGAATACTGTTCAATTTTCAATTTATAAAAATGTTTCACTACTTTCATTGGAACCTTCACTAAAACTTGATCTGTGTAATTTCATTAGTTATTCAATTAGTTACTGTTTATATTATCTAAATACTACTTAAAAGTAATAATTGACAATATACAACAGATGAAGTTCATATAAATAAGACAAATCTAACCATTCTAATTGTTGTTATCTATCTAATATTTCTATTAAAAGTACTTACTTGAATGTAATTAAAATAAAGATAAAATATAATCAGTATGTAGGTTAGATGATTTAATGTTCATTCATTGGTATACAGTCAATAATTGAAGGAAATAATCTTTATTACCAGTGATGAATAACATATAAAAGTAAAATAATTATGAATAAAGATTTAATGAATTCATCTAGAATCACCTACATGATCACAAATGTACCACTTACAATGTATAGCCAACAGATTTTCATCATATAAAAGATAGACGAAATAGTTCTTCAATATATAAAATATTGAAATACATAAATGTCACATCAACTTGATTTATTACATTAATGAATGTAACAATTTTTTTTTGAAAAATTACCAGCTGAAATGATTTATTTATGTCTTCTCATTCATTAAAATGAATCTTGAAATAACTTATTATATATGAAGTTATTCATCTGAATGTTATACTATGCTTTATACATTTATACAGATCGAAACCCTACGGTTACGTATAGAATGACCATACCAAGATCACTTATATTGTTAAGTACAGCATACAAAATATATTAAGTATTCATATAATAGTAATAATAATAACAATAGTAGTAGTAGTAATAATAATAATAATAGCTTTTTATTTTCAAGTAGTATTCTATACATGATATCATACCAGTTTACTGGCATGATCGAAAGGATATATACGTTTATCTATGTGCTTAGATATGAGTAAATAGTCAATTCTAAGAAATTCATATCAAGATATGAGTTGAAAACAAGCCAATTTCAATAATCATTACATTACTAGGATAACATAGGGTATATATTGTATTGTGATGAACCTCTGGTAAACAATTGTGCGATTTACATTTCTGGTGTTTTGATTCCAGAAGACAGGAGTAAAGAGAATGAATCATAAAGCATAATCATGCTTGATACTCAGATAAATTGCTAACTAAACATATTTACAGAGACATTCTGCCGTTGCGATGGAATCCAATGTGCATTGATTTTGAACAGTCAATTAGTGATACATTAACTATGTTGCTAACCAGCGTTAAGAGAATGTTGCTTAAAGGAGACCAGTTCAATATGAGAATAGCCTATAAACTCGAAGAGATAATGACATAAAAGAATGTATAAAAGAGGAAGAAAAATATTTAATGGTAAATAAGGTTAGTTCTTGATCAGCATCTTCCATTATTTTGTTTTCTGTTACAACATGTATAGACTGTAGTGTTTAAAATTTTAGAATTCCAATGAACCAATATTGAGTGTATCAAGGTTAAATGATGAGTTGGTGAAAATTCTAGAAATCAAGTGATTGATCATTTGAACTTTAGGATAAAATCATTAGTATGAATATTTCGCAGTGGTTTATTCCAGAGTTTGATATAGCAAACAATGTAAGTCATGTGTACAATACTCATATTAAAAATGAACTGAAAAGTGAAAGCAGAAATTCTATTTCTCAACAATCAGTCATAAATTCTATTTCTTTCCAACAGCTGCAATCAGTATAGAAGGAAATCACCGTTTTACTAGATACTGTAGAAAAACAACGTATTATCTAATGGGGTAAGGAAAAGAGGATGGTGAGTATACGTAATATACGAAACAAGTATTCTCTGATTTGCATTATGGCTGGCAAGCGGAATACAAGAAAGGTGTTTCATGAATAGGACGTTATATTGAGACAATTCACTCAAGAAACACATTTGGCAAGAAAAACTGACCAACTTTAGTCCATAATAAATCAATGGAAAGGTCCAAATACATTCTAACTATACACAAAACAAGTTAATTGTGACAATGTTTGATCTGTAAAAGTGATATCCTCTAATTATTTATGATATTTGTAGAAGCGCGCTATCTGATTCCATGTAAAAATATCTATCTTCCTAGCTGGCGTTCTATCTGGCCTCAAAACATTCTGTAAAGCATCTGAATCAATTTGTTTTATCTTTTTAATGGTCACCATTCAATTATATTATAACGTTGGATTTGATATCACACTTATCCATTGTTTCATTTTATAATCTGTAGCTTAATGTAAACTATGAAATTGTAATTACTAACTCCCATAAGAAAGCAAGTAGTTAAATAAAAAATTAAACAACTTAACTATTTTGAATCAAATTGCGATACGTAGCGTGACGACTATCCTGAAACTCTAGTGAAAAGTCGTGACTAATGGAGTTTAGAATTGTTGGGATCACTGACGATCACCGATCATCGCATTATGTCACAAATTGATGGAAGTAGGATACCGGCTGAATCAAAATCATACCATCAATAATGTGAAATTTGTTTTATAAATATATTAGATATTCATCAACATATGTAATGAAATATATCACATTCTGTAAGGATTAGATAGGCTGATCACAACAGAACTGTTATAAATCACCTCGGAAACTTAAGTGAACCAACATTGTGATTTAAATAAATGACTCATGTGTTTCAGGAATTAAGTCAATTACTTAAATAATCGATGAAAGTCTACAAAACAATCTTACAAAAAATAAATAAAAAAATACAACGCCTTTCACTTGATTAAAGTAACGGTGGCATTTTCTGGGGACTTGAATCCCTAACAAATAACTTCAATTTTTTTAATTATTAATCTAAGTTAACCATATGTGGAATATTAAAATGAACTTGTATCTACCCGTTGATTTGTTAAAAACTGAAGTAGGTTAGTCTCTGTCACTATATGTACATCCTGAGAGGATTAACTCGATGTAGCGATTATTCACAAGCATTATTTTAGGTTGGATTGTAACTAACTATTGAAATCCAGATCGCATGTTTAGTCCTATTCGAAACTGGACGGCTGGATGTAACTGCATCCAAATATTGATATTCACAGTGAATTTCCAATCAGTTTGTTTCAAGCACCTATTACACAATATGACTGTCTGAATTCAGTAGTCTAGTAGTGAACGAGTTGGCATTTGACATGAAATGGACTAAGTTTCAATCCCACTTCTAACATCGACATTGGAATACAGGTACATTCAGCCTACCAGTCTCAAATAGGACGAAACATGCGTCCTCGATTCCATTCGCCAGTCACAATACAACTCAAAATGTGAAATATTGTTATGATGTTGAATCGGATGCATCCTACATTTCACTTGATGTAGTAAAAATGTGAACTTGGTGAAACTTTATTACTACATTTCTAACTTTAGTTAGTGTATGAAGTTAGTTGACAACCCTGTAATATTCGATATGAATAGCATTTAATTCTCATGTATCATGAATGAGTTAATACTGGGATCACTGTTTTAGCATCAGCTCTTTGATTTATGCACATTCAAATGATGTACCTTAAACTGTGTGGAACATGAGTCCTAGATTCCTTTTACTAGACACGATTTAGCTTCTTGTATACTTATTCATTCATGATTTATGAATATCAACATTGGGATTTAGGTACACCTGACCAACGAGTCTCAAATAGGACGAAACAGTTCAGAGTCATTAATAACTTATTCTGTAACCATAAATTATATATCATTATTCATGCAATAACTTAACAGTTATTAATGTTTGAGAAATACACTATATTGGTTTCATGACTATTCGTTGGAGGGCAATTTGTGAAGCTCTAAGCTACAATAGTGAAATAGCCTTTTAGTAACTATCAATTTACATTATTTTCATTCAGTAGTGAAAAGGAATACCTATCAGTTATAAAAGTTATACTGATATTACAGACAGCACCATCAACATAAAGATACTTTGATAACATCATAGTTAGAACCTCCAGCACAATATATACAACACTGTTATGAAGGACAAGTTATGAAGAATGATCAGACCTAAAGAAGTATTTTTCAGTAGATTACTTTATATATTTTGAACGTATGCGTATCAAGCTCTATTTTTGCATTATACTTATATTCCGTTAAGTCTAATCTCCCATTTAACCAACTGACTATTATTACATCACCTTCTACTCGAAGATTAGAATCAGCTATGAATCGTCATTGCTTACTATTTTATTTGCCCTTGTTTTTGTGTTAATATTGCCATTCTAATTAGTCTGGAGTGCATTCTCAGTTAGAGTTTATAAACATAAACTATTGTAGGAAAAAATGATCCAAAATCCATATTCCTGGACTTATTAATTTATCAAAGAATTCTTCCATCCTCTGCTGGGGAATAAGAATATCAAGGCAGACTAACAATTACTTATGAAGATCTGAATTTTGTTTACAATTTTGTATTATTCATTCAGTCATTAAGGTCAGGCTTTCATCAATGACTTAATAATCTGAAATTATCCAACTCGAAGATATATCAGACACTTCTACAGTCCAACAGTAAAAGCTTTTTAAAGTATTTATGATGGTGCCATAGGGACCTTTCTCCTGCCACTACTTGTTATTTTTGTGCTGTTGATTTTCTAATAAGCAGCCTCATTTAGACAAAATCTCTCATTGAAGTACCGATTTAGCTTTCGCTTAGCAAAATAATTGCAGTAGAAAAACTTTAAAATGGTCAAATTAACATAATTTTTTCATGATTTACTATTATTCCAAGTGAAAGACGTCGAAGGTTACTAGTGTAAAAGTAAAATATGAGACGACCGAGATAAGTTCGACACTAATCTCGCATTTAGAATAGACTTATGAAATTTACTCCTACAATTTACACAATATGACTACGTAGATGCTGACTGATTTCATCGGCGTTAATGTAACTAAACTTCTTCGGATAAAGAAAGTGAGAAAATGAATAACTAGCCAATATTAGACAGTACAAGCTCGTTTACTGAGTATAAACAAAGGCATTTATATAACATATTCTGGGGCAATCAGTAATGAGAAATAAGAAATACACTAAAAACTGATTTGGGGGTAGAGAAATTTCGTACAGAAATCCGGATAATAGGTTCATAGTACAATTACAATAACTCGGGATTATAAATAGATATAGCAATCAATAATGAGTATATGAAGTGCCTTAAACGTAACCAGTACAAATATCCTAGTTTCTAAATCATTAGTAAATGCGGTTTAGCAGTAACAGTCCTTATAACAAGAATAATGAAGTTTATAGGTTGTGATTCCCTACTTTTTATCTCGTTATAACACTAAGTATGATTACATTTTATCTCTGGATGTCAAATCGAATTCAAAAGTGCATTTCATTCTATTTTGAATTTGTCAACTAATCATATCTACATCCGTGTTGATACTGAGCCCCGAAATCATTCCACTACGTTAACCACTGGGCTGAAGAATTTCAGCGACCACAGTTGTGCAGCGCGTATGTTTACATGATCCGAGTGCCTTTGTGTCATCCTGTTGATGCTATTTATGACTAAAATTTTCTTAGTAAGTGTCGGTATATCCATGTTTAGACCTATTACCTTAATACAGCGTTAATGCGATTGTCATGATCATTTCAGTCAATTCTTTAGTACAATCAATGTCAGTGATGTAACTTAATGCAATATCAATAAAAAAAAGATTCTTTCGAAGACAATTACTAGTGCTCATATTATCTGTGACGCGATAGTTTTACAAAGTATTTCTTCTTTCATAGAACACTATGAGCCAAGGTAACAATATCTGACAGCACTAAGTGACTTCTTATTTGACAAGTTGTTTCCCAGTTAAGGGATAGTTAGCATTATGGTAATAAAAATACTTTCTAACATCCGAAGATTGTAAAACGATGCACATAGGGCTATTCGTGTTTAAAAAAAGTATATCAACATACTTAAGCAACAGTAAAAGCAGCTCCTGCAAGGTGGTACGTTAAAAAGGTTAATTTAATAATGTGTCAAAATTATTCTCACTAGTATATCTTGTCTAAGTGAGTAAAATCACTGAAGTTGTACAACAGATGAGCATTTTGATATACAGTTCCGATAATTAACTGAACTAGCTTTGTACCGGCCGTAACTGTATTTGATGGTCTAAAAAACTAACCACTCTACATTCAGAAAATAAAAGAGGAATTAGTTTCCGGAAAACTTATTTTGAAAATAAATAGATAGGGAATAAGAGCCTTGGTGATATAATCCCTTAAATCGTGTAATAGACCGTTCATAGTTTCATTATGAAACTTTTTCATTAACACTGTCAACTAAGAATACAATTCGAGTGAACTGAAAGTTTAACATTTTATTACAAAGATCCACCAACATCAATGAGGTAATCACTAAGAGGTAGTATCATACATTTGACTGGTTGTAGGGGATCGTTGAAGTAGATTAATACTAATCAGTTTACGCTTAGCAGAACTTACATTGAATCCGTATATTTTGACATATTAAACTGTGTTATAATTACTCATAATGTTTTGTTGCTTGGTCTTATGACAGTAATTCTTATACATTTTCACCTTTATTGATATGAGTTCATTTGAAATACTTTCTTTACCATTGACGTTTTTCATGCCTCACAAATTTAAGATGTTACTTATTAAATCAATGCAGATGTGAAGGCGCGGATTCGAAAGAAAAGAGCAACATTTCTATAACTGAAAGACATCTGGAACTCAAACCAAATGTCAACCAACATTAAAGTTAGAATTTTCAATACAAATGTAAAGACAGTTCTGTTATATGGAGCTGAAACTTATACGCAGAACTGCGAAAAGCATTCTTCATAAGATACAAGTATTTATAAACAATTATTTTTGTAGGATACTTCGGATCGGCTGGCCGGATACCATCAACAATAACCTTCTATGGCAGAGGACAAATCAACTACAAGTAGAGGAAGAAATTGGGAAGAAACGTTGGAGGGGAGGTGGATAGGACACACACTGCTGAAAGCACCAAATCTTGTCACAAGACAAGCATTAATATGGAACCCTGATGGTCAAAGGAAAAGCGAGTAGACCCAAGAATTCAATGCGTCGGGAATTGGAGTCAGACATGAAGAGACTGAAGTGCACTTGGGAAGGACTGGAAAGGAAAGCTCAGGACAAAGTTGGTTGGAGAATATTAGCCGGATGCCTAGGCTTCACATATGGTAACAGGCATTGATTGATTGAATGATTATCAAATCAAGCTGCCTTTAACAAGCTTAGTTTACTGAGTCAGTTCAATATAAGAGTACTATGTTATTCTTCTATATTACCTTACATATTCTAACACAAAACACGAATTTGTTGTACAATGAAACTTATTCTATCCAAACATTCATTCATTAGAAAAGAATCCTGTAGTTTACTTTAGAATGTGAATTGTATTTGTTTAACAAAACCAAGTATCAATACATCATAAATACTTTATTCACAATAGGATATCTAAAAACCAGATTTACTGGTAATTCACAATATACAATTGTGTTATAATAGAAATTATACTTTACATACAATTTCATTTTATATTAATTAAATAGGAATGAAGAACATTACAGAATGTATTTGTATTGAATAAATAATTTCAAATGATAAGTTATTTAATTCAATTGTGAAGAATTTGATAATTATTGAACATTGAAGAACCTGAAAAAGAAAAATAGAAGCATATCATTCTATTTATCTAATTAGCATGAATTGTATATTTGTATAAGATACTCACCAGTTCGCTTAGATAAGTGGTAAGGTTTACTTTATTTTTAATATATTCGACTATTGGAACAGTAACAAGAACCTACAAATAGTAGAATGTATGTAAATTACTAAAGAATGTTTAGATGATAATCATCAGTTAACATGGAACAGTGTTAGGTGGAGATGTCAAGAAAGTAATAATATTTCAGTGGTCTTGGTAACCACGTGTTTATATCTACCAGAAGTAACTTACATTTACACTCATGTATTATGGATATTATAATTAGACTACTGAGCGATAAAAAATTCTGAGCAGCCTTGATATTATCCATTTGTACAACTCGTTAGTAAAGTGTGCATTAACAACATAATCAAACTTTGGATGACAATAATTAAATGTTTAAAAGCATCCCCGAAGATTATTAGAACGACTAGCTGATACGATAATCCAATGGACTATGATTAAAATCGTCCCTAGTATATCAAAGCAAATAGTTGCATTCTGATCGGCAAAGATGTACTTGCAGATTCATATGAAAGTGAATAAATAAAAATTCACCCGATTCTTGTTTGGCATGCAATAACATCATTCTATAAGGAACAAATGGCTTTCAGGTGACGAATTGATCTTATTTCTATGTTAATCGTCCATTTTAAAGAAATGTTATTTTTGTTTTGCATAAAATTTTAAGCTTAACATTTATGTACAAAATAATTGATTTTGTAGTTTACATCATGAACGAATTGTAGCTAGACAACCAGTTAAAATTCAGGAAACATTTACTAGCCGTTTCGTCCTCAGATGTGACTCGTCAACAATGCCTCTCCACGTGCAATGGATCAATAAACTATGGCCAGTGGATTTTAATCAAACTTGTGGCATATAAGTTAACTACTTATAACAATTATATTGCAACGTAGTTAAAAATGAAAATGTAAGTCATTAAATTCCAACTTAGTGGTCTTAATAGTACTGGCTTTCTTGAGAGTTATTTGGTCCTATGTTCGATTTATAGATGTAAATTGATAAGGATCTCATACCTAAGCAAACATTATTCAGAAACGTTTAATTTCATAAACTATATTAACAACTACATAGCTTTTATTACTTGATAACTTTTCATTCGTTGCATTTAACTAAATGTACATTGAGAGCTATGTAGTTAGAAAACAGTTACGATGATTATTATCAAAGATAATGTCTTCAATGCTACCATCGCATGAATTTCTAGGATAAGGTGCTTTCAGTATTGCATAATTTATAATTATTGACTATTTATTATAATGAGCAACTGATTAACATCGATGTAAGTTGACATGTACAACATTAAATATTAATTTCATTGATTTATGTATGGAAGGAAGCTTATTATGTCATTGTCTTAGAAAAAATATAAACTAGATAGTGAAAGAAATCTCCTTTCCGACGATGTCGTTTACTAAAGTTATACAATCATCTTTATAGTGAAAGAAAGACATTATAAAAGTTTTCAGTAATTTTAAGCATTACAATCAAAATCAATAGAAGATTACGTAATGGTTTTGCATGAATAGAAGGATTCTAAGATAAAGCTAATTAACAGGTTTAAACAAAAAAAATGCAAGAAAATCGCTCATTTATCAGAGATAAAAATGAAAAGAGACATTTACTAGAAGTAATAATAATCAGGAAAATTTGAAAGTCGACTGTAACAGAATGGTTACTAAGTAAATGAAAAAGAAATTCATGAAAACTACAAACAAACTGAAATGAAGCATTAAAACCTTGGTGAAATTAAATAATTCACGTTTCACTTTTACACCCACAGATTAGGCTTACTTAGTCGAATTGTTAAAAGATCAATGATACATGTGTTTTTAAACATACTACTTATGATGAGTACGCTCTTCTTGAGATACACTTAGAAAGAGTCTGTTTAATGACTTTAATGTAACTATCTTCAAATGAGTAATTAAACCTGTAAATCTATATCAGTTTGGTTCAACATACTATCCTACAAACCTTCTTATTGCCTTTTGCTAACGATCTCTCATTTGAAGATCATGTTATTAAAAGTAATTTTACTAATAGCTGGGATGTATTTAAATTTTCCTGTTGATTAGTCATGGACTGAAATTAATTAATCTCTATTGTTATATGTACATCCTGAAAGGACTATTTTGATATAACGATAGTCCACAAATATTATTTGAATTGGATTGTGGTTGGCAAGTGAAATCCTATTAAAGATCTATCAGCTGGACGTACCCTGCATCCGATTGTTGATGTTTACACCGGGACGCCATCGTGTTTACCACTAGGCTATTGAGTCCAGACAGCCATACTTGTGCAACGGGTATGTATATATAATTGAAACGCATCAGCATACACTTTCATGCTTTCATATTTTCTTACTGTAAATTAGTCGATTGATCAATCATACTAGGTATGGTAGTCCAGTCACTTTACAGTGTGTCTATATCTAAACGTATAAACATGAACACGAAATGTTTCTAGAAAGGGCAATTAAACCTACTTGTAGAAGCAAACAAAAGTAGTTTTATTAACAGATTACTTTGGAAATAAATACTGAAATAACCATGGAAGTGAACCTGGGAGTTAACTATAGTTTTTCCTCGAATTATTTCTTTGAATAATAAACTTTTGAATTAAAACTCTAGTCAACCGATGGGAGTGTCTGAAATGAGATGATTTTATTGATAGTCTACAGAAACTATCTACACCTTATTTGAAATTATCAGTAGAAGTGATTCAATATAGTCTTAGATTGCCTTGCTAATCACTTATCAGACATATAATAACTCATCACTGTAGGCTATACTATAGATAATTGCTGATGTGGCGCATACCTCAACATATATTGAACATTTATAGTCTTGTATTGTCACAACAGGAAACTGTGAATTCATAGTAATCATTAACGAACAAGTCAGTAATTAACGAAACTCATCAACCTAGAAATTAGTCTACTTTCATTTGAAATGAGAGGTCGTGAATTTCAACCTCACTGCGATCATTACAGCTGGAATATAGATACATCTAACTGAAAAGTTCCAAAAAAGACAAAAACATTTTGATCGCCAGTCACATAATAAATAAGCTTAGTTCACTTATTAGTTATCTCGCTATTTGTTGTAACCTTGAGCTAGTTGTAAGAAAAGAACTAAAGGGACCTATTCTGTAGCTACGACCTTAATTATTCAGCACTGATTGTTTGTAACGGCACCAGATTAATCACAGTTTACTCCAGAAGAATGATAACTAAAGTATAAGAAGATTAGCTAAGATTGAGGTAAAGTCACTACCAAGTGATTTATTCAGTAGGAACAACTGATAATACATTTTAAATGATAAAACAAAACGTAGAAGAATACAAAATAATAAAGACCAAACTAGGAGAGTTATGCACAAAAATCAGATAATAGGTCCATAGTAAAATTAGTATGACTTTAAACAGCTAGTATGTATCTTGGAAGTAAACAACATAAGAAATACAAAAATCATGTTTAATGAATGATATGCAATTACAGTTTAGTAGTACTTGTTACAATATTACCAGGAATAAACTTCATAGATTGTTTCTTCCAGTTCTCTGTCCCGTTATGACATTTTTAAACTGTAATTTTACAAATTGGAGAGAATGTTAGAACGGGAACGCAGTATCAAAAGACAATTATTTGTGAAAGCAATAAGCTACCTCTCATATATCACCTCATATTTCACCTTTCCTTACATACGGTGCAATTCAAAAATCATGACAATATAAACTGTGCCTTGTGAGAAAGAATTCACTTGAATACGCATTAGGAAAAATAATTTTAACAATCATGGATCACTAAGTATATTTGAAATTAAATTGTGTCTAGTAAAAGGAATCTAGGACTCATGTTCCACACAGTTTAAGGTACATCATTTGAATGTGCATAAATCAAAGAGTTGATGCTAAAACAGTGATCCCAGTATTATCTCATTCATGATACATGAGAATTAAATGCCATTCATATCGAATATTACAGAGTTGTCAACTAACTTCATACACTAACTAAAGTTAGAAATGTAGTAATAAACTTTCACCAAGTTCACATTTTTACTACATCAAGTGAAATGTAGGATGCATCCGATTCAACATTATAACAAAATTCCACATTTTGAGTTGGATTGTGACAGGCACGTGCAATGCAAGACACATATTTCGTCCTATTTGAGACTGGTAGGCTGAATGTACCTGTATTCCAATGTCGATGTTAGAAGTGGGATTGAAACTTAGTCCATTTCTTGTTAAATGCCACCTGCGTTCACAAATAGACTACTGAAACCAGGCAGTCACTTTTGTGTAACGGGTGCTCGAAACGAACTGAGTTAGAATTCTACTGTGAACATCAATATTTGGATGCAGTGACATCCAGCTGTCCGGTTCCAAGTAAGACTAAACATGCGATCTGGATTCATCTAGTTATTTACAATCCAACCTAATATAATGGTTGTAAATAATCGCCATATTGAGTCAATTCTCTCAGGATGTACTTATGGTGACAGAGACTGACCAGCTACAGTGCATAACGTATCAACGGGAAGATACAAGTTCATCCTATTATGAACTATATGGTTAACTTTGATAATTAATTGAAAAATGAAATTATCCCCAAAACTGCAGTCGTCCATTTAATTAAGTGAAAGGCGTTGTACTTATTTATTTATTTTTTGTAAGATTGTTTTGTAGACTTTTATCAGTTAATTTAGTTTAAAATGTGATATATATAGACGTTGTTTTCTAGTCTCGTCTGATATAGATATAATTTACTCCATAATATAATCTTCCTACGAGTTTAATCTTTTGGAGCAGCTGTGGGTCGGGACAGAACAAATCGTGGTATCCGATCTAAGTACACATATCAGAGATGATAACTTGCCCTAACCGTACAGACTATCGATGGAATTAGACATAGAATCCGGCTACCCTAGATAATTTAGCTGTATCCTATAGCGAACCATACTAAGCTAATAAGAGCCCATGCGTTTGTTTCAACTAATAGAGAAAACATAACATGATCATTAAAAGAACAGAAATTATCACATTCTCATGTACCTGAATAATAACAGATAAATAATAATTAATCAAATTTCTTATCTAATTTTGACATTACAGGTCAGTGAATTGAATTAACCATTACACACAAACAAACACCCAACCTCATTATTCATGGCTACACACAAAACAAAGCAACATAGAAATTAAATTTAACATCTGAAACAAATATCCAGTTAATTACTGTTTTGTAATGATATTAACTAATAAAACATACTTATATCGTTTGGCAACCTCAAATATTCTTAGTTTTATCATTTTTATGATTATAATTAACTTACATTAACAATACTACTAATAATACTACTCATATTATTATTGTTTATAATAATAATAATAATAAAACTTGTAGAATTCGATTGAATAAAAATTTAATTTAATAAAAATTATAGCAAATTGAATTTATTTCTTAATCATAATGATACAAAATTTCATTAGTTCTATGTTATTTTCAATAGTTGGACAACAACAACAACAACAACACGCATATCAACAAAAAATAAGTTCTCGTTACCTTTTTCTTTTATGTCAATGAGATACTTTAATTGTTTTGTACAAATGAAGCTGAAGGTATTTTTGTCCTTATTGTTGTTGTTTTGAGTTAATTGGCAATTTATTGTTTATTGATTTGAGGTGATATTCAGTTTATTTATTCAATTTTACTTGTTCCACTCATTCATTGTATTCGAATAAAAGAATGACATGCTAATAATTTACTTATTGAATACAACAGTGAAATGGTTGTCAAAACACTTTAAACTGCTTTATAAGGAAGTCATAAATCATAGTTTGAATTTAATTGATAGAATAAAGAATCTGAAACTGAGCAAATAATTCATGATATCTGTGGACGTATCATCATTAGTTACAAACGTTCCCTTCATAGAAACAATCCCTATCCCTTCGTTGTAAGAGCTTATCCTGATGATGACGAGTTTTATATACAGTATGAAAGTGATGCAATCGGCTGACCACTAGGTAATATACTAGAGGATTTCTTTTTTGACTAAACTAGAAAATAACCATTTAAAATGCACTATAAACAAACTACAGCTATAATGTTGCTATGTAGATGACATATTTGTAGTACTAAAAACCAAAGATGAAGTACATAGTGTATAAAAAAAATTCACCAATATCCACAAAGCAGTTATTTTTACAACGAAACAAGAAAACAAAGTAAGCACTTCATTTCTAGAATGCTGACTGACGACAAAGTTAGACGGAACAATTAAAAGAGTAGGTAATCGAAAACTGATTAAGTTAGGCCAATATACTTATTTTTCGAGTTTTATTTCATTACAATATAAAAAGGATTTCGTTGAAGAGCAACCAAAAACTAGACGTGGGCTATTAAGCCAAAACTGATAACCGTCAAAGTTCCTAGCACAATATACGTCTGTAAATAAATTAGCTGCTTTACAACCTAAATAGTAATAACCATGACTTTAAGAATATTTCATTGGTCACTGTAAATACTTTATATCATGTTAACATGAAGAACTGGAAAGAAGGAGCAATTTTGAAACCATTTTAAATAAGTACTTGTGTATTTACACACTAAAAATGTGAAAATTATAAAAGAAAAAGCTGAAAACACATGAAGATAGGTCATTTTAGATAATGAAAAATAAGGTCAAAATTCGTATAGTCAAGTATGTAAAGTGTATAGATTAGTAACACAATAATGGAGCATTGTTCGCAAAACTGATGCGAGAATGGAGAACAGCAATTAAAAAAACATTGAGTAAAGCTCAGAAAGCAATCGACAGTAAGTGAATCCGACTGTGTCGTGTGTAACGCAGTTACCCACCGATAACAATGAATGTGGTCGCGCAAACATATCACGAATCGACCGAATTAGAAATATTAACTATTAGAAGCTGACTTAGCGGCCTATTAATATGGGTTTCGCCGCGGAGCTAGTGAATCGTAGGTTTCGGTCCCTGGTAAGGTTGTGGGTGCGCACTGCTGAAGAATCTCAGACAATGACGAAACAACTATCTAGTGCTTTCAGGTGACCATCAGTTTTCTAATTAGGACAAATCCATGACATCGAATTGACAGTCAACAATCTCCACAACACCTAATTACAATAAGGAAAAGCCATGAGTTATGTTAGAAAACATTCAAGAATAGAATTACCAAGGCAATGCTAAATCGACTACTGTCTTTTTGAATACATAAATATGTCCTAAACCTTCTGATAGTAACAGCCTCAGCAATGTGCAATAAAACGGATGACTTGTGTGTTGATTATTCTGAAGGATTTAGAAATGTCAACATCATGGTCACTGTTTACAGAAGCAACACGTAAAGCTCTTATTTTACCATGGCCATAATTTAAAAAGTTTTTATTTATTCTTTTTTTTAAACTATAATAATTTTATGACCTTCTCCAAAATTATCAATTACTTATCACCTCTTTGATAACCGCAGTATTTTAATTTTCTCTGTTGTACTTCTTTTTTACACCTGTTAAATGGGTGTTGGTCACGTTATATCACAAATAGATGGAAGTTAGAACTTTATCACTGAATGACGGCCCACTGGGGCAGAGGGTTAGGTGTTCGCCAACCTAAAACCCTTATGACGGAATCTAGGGTTCGTATTGCTGAAGAAACAGCTGTTTAGTGCTCCCTGGTTTTTAGTGGTACTTTATCAGCTACACCTTCTGTAAATAAATTCATAAGAAAGAGAATTTCCTACACGGAAATGTCTTATATCTTTCTTAATTGATGCAATCGGTTTCTTTTGTTATGTTCGATAATTTTCACACTGTTAATGAATATATACATAATCGCTTTGGTCACTGTTTATAACGTTTTCATAATTATCGCCTTTCCTTTAATTCTTCATGATTTCCATGATATAAAGTATGTTAAGTGATCATTGAAATAATGTTTAAATAAGGATTATTTCTATGTAGGTTGTTAAGCAATTCAAAAGAAACATCAAAGTAAAAGTGAATTTATCCTATTCTGCCGCATTCATTATTCATTCATCAATAAGAAGAACTGTATAATAATTGAACACAATACTGGAACGAAAATATAGTATGAGTTCACAAAATTATTGACTGTTAGTCTTAGCCATACTGCGTTGGGGTTTACGCGACTGTCGTAACCAGCAGTTGGGAAATTTGAGAGACAGTCCAGAATCAATGGTCCAGATGAACTAACCCTATGTTGTTTATCTCATTCACGAATTAGTTCTTTGTACCTGCATCATATTCTTTATGTCTACAATTTTTTTGCTACGACTGATATAGCTACTAATTCTACTATTTTTGTGTTCACCTTCCTGTGTTGTTGAGGTGTAGTAACTTGGACTGATGTCCATATGCACCAAGCTCTGCGATTTACATAAGTAAATGACTGACTGGTTTCAGCCACATGTAGGGACGACTGAAGAAGCTTTAGTATAGCATCTCAGCTAGCATCAAACATCTGTCCAATATGGGATTATGGGATGCAGGTACATCCAGCCGATGAGTCCCAAATAGGACGAAACACGCGTCCTGGATTCCACTTGCCAGTCATAATCCAAACTTAATGAACATTATTATTATATAAAGATTAACGGTTGTATATTACAAATGTATCCAAATTTATATTACAGTGATGATGAATTTGCCATGTACTTAACTATTCATGTTGAATTCATTGAAGTTAATTGTAGAACCTGGTGAAAACTTATTAACAAGAATAATTTTCTCTTCATTTAAACATTTTTAATTTAATAAATATGAGAAATTTTGAACAAAAAAATCATTATAATTTCTTTCTTTGTATCAATCAAAAAATTAATTTTGGTTGAGTAACACTAAAAACTAGGTGGGGGACTGGATAGTAGTTTTGCACTAGTATTTAACTCCTCTGTAGTGCATACTAACGATCACTAGTGGTATTGATAGCTAAAGGCTTACCGCATGATTAGAACGTTTTGGGTTAAATACCTTGGTGGAACTGAGGGTGCGCATTATTATTGAATCCCACATTAGAACAAGACAACTGTTCAATCCTCCCTAGGTTTCACTTCACAACTTACATAGACTAATCTTTAGTGAATACAAAAAACACAATTAAATGAAATTTCCATTGAACAAAAATCTATCTCTATCGTCATTTTAGTTGAGTCAATTTATTAACTAGGGTTTACAATTTTATGTTAATCTTTAAAGTTTACTTCAGAACTGCATGTATTTACAACAAAATAGCGTAACACATATCTGCGAACTGTTACATGTACATTGAATAGTTTTTGGTCAACTAGTTCTGTGTTTCTCAATATATACATATACGTATATCACGGAACACACACATGTATTACGCAATGAATTAACAGTTTTCCACATCAAAATACACTTGGATACATACACTTCTTTCAAGTATGCAATAAATGTACACTAAATTTTAGATCAAGACAACAAAATGATTGATGTTTTATGGTTGTTATTGATTCATGTTAAATTAATTTTCAAAGTGTAATCTACATAGAAATGGTAAATCAATTGGTGATTTGTAGTTAAAGATAACACATATTTAAAGGAGTTGTTGTGGAGATAGTTAATTTGTTAATACTGATATCACGAATTGATCTGAACCAGACAACCATTGATCACCTGGAAGCACTGGACAACTGTTTCTTCCTAGTATGGGACTTCTCAGGGTCGTGGATGCGCACTGTTGAGGAGTACCATACTAGGACGAAACAGCTGTCCAGTGCTTCCAGGTGATCAATGGTTGTCTGGTTCAGATCAATTCGTGATATCAGCATTAACATATTTAAAAATTTTATATTATTCGAGAGGAATATCATTGAGAACTGACATGAGCTGGAAAAGTATTGAACAAGGAATTAGAGATTTCAAGAATGTTATTTCCTATAAATAATCCTATCCTATGTGAGGTAGTGGGGTTAGTTTACCCTTTCGAAAGTGCTAATTATTCATTGTCACGTTTTAAATAGTTTGTTATTCAGACATGCAAATGTAAAACTTTTAAATATGTAGCATGTTTTAATAAATTATATTATTTATGCCGATATATATATATATATATATATATATATATATATATATATATAGGTTGCAAGACTGTTTGGAACATTAAAGTCATTACTTTTATCGGATGGATAATTCCTTAATTCATAATAATCCATTGACATTCATATGCTGTAAGATATCTGTTTAATATCGTTTAGCTTACATATTTAGTCTCATGTTAGGTTTTCATTAGTCACAACTAGACAATATCAGATTGTAGCCTACTTTTCATCAATGTCGTTTCGTAACGTTAGATTTATTCATATATTTTATTATAAAATTACATATCGTGTAATAGGAACCTAACTGATTACATCAGAATGAAAAGTTCATGGGTGAATGAATAGTAAGGAAATGGCTTCTAAGACTTTTGGATTTGAGGTAATTTTAATATAAGCAATAATATTTAATCATTCATATCTCCAACATCAATCAGTATTCAATATAAGTTAGCTATATTTTAATATTTTCGGTTAGCTATAATCTTATTTCAAACATGATATAACCCATGCTTCTCATACGTAAATCTACCTCATTATCACGTGACAATTTCAGTATAGCTATTATGTAAGATAAGTACTAACTTCCCATTTGTCATAGTAATTATATAAGTTGCAATTTTGAATTCTAAAAATTTGCATGTAAATAATGAGACAATTAACATAACTTCGCATGAAGTAAATGAATGTTAAAATATATAGCATTTCATAAATTAAATAATAAAACAGTTACTATCATACAGCCAAACTGATCTTGAACTAAGTAATAATGCTGGATGATGATTTGGGAGTAGTTGATATAAATCTCTGGATCTACGTTACGTGCAATATGGCACTCATCGTACGTAACATCATTGCAGAACTTTATGCATGCACTTCAATTCTTATTCAACAAACGATTATTCACTACAAAACTGTTGTGATGCTAGAAATTGTGCAGTTGGTTTTTATCCCCGTCGCCAATTGTTGTGTTGCGCGAAATTCACAGTTAATTTTCACCCCGTCGCCAATTGTTGTGATGCTAGAAATTTAAGGATTGAGTGAGCGAACGCTATTACTGATACTTGTACCTCGGACGTATACCGCGACTTGTTCCCTTCCCAGCCAGCAGCTATTACAAAAGACCAAGCTTGTAGGAAGATTGTATTGTGGAGCAAAAGTGAGTCGAGAGAATAGTCAACTAGCAAACCAGTGAATTTGTAATTTCAAATACATCGATTTTTTTATATTAATCAATTTACAATGATTATTCATTAAGTGAAATCAATAACATTTACTTAATACAATCAAATACTGTCAACTAGTATTTTTAGGGATTATGAATCCCTAACAAAAACAACGTAATAAAGCCTTTTAGATACTATTCTTTTGCAGTAGGTAACCGTTAATATCTTCAATTTCAGTTGGTTAGATTGGTAACGGAATTGATGTAGGCAACGTATCTTTGAAAATCTGTAAACACTGGATAGTCCTATTATGGGACTCTTCAGCAGTGTACATCCTTGATTCCGTCAGGGATATCAAACCACTGTACCTTCAGGTGGGCAGGTCACCTTGTAGAATTCCCACTTTCATCAATTTGTGGTATAGAGCTAAAAATCATCCATTGTCATTAAGCGATAGCTGTCACACTCCCGACAAGTGTAAACACTAGTCAGAGAGTTGAACATTTATTAACCTGAAAGTCTTCAGGTTCGACTCTCATGGTAGAATCGAGGGTGCGCACTTCTGAAAATTCTCATACTAGAACTAAATAGCTATCGAGTGCTTTCTAGTTTTCAACAGGTACTTTACCAACATCATTCTATAACAAATCCAACCAACTAGACTTAATATCGATCTCCAAAAAACACTTCGATTCAATTACTTGAATTCACAGAAGAAAAGGTTTGATATTTGAAGTTTTAATCATACATGATTTCTTCATCAAGAAACTGGATGTCAGTATCCTAGTCTAACAACTTCACAAATGAATTTAACTAATTTATACAATTAAATTCAATTAGACTAAATTCTGTTTAGTAGACATAATTTATTCTAAAAATAGACGATAAGATAATACAAACTTCATTCACATCATTTCAATCTGAAAGCATGAAATCACTGATAATTAAAATTAAACCATCATCAACACTTGTCGCATTTTAATCATTAAATCGACTAAGTTTCCTATTTGCTCTTAGTTTCAACCGAACAGAATCCAATTGTAATATGATTTTATCTGTAATTCATTACTAGACCTGTATATTCAGTTGAAACTGTTACAAGTCACAAGTAATTGTATAGATGTATATTAATAAAACCACTTCCATAGTAACAGATGTTGACAATTTCTGACGATATGTTTCCTAAAAAATAGCCCAGGACCTTCTAACTGCATGATGAACGCCTTAGTATTAGACCCCTTAGTTGTCTCCCAACAGTTGATATTTCTAACTCTGTCAGTTCTTGATATATTTGCGTGACATCATCGATTGCTCTTACCCGAAACAGATAAACCCCATAGTTGATCTAGAAGGTCCTGAGTTGAATGCCTGATGGAATCATTGGTGTGTACTGTTGATGAGTCCTGTGCCAGAACAAAACAGCAGTTTTGTGCTTACTGGAGGTCAGTGGTTGTCTAATTCAGACTTACTCGTACATTATGACTGATCTATTTGATTTTGTTGGTTAATTAACTAAACGTAATAGAACAAGAAAGAGAATGGTATCATCATATGTTGTTACTCTTTATACAAATATTTTTCCTACTGAGATAATGATCTTATTATGCGATTATATTGAAAACAACAACCGAGATGGTAGTGTTCCAAAATAATATTAAAAGAAGTTACTTCTTTGGTGTACATTTAAAACGAAATGAATAAGCCATGGCAGATGCTTATCAAGAATGGTTTTACTTCATGGTTTATTGACAGAAACATGAAACTAAGACTACACGATGAAAGAATCCCAACAGTTCCGAAAAAAACATATTTTAAACAATACTGAGTGCCAAGAAGACACGGTTTTCATGATTCTAACTAATGGACTGATAATAACTGAAGAAAAAAAACCTTCGATTCTGTTCTGCAGGACTTAGGTTTCTGAGTTTATCAAGGACAGCATGCTAAGACATCAAAATAATTAAAATAGACTTTTCGAACTACAAGGAAAGACGAGTAACTGAAGTTTCAATATGTATGCACCAACCTAATTCAGTGAAATAGTAAATAAGGCTTTATGGTTCTTCTAAGTTGGACAATATTTTTCGATCATTCACATATCTAACCCATACCTCCAACATCATATATACCTAACATTCTCTTATTTCACTCCAATAAGTTCACATTAATTAACTCATCGATCCCAACCTTAACATAAATGACATTCACATGATCTGACCAGTATCTCTGGTTGTCGTTACAATTAATGTCTGATTTGCTCCTCTGTAGCATTTAAACTGATGTTAATTTAAACCATTTAATTATTTACTGAAGTAACAACTTAAAGTAAGGCCAAGAAACATCATATATCTGACGTTTTACACATAGGTATTATACTAATATTTCATTATTTATTATAAGTTATTAACCTATTGAACTGAGATGGATTTTTGTGGAAATTGGTATTTTTTGATAGATTGAATACGCCTCAGACTGATGTTGGTAGCGTACTATTGAAAACCAGAGAGCATTGGACAGCTGTTTCGTTTTAGTGAAGAACTCCGTGACAGTATGCACCATAGATTCCGCATTAGCGGCTTCAGATTGGTGAGCACTTAACGCTCTGCACCACTGGTCCGGCCAGTGTTCAACGGTGAAATTCCTATCTTCATCGAATCGGGATTTATAGCGTGACGACCATCTCTTGTAATTAGTGATAACTGTCCCACTCCCAACAAGTCTGTAATCCACCAGTCATGACTATACACTAGAGCTTCATGAACATGCTAAAGTTAGTCATTAGTGATATGATTATTATGATTGAATTGAGATGGTTTATGAAGATTGGCATTTTTAATTAGGCGTAATCTGTGGAGCACACTGCAACAGAGGAGTACTACATTAGAACGAAACAGCTATCCAGTATTCCTACCAAAATCAATTCTGTAACGTATTCAAACTATTAATTTATTGTTTAATATTCTATAAAACAGTTAATTAGTAAACTTAATTGTCAAATACTACTCATTCTTATCTTAGAAGTATTTTCAGACTAATAATGATAGGCATTATGTTTAGATGTTTGACATTGATTATTTAACCACATCATAATCTCTAGGAATTTCCTACTATTTAGTTTCAAACATAAAAGATTCTGTAGGAAGCCTGGGAAAAGGTGTATGTATTATTTTCAAAGGCTCGAAAAAGTTGACCTACAATTTAGTATTAAAATGCATAGTATAAACCAATCATTACAAAAGACATGATAACTAACCAAGAGGAAACTTGACATGGTTAGTAACTAAATGGTTGTATTCTTAGTTTTCAGTTGTTTATAAACAGTTTCTATTCAACAAAATATTCATTCTAACTATATAAAAAAACAGCTTTAACTTAATGCATTCATCTTCATAATTCTCTAGTCAAAAAAGAAATTGCATTCCTATTCATAGCCGACAATATAAATATCTTTATTGTTTTGTCTAATATTTCTATTTTCTGTTTTCTCTTTGTTTTTCTTTCTCTTGTTATCATTTATTCTTACATTTATCATTCATAGAATTTTTTATCTAACTTACTTTGCTTACTTATCGTCAAAGTGAATACATTGATCATTCTGTTTTTTTCTGGAAAAGTGAAAGTTAACTCTTTTCTTTGTCAACTGTTGATGTCATCAACACTATTTTATATCTTTTAATATATTTATTTCGTTTCATGATTGATGTTATTAATCAATGGACGTCTGAGTTATGGATAAATTCAATGTAATACCCGAAATGTTAAGACGACAAGACAAGCATTAACATGAAATCTTGAAGGTGAAAGGAAAAGAGGAAGAGAAAAGAACACATTGCTTCGGGAATCGGAGACAAACATGAAGAGAATAAAGAGCTGTAAAGAAAGGCCAGGACAGAGCTGGCTGGAGAATACTTGTCAGCGGCCAAGGCTCCTCATGGGGTGACAGGCATTGATTGATTGACTCGAAAAATTACATTCATAAATTTAAAAAATACTTCGTTTTCTTTTTCTCATAAGGATAATTTCAGCGGATTAACAAAAACTGTTTTTTTCTATATTCGACAGAATAAAACTGGACACCATCCATGATGATTAACATGGTTAAAGTATTAGATATTTTAGAGAAAATTATCCGTTCCTTCCCCCCCCACTACTTCCCCTGACAACAAATTATGTATAAGATCAAGAATATTCCAAAATATGCATTTCAATTGATATCATGAGCTGGTCTGAATAGACAACCAGTGATCACCTACGAGTACTAGATAGCTGTTTAGTCCTAGAATAGGACTTCTTCACTAGTGCGCATCCACGGCTTCCACCAAGAATCGAACCTAAGACCATCTGATCTTACAGTGAACCCCTCATAAATAGACCACTGAGTCGACTACCAACAGCTGACATTTCTAATTCAGTCGATTCGTGTTACGTTTACGCAAACCTATCCATTGTCATTGGTGGATAACTGCCTCACACCCAACATAGGTGAACTCCATTTGTCAAGTCTTCTTATTAAGACTCTAGGAATTACTTCATGGACTAAGTCTCTAGCGAAGTGATGTTGATTGTAATTGTGTGTTTTAGTGCTGCCTGATGATCAACTGGTTGTCTAATTCAGACCAATTCATCATATCAAATCGACATCCAACAATCTCCACAACACGCAATTACAAAATGCATTTCAATTTAAGAGTGACATATATTGACAAACTTTAAAGTTACATATGTACGGAAAATTTATAGCAGAAACAAGGATTTTAAACTATGAAGTAATTATATACTTAACGCTTAGATTAATTTTACATCGATGACTAGTCTTAACGTTGTCACTATGTTATCTTGAACTTTTCGATATACTTCGGTTTATTTAGTGAGTGAAAACTTCATTAAATTGTATCCCTTTTGGGAAACTTTTTTCTGTTTTGAACCTAGAGTAATGCATAGTTGTCTGCTGTAAACATGCCAAGGAAGCACAACTTGACATGAAAGACTAAGTACAAACAAACACAGGGTTTGCATTGAAATCAACAATTTAAATAACACTCTACTATGTAATAATCACCCATTGAATGAACGTAAAAATGATCTAAAGTATCATGTGATGTACATTCAGGAAACATTAAAAATTGTGATAATAACTACAATGTTATTTGTTATTAAACGCTTTATTTTATACCTTGACTTAGATTATACGCATGTTTGTAATCAAATACGTTGAGTTATATTATACTGACATACTTATGGTAAACATTTGAGTATAACTTTATATACTTAATATAAATAAAGCTATAACATAAGAGCACCTAAATACTACATGAACAAAAAGTTATACGAAAATTCCAGATACATCATCGATAATAAACATTATTGAATCATTGTAATTAACCCCGCACAATGCAAAACGTCTAACTCATCAAATAGTATTCGTTAGTAATAAATGTCTTTACTGTGGTTTGGAACACGTGAAGTAGAAATTTGGGATAAAAATGTTGGAGATGGATAAGTGTTAGGTCGAATCACAAAGAAGCGTAACAAACTTTCAGAACTGTGTTTGCGAACACTATTTCATTTATTCGAACTGTCTGTGATGTAAACATTTTGTTTCTATTATTGTTACGCTTCCGCTTGCCCTATCCTCCCGTTTCGCATAATTGCTGTTATGAAACTGTCTCTTATTATGGACTACAGTAAATTAGCTGTGTACAAGTTGTTCTCATTCACTACCAATATTCCCCTCGTTCTGAATTCATGCTAATTTTCTAAATGGTTTTCTGTGGGGCCTGATTTTTTGTATATATAAAAGAATGCCTGAAATATAATAGGATTCGATTCTGTCTGGCTGACCTATTGGCTCGCATTCTTCTTATTTCGGCTTGGGACTAAGTGGGCACAGGGCAGGCGCACAATTACCAACTAGGCACAAGTAATTGGCATTCGGTCACCCACACCCCCATCTTTTCTCTCGTCATAACAATAAGACACATATTGAGGGGATCATTAATTTAAGTCACAAGACAAGTGCTAACTTCAAATCCTCAAGGTCAACGAAAAAGGGAAAAACCCAAGAACACATTAACCTGGAAACTAAAGGCAGATATGAAAATAATGAACACCACTTGAAAAGAACTTGAAAGGAAAATTATTGGACAGAATTGATTGAACAATGAAATCTTGATTGGCGGCCTAGGGGTAACAAGCATTAATTGATTAAGTGACTATAAAGTAATTTCCTTATTAAAATATATTTTCACAAAATAGATAAATGTTGTTACTCACTTGACAACTATTGATTTTATCACTATTTTACTACTTATTATATCATAGGAATAATTAATGATAGGGAACCATTGTTTAGATAAACATTCACTGTTGTTTTCTTTTTCTTTTTCCAATCATCAGAATATTTATGTGTCTACTAATTGACATTTAACTAATCAGTTGGAATAAATATTGATCCTTTTATTTTAATTTTCAAGTGTACTAATAATTTTTTTTAGTTGTGTTATGTTCTCTTGAATCAATAGGTTGCATGGTGACAATTTCCTTCTTTAAGTCTTCGTCAATGACATTAATGAATACTTTACATAGATGTAGGTTGATTTATTGTTCCACATTATATACAATTGAAATGTTCTAATAACCTTTAAAAAAACAAAACATCCATCTGAGATACCAGTGTTTTTAGTAAACAGTTGACTATTTAGTGTATTAGTGAATTCCATCAATATTTGGATAATCCATTTATCTATAATCATTTAGTATATTGACGTATATATTTTGGTAATGTTACCTGGTAATTTCAATAACTATTCAAGAATTTCAAGATCTATAAATAGTAAACAACAAACATTTGAACAGAATAAGATGATGATTTATTTCATTTTGTTTGGTTCTCTTCAGCTACTACCTTCAATCTATTATATATTATAAATCAAATTATGAAGAGGTTTAAACATACAGTAAAATTTAGTTGGAAATCGTAGGCGAACATTTAACATTCACATCATTGAGAAGGTGGTTTAAGGGTGACCGGCAGGAAACCCTGGACCTAGATATTGTGCTATTTGTCCACCACTACCGTCCATCTCTACATAGTATCAGTGATGTCAAGTCACTTAGATTAATGAACACATTACAATATGATCGATAGAATTCGATTAACAATATAAAGGAAATGGTAAACATCTAACTGGTCATTATATAGTGAATCAACCAAAGTATTGACATGATCTAACAGAGATGGGTTAGAAGTTATGCAATAGGATAAAACATTGCAATTATATATTCATACGTTAAAGTACGTTCTAGAAAATTTAATTATAAACAGAAAACTATAAGTGGACGATTACGTAATGAACAAAGGCTAGTAACGAGAAAGAGTTAAAACAAGTGAAGTAAAGTTCAGTTAAAAGAGATGGTGTGGATTGTATTTTGTGCGGATCGCTATTTTAATTGATTCACTACGTTATAGATTGATGTCAGAAGGGCACCATTAGAAGCCAAGAGGCACTTAGACAGCTGTTTCGTTCTACTTATAGACTGATGGGGGCCGTGAATTTAACCATAAGACGCCGACTCAGTGGTGCAGATGGTTAGTTGTTTTCTACCGTGAAGCCCCTCATGAGGAATCTATGATATGCACTGCCACGGAGGATTCTCGTACTAGAATGAAACAGTTATTCAGTGCTCCCTGGTTTTCATCGGTACCCTACTAACATCAATTTGCTACTTTTACAATGAAGTAAAAGTTAAATTAGTTAATGATGAAAATTGTGGAAATCAAGTGCAAATGATGAAATGTCACGAAAGATTTGAAAACATTTTAATAAACGTAATGTCGATGTAAATAATTAAGTTAGTGTTACCAAGGCAATAGAAGGCTTACAGCTAGCACCTTTTGAACACACAATTAAGATTTCAAACGTTTAATGGTAAAAATTTCATCAAACTTCAGGATACTAGAGCTCGGTTGTATACTAATCACCTTGAAAATTTTCAAGGTTTAGACCTGATGTCTCATGGTTAGTAGATGCATTGATATTAAGAAAGTAAGGGATATGTTCGAGGAATCTAAAATAACATCTCTTTTCTGTTCCACCGATATAGATGCTTTGGTAGATACATGTAAACACGGTTGACGGTAACACGAGTAAGGGACACGTCTACCTCAGATTTAGTCAACGATCATAGTTTGCTGTAAAATAATCAGTTTAGCAGGCGGATAAGTTCCTTTTAGTAAAGTATTCAGTCTTCGATTGGTTATACCCGCAACCATATCAACTTTGAAATCGAGTTGAATGAAGACGTGTTCATTTGTTTTCCATCGCTGCTTTCAAATTGTTATATTTAGTTTTATTGTACTTATCAATAGATTTCTGTGAATAACAAATATGTATCAAGCATTTTTTGATGTTCATAGACCTTATTTCTAGTTTATCAAGTTTGTACATTCTTTGTGCTTAAAAATGACAAAGTTCCGACCACTATATTATTGTAACTAACCGAATAGAAACTGAAGATCACAGAACAAACTTATGACTTTAACAATTAAACTACTTGTAATTAGGATATTGTGGAGATTATTGAATGTCATTTTGATGTCACAAATTAGTCTAAAATAGGCAACCATTGATCACTGAAAAGTACTGGAAGGCCGTTTCATCCTAGTATGGAACTCTTCAACAGTGTATATCCACGATTCCACTGGGAATCGAACCCATGACCCACTAGCTTATGAAGATAGTGTTTCAGTGATGTTTATGCCCACATTCTGATTCCACACTGATATGGTTTAAACATAATCAAGAAAATATATCATCGTCTTTGTCAAAAATAATCTTTCACCATGTTGAATATATGAATAGATTTCTCTTTTCATTTATCTTTACCTAAAATCTAAATATAATTTATATCAATCAAATTTATTCACAGTTTATATCATTTTAATGATTCACTTTACCTTTCTTTTAACATTTATCTACCTTTTCTTATAAAAATTTATGCTTAGTTAATGCAATTAACAACTAGAAATTGATCATTTCATGTGATAAATTCAATTTCCCACTGATCATGTATTCAATCATTCAATTATTCAATTGTTCAATAATACAAAATTTCTTTATTGAATGAAATAAAGTAATGTAAATGACAGGTTGAATGACGAGAATTTGAGTTTGTTATTAAGAATAGGCTTGAGTTAAACAACTACTAAAATTCAAGAAACACTTCATAGCTGTTTCATCTTAGTGTATAAGCCTTCATTAGTTCACTTTACATCTCCACCCGGAAATCAGAATCTAGGAACTTTAAGCTTTGAAGTGAGTGTTTAACTGTTAAATCATTGAGTTAATCAATATCCAATCTCAGTAGAAAGCAGTAAAGAACTATACTGGGTTGAAGAATACTACATTGTGAAAATAGATGAGTAAGTGTAATGTATTTACATACGTCTTCTGCAATTTTACAAAATAAATCAATCCTTCTGTTCAGAAGGTCCTTCTTCACACTTAACGTTGCTGTTCACATTTATTTGCTGTATACCCTTTGGATTACAGGGAATGGATACTTCTCTATGCAGCACCTTATTCTATTTCTGCAATTCGATGCCTCTAAAATTACTAGCGCAATTCTACTTACTGTTGCAGTGCTAGCGAATAAGATCTAGAAGTGTTTCAAGTCTATTAGCGATACTGCTATCTATGTCGACTAAACATAAAGAAGATTCTTCTTTCACATTTATTGTCGCATACATCACACTCTTCTTCACCAGACTGACTAACCTAAGTCTAGTTTTGAGCCTCCTAGTGAAGTCTCAAGCACTGTCATCTTCGCCGTATGGTCCTTCACATCAACCAGTTTGGTGATCGCTCTAAAATGCTCCATGAGAAGGCCCCTGACATACCTCGTCTTCGAGTGGCTGTAACCAAGGCATGTTGTCCTGAAGCAATAACACCAAGTGCTAAAGATGACCTTCTAAACAGAAGGATTGATTTTTGCAGAATTCAAAAAACGATAAATAATATATACATTAGACACATTCATCAATTCGCACAATGTTGCGCTTTTCACTTTCCCCTTCCCAAGACAGTTCTGTACTGCTTTCTGTTGTTTCTCTTCTTATCACCTACCCTTACTTCTTTCTTCGTCGAATGTCCAGTGTTACTACTTTGAACAACGATCCACTATATGCTTATTAAATGAAATCTTATAAGTAGTTTCTTCCAAAAGAGAAATGGACCTTTAATTATTTCTACGGTATCATTTACATCCAGAAAAAAATGTTGAATACACGACTATATTAGTTGCTGTAAAACTTTCTATAAATACTTATTTTTGTAATTAAGTGTTGTGGAGAATGTTAAATGTCAATTTGTTATGATGAATTAGTCTGAAATAAGTAACCATTGATCACTAGGAAGTACTGAATAGCTATTTCGTTCTAGTATGAAACCCTTCAGCAGTGAACATGTACAACGTTATGATGGATCTAGTGTAAAATGTTCATTTGTATCTACCTTGATATGGATTTCATTGGTCCTAGTTAAATTTAATGAATCTTGACTTCAGAATCTCAATTAACTAGATAATGTTATGACCCAAGAACTTTGGTTGGTTGACAGAATGTCAATTAGGTGTGCCAAGTCGATAATTGCGCGTCTGCCCTATCCACACTTAGTCCTAAACAGGAATAAGAAAAACACTAGCCGATAGACTAACCAGACAGAATCGAATCATATTTCATACACTCCTTAATATATACATAAAACCAGACCTATACAATCAACCAATTACAAAACCAACAATAATACAAAATAGGAGTAATAATGAATGTGAACTGGAGTTCGTATACACAACTGATTAACGATAATTCATAAATGAGAAATGACATAATAGCAGTTAATGTATCAAATAGAAGGGTAGAGCAGAGCGGAACTGAATGATAATACGAAATAAATTGCTTCACCTTGAATATGACCAAAAATACTGAAATCGTCTTCAGATAAATAGCTCTCGAAGATAATCAGTCTTTTATTAGATATCCGGCATATCAAACAAATATGAATCATTTTTTTCCAATGACATAATTTTGTGAAATAACATTCTATCTGTTGTTAATTTTTATTGAATTAAACCTATGAATAACTGTTTAAAAATTCCCATGTTTATCAAAAACAAAGACGTTTGAATGAAGAATATTCTTCTTTTCAATGAATCCTCATCAGGTTTTACACTGATTAGTTCAAAATTAGTGATTTGTAATGAACTCAAGCTGGTCAGCTTCTGCTGCACTATGTGCATCCTGAGTGGATTGTCTCGATATAGCGATAGTACACAAGTAATATTTAAGCTGGATTGTGATTGGCAAGCCGAATAGGATGCGGATATATCCAGTCAATTAGTCCCAAATAGAACGAAAGCAGCGTCCTGGATGCCGCTTGACAGTCACAAATCCAATTTAAACATTACGAATGTTAATGTTGAAACCATCATCATCATGTAACTCTCCTAATTTTTTTAACTTTGTAACATTTTAAGATCCAACAAATTAACTGATTATAATCTTTTTCTATTATTATTGATGAATTTCGGTTATCATTCACTCTATTTTACAAATTCTTACCTATTCAGTTACACGTTAAGTACAATCCAGGCTTTGACTACAAACACTTGATCTAATTGTATTTTACTATCACCCCATCTCCTCTATGCACCCATATACATTAATACCTATATATCTTTGATGAATAATGTTGTTTATTGCAATTGTCGTTTACGTCTCACTAAGTTACATGATGATGGTTATTTCAACATTGGCATTCGTATTTTACAAATAACCTGAAGAAGAAAAACTTTATATTCAATTATTTTTGATATCGAAATGATGTTTTATCCACCTCAAAACTGGCTATTCATGTGACGACTACTAATTTTGAACTAATAAATGTAGAACCTGATGAGGATTCATTGAAAAGAAAGAATATTCTTCATTCAAACGTCTTTGTTTATGAATAACTGCTTGTCATGGTTGTTGTTCTTCATCAAAGAATTTATTGAACAAAATGTGAATTGTATTCATTTTACACATAAATTCAATTACGTTAGTGAATTGTAAATGCGTAAATGTTTACTCACTACAATTTTTTTGCTAATCAAAAAGTTATTTCTTGTAAAAATAACAAAAAATAGTTACTAACAATAACTTCAATGTTGTTGATTAATTGAAAGTGACTTTCAATGAACACAAATTGATTTTCGATATTGTGTTAGTTAACACTCTACTGTAAGGGATACTTAAAATATTGAACGATGAACTATACTGTAAATGCGTCCATAGGTAAACCATTTCACAGATTTATTTAAAGTAAAGACCAGTTTCAGACAACACTGATTTTCCAAGCTCTTCCACTTTTATTTTCGGGGTTGACTAAATCATCGAAACCTCAACATTATAGGTGAAGTACGTAATACAGTGGACAATATGGATGCAGTTAGGTAATTTGAACATTGAAAATGATCAACCCAGCTCTTCTATCCAACACTTAATTAAAATAAAGGAAGATAGTATAGTAGAAGCCTCTACAGTCAGTAGTAGGCCTAATCATATACAAGGAAAAATGTAAGATCCTTGAATACAATACAGTGAGCACCAACTAAATTACATTTGACTTGATGGAGAAGCTCTAGACGATGTGGAAACCTTTACATACTTGGGCAGCGACATCAATGATAAACATGGGAAATCTGATGCGAACGTGAAGATAAGGATTGGCAAAGCAAGGACAACATTTCTACAACTGAGGAACATCTGGAATCTAAAACGACAGTCAACCAACACCAAAGTTAAAATTTGAAAAAGAAACCCCAATACGCTTCTTTTGCATGCAGCTAAAACTTGTATGGAGAACTAGGAACATGATTCTTTAAAAGTTACATTTATAAACATTTGTCTACGCAAGATGATACTTCAGATTCGTCGGCTAGACACAATTAACAACAACCCTCTATGACAAGTAATAAATAAACTTCCAAACGAAAAGGAAATTAGAAAAAAACTCTGAAGGTGGATAGGACACATATTGAGGAGACCATCAAACTAAATTACAAGACAAACCCTAACTTAAACTCCTTAAGAAAATAGGAAGACCGAAGAACGCAATGAACCGAGAATTGAAGGTTTAAATGAAAAGAATGAATATCACCTAAGAAGAACTGGAAAGAAAAATTAAGGACAATGTTGGTTGAAAAACGGAATCCTGATTGATGATTTGTTCTCCACAAGGAGTAAAAAGCATTGATTGACTAATTGGCTCACTCATTAATTGATTAATACTTCATCGACCTTCACAATTTGATGTAAATATTACTGATAAGTGCAAAGTAGTACGAAATATGAAGCAGGGTATCTTAGTGACTATTTTCAACCAACTTATACTAATATATAATGGAAACCATGAAGAGTCATTTGAAATAGCGAACGCCTGGAAATTGGTTGCTTATGAAAATGTGTTATTATGGTAAACTGTTATTATTACAATTCAGGTACAGTCATATTATCTCTAACCTCTAAACAGTAGCGCTTAAGAAGTGTACACACCACACGGTATTAAATACAGTCTTTTAGAGCCCCTACATTTCAGTTACTTCGCAGTGTAGAAAATTTAAAATCATTCTCTGATATCCGGTGATGAATCAGTTGCCAGTTTCACATTCAGAAGTTCCTTGAATTGTTGAAATCATAAGTTGACATTTTAACAAGTTGTGTAACTAGTCGATCACACTGGTGGCTAATATATTAACAAGATAATAAATATTTTTAAGAACATACAAATAATATAAAAACCACTGTTTAGCGATTAATCAGTATAAACAAATAAAAGTCAAAAGAAGCTAGTCATAGCTAGTAAAGCTCTATGAATGTACTTCAAGCTGTGTATCTAAGTAACCTAGGTTCGAACTTCAAATAGAGCCCTGCAAAGTTGTAAATAAGCTATGATAATGACAACCAACTTACATGAAAATTAGGTTAACTACGGAGTTTTTCCTACTTCCTCCAATAATCTAGCATAAAAATACATTTTACTGCTCTACAAATAAGAAGAACCCTACAGGGAATAGTAGGATGTATATATTATTGTCTAAAATACAATGACTTAGCATTAACTGTATTTTTAAAGCAAACTATTTGCCCATAGACACGTACACTTCATGTTAAACACTCTAAATGAAGAAAGCGTGACGAAAAGGATTAGCTTAGTAATAAAGTAACAAAACGTATAACAATTTTTTCTACTTGACAACACCTAAATGGTCACTGATTTTGAATATTTAATCTTCTCCATGAAAGAAAAAACAGACGAAAAAGAAGTAGAAGAAGAAATGATCAATATTTATTTAGCTTTATAGATTGGCTGACTGACAGTCTAATAAGAATAACATTAAGTCTGAAGGCCTTTTTTTTGTTTTCACTAGAAATGTTGCTTTCTACGTAAAATTATTATTTTACACTTCTGACACATTTGATTTATTATCTTTTTTGTTTGACAGATGTGACCTAGTTAATCAGTCAAAGTGGTTTTTTCATTATGATTTGTTGAATACTGTTTTTCATTAGAAAGCACAACAGTATCGTTTGAGTTGGATTGTGACCGATATGCGGAATCCAGGATGCGTGTTTCGTCCTATTCGGGACTCGTTGACTGGATGTGTTAGCACCTCAGTGTTGATGTTCACACCCGGACTCAAACGCACTTCTTTTCCTGATAAACACCAATGCGTTCACCATCAAGCTACTAAGTCCAGACAGCCACTAGGATACAGTGACATCCAGCTGACAAGTCTTAATAAGAACGATGCACTCGTCTTGGATTCTACTTTCCAGTCACAATCCAACTTAAACTTGTGAACTATCGCTATATCGGAACAATCCTTTCGGGATACACATATGACAATAAAGACTGATCAATTTCAGTTTATAAGAAATCAACGAGAAGATGTAAATACATTCTAATTATATGCACAACAGTATAGTTCGTTTGCTTATTTTAGTTGTATTTATAATGAATCGATTTCAGCTAATGAATAAGTGATAACTAGGTTAGATTAGATTGTTGTGATGCTCAGGTTTATAACTCACTGATGTGTTGATAAACTACTATATTATATTATGTATCGTACTTTTAGCCAGGTATAGCAAACTTAGTGTATATCTTCAGTTTATAACTATTGAAAACCAAGATGTATTGAACAGTTGTTTCATCTTATTATGGGATTAGCAAGTAACGCGTATCCATGACTCGATCAAGGAAATGAAGCTTAAACTCTCAGGTTTCATGGCGAATACTTTAATGTTATTTAGACTAACTGGTTTATTCCCAAATACTTCATTATTTCTTTAGATCATTTGAGAAGCAAAAGCAAATTATGCTTTAATAAAAGCAGCCAGACAACTGGAAATGTAACTTTTATTACGAAGTATATGACTAGTTCTTATTGGTAATTGTGCTAACCATATTAAAGTAGTATAAATGATTTTAGCCCAATATGTGCATCAATCTCATTGATTTTGTTCTTCATAGATTATGTCACCCGAAATTGATAAGTACTAAATTTACAAAACAATCCGAAATTTCTTAAAAGAAAAATGTCTTTTCATATTTTAAGTTTAAATGGTTAAGTTTTTTTTAATCTGGTTAGCGTTTTTTAGAAAACTTGTGTTTTACGGAATAGGGGTCCTAGCCTTATGCCCAACCCTCCTCCTTTACTCCGGCTTGGGACCGGCAGCAACCCAAGAAGAGCTGCGGGCGGAGTATTGAATACTGAATGACTGTTGGCCGGAAACCATCAGCAACTGCCTTCTTTGGAAGAGAACAAACCAACTTCCAGCAACAGAGGAAATGAGGAAACGATGTTGGAAATGTATAGAACATACATTGCGCAAATCATCAGATTGTATCACGAGACAAGCACTAACTTGGAATCCTGTTGGAAAACGGAAAAGAGGAAGGTCAAAGAACACACTGCGTCGAGAGTTGGAAGCAGACATTAAAAGAATGAGCAGCAACTGGAGACAGCTGGGAAGGATTGCTCAGGACAGAGTTGAATGGAGAATACTGGTGAGCGGCCTATGCTCCTCCGAGAGGGTTAACAGGCGTAAGTAAGTAATATTTTAAGTAGAATAAAACGTGCTGAATACAATGGTTTTATTACAATATTAGTGTATTAACAGTTGAAATGTTTGTTACTCCGACTTTGATGGTAGCAAAATTATTCGTTTGACATTCATCTTTAAAATGAATCAATAATATGATGAGTTTAAATGGTATATTAAGTACCATGAACTTTCAATAGTGTGAAATGTTCACCTATTAAGTTAACTTAGTTTAAAGGGAGGGAAGTAATTTTTACTGTTTATATGATTAGTCTCATCATGGAATATGAAACGACTTCATTAAATAGACGATTTGACTTAGGATGTATAGTTATATGGTATTCACTTATGTAACAAAATACTTGAAGTGACTATTAACCGACTATGTAATAGAATATCAGTCTCATTAACATTATATATTGGACCAATATTGATGTACTTCTCAAATAACTGCAGAGACTGAGGTTATAGTTACTTTATCCTGTAAAATACGAAATACATCAATAGTCACTTTTAAAAAGCTTTTATTTACTGATATACACATGTCACATTCATTTTGATTGTTCAAAAGATTTCTAAATGTTGGACTTTTCATCTAAGTTATAGTTTCCATTTTACTATAATTTATAATTCAATGTTGTAGAGATTGCTAAATGCTAATTTGATATCACGAATTAGTCTGAACTGGACAACCACTGATTATCAGGAAGTATTGGATAGCTGTCTCGTTGTAGAACATGGCTGTTCAAAGGTATGCATCTATGACCTCACCAGGGATAAAATCTAGGACTCACTGGCTTCGTGAAGAACTTTTTATAATTAAATCACTGAATTGACTTCCAACGTTTGATACTTCTAATTCAGTCAATTCGTGATAAATGTGTGCGACCTCATCCAATGCCACCTAGTGATCAATGGTTGTTCAATTGAGACCAATTCATGATATCAAGCTGAAATAATTTTATACATAGACGACTTTGCCAAGTTAATTTGATCAACAATGAATATGACAGTAAATCAATATGTAAGGTCAGTGATCATTCAGGCATTTCATCTTTTCTAGTTTATGTACAGTCTTCATTTAAACTCCTAATTCACTTTTCTCTTCGCTTCAATAAATTATCTTCGTAGGTAGCCTATAGTATTTCCTGAATTTATATAGGTGTATATACTAATGTTTGCAAATTCAACCATTTAAGAATTATCACTAACTGAACTAGGTATTTGTTTCAGCCCGTATAAAGACTGATATAGAGATGCAATTTTAGTAGAAAAAACTTAGTAGAAAAATACTTATTAACATCATTTATGCACTAGATTTAGTACGTTTGTTAATGTAAATCTAGTTGATTTGTTCAAAAGTATGAAAATAATCACTTTATATCCGGTACTTTTATCCACCGCCCTTTTTACTCTCCTTACCTGTACCTGTATTTATTTCTAACCGGTCAGTACCTATTCTCATTTGTCTCCTTGTTGTTATTTATCATATTTACCGTTCAATACAATTTAATAATTATATATTGACTTAATGAAGCTCCCCCACACACACACACACCTCCAAATCATCAAATTATCTCTGATCAGTTCTGCATACCATTTAATTAATGAATACGTTGTTGTCTTGAAACTCTTTAAAACAAGTAAATATTGTTGCTACATAAGTAAACTAATTTGTACAGTTTGTGTATAACTTATGTAATCGTATATTTGATGTATAACCGGTTCATATTGTTTATTTATTATTATAATTTATCAATATCATTAGTTTAAGTTGTATTTTATCTAACTACATTCATGATATTGAAAGTTAACAATTTATTTTAATCAAATGGTTAATTGATGTTACATAATCTGTATATTCCACATACGAAATTATCTATCAAACTGAATTAATTGATTCTCTAATTTGTACAATAAGTGATAACAACATCTTTAATGTGAAAAAAAAAAAAAACAAAATCTTGAAAGATACTTCATACATCGTGGTCGTAAACATACACCATTGTTTACGTCTTACATCTGATAACTGTGTATATCCAAGTATCCATTTACAATAATAGAAAACCTGGCAAATGTGCTCATCAGTTCAAATTGCTACACTTCAGTAACACAGTAATGATTAACAATAAATTAAATGAAGTAATAGTTACTTCAATGACAATAATAATGAAGGCATAAAAGAAAGAGACATTTAGTGATAGTAAGAAAAAGTATATAATGATATAGAATATGGTGTAAGGAGGAAGAATTAGTTTATACGAAGGTATATAACAATGTTGAACTGACAATTTGATAGAAAACATAGAGGGGATGCACCTGAGCTACTGTAGCTGAATGTGAACTACGTCATTCAGAGTTTTCAACTAGTGGTTGTGGTATTCGCGAGGATCCCAAGTAAATAATCTTCATTTACACTCATTGTAACACAAAAATGCATTGTATGAATAAAGACAGAGTGCTTGTGATTTTCATGATATACCGGAAATAATCTAATATGCAGTACATTTGAATGATACACCTTTTCTAATATGTATCAAGTTTGCATTTGTTGATCACTAAGAAGTGACCAGTATCACTTATAGTTTTAGGTACTAATCAAACTCCTACTTACATTTGCCAATGTAGTACCTAGACTCTATGATTTAACATCACAGGGATAGAGATAGTTTGAAGTAAATCCCCGACCTTCTCAAAGGTCAAAAATGCATATATATCACTCTCATAAGGGATCAGTTAAAACTAAAATATCTCAATGGTAACGTTCTATGCAATGAAACTGGTTAACTTGAGCTTAAATCTATTAGAAAGCATCAGTTCTCTGAAAAAAGTAGATATACCTTGATAATGTGAACAAAACCCAAATCACAAAGAGATTCTCGCCAATTTATCTTAACCAACTGACTTTCATCAAGTCTCAATTAACTACATGTGTTCTATGATCAAGAATACACTTCTTCTTCAAATCAAGAACACAAAACTTTATTTCAGTTAACTCATTCATTATTAGACGAAAAGTGAAAAAAAAGCAACGTTATCAAGTAATAAATTATATTACTAAATAAATGAATAACAGTTAAAGTATTCATTTTATACACGCTTCAATTAACAGCATTTATATTATTCCATGTCTATGTTATGTTGTAGTGTGTCTATTATTTCTATCATCATCATCATCATCATCGTCATCGCCATCATCATTATCATCATCCCAATTTAGGACAATGATGATAATTACATCACTATCATTAATTAGAACAGAGTGGCCCAAAAAGTTGCTTTCTCCCCCCCTTTTTTGTATACTTGTTATCAATGATCATCTTCTCTTTAATTCTATCGTCTCTTTTCCTACATAGAAATAGTTTGATGGATAGATAGTTGTTAGCCTGCATAGATGTCTAGATAATACTCGATTATTTTCTAGTCACGGAAATTAGAATAGTTTTTATGTGTTAAGTGCAATTCAATGTTACTGAAATTGTACTGTATACTGAATACATCCTAGTTGTATTAGCATTGAATTGTATTCGTTATTGTATTTTATTATTTAATTCATTAATTCATTATTTACAAGAGAATCATGTTTCTTCATTTACTTGCTTTTTTATTTCCAGAATAAAGAGAAGGAAACTTCATTGATACATGTCTGAAAGTTTTATTATTAGAAGTGGAATTGTTTTAATGTGCTAAACATGTTACTTATTCATACTGAAGTATACTTCAGAGATGCCCCATCCCCAATCCCACAACATGAATGTCTCTTATTAAAGTGGGCATCAGATACTTTGTTCAAAAACAATATGATTCAGCGAGGAGATCTCTTTTCGACGATGTCACAGCAACTAATGGAAATTTGTTTCTATGCCACTGTGAACTTAGTTCATCATTTATAAATTGGCGTATCACATTGATTACAATTCATACTATGAATATTAGCAAATCAAGTAACTTAGCTTCATGTCATATTTTCCATTCAGTTTCTATGATATTCTCCAACTTCAATTAAAGTTTCATTGGCTAGTAGTAACTTTACGTACAGTTCTTTTTGTTATCGTTATTTAACAAAATGTAATAGTTTCATTGGAATCATGTTTATCTATACGGAATCGTACAGCTATGAAAATGAAATCACTGAAAACAGATGTCTTCAATGAACCAGATTATTGTTGATTATATATTTCAATGGACGTTTTCAGTTTACTTCAATTGTTATCATAATTTTGTAAACATTATCATTAGAGTTATTGAAATATAAATCTTCTTAATGCTTATCATTTCACAAGATCAAGGATTTCGATCTTGGAATATAACTTTACAGATGAAATCAATTTACTGAGTTAGTTACCTGATCGATTGTTTTAACTTCTGAATATTTTGATCAGACTAGCATTACTATTGGTTGACATATTGATACTATTGATTATCTGAGTTGGTTAGTTCAATTTAATTCCTTTCGTTGAAGCAGCCTTTATCGTTATGAATGAATTGCATTCACAATTCTGTTTTTGTATTGGTGTTCTTATTGTTGTTATTGTATTACACATTATTGTATAAATGTATGTATGAAACAATGATTGAATTATTTACATAGATACAAGGTGTATGTGGATAATATACCTGTTGATGTTTTGATTATTTTGATCACGCATAATTATTCAAAGCATGATTTTAATGTCGTATTCAAAACACAATAGATCTAATTCAGTGATATTAGTCAGGCGAATTCTAATATTTGATTATGCAACTTCCATGTTAAAAGTTAATTATGTCTGATTCAATATGTTATGGTGTTATGAAGCCAGAAAATTTTGGTTGGTCCACTGAATGTCAATTAGGTGTTCCTAGTCGATAATTGTGCGTCTACTTTATGCCCACTAAGTCCCAAGCCGGAATAAAAAGAACAAAAGCCGATAGACCAACCAAACAGAATTCTGTTATATTTCAGGTATACATAAAATCAGACCGTACAGCAAAGCAATTAAGAATCTAACATCATTGCAGAACAAAGGAAATAGTGGTAGTGAATAGGGACAACTTGTACACAACTAATTAACTGAAATCCATAATAAAAGACAATATAATAACAGTAAACAGGAGGATAGGGCAAGAGGAACGTAACAATAATAGAAACGAAATGTTTACATTACCCACAGTTAGAATAATCGAAATAGTATTCTAAAACACAGTTCTGAGAGTTTGCTACTCTTCTTTAATCGCCCAACATAACATACGGTCAAAAATATTCTACAATAGTTATTCACATTCGCTTGTATTTTTTCCTTACTAAAATGTTAATGCCTGTTAGCGCCATATAAACAAACATGTGTACTGATGCAAAGAAGTGTGTGGTACATATTTATCCGGATACTAATCTTGTTGATAGCTATAGTCAATAAAACTCGTTTCCACTTACCACAAAATTAATTCTAAAATAAACTGTTTAAACGAGCTGAGGTGGTTTCGTGAAGACATTCGTCATATATTTATGTTCGTTGAAAGCTACTAAAAGCCAGGATGCGGGGGATTGCCGTATCATGATAATAGTTCGTGTCCTTCGTTCCCCTCAGGTAGTCGAACCAAGAACTTTCAGGTTTCGTTAGTACTAAAACAGAATCAGTTTGTGACGGATCTAAACTACTTAACTTATTGATTGAATTCGTCACAGATTGATGTTAGTAGGGTACCACTTGAAAACTAAGGAGCACTGGACAAATGTTACATTCTAGTATGAGAATCTTTAGCAAGTTAACCACCCCTTGAATCCGCCAAAGGAATTCAATCCATTAAAATTATTATATGTCTCCATAAAAGCACCTTATTTGAAAATACACTAATCAGTAAATTAATGACTAACTTAAGGGTGTTACTGAAAGTCTTGTGAGATAATCGTGACTGATGGAGTTCAGATAAGCCGGGAGACAGACAGTTATCACCAATGACAATGGATAATCATCGCTGTACATAACAATTTCATGAGAATAGGAATTCTACCATTTCACGCCAGGAGGCCCAGTGGTGCGGAAGGTTAGACGTTCACAGTGAAACACGAAGGTTCAGTGATTCGATTCGTTGACGGAATTAATGGTGCGCACTACTGAGGTGTCCCATGACAGAATTAAACAGCTGTCTAGTGCTCCTTGGTTTTCACTGGAACACAGTCAACAAATATAAATAACTGAATTGTTTAGACACTTATTCATATGTTTAAAGAAGACACTTTATTTTACAAATCGTCTTAAATAAATGATGTGAAGCTGTCATATTGATATATGTATACAATCATGTTATGTAAGATCTGTTTAGAGTAATTTCTAAGGCATATTGTGAAGCCAAGCGGGGTAATCAGGCATAAACAGTCTTTACTCATAATATAACTTTCTATGATGAAAATGCACTAATTTTAAGATTACAAAACCAGGTTGTGATATTCTGCATATCTATAAGCTATTCAGGTTTCATTTGTATTCAGGAAATGATTCTTAGTTTATTCAATCTATTTACTGATAGGTCTATTAGTAGCCATTAAACTTTAAAACTCAACTTAAATCTTTCAATTTTCATTAAAGCCTCACTGCATTCAGTATATCAATACCTTCCAATACCTTTTATTTACCAATGGATATTGTTTTAATATACTGATTGATTCCACTTTGCATACTAAAGAATATTTTATGTTTTTTTTATGCACTTATGACAAAATATGTAACATGTACTTTCAACATGTCTTCGTTAATGGTCAGCCAGTTCTTTTTTTCTTGAAGAAACTTTAATTGATTCACTCTCACTTCTTATTATCGAACTTTTACATAATCATTATCATTACGATGTCTCAAGTAAATTATAAATGAAATCATTAAAAATCTATATACATTATTAAGTAGAAGGTTTCAATTCGATATCATGAGTTAGTCTGAACTAGACAACTATTATAAACTAAGAAACTGGTAATGGACATCTCTTTTGTCCATGTATGGGATTGTCCAACAGTACACATCCACGATCCTACCAGATAATCAAGAATAGAATTTTCAAGTTCCTCGACAAAGGCTTAGACACTGGACTACTGAGCCGAGTAGCTTCCCACCGTTAATATTTCTTACTCGGTCAATTCATCATATATTTGTATAACTTGGTCTATTGTCATCGATGGGTAAATGTCTCACAATTGATATAGGTGAAATTCACTGTCGAACTATTCTCATAAGAACTCCAGAAGTTACCTCCAAAAGTTAGTTTCCGGTAGAAGGTGGTTTGGGGTGACGGTGATGATTGACAGGAAACCCTGGACGTAGAATTTCAGTTTTATTTGATATATGTTAACAAGACGTACCTGTAATCATTAAAAGAGCTTATTCTTCCTTAAAGATTCGATCCCGGGTCACCCAGTCTCATAGTATGTTAGTCAATATTAAGCTGATAATTCCTGCAGTTCTAGTGAGAATAGTTGACCTAGCGGAGTTCAGCCATGTTGTCATGTGGGACACTTGATTACCGGTGTCAATAGATGAGGCTGTACGAATATATCACCAATTGACTAAGTTTAAAATATGAATGGTTGGAAGCTGGTTGGTGTATCAATTGAATAGTAATCGTTCACCACAGAACCAGAAGGTCCTTGGTTCGATTGACTGGTTAAGTCGTGGATGCACCCTACTGAAAATCTTATACTAATAAGAAACAGTTATTCAATGCTTTCTTGTAATCAATGGTTGTCTAATTCAAATCAATTCGTGATATCAAATCAGTATACAACACCCAGTTAAAAGTTCTTTACTTAAACTATCCAAATCCATTCAATAGAATAGTTTTATCCACTTCATATTTTCACATATTTTATGAATACTTTTTTATTAACAGTATAATGTAACTTAGTTATTTTTCACTTTCAATTGATTTCAATGTTATCAATGTACCGAAAAATTCCAGTCAATGTTCCTATGTCATTATTTCAATCGTTAAATGTGTTTTATAGTTGTTGTTATTGTTGTTGTTGTTGTTGTTCCTCTTCATCTTCGTCTTCTTCTTCTTCTTCACAAATTCACTTACTGGTTAATTTGTGATCATCCCTTTCCTTTTTTAATTTTTTTTTACTTCAGTTAACTTACAGTTTACTGAAATATGTTCATAGTTCAAAAGAAAAGAAAAATTTGTCGGTTTACAAAAATGATAATCAATTGACTACACTAAAATATTTTCTCTAAAATTAATTTCTACGAATCGAATTCGTTCTTAATGTATGAAAACTAATTGATTTGATAATAATTTTCTTCAATGTTTTCATGTATGTTTCGAGTACTATTAAAAAGATAAGAAAGTACTTGAAGTAAGATGATTTGTGAAGAATGATATTAAGTTTAGTTGATTGAATTCATCACAGATTTATGTTGACAGTGTACTATTGTAAACCAAGGAACATTGGACAACTATTTAGTTTTTATATGGGACTACTCAACTGTACACAACCAAGATTTCACCCCAAAGATTTCAGGTTGGTGAAGGCCTAACCTTCTGTACCACTGAGTCAGCCAGTGTCTAATGGTAGAATAGCATGATGATCATCCATTGTCATTGGTGATAACTGTCACATTCCTGACAAGTCTAAATTCCATCAGTCATGAGTATACTACAAACTGATGGAAGTGGGAATTATACCATTGAATAATGATCTGCCCAGTGGTGCACTGGATTATGCGATCACTGATCTGAAGCTCCTGCGATGGAATCTAGGGCGCGGCCTTCAGTGAAGTTTCACACTATGGTGAAACAGCTCTCCAGTGTTCCTTGGCTTTTAATGGTACCCTAATAACATCAATCTGAGACAAATTCAATCAACTAAACATAAGTGAGTACTCTTTGATATCAGTTTTGGTTTAGTTTAAACTTTTATGATTGTGTCAACTTAAAACCCTATATAGGAAAGATAGATGCATGCATCAAAATTGTCTAGTTCTTAATTGATTGTTATTAACATTTGTATTTTTGGACATTGATCTAGGTCAAATTTGTCTGGCTGCCTAAGATATTTAGAATTATGTCAACTGGAGGATACTCCGTTGATTGTGGCTGATAAATGAAATCCAGTACACGCGTTTCATTCAATTTAGGACTTGTCATTTGAATGTACCTACATCCCATTGTTACTGATCACACTTTTGATTTAAAGATAATTCGTTTAGTGTGAATCATCACCAAGTTCACAAATAGCCTACTAAGTCATCGAATTCATCTATGAGAACTGTGTCTATATAAAACATTCACCGACTAAATAGACGAAAAATTGTTGAATAATACTGAAGACATTACACATAGAAAATAATGCGTAGTATGAAGCTAGCTATATTTACAATGCCCAAATGAACTACTCTGAACTGATCACATATCAACAGTTAAACAGTTAACTAATATAATATTTCTACTAAAAACTGGTATTGAAATACTAAGTATGGTAATTTTTATTCATCCCAAACTGATATTGGTTGGGTACTACTTAAAACCATGGAGTACTAGACATCTGTTTAGTTCTAGTATGGAATTCCTGATCAGTGTGCATTTTGAACTCCGTCGAGGAATCTGTGACGATTACAAGTAACAAAAATAAATACCTATTCGTACAAAACCACGTAGATGCAATTACATTAATCAATTTATTAAAGATTAGTTTCAGGAAGTTCCTAAATTTCTGGTGAAAAGTCGCTGACTGATAGAGTTCAGATATGTTGAGATAGTTATTACCATTCACAGTGGAAGGTCGTTGAGGTATATCACAAATTGACAGAGGTGATAGTCTTAGCGTTGGCTGACAGCTGAACCCGTGATGCAGATGGTTATAGATTTTCTGTGGGATCCTGAAGACTTTGGGTTGAATTCTTTGACAAAAACGAAGGTGTACACTGCTGTAAAGTCCCATACTGAGACAAAACAGTTGTCCACTGGTTCCTAGTTTTCAGTAGTACCCAACTAACATCATTCCGTGATGAATATAAACATCTACATTTAACACCTATCTCCGTGTAACCACCTCATTTCAAAAACTATATATGACAACAATGAAGCACATAATATTTATTCTCAGTAACAAATATTGCTGTCAACAAATTTGTCCTAATATACAACAATTTAACAGCATGAAGATCTTTACATTTGTCAATATTGCCTAAGACAAAAGTTCCATAACAACCTTCTACAGGAAAATGCAATACGATTAGTTTACAATAAGACAATGCTTGACTTAAATATAATTAAATCAAGGTATCTAACAAAATTCAAACAAATTTACTCAACTTTTTAACACAAATCCCTACTGTAAAATTTATTGTTAACCATGAGATAGTATGATGTTGTTTTGAATCTAGTTTCCTAGTAGTAGTGGATACTATTCATAAGATCGTTCTTAAGTAGTAGATAGTAGAAGATCATGTGAAAGTGGAAAAGGTAAACAGTATAGGTAGGTGAGTTACGAGGTGACAAAGAGCAAAGCATAATCACAATACGTAGGAGAAATGAAGTACAACCAAGGTAAGCAGATCTACAACCAACATTGATCAATGGACGCAAAGCAGGTGCAAATAGAAAAGTAAAAGTAATGTATTAATTATTATTTATGACGTTCCTTATTTTTACTCTGGCTCTCGATTACTATGAATCCGCTTTAAACAATTCTCAATTATCTTTTTTTAATTATCTAATCAGTTAGGAATTGGATAAGAAAAATAACCATTATTCTATTAGAAAAATCTGTATACTGGTATAAAGTCATAACAGAAAACTAAGTGCAAAATAAACTGATTCGCTTTGAATTACTTTCTTTTCTTAAATGTGTAACTGTTCTCAATAGCCCCTCTCCCTGGAGCATACTAACGAGTCTTATTGATTGTGAAGTCTGGAAGTTGTAGCACGATTGAATCACAGTAATTGATATACATTCCGCTCTTCCCAGCTTGTTTTGACTTCATGCTTATCAGATATACATTTATTTCAAATATAATTCCTCTATATTTAAGTTGGATATGCGACTGGTAAGTGAAATCCATGACTGCGCGTTTCGTCCTATTTGGAACTCATCGACTGGATGTACCTACATTCAAATATTGATATTCACGCTGGGATTGGAACTCAAGTCAACGAGAAGATATAAGCTTATTTTAGTTACATATGTACCCGTTTCACAAGTGTGACTGTCTGGACACAGTAGCGTAGTGGTGAACACGGTGGAGTTTGACACTGAAGTGGACTGGAATTTGAATCCCAGTGTGGAACATCAACATTGGGATGCAGGTAGAATCGATCGACTGAGTCCCAAATAGGACTAAACACAGCGTCCTGAATTCCACTTCGCCAGTCACAATCCAACTTAAATAATACTTGTGAATAAGTGCTATATCGAGGAAATCCTCTCAGGATGCACATATGGCAACAGTGGCTGACCAGTTTCAATCCATTACAAATCAGCGGGAAGATAGAAACTTATTTTAATTATAATTCGCCTATATTCATCGTTACTGACTCTTTATATACATTCATTCAATCTCTGAATTGTGGATGAGTATGAGTCAATATAATCTACGATGATTTATAGACATGTTTGAAATTATGTCATTATAGGTCACAGTTAGATAGTAATCCTGTAGCAACAAGCAATAACTGGTACCATAAAACCACTAGAAATGCTTTAGTGACAACTTTAACATTATGATTCAATAACTATCATTTAGCAACAGATTTCTGTTTGAAATATCATATTTTCTTTATGGTTAGTTGCCAGTAGAATACAAAATACATAACTTGTCCTATCTACTCATCACTTCAGTTTCATTAAGACATTGTAGTTTATACTATTAATTTTAACTTATTATACTCAATCTTTGATACAATTATTAATAATCCCTTACCTAAAATGAATACAAGTTAATCAGAGAGGTGAATTTTTCTTTTCGATGGTTTCATTCAGTCAGTCAGTTACAACGTAGAACTTGGAACATGAGTACATCAGTTCAAGTTGCCATGCCTCAATTAGCAGATAGAGATTAAATTGTCGGACCAAATCCCAGAGCATGGGAGGTAGTAACAGAGTAAGTACTAATGGAAAGGCATAGAGATCAGAGATGAGATTAGAGATATAAAGTGATTCAGTAAAGAGAAAACTATGATAAGCTCAATAAACTAGAATTTGGAGGAAGACAAGGAGTGGATGAACCTGCACCATTGAAATCGATTTTGAGCCATATCACCTACAGTCTCTAACCATTTGTTAATATCATCGCGTGGGCCCTAACCAGGTAGCCTGCATCTATTAATATGGCTCAGCCCAATTGTCAATGACTTCGTGGATTGGTGCCGTGTTTTCGTTTGGCCATCCCTAGCTTTCTTCCAGCCTACTCCTACAACAGACAACATTGCTCGTATCGGTAGACGGTGGTCAGGCATACGCAACACATGTCCTAACCACCTCAGCCGGTGAAGATTCACTACTTCATCGATAGACTTACTGTATTTACTTAGTACTCTATTTCTAACCCACGCATGAAATAATATATGTAATAAACCAATTTTATGTGTAACTTGTATATGCATGTAATCAGTGAAAATCGTGAAATGCATAGTCAAGATATGGGGTGAAAACAGATAATATAACATAAGTGAGTTATCATGTAGACTTTTAAAATAACACCTACCAAGAGGGTTCAGTAAAGGACAATGAAAAAGTATCAAGGTCATCTATTCTATACCATGTTATTAAGCATGATCATGCAGTAGATAAATCAAATGTTTAGATTATATTCAGCATCTAACTTAATTTATCTAAAAGTGTCTGTATATATCTATTTTATATTACAGAAGTGTTGGATAATATATAATACAAAACCAGAATAATGTGTACAGAAAATAAGTTATAAGATCGTTTTTGTTGCCATGAACACTAGTTTCTTCTGTAAATTATTTTCATGTGGTATTGTTGTTTCATTTATTTGTTTTTATCATGCCTTTAATTCATATGTTATCATTGCATCTACAATGCCTACATTTCAGTACATTACGCTAACATGTATTTGTTTGCATTGATTGTGACTGAGTCATTTAACATCTAATTACCCATGCCTATCTTCAGTCTATGCGATGATTCAATTACGTTGTATTGTCTGTATTACCCTATATCTTGACTATATACCTCATGATTTTCACTTATTATATGCATATACACTAATAAAGATTATTGGTTTATCACACTAATTAATTCATATAAATTGTGAATGTACGCTTCTTAAAAATGAAGTCGCTGAAAAGAAAACTTTTCTTCGCCGAATTATTTATCCGATCTAATAATACGTCATCTTCTACGATTATCATGACTCGATCCGTGAAACTCAATGAATTTTGACAGTCAATGACAATTCAGTCTGTATTTTTGAATAATGTAGAACCTGACACATATGCATCAGTCCGAAGTCACCGCATTTAAGCAACACAGTAATGATTTACAATAAATTAGTTGAAGTAATAGTTACTTCAATGACAATAATAATAAAGGCATAAAAGGAAGAAACATCTAGTGATAGTAAGAAAAAATATGTAGTCATACAGAATATGGCATAAGTAGGAAGAATTAGTGTATGGGAAGTTATACAACAATTTTAAGCTGACAATTTGAGAGAAGACATAGAGTGAATACACATGTGCTACTGCTACAAATTGTAAACTGTGTTATCTAGAGTATTTAAGCATTGGTTAGAGCCTTCGTGTAGACACCAACCAAGTAGTCTGCATCTGTCAACACAGTTGAAACCAACAGTTTGCAACTCCATGGATTGATGCTAAGTTTTAGTTTGGTCTACATCCCTATCTTTCCTTCACCCTACTTCAATGTCAGTCAGTATCACCCGTTGACGTAGAAAGAGTTTGTGTATATGTAACATATGTCCCGACCACCTCAGTCGATGAAGATTCACAATCATATCAACCGACATACCATCTTTCCTTAGCTCTCTACTTCCAACCTTATTACTACTTACCCAAGGATACTAAGGGCTGTCAATTGATGTTTTAAAGATATGAATCATCAAATACCAATAACCTGCAACTATCATCTACTTAATAACAGTGGTTTATTTCTAGCTTACAAATGAAATCAAATGTCGTCTATGATTCTTTATTAACACTTGATTATGACATAAACTAGGTTTACGTTAAATACTTACAACCAAGTAACTGAACTATTGATATACTGTGAAATACATGTACTTTTAACATTATATTATCTACATACATTACAAAATAAGAAATACTTACATTATTAAATAAATCCACAAGATTCTATTTCATTTTATTTTTATTAATGTCGCCTGTATAACGAATGAGTAGTAATTATAGTGTGTTCTATATGTACATTTAAATAGTAAGTATTAAGTGATTGTTTACTTTTTGTTACTAGTCTATCTTGTAAGTAGTTTGTTCTGACAGAAGTGTACACAATATCACGTTATGTGTGTATGTATGCCTTGGTTTTACATCGGTATTTGTAGGTTTTGCCAAAATGTTCATTCAATCGAACAAATGATTAAATCAAGTATACTACTTAAATATAAAATGATTATTCATTTATTAATGAGGCAGCAACTGTACTATTATTCCTAAATATATCAATACTACTATTAGATGACGTAATAGTAGTAGGATTAGTTTCATCAGCATTACTTGTATTAGTGTTTGGAATAGATAACTGAGTACGGAATTTTTTATTCGGTAATGTATGATGTTTATCATAATTTACTCCTGTCAAACCTGACGGTATACTGGCAATATGTTTACGTATCTCTGAAGAAATAGTTTTTCTATCTTTACTTTGAAGAGTTGCATATATATTACCGTGTAATGGACAAGGTGTATAAACAGAAGAATTCAAGGAGTCGTTATTATTACTATTATTATTATTATTACTGGTAACATTAATATCATTGGTATTACTTGAATTAGTATGTGAAACTGTAAACGTTTTCAAAACATTATTCTGATCTGCAATATTGCATACTTTTCATGTTACTTACAGTAGCAGTTAAATTTGAACGTTGCGTGGAATTATAATTTTTAATGTTTGATAAAGAAATCAATTGTGATTCAGAAGTGATTTGCATTGTTGCTGCGTCAATACTATCAACATTTGTATTAGTTGGATCAGATAATTTAGCTGGGTCTGTGGAGACTGGGTGTATAAATGTATAATTGTGTATAGGACATGGAACAGTGAGGTCACTGCATGTCACTGATGGTAAGAGACGAACTGTAACATAATTATCAAATGTTGCATCGTGTGGTTTGTGCGGTAGTACATTTTGTTGTTGATCTATCATTGCAGAACTATTATTATGTAAATAAACATGATCATCTAAATCAGATGTGGGGGAACGTGTACATATGACTGTTGGATTGTCATTCATTGATGTCATTGATGTACAGATCCTTAGATTTTGTCCTTGAAGTGTATATGAACTTCTGGAATTATTGATAGTATTTTTATCATTAGTAATATTGTAATCATTAGTGTTTATTGTCTCTGAATCACTTTTTAAACTTCTTTTGGAATGATCTGATTTATTATCACAAGTTAGTATCGTTTTATTAACACATAATTTTCGGTCGACAGTACTCTTTTCCATTGAATATATAAATCAATAAACCCATAATTACCAAAAGTATAATTAAGCATGCAGGCAATCATTCCAGTATACTTTAATACAAGGGTTGTATCCAATTTACTAATCCAATAAAATACACCATTATGATAAGATAATTCATCTGTATTTATATCACCATTCACATGTACATTAAATGTTGTATTTACATGTCCATAACCTGTATCTAAATAACAAACATAAATTCCAGCATCAGAATGTTGTATATTTTCAATTATTAATTCAGCTAAAAAATTTCTACCTTGACTTTGTTTAGTTATTATTCTTGGCCAATGATTTTGTATTCTTATTCCATCTTTATACCATATAACAATACCAGATGGATCAGCAAAAAATTTACAACTTAATGTTGAATTACTACCCCATATTAATTGAATTTGTTGATTAGGTGTATGTGATTCTGGTGTACAATGAAAATCTACACTACGTATAGATTGTATTCCAGTATTATTATTATTATTACTATTATTAATATAATTAAATAATGGTCTACCATGTAATTCAATAGGTGTTGCACATTTTGGTTGTAATAATGTATTCATTTCATTATGATAATTTAATTTTTGTTCATTAATTAACCAATTATTTGCTTCTATATCAATATTATTATGTAATATTATTTCATTAATTGATTTAGTATAAATTAATTTTGTATGATATTTAATAAACCATTGTTTTAACCATCTTAAATGACAATCACATTTCCATGGATTACCATATAAATATAATTCTTTTAATTGCATTTGATTAAATGCTAACTTCATATGTATTAGGTAAATTTTCTAAATTGTTATTACTTAAATCTAATAATTGTAATTTATATAAACCATGTAAACTATACATATTCAATTGTAAATTAATTGTACTATCTGATAAACTAATTGAACGTATTGTTTTACTTATTGGTAAAAAATAATGATTTGGTATATTACCAATTGGATTATGTAATAAATTTAAATGTTCTATTACATTTAAACCATATAATACATTAGGATGAAATGATTCAATTGATATAGTTAATTGATTATAACGTAAACTTAATGTTTGTAATTTATTTAAATGATTAAATGTATTTGAATGAATTATTTTAATTTTATTTGAATCTAAATTTAAAAATATTAAATTTGGTAAATGTATTAATTGACTAGCATTTAATTCATATAAATCTTGATGATTAATTGTTAATTTAATTACTTCATTAGGTAAACTTAATGGAATTGTTTGAAAATGTGTAGTTAATTTATCACATATTGATTGACGCATTGAATAATCATTACCATAAACAAATGTTACACAACCTTTAACTGAATATACTTTTGGTAAATATTTTATTAATTGAATAATAATAAAATAAATTGATTTAATTGTTAATATTGTTATCATATGTAATTAATACTGGAAAAAAAAAATCAATAATTATCACAATCAATATAATGATATATAGTTACTATGTTGAATTGATAATATTGAATGAAATGATTATGTAATCTCATTTGTTAAGCGTATTATAGTAGTACATAAACCATATTTTTTATTTTTTTCTCTAATCAAGTAAAGGAAGACAAGATTTTCATATAAATATGATGAAGTATTATTACTTGGAATAGAGTTTGTAGTAGATTAATACTTGTTCATGTTCATCTTTTTCTAGACATTATTACATTGACTAATAGGATCCTCATATATATATTTGTCATCATTATTTCTATTTATATGTTCTTATATGTTGATCAACTGATAAGAGATGTTATCAAAAACATTGAAGAAATAAAATTGATGACTAATCTCATCTTCAAATAATCTTTTTTACTTCATCATTAGATTTAATCAACCAACCAATAAGGAGAAAGTTATCAATTGACCAATCAATGTATAAGTTAATTAGTTATCCAATGAATTCATGATTAATCATTCAATGTTAATCCGTCAATTAATTAAGCAATTATTAGATTGGACATTCAACACTGTAGTAGTTCAAATCAAGTTATATTGTCTATAATATCCATTTGATTATTATTGTTCTTGTTGTTGTTGGGTTTCCTCATGGAAAACAATATTTAAATTTAGATTTTCTATGGAAATGAATTGAAATATTTATCGGTCCAAAAAAAAATTGAAATGAAAACACCAATTAACTTCTGTTTATGTAAAACTTTCATTCGTTATTATACGATTGGTTAGTTTCAATCTTGACATAACACTTCTTTATGTTACATTAGGGTGAAGTAGAAGAAGAGGACACTTTCTATATTTATTCATGCGTCATGTGAAGTTATAAACAGACATGTATCCATACACGTACTATACTATTTAGATTTGTGCAAATTCAATTGATACCGTCACAGTCAGATATTATTGTGTATTCTATTCAGTCAGCTGATCTACGTTAAAAATGACGCCGATTATCAAAAATCTTCAACATTTTGTGTTAGTTCATACAATTTCCTCTCTATATGAATTTTCTTTAAGGGAAAACAACCATGATTATGCAACGACATGAAATTATTTTTAAATTTTACTGGCTCTACTTTCTTTCACGTACTTACAAAATTGTATAAATAAGCAAAATATAATTTGAACATGTTTGAATGTTCCCACTGATTTCATTTGAACGAAAATGGATTCGTTTCTGTCGCCATATGTACATACACACTGAATGGATGCGATTTAGTGGTGGATCACAAGTATGATTTGAATTGGATTGTAGCTTACAAACGGAGTCCTGGATGCGTGTTTCGTCTTATTTAGCACTTGTCATCTGAATGTACCTACATTCCAGTGCTGTTGTCCACATTGGGATTTGAAATTGGTTCGTTTAATATTGAACACCATCGAGTTCACCACTAACCTACTGAGTCTAGTCATTCACACTTGTGAAACGGATATCGCTATATCATTTCAATGTGATTTTGAATCTTCCCAATTTATATTTACATTTCCTTTACACAAGTTTGGCTGACTGGATTCAGTAGGCTGTTGGTGAACGTGGTGGCGTTTTGCATTAAACGAACTAACTTTAAATCAAAATGTGAACAGTAAAAACGGGATGTAGGTACATCCAAATGACAAATCCCAAATAGTATGAAACGTTAGTCCTAATTACTTGTCAGCTATATTTTTAACTTAATCATATTTATTACATTTGCTAAAAATAGAAATAGTGTCTGGCTCCCATAATTTAGAAAAATATGTATTTTCATAACGACATACGGGTAGTAGCAGTAGACCTAATGATGTTTATTCGACAAAGTATACCATAAAAGAATTGTAATTTCACTGTTCATTTACTGAGTGAATAATGTACATTATTGCGTAATATTTTAAAATGACAAATAACAGTTTGGAGTAGTGCATTTTAATAACAAATCACAGATCAAAATGTAACAAGATCGTAAATTTATGAAATCAATTTGATTTGTGATCTGCAAGAAGTCTCAACATGAAATCAGGTTCTCCAGTTTACTGATGATTCTGTATTTAAAAGATTGTTGAAAATTTCACAGCATCACTTGACTTCAATATGAAAATTTCCGAAATAGAATAAAGTAAGAACACTAACTGACTCAGAACAATACGAATCCATGATCATTTGATTGGTTTGAATCAGTTGCAATATAACATCGACATCACTTTTTTATTTATTATCTCTTGTTATTCCAATGTATACTCAAATTTGTCAATAACTCGATCTTGTTGATTGAGTTCGTCAAAGACTGATGTTGGTAGGGCACCAATGAGAACCAGGAAACAGTCTCGTCCTAGCATGGTATTCTTCTTTAAAAGAAAATATCCCAGGTACTGCCTTAGGGGCTTTGGGTTGGCGACCGCTTAAGCCTCTGCATAATTAAACCAGGTATGAGACAATAAATAATCGTCAGGCTATATTATTAATTGATGGAAGTAGGAACTCTACCAGCGGATGCTTGTTGAGTGGTACAGAGAGTTAGGAATTCTCCAACATGAATCCATTGTACACTTTTCTAAGAAGTTTCATACTGGGATGAAACAACCATCCAATGTTTCCTAATTTTCAATAATACCCTACCAACATCAATCTTTGACGAACTCAATCAACGAAATCAAGTTATTGACAAATTTGAATGTAAATTGAAATAACACAATAATAATAATAATAATAATAATAATAATAATAATAATAATATGAAAAATGAAACAGGAAGTAAATGAAATGTTAAACAATAACGAATTCATCTAACAACTATTACACTTGATTAACATGTACACATTAATGAATGATATTACAATATCCGTTTATTATGACTTCTGTCTACTCATTATTATCATGTGATTATGAATAAAACGAATATGGTAGAACAAGTAATTTTGTTGTTAGTTAATCGGTATTAAATTATTGAAATGTCTACATTAAGTTCTTTATAGTCTTTAGAAATTATGATGATATTTAGTTTTAGACAGTTACCATATGACGATTCATTGTAGTTATACATACTAAGATAATAATGAATAGATTTTCAGTACATAATTGATAATATAAACAGATATTATGATAAATGATGACACTCAATTCTTTATATTGTTCAATTACTTCGGTGATAATTGATTGCTTTCTTACAAGTTGAATATCTCAAGTTGTGAATCTTTTGTAGGGAATTTTAAAGAAACATTCATTAGTTTGCACAACATTTTTCGGAATGAAGGTAACTTAGTAAAACAAATTTTTACTTTGATGATGCCATCAATAAACATTTTCATATCTGGTTACTCCTGTAGAACTTGGCCTAAACATAGCTGACACTTTGAAAATACATTTAAGAACACAACATAGTATGATTGGTTAGATACGTCTCACTTTAATACAAGGATAAGAGATCAACTCTGGTTACTTTACCTTCCACATTCCTTTAAAATTTTTCTTTAGGATTATCTGTGTTGTATAACAAGTGGGCTCATATAAAGAAAGAATTAATAAAATGTCCTGTTTCGAGGTGTTAGAAATTAGGTAGTTTAAACATGATTGTTGAGCAAAGATGAAGCATGTATAATTTTCAAGATGATCTTAGTTATAACACTTTAATAATCTATTATTATTTACTGTCTTCTTGATGTTTTCCATAAATCCTTGTCAACTTTTCATAATTATTACTATTTTAAACAAGTAATTCTTCTAGACATCGGTCACATGAAGAATTCCCTCTTGTTTACCCAATCTGTAAATTATTTACTCCTTACAACATGATACTATTTAGACTATTATGTAACTTTTCTTGGGATTCTTTCGCTACTTGAAGTTTCTAAATATCACATGATGTAATCCCTTTCTATTTTTTCAATACTTCAATGTCACCTTTAGTAAATAGTACTGCCGTGAAGAAATTTTTCTTCGATGAGTTTTTTTATGATTTTATCAGTGATAAATTTTTTCTCTTCCGTTATGATTCAAAATAGTTATTCAGTGTCTCATGACTACTAAATCAATTTAAATATTTTGTAACTAATACTTATTGAAGTTCATTAGGAGAACAAGAGAACGATTTATAGAAAACAAGATGATCTACTAATCTAATTCATTAGTTTCATATAACCTACGTTAAATACAAGAAACTAGTGGGAGAGCTTTGATGAATCAAATCAAAATGGTATACAAACCTATTTCTAAGAAGTCACTTCAATGTAGACAATAAATCAGACTAGATTTGCATACAGTGTATTATAGTGTTTTTACTTAACTCCGCCTGGAACCCTTCATGGGTTACTGCCGGTCGCAAACCCGGATAATGGAGTAGGGTTGGGTATACGGCTAGCAACCCTATCCCGTAAAACAACAACTCTGCTGAAAAAAAGTACTAATCAGAAAAAACTATTTAAATTCCGCTCTGGGAGTTGGAAGGCCTTCACTTCGAAGAATTATAACGTCTCATGATGAAAACCGGACTTCTTCAGAAATCGTGAAGCCAATGTCGTTTCTAACAACCGGAGCAACAACTAATATAGGTGACAGACTTTAAAAACAGCTGTTTTTTAAGCACTGCGGTCACACTCTTGGGTTATCAAGACCTCCCATTATCCACTTTCTTGTACAGGTACCCCAAGAAGAACCCTTCCAAGGTGTGGACAACCAGGAAGTGATAATCCCCCTTATACCTCTAACAGCACTCGAGATCACATTGTTCATGATCTAACATGTTCTTCTTCTATTGTTTCTGTTATTTGCAGTTCTCCCACCAAATCTTCTATGTGTTCCATTTGCACTGGTTGCTTGAGTCCCCAAAATGTCATACCAGGTTTCCTTAAACCAAACTGTAAACATCATGTTGGAGCTTTTAACGTACGTAAGTTGTGTCAAATAGGTCAACAAGCTGATTTAGCTAAAACACTAAAATCTCTTGCAATTGATGTATGAATGTACCAGCCTACGAGTCTCAAATAGGACGAAACGCGTGTCCTGAATTCCACTTGCTAGTCACAATCCAAATTAAGTGTTTCATACTGTTTTTATTTAAGATACTAAAATATTATTATATAATAATGAAACTAAATATTAGTTAAACAATCCTTAGATTCAGTAGTATCACCTTACTAGGTAAATGAACGTATGGTTGTTCTATTAGACTGATGTAATCAAGAATTATTATTCTTGTTACAATATTAAATACAGATTTGTTTCTGTTAATCAAGAACTGAATTTTTACTGTTTGAAAATAGTCCATGGCATCACTTGTTCACAATCTTTCAGTTGACGCAAAACGTAACTTATTTTACAGACCAGCTTTTTCGGATGTCCAAACTTATTTATTAATGATTAATTGAATTCAACCTGATAGTAGATAATCATGTACTGTATGATATTCCGATAAAGTTGGGAACTCTAACAAAAAAACGCAATTCCAAGTACTTCAAAGTGTTAGGCAATCGCCAGCCTGAAGTACCTGGATTTGGTTCAGTGGGGGAATCGAGGATGTGCACTACCACGGAGAAGTCGTATACTACGATATAACAGCCATCTAATGCTCCCTGGTTTCCACTGGTACCTAACTAACATCAATCTATAACAAGTACTAGCAATTAAACTCAATACGTGCATTCATAACATCATTTAAATTCAATAAAATTAGATTATGAATAAGTCGTTTTGAATTTACAACGTCTTATGACTTGAGAACACAACTAATCACAATATAATGAAAACAAGTCCCTCTATCGGACAATTGAGAATGTGAACACATCTGCCTCATAACTACTAATCCCCGAACCTGAAGTAAAGTAAATAAGGCACCTGAGTCAACAAACCAGACAGTTATAATTATATTTCATTCAGTCATTTATGAACATATAAACCAGACAACACAGAACACCAATAAGAAGAATAACATTTACACAAAACGAAAACAGTAATAACTAGGGACTAAGGGTACATAAGTAACCTGAATGGCGAGATACAAACAAGCTTGAAAATCTGAACTTTCAAGCCAGTAAGCTGGTGATTAGACGCTTTCTTCCAGGACTAAAGGTAGTATTGAGAACATTATTGAAAAGTCACATTTTAGGATGAAGCAGTTGTCCGGCAATTTCCAGCTTCTACAGGTTATCTGTCTGAATTTCTCATAATGAAACCAATAAAGACTAGATGAACCTCATTAATTTTGGTTACTAAGAGCTAAAAATGACTTGTCATCTAGCTAACTAATATTTTCGACCTACCGGTTAAATTATAATAAATGTAAAGTAACATATTATGATCGTCTTAATAATTGAAATTTGATTACCTATAATGTTTTACTAGGTATTCTGGTCCGAGATCCTTCAAAAAGATAATTAAAGATCAAAATTAATTACATTGTGTATATGCTATCTCTGAGATGGTACAGAAGGCTTATGGCTCGATTAGTACAATATAATCAAATATGTTTTCTCTATTAAGTTTCATTATACAAATGATTTCATTGGTTGTAACTAATCGTTCTGCTAATTGTAGAACTAATAGTACAGTTAAATAAAACTGATCTTGCTAAATGTTGACGAAAATTTAGTCAGACTGTATGCTGTAACGTCAAATGAAGTTAACAGTAAGTAATTTCTATCAAATTACATTGTTGTTTATGTTACTGGTGGAAAAATTGGAAGCGGAAGTAAAAGACAGTCTTTTTATTCATTGATTGACAATTACCACAACGTAGTTAACTGTATTCTGTATGTAGGTTTCCAATTGTCGATCTTAAATCACATGCAAACTAAACATTTCTAATGGTTTTTAGTTCCGTAGAAGTCAAGTTTGTCATCTATTTCTTCTTAATGCAGTGACATAGTTAATCAGTTTTTAAGATTTTGAATGTCTTCTGAACATCTTAAAAAATGTTTCGATTTGTAAATCTTTCACCATTCTCATTTCTTTCTCCCAGTCTCTGTCGTCCCATGATGTCTTCGTATCCGGTGTTGACTATTCCGACTTTGGCATTTAGGTCCCCCATCAGGATTGTCAGATCCTTTCCTAGACACTTCGCTATAATTGATTACAGCTTATCATGAAACTGATCTTTGTTCTCGTCGTTGCCGTCGTTGGTGGGTGCATAACACTGGATGATGTTCATTGTAATCCCCTTCTTCATTATTTTGAAAGATGCTTTGATGATCCTGTATCCATGTGGTTCCCATATAACAAGTGCAGTGCGCGCTTTCTTGGACAGCATCAAAACAACTACTTTGGTGCGTGGGGCATTCGCCTTTTCGTGGCCGGAGTAGAGTAGCATCTCTCCTGTAGCCAATGTTTTCTGTCCAGGTTGAGTCCAATGCGTTTCGCTGATCCCGAGCTCTGTCAAGTTGTATCTCTTCATTTCTGCAGCTATTTGATTGGTCTTCCAACTCTCACACATTGTCCGAACATTTTATGCATCTATAAAAATGTTTGCTCTGGTTGTAAGAAGTTGCATCGGCGTCTTGACTTCCGAAGAATCTTGACTTTCACCATGAGATATCATTATCATTCCTTTCATTCCCAGGATACAGTTTAAATGGTTTAGTTTGTTTAACCTGGTTAGCGTATTTTTGGCTAGCTTGTGTTTTACGTAATGAAAATGGTAGCCCTATGCCCAACCCTTCTTCTTTACCCGGACTAGGAGCCGGCAGTAACCCTAGGAAAGCTGCTGTCTACCAACCTCAAAGTCAGACTATTCAATTCGAACGTCAAGACAGTTCTCTATGGAGCTGAAACGTGGAGAACTACTGTAATCATTCTCAGGAGGGTACAGGTATTTATCAACAACCGTCTACACAAGATACTGAATGTCCGTTGTCCGGAAATTATCAGCAACAGAGGAAATCAGGAAACGACGTTGGAAATGTATAGGACATACATTGCGGAAATCATCAGACTGCATCACGACCCTAGCATTAACTTGGAATCATGTTGAAAAACGTAAAAGAGGAAGGCCAAAGAACACACTGCGTCGAGAACTGGAAGCAGACATAAAAAGGATGAACAGTAACTGGAGACAGCTGGGAAGGATTGCTCAGTCCAGAGTTGAATGGAGAAGACTGGTGAGCGGCCTATGTTCCTCCGAGAGGAATTACAGGCGTAAGTAATTAAGTAATGGTATCAATAAAACCTATAGAGCACTGAACAGCTGTTTTTTCTGGTACGTAATTTCTCGGCGATAGTAAGCACCCCTTGATTCCGCCCTATGAGTCACAGGTTAGTAAACACCTGAATTCTCTGCACTACTAGACCAGTATCTAATGGTAGGATTTTCACTTTCATCAATCTTTGATACAGTTCAACATTCAATCAACATGAATCCGTGATGAATTCAACCAATTAATCATAATATTGTTTAATATAAAACAATAAAAATTTATGCATATGATACAGTTTAGGTAGAATAAGTAAACGTATAGAAAGAAGAAGAAAGTTATTTTATCACTAGAAATGCTCATACATCAATTGTATATCTTTTAATTCTGTTGCCAATTTCAATGAATTTCAAAATGAAAATTTTAAAAGTTGTTACTAAGCATTTTGATTGAAAAAAAAAAACAAAACACAAATATCCACATACACAACAATGAACTCAATCAAAGTAAATTGAATAGATTGTTTGTTTTTTTTTCTTTTATTTCAACTTAAATTAAAAAAAAAGAAAACTTTTTTTCATCTAAACTGTTTTGCATTACTTTTCTCATTCTATTCAATGTACAATTTTCAATAGTGAATATTTCTTCTTTCAATCATTAAACTTATTTAATTTTATTTTATTTTATGGTTTCATTTATATTAAATTGTCAATATAAAATAATATTAAAATAAGATAGAGATTTCACATTCTACAATATACATAATTTGAATTTAGTTAGTAATAAAGATTTAGATCCATCAATAAGATATTAAGTAGTTTCATTACATTTCAACATTGAATCATAAGAAAGAAAATGGAATTGAAGCAAGAAAAAAAAACTGGAAACAAAAAATAAAAGAAGTTAAGTGAATAAAGAGTGAAGTGATGAAGAAAGAGGAGGGTGGAAGGTCAGGGAAGAAACAGAACAAAAATAAAAGAAGAATTAAATAAATAAATAAATTTTCTGTGCATAACTTCTTAAGTACTAAAAATAAGAAGAAGTAAAGAAAAGAAAAACAAACCACATTAATGATAATGGATTGTGTAATTTTTATTTGAAAAAATATTATTATCTCTGTAAAGCCAAAACTAAAATTTATTTATAAAAGAATCAGTATATTCTAATTCATTTGTATTGCTCTCATTACTATCTATCTGTCATTAAACAAATACACAAAAGTTAGTTGATTCATTTATAAATTGTTTACTATCTCTTCTACTGCTACCTGTGATACATGCAAGAAGAGAAGTTAACGAGAAAAAAGTCTACAAGAAAGAAAGAATTAGCATTAATCTATCTGTGTTATCATATACTTCCTCTTTGCTAATTCTTCGCCATGCATTTTTCTACTTTACTTAAAGCACACAAATACACTGTCCACCCACCCCTCTTCACATTTATACATTGTTCTTGTTTACAATGTTGGTGAATAGGTTACAGATTTGTATTGTAAATTTGTGTTGATATGTAGTTATCTGAAAATTCGGAGGTTATATACTAGACAGATATTCCATTGATTACAACATACTGATCAATTATTACAAATGCTTCATTTCTCCCTGAGATTGGTCATAAACTAAATAGCTTATTCATATGGCTACAAGTTACGTTATGAGGGTTAGGATTCACCAAGAATTATTAACATACTCAAGTCATATTTCTGTAAGTCTAGTGGAAAGTTGCGACATAAAAATTTAAAAAATGACAGTAAAGCAACAGTTAATCACTAACATCATTGATTAATTTTTAAAAGTTGAGACAACAGATTCCAATTCAGTGGTTTGGTGGAAGTAAATTTCCTGTGAAACTTGAACAGTGACGCAGTTTTAATCTTACTTTGTTAGGGAGTTTCATATTTAGCCGAAATATCTATCATCATGCGATAATTTTCACTAGTCCTACCACTTTTTGTTATTTCTTGGAAAAAATGTTTCTGTAGAACTGAATTACTCACTAAAAATCCTGATGGCATTTTATCATGAAGATTTCTTCCAAGTAAGCTGTTTGACTAGATTATGCAATTGTTTATCTTAAATAATATTCATAACCAATCAATCAGTAAGTAATCACCGCCTCACATACTATACTGTATCTGTTTCCATTATTTATTTTCTACCTGCACAAAGAAATAGTCAGTCAGTCAGTTACAACATAGAACTTTGTACATGCGTACATCAGTTCAAGTTGCCATGCTTCAATAAACTGAAAGAGATTAAATTGTCGGACCGAATTCCAGAGCATGGGAGGTAGTAACTGTTGGGGATGTTAGATCCCCAAAACTCACTTGGCAAACCGGTTATTTTTGTGATTTTATTGTGTATTGCACTATTTTTGTATATATACGCATGAGTTGTGTGTGATAATGTCGTCTGACAGGCTGACTGTGGAATTAAACGCTTCTTGCTGTCTTTGGACTTCTTACTCTAGTTAGCTGGGCTGGGGCGCTGCGCAATAGCTTAGCTTCCTGTTACTGTGTCGCTGGTCTTACGTTCGTTAGCGGTTATCTCGGTGTCACCATAAACTCGCGAAACCTTAGCAGTGGCGACGAGGCTGGTGCTAACATGCATCCGTCGAAAATGGAATTATTAATGGAGCAGCAGTTTAAATTGATTCAAATGCTTGAAGAAACGAAAATTGCATCTACCTGCTCGCCTAGCACATCTACCACTACTATTGCACCATCTATTGACGGCGTTGCTAATAGTATTGCTGAGTTCCACTACGATCCTGATTCTAATATCACTTTTGATATGTGGTTCCGTCGTTACGAAGATCTATTTAAATTTGATTTCGCAACGCAAGATGATGCTTGGAAGGTTCGCCTGCTACTTAGAAAATTGGGTCCAAGTGAGTTAGATAAATATTGCAATTTGATCCTGCCACAGAACCCACGTGACCGATCATTTGCTGACACCGTTCAATCATTAAGCCAACAGTTTGGTGATAACTCCTCTCTATTCAATATACGATACCGATGTCTTAAACTAATTATGAATGAAGACAGTGATTTCCTGACGCACGTCGGTATTGTCAACCGTGAATGCGAACGTTTCCGTCTCAAGTCTCTCACAGAAGACCAGTTTAAAGCACTCATTCTCATCTGCAGTTTGCAATCGCAGAAGTTTAGCGACATCAGAACGCGGCTTCTATGTAGACTTGACCAAGATCCGAAGCTAACGCTGAATGATATTGCTAACGAATATCAGCGCCTGATAAACATCCAACGTGACACAACTATGATCCAATCTGGCGGTAAAGACAACTCTGAAGTCCATGCAGTACGTCAGTCATCAGGCAATGCCACATCTATGGCTGCATCTAGCTCATTTCATTCCAGCTCAGCTCTCTCTTCAAAAACTAGACCTCCTTCAGCATGCTGGCATTTTGGCGCATGGCATTTTATAAGATTCTGCCCATACAAGCACCATCGTTGCAGAAACTGTAAATCTGTCGGCCACAAAGACGGGTATTGTAAACGCCAGAAGCTACAGCAACCCACACGTCGGTCCAGAAATAACAGAAAGCCATTTTCTCAACCAAGTACAAATTCTCTGAGTTTGCTAGCTTCCTGTCAAGCCTCCACTCCAGGTGAGAGAAAGTTTCTTACTCTTAACATTAATGCGTATCCATTTAGATTACAAGTAGATACTGCGTCAGACATTACGATTATTTCCAAGAAAGCCTGGATTAGAATGGGTAGACCACGCATTGAGCCTACTACGCAGAAGGCACGCACAGCATGCGGCAACTATTTACGCATGTTGGGACAGTTGACGTGTGTTGTATCGTTTCGGGATATGTCGTTCACTGGGGTATGTTATGTTACAACAACTGATCTGAATTTGCTTGGATTAGATTGGTTTGACCAGCTGCAGTTAGCTGATGTTCCGTTAAACACTGTGTGTCGGCTGGTACGACAAACCCCAGAGCCAGAGAACTATACGGCGAAAATCTTAGCAGAGTTCCCGACTATTTTCCAACCGGGATTAGGTTGTTGCACCTCAATGAAGGCGACCCTCCGTATACAGAAAGGTACTAAGCCTGTTTTTCGTCCTAAGCGACCAGTGCCTTATGCAGCATTACCCAAAGTCGATGAAGAGCTCAACCGTCTACAGCAACAAGGAGTCATTACGCCTGTCTCTTATTCTGCTTGGGCAGCTCCGATCGTGGTTATCAAGAAACCGAACGGCTCAATACGCATATGTGCAGACTTTTCCACAGGCCTCAACGCGGCCCTTGAACAACATCATTATCCACTACCAGTTCCGGCAGACTTATTTACTATGCTAAACGGCGGCAAATTTTTCGCGAAACTGGATCTCGCTGACGCTTACTTACAAGTAGAAGTTGCTGAGGAATCCAGAGAGCTACTGACAATTAATACTCATCGTGGTATGTTTCAATACAACCGCTTGCCATTTGGGGTCAAGACAGCCCCCTCCATTTTTCAGCAACTAATGGATACTATCTTAGCAGGCATTGCGGGCGTTGCTACTTATCTCGACGACATCTTAATTGTTGCTACTTCACCAGAAGAGCTGCGTGAGCGTACAACTAATGTTCTACAGCGTATCAGTGAGAATGGATTCCGATTACGTCCAGAAAAATGCCAATTTTTCTTAGAGTCAGTGAAGTATTTGGGATTTATTTTCGACGCTAAAGGTCGCCGACCGGATCCTGAGAATATTCGAGCTATTCAACTAATGCCAGCTCCCACCAATGTTTCTGCGCTACGATCCTTTCTGGGACTAGTAAGCTATTTATCAGCCTTCGTGCCATCAATGCACGTCATCCGGTCTCCTCTTAACCACCTGTTACATAAGGATGTCACCTGGAATTGGACGCCAGATTGCGAAGCAGCTTTTAAAAAACTCAAGTCAATTATTAGCTCTAGACTGTTATTGACTCACTATGATCCGTCCATGCCAATCATTGTGGCTGCAGATGCTTCATCTTCTGGTCTTGGTGCCGTTATCTCGCATCAATTTCCTGACTCTTCAGAAAAAGCTATCATGCATGCGTCTCGTACACTGACACCGGCAGAGAGAAAATATAGCCAGATAGAGAAAGAAGCGCTTGCTCTCGTCTTTGCCGTACGCCGTTTCCATAAATTTTTATATGGGCGGAGATTCACGCTGCTGACAGACCACAAGCCCTTACTTACAATTTTTGGTTCGAAGTCCGGTATCCCAGCCCATTCAGCAAATCGCCTACAACGATGGGCTCTTATCTTATTGGGTTATGATTTTGATATCCAGTACCGGCACACTCAAGAGTTTGGTCAAGCAGACGCCTTATCAAGGTTAATCAGCGAGCACGCTACGGTGGACGACGACAAAATTATTGCCTCGCTATCAAAGGAAGACTACGCAGCATCCTACCTAACGAATGCTGTCCGCGCTTTACCAGTATCGGTGTCAGATATTCAAATAGCCTCCAGAAACGATGCAATGATCAGAAGGGCTATGAAATATGTCACGCAAGGGTGGCCACGCATCGCTTTCGAGGGTGACATGCAGCAACTTTACCAACGTCGCGATTCCTTATGCGTCGTGGATGATTGCCTTATGTTCGGAGAAAGAGTAGTCGTGCCAAAGTCACTACAACCAAGGATGCTTCAACAGTTTCATTCTGGTCATCCTGGGACACGGCGAATGAAGTCTATAGCCCGCAGTTATGCATACTGGCCACTGATGGACCAGCACATTATCGACTTGGTACGCAGGTGCACGCAGTGTCAGCAGGCAGCGAAATTCAACGCTAAAGCGCCACCGATCCCCTGGCCACAGCCAGAAAACGCATGGTCGCGAATACATATAGACTTTGCTGGCCCAGTCAACGGAGCTACCTACTTGGTCGTCGTAGATGCTTTCTCGAAATGGCCGGAGATTTTCCCGGTGGTGCCACCGTCCACCACAAAGACACTGCAGATCCTTTCAGAGATTTTCTCCAGAAATGGCCTCCCGGATATGATTGTTTCAGACAACGGGTCGCAGTTTACTTCAAGTCAATTTCAAGAATTCTGCCGACGGCTTGGCATCATCCACTACCGCTCTCCACCTTATCATCCGCAGTCAAATGGCCAGGCGGAGAGATTTGTAGATACTTTCAAGAGGGCACTACTCAAGTCAAAAGGGGAGGAGACATCTATGGAGTCATTACAAAACTTCTTATTTGTTTATCGAACGACTCCGAACGATGCACTACCAGAGAAAAAGTCTCCAGCAGAAGCCCTCATGGGTAGAAAACTGAAGACAATACACAAGCTTATGTTGCCAAGCAGAGCCACGCGCAAAGTGATCGAAAAGTTGCCAGCATATGAGGTTGGGTGTCCGGTGTATGCTCGCGATTACAGACCCAACCACAGTCCCTGGATGGAGGCTCGGGTAGTTCAGAGACGTGGCCAAGTCATGTACGAAGTAGATGTAAAAGGGGAGAGGTGGACTAGACATCGCAATCAACTTCGCAAGCGAGCAGCAGCAGATTGTCCCACATCGACCCAAAATCTGCCACTTGAAGTCCTTTTAGATACTTTCAACCTACCCCCATCGCAAGTGGAGAAAACAGAACAGAAGCCGGTCAACATACGTTCCAGGAGACAGTCACTCCGACAACGACGCCAGACAGTCAAACTACAAGTAAACCCAAGGAACGTCCGTTATTAAAAAGGGGAGGTGTTGGGGATGTTAGATCCCCAAAACTCACTTGGCAAACCGGTTATTTTTGTGATTTTATTGTGTAAATTTGAATTTCCTGTTTTCGCGCCGAAAATTCCCCTTCTCACCTTCAGTTCGTGTTTCCCACTTGGTAAGACGTTAAATCCTATTGGTTCGTTGTTTATTTTAGTACGCTATTTGTAACATTCCAAGGACGCTCTCTATTTTTGTATATATACGCATGAGTTGTGTGTGATGATGTCGTCTGACAGGCTGCCTGTGGAATAAACGCTTCCTGCTGTCTTTGGACTTCTTACTCTAGTTAGCTGGGCTGGGGCGCTGCGCAATAGCTTAGCTTCCTGTTACTGTGTCACTGGTCTTACGTTCGTTAGCGGTTATCTCGGTGTCACCATAACTCGCGAAACCTTAGCAGTAACAGAGTAAGAACTAATGGAAATGCATAGAGATCATAGATAAGATTTGAGATAAAAAGTGATTCAGTAAAGAGAAAATTATAATAAGCTCAGAAACTAGAATTTGGAGGAAGACAAGGAGTGGATGAACCTGCACCATTGCAATCGATTTTGAGCCATATCACCTAAAGTCTCTAACCATTTGTTACGATCATCGTGTGGGCCCCAACCAGGTAGTCTACATCTATTAACATGGCTCAGTCCAATCGTCAATGACTTCATGGATTGGTGCCACGTTTTTGTTTGGCCACCCCTAGCTTTCTTCCAGCCTACTCCCACAACAGACAACATTGCTCGTCGAGGTAGACGGTGGTCAGGCATACGCAACACATGTCCTAACCACCTCAGCCGGTGAAGATTCACTACTTCATCAATAGACTTACCGTATTTACCTAGTACTCTATTCCTAGCCCATGCATTGCTTACTCGGTTGTCCCAGCAAACACGAGCAATGTTTCGGAGACATCTATGATCGAATACTAGGATCCTACGAATATCCTCTATTTTTAAAGGCCATGTTTCACATCCATAAAGTAAAACGGATCTGACTGCTGCACAATAAACGCGTCCTTTTGTCATTAAACGAATGTCTCGCATACGCCACAAGTGACGCAGGTTGGCAAAAGCCGATCGGGCCTTATGTATACGGGCCGAGATTTCATCGGACACCAGACCGTTAGGACTGATGAGGCTCCCTAGATAAGTAAAGCGGTTAACGCATTCAATAGTTTCACGCCCTATCACTAACTTTGGTGCCGAATTAAGCCAGTCCTGAAGTAACATTTTACATTTGGATGGGGGGAATCGCATCCCAAACATGCTTACATTCATGTTTAAGGTGGTCAAAAAATCCTGCATTTTATCAGCATCTTCACTCAGTAGAACTATATCATCGGCATATTCTAAGTCAGTAAGTTTATCTCCTGGAAAGAGGTCAACCCCAGGGAAATCAGACGATGACAATGTTAACTCTAAAAGTATGTCAATGATAAAATTAAATAAAAATGGAGATAGCGGACAACCCTGACGAACACCACTAGAAGTGGTCAATTCCGAAGACAATCCGCCATAAGCTCTAACACGACATGTGGTGTTCGAGTAGAGAGCTTGTATAAGGTTAATGTTCTTCTTCGGTACGCCTTTCAATGACAGACATTGCCACATAACCTTACCATCGACAGAGTCAAACGCCCCCTTAAGGTCAAGGAATACAGCTATTGTTGGGCGTCTGAAAGTGTGTCTATGTTCCAGAACCTGTCTAAGTGTGAATATTTGGTCTGTACAACCACGTCCGGGTCTGAAGCCACCTTGGTTTTCTCGAGTTTGCTCTTCACGAGCTTTAGTTAAACGTCGAAGTATTATTGAAGCTAGTATTTTAGACACTATATTCGTTAAACTGATTCCTCGGTAATTGTCACACGAGGACTTCTGTCCTTTCTTAAAGACCGGAATGGTTAGTGTTCGAGACCAGTCAGATGGGATTACGTTTAGTTCCCAAATTCTAGCCAAGATCTCAGTTAATCTCGCCGCTAAGACTGGACCACCTTCCTTAAATATCTCAGGGATCAATCCATCTGGTCCTGCCGCTCTCCCTCGCTTTAAGTTTCCAATAGCCTTCATAACTTCACTGAGACTTGGGGGACCAATGTTAATTTGCCATTCAGATTGTTTGGGGATGGTGGGCAGCAGGGATGACGCCGTGGGCCAGTTGAACTGTTCCCTAAAGTGTTCTGCCCATCAGTCTAATCTTCTGGATTGACAGTGAATAATGGAGCCATCTTTTTCGCAGATAGTTTCACTTACAGGTGGGTTCCTGATACCCGTTTCCTTGATAAGTCTGAACAGTTGCCTACTGTTACCTATTGCCGCTGCCTTTTCCATCTCTTTAGCTTTCGCCACCCACTACTGCTCACGATCATTGCGTAAGCTTTTGATTAGTTTGTGTCTAAGTTGCCTACGTTGCTCATCATGTTCAGAACCAGACGGGATGTGTTGCCGAGCATCTATCAGTTCAGTAGATGCAGCTGAAATCCACTGAGTTTTCCTAACCTTTAGGTCTAGTTTATTAGTAGATATTACTGCTCTTTCGACAGCTTTTTGGATATCATTCCAGGCTAGCTCAGGTTGAGAACAGTTTACGCCGTTTACTAATTGGTTTTTTAGTTGTTCCTGGAATGTATTCTTGACTTTTTCATCATTAAATTGAACTCTGTGGGGGATCCTTGTAGTGGATCTTTTACGTCCAGTGAGTCGCAGACTAATACGCGCTCGCACTAAGGCATGATCTAAGTCTAAACATGTGCTCCAAAACGAGCGGCAGTCTTCTATCGAGCCTCTCCAACGATGGCTAATAGCAATGTGGTCTATTTGAGTCCAGCGTTGGGTTGATTTCGGAGGCCTCCATGTCAACCGATGTCTTTCCTTATGCTTAAAGTTGGTGCTTGCGAGAAATAAACGCTTGTCTGAACAAAGTTGTAGTAACCGGTCGCCATTGTCTGTTTGTTGAGCCTCAACACCATATGATCCACCTAGGTGCCTTTCGGTTTCCTCTAGTCTACCTACTTGGGCATTAAAATCACCTGCCACTATTACTACATCAGTGCGCCTAGCTTTACATAGAAGGTCATAAAGCTTCCTGTAAAATTCATCTTTCATTTCATCTGAGCTGCAATCAGTGGGAGCATAGGCAGAGACAACAAAGAGACAACGGCGTGTGTCCCTATCTTTACGAGTCCTTACCGTTCCATTTAGACGGACAGCGCACAATCGACTGTCTATTGGAATCCAGTCGAGGAGAGCCTGTTCAGCTTTTAAACTTAGTGCTATACCTACACCAGCAAGGCCTCGAGTGGTAGCGGTGGGGTCCCCGGAAACACGAAGAGTGAACTGAGCCGGTTCCTTATTTTCACAAGGTGAAGTCAAGCGAATGACTGTGCTTGGATCCTGTATACGCGTTTCAGAGATGCAGCAGATATCGATGGAGCAGGATTCTAGAGTCATGGCTAAGGATGCCTGTTGTCCTATTTGACATAACGTTCGAACGTTGAAAGCTCCAATATACAACTTAGTGCGCGGTTTTAGGAGACCAGGGATAACGTTTCGTGAACTCAAATCAATAGCATTAGAGACGCGAGGTGATAAAATTATGTTAGAAGGATTAGGCATGGTGATAAGAGAGTTATTAAGAGTTGAAGGTGGGATTTGGCTTCGAACAAGATGATCTCGTGTGCTGTAAGAGGTATGAGGGCGGTTTTCACTTCCTGGCTGCCCACACCATGGAAGGGTGTTTCTTGACGAACCTGAAAAAGAAGATAGATTAATGTTGGTCTTAGATACCTGAGAGCGTGATCGCAGAGCCCAAGGGACAACTGCTTGAGGCCTGTCACGCACGGCCTTTTTATGAAAAGTTTTTCGAGTATTAGCTCCGCACTTAAAAGCCCTTAGTGGGCACCCTTACCGCCGGAGACGGAAATCCGTGAGGTAGGGTGAGGTGTGACATTTTTAGGGCCGACCTTTTCTAACCCTTCCTTCCTTGTGAGAAGGCAGCATCGCTGCAGATGCTGGTTGTCCGAGGGAAACACCTTACTGCTGTCACACCCCTCTGCAGTCAGCAGTACGACTTCGCCCTCAGACCTTGAGTAGCTGCTTTTAGTCTCATCGTTCTCCAATCGACCTGCCTGGCATGGTAGAACCTACAGGAACATATGTTCCAGCCAGTATAGCTCGGTTGGGTCATCACGATAGGCAAGCCCGACCACCACGGCAAGGTAGCAGCTACGGTCGGGAAATAAGATTATCTTTAGCTGATTACAAAACCGCTTATTAAAATATCAACACTGAAGTCAGTTATCTTATTTACTTACAGAGTGACAGTTATAAATTTATATACACTTTGTTTAAAAATATGTGCCTAAATGATTTTCTGGATCTGTAAAATCTCTAGTCAAAGATTTATTAAGTGTGATTCATGACCAGTAGTTGAACCAAGAGTATGCACCTCGCTCCATTTGATACAATCTAGAAACACTCTCATTCCACTGTCGATGTTTACACTAAAATCCAAATTGCTTTCAACACTATCCACTTTGTTCAAAAAGGCAGCTAGTATAAGGATGTTAGTAATGGTTTGTAATTTCTTATTATTTACACTTAGGATTGCAATAGAAATGTATCTCTTACAAATATGAATATACTCATATCAGTTGAACAAGCGGGTTATTTGGATTCGAATGTGCACCATAGCAAATCAATAGATGAGGTATTGAAACTTCATCAGTTGAGGTGGTTGGGACATGTGTTACGCATGTCTAACTACCGTCTGCCTCGACGAGCTATGTTTTGCGGCGTAGGAATAGGTTGGAAGAAAGCTAGAGGCGGCCAAACCAAAACATGGTAGAAATCGATGAAGTCACTGACAAGTGGACTAAGTCATGTTGGTAGATGTAGGCTGCGTGGTTGGGGTCCGGGAGACGAAAGTCACCAATGGTTAGAGACCCTGAACGACATGGTTCAGAATCGTTTGCAGTGGCGCAGGTGCATCCACTCATTGTGTTCTCTCAAAATCTAACCTTCTGAATTCTCTATCTTTCTCCTTTCAAATTCAACTCACTGAATTGAACTTTTCGAATCACATCTTCGCTCCCTAATTTTCTGCATTACTGCTAATACTTCTACTATCGCTATCACTCTTGGATTTGAACTGACAGTTGCGTCTCTGTGCTGATGTGGTATAGCAACCTGAACTGATGTACGTACGCGCGAAGTTCTGCGTTGTATCTGTCTGTCTGTCTGTCATGTAACTCATCGTTAGTCTAATGCAAAAGAAAGTGAACTGGAATTTCAACATGGAAATTAACACTGTAATAAGTGTACATTCAGATGATTTGTCCCAAATGTGATTAATAAAAGGTATCGGGGGCTTATATAGCTAGCTTCATACCAAAGATACACAATATTTGACTTCATGTAATCCTCACACGATGTACACATTGAAAAATAGATTAATAAAGGAAGAGTAAATATCATTACTAATTTATTCTCTGCTAATCATTTAACGGTTTTTTATTGAACAATGCTAAATAACAATCCAATGACAATGGGAATATTTATCAGTTTCATTGTTTTTCTTAGTATTCCCGTAACTCTTTGTCCATATTGCATTCTTTCTATTACCTTGAATATATTCAGTGAAAATAGACAAAAGTAAACAAAATTTCTGTAGGAAAAAATACCAAGGAATTCATTTACCACAACGCGTACGTTCTTCTTGGTATCTTTAGACATCCCTTCATATTTAACAAAGATCCCTTTAAAAGAAACCATTGTTTATCAATATCCTAACCTTCTTTCTTTACCGACTAGTGAATTTATACAGCTTTTACTTAACTGTATTAATGATATAAAATTTCAGTTCACTAACACAATGTATCGTCAAATTGATGAAGTTACTATGAGTAGCTCATTACGCTTATTCTTAGCTGACATATTTAATGGAACCTTTGAACAGTCGAAACTGAAGGATGCAATTAATGAAATAATATTCTACTATAAGTATGTAGTGACATATTCATTGCTTGTAGCAATCTGGAACATTCCTCATATTTCCTTAATTTGTTTGACCGAAAAATAGTATTTTTTAATAAAATACAAAAATAATCGAAAATTTCAATTCCTAAACCTTAGATTTCAACGAATGTAGGACGGGAAGTTACAAAGATACATTCTTTGGAAACTACATTAGTCGAAATGTATCTAAACTGCAACATTTTCTGCCAATTAAGCTATAAAAGGATTGTATGGACCCTTTAGGATGTATTTCTGAAAACAGGAATTAATGCCATTATAAAATATTTACGCGAAAACGAGCACATGGAAAGGTTTATCAATAAGTATTTCAAACCACCGAATGAACGTTTCACATACGATACGGCTAACTAAGCATACTTCATACGTCTTGTCTTCAAAGGTGGCGGAAACATGGGACTCATTAACTAAAGAATTGCATCAACAGTTAAGCCAATAATCTTAAATGAGATGATGTGCTTGAAAATGGAAAAGTTCTTTTTTCTAAGTATCTTCAACCGGATTTACTAATTCACATGTGTGCTCCAAAGCCTTTGTATTGGAACAAATGAAAGAAAAGCATATATTCGTATCTCGGGACATGTTCTAAAAGTTTAAAATTAAAAGGTGCAATAGCAGTGAATGGTGCAACTTCTTATTATCTAATTGATAGTGGGATACACAATCGATATACTTCAATCCTTCAAAATAATCAATAAGCAAAGAAACCTAACTTCACTACGATTCGCTGAAGCAATAATAATAAAAAGGCTGAAGCCAAATCTGTATTTAAAACAGATAGTCTTCATTTTATCACTACCATGGTAATTTTGACTAATTCCTTTCCTTCTTCTTCTTCTTCTTTTTTTTTCTTCTTCTTCTTCTTCTTTTTATTATTATTATTATTATTATTATTATTATTGCTATTATTATTAGTAGTAGTAGTAGTACTAGTAGTAGTATTATTATCGTTAAATCAGCTATTAATCTTACTCATTATAATTGTCTGATTGTTTATATTTTGTTATGTAATATACGTTTATTACTTTTCATCTACTTTATAATCATCCCATTGATCATCCATCATTTTAGCACATCTAGTTCTTTATGTAACCTTTTCATCAGATCTACTATGGATATTATACACTTTATCATATCGATTCTCAAACCCTAATTAATCACACTCGCACCACGGTTTCATTTCTTAAATGACTTTACAAGCATATTTACATGCCTGTGTATCGAATAGATATTCAAATTCACTTCATTTTCATTGCAAATGTTTCTGATGAAAAATTACAGTTGTAATACAGCTAGTGAGAATCAACAAAGTAACAAATCAATTTATTTCAATACAATTTGTCCCTTTGATAAATTTTGATAATCCGATAAGAAGACGAAGTTTATCAAAGCTATGTGATATATTTATGCAGTACATTTCGAACAATCTGATCATACATACACTTGTTAAGGCATTTATATATGGAGTTTATCCTGTGAAGAGGAGAATAATAAGCAACCTCCTTTCCTAGATATATTAATCAACCGGAGGGATGATGGCTTAATCAAACGTTCTATCTACAGAAAATCTACATAGACAGAGCTGTATTTGAACTTTCATAGTTGTTGTCCGGGGCAGTATAAAAAAGGTCCAGTAAAAGCTTTATTTAATAGGATTAATCGTATTTGTACTTATGATTCCATTGAAGAAAATGAAAATCTGCTGACAGAAACATTAATACTGAACGGATATCTAAAAAAAGTTCATAAATCGATGGAAATGTTGCAGTATGGTGAAACCTACTGTATTTCTAGCACCTACAAAAATCATTCTATAGCATGTTACTTTTCAGAGGTGATTCAATTAGCCTTGTGTTAAAACAAAGGCTTAAGTCGGTTGTCAACAAGATATTTTAAGTAGTTGTAATAGAGAAGTATAAGGCATTGATTCACAACAAACCTAAACAGCACGTAAACGAATGCATCACATCTTACTGTGTCTATCAGTTTACGTGTAGGTTTGAACACAGATATAAAGGGAGAAGTAATGGTGATCTGCATGTAAAGTAGCTGAACACATACTTAAATGGCTCCAAAACAAATGAACTCGAAGGGAAACATTTAAGTACAAGATAAATAACCTTCATCGTCTATTTCTAAACACTTATTTGACACAGGTCACATAATTGACATCAAATCATCTTTTGTAGTGCCTCATAAAAGTGATTTAGGATGTGTACTAAGGTTTGTGAAGCCGTAGCTAGACGGAAGATTAAACCCATCCCCTCTTGTGTATTCAAAAATAATATGTGCTTTCGCTCAACCTACTTTGTTAGAGTGTTATTCACACTGTTCTCTTTATTATCCTTGTTTACTTAGCTTATACTCTTAATTGTCTAGTGACCTTTATTTTTTCATATATAAATGCCTTAACAACTGTATTTGTGATCAGATTGTTCGAAATGTATTGCACAAATACACCACATCGCTCTGACAAACTTCGTCTTCTTATTGCATTATCAGAATCTATTTTCTTCTGCGTCAATTTTTATTTTAGCTATATTCAAATTTATAATGGAAATTGTCAAATGTTATTTGATATCACAAAATAATCCGAATTAAACAACCATTGATCACTAAGAAGCACTAGACAGCTGTTTAGTCCTAGTATTGGACTCTTCAATAACATGCATCTATGACTTCATCAGGCATCGAACCAAAGACCCCCTGGCTTCGAGGCGAATGTTTTATTACTAGACCACTGAAACGATTCCCAACGCTGATATTTCTAATTCAGTCGATTCGTGATACGTTTGCGCGACCCTATCCATTTCCATTGGTGAGTAACTAACTCACACTTGATACGGTTGAACTCCACTTGTCACGTCCTCTATAGATGTTAGTCATTAAGTAAGTTTATAATGATCGTAATTGGGTGTTATACAGACTACTGAATGTTAAGTTATATAAAATTTCTTGTATAGACTGAAATGAAACGATTCCATTCGAAGCATATATATGTATAGTGTAAGACAATGGGAAAGATCGAGAGTTATTCTCAAACCTACTCAAAGTTAGCTTAAAGAAATTAAAAATTAATTAAATTATCTATTGATTTGATGACTGACAGTCACATATTTAAAGATCTATGCATTGTATACATAGTTCCAAAGTATTCTATTCATCGAATGACCTTAATTAAATCTTATAACAAAAGATCAATGTAAATAACTAATTTTTCTCAATTTCTCAAAATGTTTCCTACATTATCGACCTTCTTTTATTATATTAATGAGACTATTCTTCTGTCTAGAATTCCAGGAGAAGAAAAACCCAGAACGTTGTAAAATGATAAACCCTGTTATAGAGAAGATGAATCTTCATCAACTATTCTATACATAACTAGTCATTGACAACATTAGATTACGATGTTCACCATCAATTTCTCTCAAAAAACTCAATTATTCTCCATAAACTAACCATCCTGAATGGTGTACTATTCACGATTGACATCATCGTGTTTATTAAGATCATTTTATTATAGATGTGACATGAGTTTCACTTAAAAATTACTACTACTATTAATAATAATATCTACTAAAACTGCTAACCAGTTGTAGTTGTATGCCAGTTTACAAGAATGATCATAATGATACAAAGATAACAATGATTTAAAAACTATTACAATTAGACATATGTAAATGAATAGTTACTTACATGAAGTATATTTGGCGGAAGCAAAAGTGACTAGTCAAAATAATTTCTTCTGAAGTAGCATCGAATTACACAGAAGTTAGACCATTCTGAAGTATGTATTTGAGTAAAATCTACAATTAGGTGGATGGATATATCATGTTTACAAATGAACAGAAACGGCTGTTTGAGTTTAATTAAAAGTTCAAATACCAAGTAAAACTGTATAATTTGTTAATAGAATAAATGATAAGAAAATATGTTGAAAATAAAGTACTATTTGATGACAATCATAAGAAGCTATGGAACTTATAAGCACATCATGGAGTTGTTATACATTTATGCCTATTTGATTCTAAAAATTCTTATTCTGATAAGGTAATCAAGATCTATGTTTAATGAACCATTATTTTACTATTTAAAAAACGGTTAGTCTTTCTAGCATTCAGACAAGAAACTCAATCAAAGTATATGGACATAGATTTAAGTCTCGAGAAAGTATTCATCAAATTCTGTGTTAACATCATGCTAATAATATCACAGTAAAGTAGATGAGTTCATTAGTTACCTTTTAAAGTAAGTATCAATAATATTTTATTTTCTGCTAATCCAGCTATCAACCAATCAATACCTGTTACCCGTCGTGCAGAACATGTTGCTGACCAGGATTCCATTCTTCAACCAACTCTGTCCTCAAATCTCCTTTTCAGTTCTTTCCAAGTGATATTTCATATCTGCTTCCAGTCTTCGGCGAAACTTGTTCTTTAGTCTTTCTTTTATTCTATGGCCATGAGGATTCCAAGTTAGTGATCGCCTTGTTATGTAGTTTGATGATTTCCTTAATGTGTGTCCTATCCACTCTCAGCGTTTATCCAAATTTCTTCCTCAGATAAATTTAGTTTGTTTAATGCCACAGTAGGTTTTTGCTGCTGATTGTGTCTGGCCAACGGATTCAGAGTATTATTTTGCGAAGACAACTGTTTATAAATACCTGTATCACACAGATCCATTCCGATTAAAGACCGATGTTAGATATGGCTGATTACCCTCGCCCATTCTCTTTCTTCTCGTAGTTGACCGGATTATGAAGACCTCAACATCTCAGGATGAGCACTAAATACAGGGAATAACTTAGGTGCAACTGGACGATTTGGATTTTGCTGATGACCTAGGTCTTCTTTCCCAGACAGTAAGAAATGTAGACGGACAGTGTAACAGCAGCCACCTCAGTCAGCAATAGGCCTCATCATATTCAAGGGTAAAAGCAAAATCTTTAAATACAGTACAGCCAACACCAATTAAGTCCGATTTGACTTGACAGAGAAGTTCTGGAGGATGTGGAAACTTTTATGTACCTGAATATCATCTCGATAAACAAGGAGGGATCTGATTCAGACAGTGAAGACACAAACCTGACAAGGTAAGACAGGGCAAAACCAGCATTTTTACTAGCATAGGACCATCTGGAATTCAAACTAAGTGCTAGCCAGCATCAAAATCAGAATTTCAATGCAAACCTCATCACAGTTCTATTGTGTGGAGCTGAAACTTGGAAAATTATTTTATCTATGTTCTTTGTTTGTTTTCATCGGCGTTGTTTTTGTCTTTCTTACCACTCATTCCTATAGTTGTTCTCTGAAGTTCCTGTTAAATATGTCAAAGTGAACAGATGTTCAATATTTTTAGATTCCTACACAATTTATGACTGATTAACTGATTAGGTAAACAAATTACTTCTTATTGTGTATCTACTAATTAATGTAAGGAATACAGTACAAAATTCAACTAATCTTAAACTATGCTATTTTTGTTTACAATCTACAGTTGAATTTGCCGGATATGATACTGGTCACAAATTATGTACAAGTAGAAAATCTAACCATTTAGAACTATTTTACATTCAACTAAGTTATAGCATAACGGATGACATGTCTCTAACATATTTACATTAGAAAATACCTTCAGGATTTATTTTTGTTTAAAATCGTATGCCAGTAGTTTATGTTCCTGAATACACCAGTTAAAAGTTAAAATGGTCCCGCTTTCTATTTATGTATGATGCACAGGCCGAATGTTTCATTTATACCTAGTGCTACTAACAATTAAATCACTTCAATATAAGACTGTTTGCTGTCTAGCAGAAATGTTAAAACCAGCTAGTCAACAACTTCTTGTATACGCCTTGAAAGACGCGTTCTGATTCGCCATAAGATTGATTCGAATTAACATCAATCATAAGTCAATGGTTTTTTTTTCTGATATAATGTTTATGTCTATCACTATACCTCCTCTTCAAATCATAGAAACTATCTGTCAATATTCTAACCTTCTTCAACTACTAATATCTGAATTTAAATGATTGCTGCTTATATGTACGAAAGATGTCCAGTTTCAGTTTAACAACACCACATATTGTTTGGTATACAAGTCGATTGTCCACTGTGACATGTTTTGACAGCTGTTTTAACGGGTTATCTAAAAAGGTGGAGCTTAAATAAGTGACTGAAAAAATGATCGAATATTCCTAGATGCGTGAATGATACTTTCGTTGTGATCAATAGCTAAAGAACATGCATTTCATCTACTAAGACTTTTCAGTAAGGAGTATTACAATTAGGATAAAACACTATAAGAATGACGACTTTTACCCTCTTGATATAGCCGAATACAGGAGAGTAGATGGGCACAGTTCAACATCCAGTTTATCGTAAAGTACATTGAATGGTTTACTTACTGAATGTTATTAGTTTTTATTCTGATCAAAAACAGAAAAGCAGTGGTTAAGACATTATTTTTCAGCTTGAAAAGAATACTGTACTCCAGAAAAAGTGAAGGAAACAATTCATATACAGAAAAGTTTACAAACATCCACTTGTTATCTACTGGATTTCATTGATGTAAACAAAATTAATGATAAGAACCTGAAGGTAGCTACAATCAATAAAAATTACATCATTATCTAGCTAAGTTACAATGAGAATGTTGTAGAGGCAATTAGTCGAAGTCTTGCTGTCGAACTAAACAGAAACTATCCTATAGTTCAACTAATAAATTTATATAAAACAATATGTTTAACTACTTAGTTCTAGGTAGATAGACTCTTTGTATTATGTTAGCTCCAACTATGTCCATAGATATACATGTACCTGTCAAAGCGTTTACATTAGCAGGACAGAGAAGAAAGTTTACCTTCGATATTTTAAACTCGCTTAGAAAATTCTTGGGTTAAATGAATTGAGAACCTTTAACGATGCAGTATCAAGACACCTTCTGAATATAGGATATAAGGTTGATTCTTTAGAATTTTTCACAGGTGATTGGTAAACAGCCAAGCTTCAGTCTCTTGATGTCTGCTGGAGCTATTGTTAGTAGAAGGATTTAAAAACTTGAATTGTGCATCCAAAAAGAAATTGTTCTAAGTCTTTATTTAGATTAGTGGTAAAAACTTCAATCTTTGCATCATAAAACATGTGTTAATTATTTTCTTCGGTTGTTTCAACGCATCATTTACATTTTTATTTGACTTCAATAATTTCATTACTAGCTAAACGAGCTTTATTCACTTTGCATAATCAATCAATCATTCAACACCTGTTAACCCACATGGAGGATAGGTCGCTGACCAGCATTCTCCATCCAACTCTGTTCTGGTCTTTCCTATCCAGTTCTTCCTAAGTACTGTTCATTCTTTTCATGTCTGCCTCCAATTTCCGGTGCAGTGTGTGCCTTGAGGCTTACTTATGACTAAGGTTTGTTCATTATGCAAGAAATTACTTTCATTCGTCAAGCTTTTATTGTTATCATGATAATTTTCCAGAGCGTTTTCGAAATGTTTCATTCCGTCACCTAATTTTATTCATCTTCCTATATCATAATAATGCCAAGCTAATACCAATAAAAATTTCCTACTGGATTTCTTTCGATATGTTTAAATCTCTTTATTATTTTGATTTTGAAGTATTCTAGGTTGTCGGCAGTAAATAACAAAAACCAAACGAAAGAAAATGAATTCATTTCATCATTCAGGTTTGAGTGCGACTGGCAAGCAGGATTCAGAAAGCGTATTTCATCCTATTTTGAACTTGTCAGCTGGATGAACATGTATCTTAATGTTGATATTATGCTAGGATTTAAACTCAGTTCAATTCGTACCTAACACCACCGCGTCCACCACTAAGTTACGATATAGTTTCATTCAGCTGACAAAACCCAAATAGGATGAAACACACTCGCCAGTCATAATCCAACTTAAATAATACTAGTGGTTTGTCGCTATAGTGAAGCAATCTGATTAGAATGCACATATAGCAACAGAGACTGACCGATTTCAATCCATAACAAATCAACGGGAAGATACAAATTCATTCGAATTCATTTTATGTTTGCTCTTGCTCTTTTGAAATTAGTAAAGCAAACTCCCCGCATGTAAACAGAAATGGTTATGAACTACTTCAAACAATATAATTTACAACTAGTTGTAATTGTTGAATGCTGTATTTTATTTAAAACTATATCAGACTGTTCTTATTATGCAATCACTGAGTAACTTCTAGGATGCTATTCGTATTCTTTCAGTTCGTTTGTATCATAGCGATTAACAACTAATTAGCCTACCTGTAAAGACAAATAAAGAAATTTAAGAAGAAATACATGAGTCCAGTTATTAGTTAAACAGTATCCTAATAAGAAATATTAAAACATGTACAGAAAACTATGTCTAATTTGTGTAACATGATACCATGCTCTGATTTACAAAATATCGTCAAAGTGATCATAGAACTAAACATATTCCGAATGAGTTGAAACATTTTTATTCGATTCATGTAGTTGCCGTCACATTAAACTCAGTTGGAAATACTAGTTATTATAAATTCTATATTTTCAAAATTATATAACGCCTATATTTTACAGTAATGTGGGAAAATCAAAGTTGATAATTGTACACTCATGGTTCTTTAAATCATACATATAGATTTGTGATATTTAGCAACGATCATCCATTGACATTGGTAATAACTATTTCTGACAAGTCTGAACTCCGCTAGTCACGACTTCAGGAACGTCATGGAGTTAGTCACCAGTGAATTGATTTAAGGTATTTTTGTGGATGCTGGTCTGTGGTTTAAATGATTGAATTCATCACATGTTGATGTTGATAGAGTAAGGTTGAAAATATGGGAGTAGTGAAAAGCTACTTCATCATACTATGCGACATTGATTCAGTTTCACTAATCAGCTCACTAGTGACTAAATTCATGATATATTTGAAGTTCTAATGAGAAGTCGTAACTAGTGGAGTTCAAACTTGTCGGAAGTGAGACATTCGGATGATGGTCGCACTATATCATAAATTGATGGAAGGGGGAATTCTGCCATCGGTCGCCGCCCCAGTGGTAAGGAAAACTGTGTATTCGCTAACCTAAAAGCCCTGGATTCGACTATCTTGGCGTAACTTTGGGTGTTCGCTGTCAAGGAGAAATCCCACAGTAGGACGAACAAATTATCTAATGCTCCAAGATTTTCAATGGTACCATACTAATATTAACCGCATGAATTCAAACAACTAAACCTAATACCAATTTTCCCAAAATCACCTTAAATATTTCATAATGTAGAGTAATTAGTGTTATTAATCAATCTGAATAAGTCTAATTTATTTACTAATTGACAATTGGGTGTTGTAAAGATTGTTAAATGTCAATATATACGTATATTGGGAGACATGATTTAAAGTCACGTACATTTGATAACAGGTTACGAATATTTACCGTGTACCTATTCTGTCGGTAGGCTTGTTGATACCTGTTTTAACTGCGTTTGTTTAAATGTATCAAAATAATATTCCACATTGGGCTTACCGTTTCACTTTACTACATGTACGCTGGTCCTCTGGCTGATAAATTAATCGTCATAGTTCTAAGTTCTAAATTCTGTTACAGTCGTGATATCATTGATTAATTACAATTATTCAACATTACAGTTCTACTAGCGGAATCACCTAACTCACCATCAGTTGCTGTATTCTGCAGTCTACAGTTCCTGGTCATAATTTGTTTGATCTTTTCATCATCTAATCATCAAAAATTCACCAAATCATCGTATACTCAAATCTTGATATTTCATCGACTCTTGCATTTCGATATACGTCTCAGAGTTTCGTTACTTGACAGGAAACCAGACTGTATAAACATAGTGTTGTGATGGTAGACATTTAGATATAACCATCGAAACATTAATTGCAGTCTACTAAGTAAACTGGTGTTATTATTACTAACTTTTACTAATGTATACTAATATATACTTACAACTGTTACTAAGTGTATAGATAAAATTTCTAACCTTCATTTTTGCTTATAAATATTCGCGTATTAATCCGAGATTATTTTGGCTACCACAATAATATGCACATGTAATATAACATAATAAATGGAACTTTCTTCAGAAGTTTCAATATTGAATGTTAAGAAGAAAGGCACTTCAATAGTACTATATTCATTATAATTAGTAAAATGTCAAGAATGCATCTCAGTTATAACCATTGGCTCACTAACAATGAACTCTGGAAAGCCCAGCAAGAAATCATTACTTATATGAATCCAACATTGTTATTGTTCAACATTACTGACGAAATATGTTACTAAAAACATATCTGTCTAATAGCTTCTAAAATGGTACCAGTAAATGTGAAGACACAAGTGACGAAGGAAAATGTTTAGTACTAGGTATTTATAGTTTTGAGTTGACTAGAAATCGTTATTACAATTCAGCCAATTAAACAGCAGAGTGTTATACTATCGAAGAACGCCGTATCAATGCTTCTAGAGATTCTAATAAGCGGTGATTAAATGGAATTTTTTAGTCCGTCTAAGATTTCTGTGAGCCGTACCATCAGTTACATATTAATTAATGACGAATAAAGGAGCCTCTATCGAGTAACTTAGTAATTTAAGCACAATATAATAGTCTGGAAGCTATAACAACTTGGTTTTAATCCTCAAATAAAGTTACGGATTTCATGAAGTCCTAGAAAGACCAGAATGAACAGTTCGCTCTTACACTTTCAAACTTGAAGTAAGTCGTATGTTCAAACTAATGATTTGATTATCCTAAATATATTGATCTTAATTTATGCCATTGTATCATTTAAACTCACGTTAATCTAATCCAATTAGTTTATTCTCTAAAGAAGCGAGTCTACAAAACTTGATGAAAAGTTAGAAATTTCAACTTCTACTCATTAGAATACTATAAAAATATTATGTAATTCTACAAACTACTTGCTTAATCTATTTAAAATTATCAAGTCTAACCTTAGTAACAATGTCTACATAATGTTTATCAGTTGTTTTTTTTGTTTGTTGTTTTTTTGATTGATAATACTAGTAAAGTTTAGTTTAATCTTTATCTGTGAAATTGTCAACAGTTGGACACTTGTAGACAATAGATGAAATAACGTATGACAATTAATAATGTTGAGGTACATAAAATGGTCAGAATGAGGGGCGGGGGAGGAGCGGGTGGAGTGGATGAGAAACAGGAATCAACGAAACAAAAAGAGAAGAATAACCAAGTTTATTTGATTATATTACTGACATATTCGACAGGAAAAATAATTTTTCATTGATTGGCAGATTAAACTACAATGTAACTACAATGTAACAGTTACTATTTGTTCATCATTCAAATTAAAACAACACATTTATAAGTTAATTTTAATATAATAATGAGAAAAACAAAAACAATTCCATTGATTAGTACAATAAAAGAAAATAATCTCGTTATATTATACAACATATTGGTCTGAGTCCGACAACTATTAAAAATTAGAAACTGGTACTGGACATCTCATTTGTCCAAATATAGGGTTCTGCAACACTTTACAGCCTCGACCGTACCAGCAGAATCTTCACGTTTCACGTTGAGCACTTGAACATTAGACTACTAAGCCAACTGGATTCCAACTGTTGATATTTCTTACTCAGTCAATTCATCATATATTTGTATGACTTAGTCTATTGTCATCGGTGAGTAAATGTCTCACATTTGACATGGTTGAAATTCATTGTCAACTGTTCTCACGAGAAGCTCCATAAATTAGCTTCTAGAAGTTAGACTCTGGTAGAAGGTGGTTTGGCGTAAGGAGATATTAGACAGGAAACCATGGCGCTAGATTTTGTTTTTCTCACTGTTTATTAGCACTGGTGTACCTGTAATCATTGAAGGACCTTAGTCTTACCTGAGGATTCAATCCCAGGTCACTCAGTTCCATAGTCCGTTTGTCATTAGAGAGCTGATAATTCCTGCCAATCCAGTGAAATGAGTTAAACAGTAATATTCGACCGTGTCAACGGTGAGACAGTTATCCACTGATGATAATGGATGGGGTCGCACAAACGTATCAAGAATGAACTGAATTAAAAACGTCAACCGCTGGGAGCCGACTCAATGGTCTAATGAAAAAACACTAGCAGCACAGCCAGTAGGTCCTCGATTCGATTATTTGATGGAGTTCAGCTAGTGTGAATACACAGTGAGTAAATTTCTTGCTCTCAGAGATTTAAAGTGATCACTTGGTAACCGATAAATTAAAACAATTCCAGTCACTAGTAGATTATCTAGAAGCGTGGGGAGACTTTATGAACTTTGGTAAATATATGAATGTGCCTCATAGGATAATACAACAGGACTCACAAGGAAGATGAATTGAATCTACCTCGTCGTTTAGAACAAAATGAATAATAAGCAGGGAATTGACAGGAGATATAGAGTTTGTTCAAGAACGTGTTTCGGTATCTCTGGAAATGTCAACCGATAATATATCCTATGGAATCTACTACTTACATCAATCAATCAATCAATCCCTGTTACCCAATGTGAAGCATAGGTCGTCGACCAATATTCTCCAAAAAACTCTGCCCTGAGCTTCCCTTTCCACTTCTTCTCAAGTACTCTTCATTTTCTTCATGTCCGTCTCCAATTCCCGACGCATTGTATTCTTGAGTCTTTCTCTTTTCCTTTGACCTTCAGGATTCCATGTTAAGGCTTGTCTTTTGACATAGTTTGATTATTTCCTCAGTGTATGTCCTATCCACCTCTCCTCCAGCGTCTTTTCCCAATTTCTTCCTTGGCTGGAAGTTGATTTGTTCTCTGCCATAAGAGGGTGTTGTTGATGGTATCCGGCTAATGGATCCGAAGTATCCTACGCAGACAATGGTTTATAATTACTTTTTTTCTTCTGAAGGATGCTCTTCGTAGTTCTCCAAGTTTCAGCTCCATACAACAGAACTGTCTTCACATTTGTATTGAAAATTCTAACTTTATTGTTGGCTGACAGTTGGTTTGTACTACTTACGTAACTATGTTCAAATATGTTCTCTGCTAAATAACCAGAAACTTATTATTCAGCCTTTGAAAGACTACATTTAAATGACCACCACGGAAACAATTTAAACACTCAGTGCTTTTGAATTATGAATGTCACTTCAAATCAAACAAAAATATTCATCAATGACACTATCAAGGAATATCTACTCACATCTACATCAAAATAGAAATTTCCACAAGCATCTTATCATTTTAATCAATTGTCATGAAATTTTCAAATAACTTACTAAAGTGTATCTTATCAAAGAATTCCTGTATAATAATACAAAGTTATACATCAGGCATTGACCACTGAATGACAGAAATAACAAAATAATATTGAACATTATATGAATAAATAATCATTTGTCGATACAACAATTTCTGTTTTCAAACTCTTTAGTGTACAAGTTGTTGTTATTGTTTTTGGTCATTCTCTGACTTCATTTTACCTTATCATTCCTTTGTTATTGTCACTGATGAAATTTTCTATTCCATTCATTATGTATAATTGTATTGAGTTCATCAAAGTTTAACTAATAACCCATGGGATTTGTCATAGATTGTTCAATAAACGTAAAGGAACATCTAACAATTTGTTATCTTATTCATTGTATATTTTGTTTACGGTCAAAGAAAAGTAGTCGGGTATAGTAATAATCAAATAAGTTTATATAGTCTATAATAAGTATTTAATTTTATACTGAAAAGGAATTATATAAAGCTGATAAATATTGAAGTTAGTGACTGATTTTTCTTACCAAAATGCTTACTACATGCCTGGTTAGCAGTTCATTAACAAGGCTGTTTTTTTAATGGAGAAGGTTGCTAACCCTATTCCTAAACCTCCCTCGTTTATCCGGGCTTGGGACTCACAGTAACCCTAGGGGGATTACAGGTAGAGTTCTTATCACACGTGGAAGAACTTAAAAGAAGTAAGTCAGATGATTGCTAGTCTCAGAAATCGGCTGTTGTATGACTTAAAAATACCGAGATTTTTATTGCTTTTTGAAGCTGACAGTCTTATAAAGTCACTGAATTACTTAAATATTGTGAAATTTCGGTGGGTTGTTAACTATTAGATGCTATTTCGCCTTTCACTTACGTCTTTTAAGCCTCTCCTTACTCATATACGTATTGATGTATCCAGGTTATTGCATTAATCTACATTTCATTGAAGAAACCACATAAAAGTTGTCTTTACAACATAATGTTAATCAATCAGAGGTTTTTTTCACCTAAAATCAGTGAAATATTATAGAACTACTTAAATACGTTCTTAAGATTACTATACTCTGCTGATTGTTACTGCGTGTATCAAACTATTTATATCATACATGAAATTTAATTGCATTACTTCATATTTTGATCTAATGGGGTGAAAGTTAGGCTAGTTGTAAGTTGTCTTTACGTATGTTTTGCACTAGTAAATACTCGTGTCAGGAATGCGTACCTATAAACTTAAATGAACTGACGCTAATTAATGGATTAAAATCAGTATCACTCAGTTTAACAGTCTCAGACATAACTATTGAGTTATTGAAATAGTGACTAATGTATTGTAGGTCTAAGATATCCACATCGACTGATCATTGAATATTAGTCAATATCTATATTTGCTCAATTTCATTATTGAACATGTTCTATCGAACAAACCACTTAAAGCAGGGAGTTAAGTATTCAATGCAGCCTTATTCTATTCATTCGATTATCATTATTGACTGATATTGTCTGATTAAAAAACAATGTGATAAATAAGAAATCATCTTAGTATGCTCATTTACTACCTACATGTTTATTTATAGTTTGTCAACTTCCCATGAGGTATTAACTGAACTCCCTATGTACTCAATACATTTATGCATTTGTAAAGAAAGCAAGAGATGCACAAAGTAAATTGAAACAACTATAATAACAAGGAATCATAAACGTCTAATTCAAAGGAGGCTTATTTTTGTGAATAAATGAAAGAAAAAAAACAGTAAATGAAGAATGAGTATCATCTATTCGATTAGTTTTATGATGATAGAAATATTGTAGCCTAAAATAAAGAAGTTTAGGTGATTTTATGCTTTCGGCATTAGTTGATATAATCAAGATGGAATCAGTTTTTTTCTGTATACATTAAACAAAGTGCTTCAGGAAAATGAGGAAAAACAATTATCATTCGATTAATCAGCTAGTGTATAGAAAAGATCAAAAGGAATACTTGAAAGAATCGCGCTGAGTTTACAAGTGAACCAGTTATCGTTTGTATTCAATTGAATTCTGTAAGCTAATGAAAAGACAGATTGAATAGTTTATCAGGAAAACAACAATCATATCCAAAGGGTAGGTGAAGGAGTATAAATGTTCTTACATAGTAAATAAATGTATCACACTTTTATAATGGTGCTGCCATTGTTAAGCCACAGAGACTATGATAAAGAATGAAAGGTTGTTAGTTCATTTTTCTCAATGAATTTGGAGTGGATACCAGTTACAACATGTCTCTCACAAAAATCTTTAGCACAATCTTAATATTTATCCACAGATGAATGTACAAGACAATAATTTTAACTATGAACCACATATATCTACAAGGCTTTCATAATAAATCTCGTTTATTCAAGATTTCAATGAAGATGGAATAATATTTTAAGCTTCTTTTAATTGTCAATCCTGATATCATGAATCGATCTGAATCAGACAACCAAGTGATCAATGGTTGTCTGATTCAGATCAATTCATTATATCAGGATTGAAAATTAACTATCGCTACAAATCCCCCCCCCCATTCATTGTAACTTCTTTTAATTAACGAGGCGAAATCTTACTTCCAAACAACAATACCATTTTCCATGTCAATCGAGTTATAACACTAACTGTAACTTCAAAACTTAACTTGGCAACAAATTCATTACCTTAAATACGAATTATTGAGTTGTACTATGCTTTACTGAAGTTTTACCCAGTTTTACATTATTACTGAACTATGCAGGATTCATTTATTTACCATATAAATTATTTATATCTTCTGTAATATAAAGGCTTCCAGTCTGATAAATTATATACGCTTTTAGTAATTTCTATGTGATTTGGTACCGATTTCTTGGCTCACTAAGTTAGCTGTAATGCTTCTATATTAACTTATTTCTTAGCTTATTACCCCAAACTAATATCATAGTTTCAAGAGAGCAAGAACAAATACTTGCTCAGAATAAGATGACGATTCATTTTATTTCGTTGGTTTCTCATCAGCTGCTTCATACAACCTAAAATGATACTTTTTTACAAAATTAATATTTGAAACAAAGTTTTAACATACTCATACGAATGCGTAGACTTAGTTGAAATCAAAATTATATAAACATGTGAACATGGCTTAAAATGTTGGAGAAAATGCTGTTACCATATATATCCAATACAAGAGAAGGTACCAAAAGGTAAAATAGTGATCAGAGGTCAAATGATCACGCTATAAGAGGTGGATGGAAATATTTGAGAATAATGTGAATAAAGCTCAATTGGTAAACTTTAATTGACCTAATTAAACACAAAAATTGAACTTAACCATCTTAACAACGGTGATGTAACCAAAAAGATATTAGATCTGATCCAAAGAAAAACGAGAGAATAATAACGTTGAAAATAATGACACAAAAGTTAGGTTACCAGGGTAAAGAAAAGCTTATAACAGTTTCTTTTTAGACACATATGTTTGATTTAGATTGTTTAATGACAATTGCTTCAGCATATTTTAGAAGATTAGAAGTTTTTGTCCATTGAACACTTTGAATGATTCATTAAAATCAATCTGGCTTCCTATGTTATTCAGATGTTTAGCGATTGCACTGTTGAATGTCTTTATTTCTGTGAATTGTAGATTTTGTTGGAATATGTTCATTAAAGCGTAGGTAGTCCCTTCTTTCTGTTTGACCAAAGTAACAGCTACTGCAGGTACCTGCAGTTTGTTCTTTCTTTCTTGATAAATATAAAAGTAACAAAGTGTATGTTACATCATATTGTTAACATAAAAAGCTTAAATGTGACTAAAATCCCTATTCTTTAGCCTAAATATTAATCATAGCTATAGTATATTGTCTATGGTATATATTTTTAGTTGAAATTCACATAAACCTTAACAATGATAGCACGTCTCTCATTGATTAATTTGGTAATTTTGCATGACCATTTAAATATTGAGTTAGTCTATTTCTATACTGTTTCCTAGCCGATGAATCAATCCACTTTACCTTTCAATAGAGTCATCATAAAATTTATTTCAATGGAAACAACTTTGGAAGTTTTCATTCTTCATCTAATGAATTGATTCATTCGCTTTTTTTTCTTCAAATTTTCTTATTTGTTTCTGATCATTTAGAATGTTTCAATCTCTAATAGTGTTAAACACTTTCCTCTAATCATGTATTCATTTTACACTATCTAAGCTTTTACTTTAAACAATAGAATCCTAACACGTATATGTTTTAAGAAGTTACAATCATCTCAGGTAAGTATACTAACATCATTATAAATCAGGCATTGATTTGTAACATAATAAATATCATTAGATTGAATTTGTATCTTACCGTTGATTTGATATGAACTGAAATTGGTCAATCTATGTTGCTATATGTGTTAACATTAACAGTTGTTGTTACGTCTTCGTACTTGATGCTTGACTAGTCGCGGACTACCTTAGCACCCCGAACGCTTGAACCCTCCTGATCGCAAATCAGAAGACAGAAGACGGATAGACAGTAACTTTATTCCAGTGAGATGGAGAGTAAGTTAGGTACAAAATATTCGTGTATTTATAGTTTTCTGAACAACAAAAATCAGTGTTATAATCCATCCAATCCAAATTAAGAAGTCTCAATTGTTACCCAATCAGAACGTGCCACGTCAAGATTCTGGAATGTTCTATCGATCAGTGATTGGATGGAATGATCTTCGGCTCCTTCAAGCGATCTGGAGGCTTCGTTGAGTTTTCTGAGAGCCATCCCAGCAATTGTGATACAGGTACATTCAATCGACAAATCCCAAATAGGATGAAACACACGTCCTTTATTCCACTTGCCAATCACAATTCAACTTAAACTATATTGAAAATTAGATTACGTTACTCAGATATAAAGTGCTATCACTTATAAATAATTAAATTAAACTGAAATAATATAACACATTATCTACTTGAAATAAAAAATGTTTGTTTACTTTTTGCTTTAACTAATGGAATTATTGGTAGTTTAGATGTAAGATTCTATCTAAAAGTATTTGTTACTTTAAAACAATGCAATGTAACTTGTATGATTAAAAGTGTAAATTGAGTTAGAGAAAGTGTAATTTCAAAAAGTTTTGCATAGTTACTTAATGCATCTTGGCACATATATTGAAACTATTGAATGAAATGAACCAAAAAAAACGAACAGTTACTTAATGGTGGTGTTCAGAAATAAATAAGTAAACTGTAGCTTAAGTGCTACTAATTTCTGGATTAGTTCGTTTTTATGATTTATGGAATTAGGTTGATTAGTTTCTGTTAGTATGAGGGCATTTTAAACAAATAATTTGATAGAATTGAAACAGTTTGTGGATCAGTCAATCAATCAATGCCTATTATCCCAGATGGAGTATAGGCTGCCGAACGGCACTTCCACTCTCCAACTAAATCTGTCCGGAGTTTTCCTTTACAACTCTTCCCATATCTTGTTTATTTTCTTTATGTCTGTCTCCAACTCCATACCCAATATGTTTTTTGGTATTTGTCACCTCCTTTCCAGTTAAGGATACCCTATTAGTTCTTGTTTTGCGACACAGTTTGATTATTTCCTAAGTAAGGGTCTTATTCACAACCCTCTGCACCAGCATATTTTCCGAATTTCTCCTTTTACTGGAGGTTGATTTGTTTTCTACCACAGTAAATTATTGCTGAAAGTATCTGACCAAACAATCCGAGGTATCTTGCGTAAACAACTGCTTATAAATACATGTATTTTTTTCAATCATAATTTTCTTAGTTCTCCATACAAGTTTCAGCTCCATACAATAGAATTCTCTACAAGTTCGCATTGAAGATTGTGACTCTATTGTTGGCTGCCAGCTGTTTCGAGTTCTAGAGGTTTATCACTCATAAAACTGCTGCCCTTGCCTTTCCAATTCACGCCTTCACATCTGCATCAGACCCTTCTTATTTATCGATTTTGCTGTCTAGGTATGCATAAGTTTTCACATCTAGAATTTCTCCGTCAGGTACGACCAGGTTTGTGGGTTTAGTGTTGATTTTCAGTTTATTAAATTCGCTATAGATTGATGCTGGTAGAGTACCACTAAAAACCGTGCAGTCCTGGACAGCTGTTTCATCCTAGTATGGGACTTCTCCGTGGCAGTGCGCACCGTAGATTCCTCAGCAGGAGTATTAGGTTAGTGAATGGATAATTCTCTATATCACTGGGCAAGCCAATGTTTAATCGAAGACTTCTCACTTTTATCGATTTGCATATAAGACGACTGGCAATCATCGTCATCCGTGATAACTGTTTTACTTATGACTTATCTGAACTCCACAAGTCATGAGTCCTCACTAAAGCTTCAGGAACATCCTGAAGTTAATCGTTAGTGAGCTGATTATTGTAATTGATTCCGGTGGTTTCTGAAGATCAGTAATGTTTTAGTTAGTTGAACTAGTCGCTTCATATCACAAATTGATGGAAGTTGAAATTCTACTATTGGACATTGTCCGGCCCAGCGGTTCAGAGAGTTAAGCGTTCGCTAACCTGAAACCCCTGGGGGGATATAGGGTGTGGACCGCCACGGATGAATCCCACACTAAGACTAAACAACTGTCTGGTGTTCTATGGTTTCCAATGGTACCCTACCAACATCAATCTAGATGAATCTAATCACCTATAACTTGATGCCAATCTCCATATTTCACCTCAATTCAATTTCAGTAAATTGTTTATGTATGTTTTGGTTCTCGCAAACAGTTATAACTGATAAAACAACAAAAAGTAAATGATAAGGGGACATTTAGACATCAATTTTCATATTCCAGTGTATAATAATCGAAGTAAATTAGCCCATTCAGTCATATAATAAATAAAAGCTGCTTGTTGCTTATTATTAACACTTATCTTTAATTGGGTGCTGTCAGATTTATCATTAAGTTCAGTTCGATTAATTTTTACAATGCCTATGTGCTAATAATTAACGTCTCGTAGTTTCATCTAACTAAAAACATATTTGAGGATAATAGCATATGTGTATAATGAAAAATTCCCTAACGATGATTTTAATAAGAATGTATGGAAACTGACGTTAATTCAACAAGCAATCAGTTCAGTAAGCCCTAAATATTAACAGTTCATTTACACCACGGACAAACATATCGAAAATCATATTAAGCCTATTAAGTAAATTATTATAATCAGGGGGTAAATGCCTACCTTCTACACACTTCTCATATCACTAGGCATCTTTCTAGGTATACACATCAATGTTTTACAAATTTTTTTTTCAACAGTTCTAAATATTTCTTAACTGAAAGGTTATCTACAACATTTTCAATGTTCTTCATTGATTGAATAATTGAGTATTGTATATTAGAAATGTAATTATCAGTGAAACTAAATTTAACAATATGACTTTAGCTTAACTTGTTTATGTTCTTTGAAAAAAATATTCGAAACAGCTGATTATGACACTCATTGAACATTGAATATGTTACTGATAACAATTAACCATGATACATATGGGTTTTTGTTTTAATAGAATACAAAGAATAAAATTGAAATTCATTGTTTTATTAAAGTGGACTAATGCAGTCTATTCAATTAAGCACAACATTTTAACGAATTAAAACATTTTGTTATTCATTGGTAGTCTTTAATAACTTCCCTTTTGTCTTCGTTCCATAAACATTGGCATTTGTTTATATCTACTTACTTAGAATTATAGATCTACATTACTGAACATAAAAAGATTAAATGTAATTGCATGTTGTGGAGATTATTGAATAGTAGTCTAATATCACTATTTGGTGTTAAGTAATTATTGAAATTAGGAATCACTAGGCAGCTGTTTTATTCTAGTATGGGACTGTTCACCAGTGCGTATCCATAATCACAGCATTCTACTAACTTCTGTTGATATGTGTACATTCTGATAAGGTTAACCTCACTATTATTTAAGTTACAGTTCGTTCTAAAATTTGATCGTAGGTAGTAGATGAAAACCAAGCCAAGATTCCCATTCTAAATGGGACTTAACTTGATATACATGCATTAGCAAAGGGGGTAGGGAACACAAATCATCACATGTTTATATAACTTCATACCCGTTGAGTAAGATTTTTATCTATCTAAGACTCAGTGGAATTAGTAAATAATGCATTCATGTTTAGAGTGAAACACAGTAGATTCTAGTTTCCTTGTCAACATCATCACCAGGATTCAGATACAACCTAATGAGGAGTTCTAAACAGAATGAAAAATAGGTTCTGTATCCCACTGTTAATCATAATCCAACTTTACTGAAACTCTTATTTTATTTGAGTTGAATTGTGACTGGCAAAAGGAATCCAAGACAGCACATTTCGTCCTGTCTAGGACTCATCCGTTGTATGTACCTGTTTCTCAGTGTTAATGCTTACACCGAGACTCACACTTACTTTGTTTCTTGCCAAACGCCATTGCGTTCACTACTAGGCTACTGAGTACAGATAGCCACACTCGTGAAAACCAGTATGCATAAATCAGCGAAAAGATCTAAACATATTCTTATTTGTTTATTTGTTTTCTTATCATTCCAATTGTTTCGTCACAATACTAATCACTTGTGTCTCAGTGACTTAAGTAAACCTTGATCTATTCTTGGAAATGATATTAAATAAGATTCGGTATGTTTATATAACACAAGTAAAACTATGTTCATATCTATAAAATAGAATTTGATAAAAATTAACAATAATCTATTTCAACAATATTAAATTTATTATTCATTTGCCACTCGGATCGCCTGACTTTCTGTTAGGTATGCGGACTGTTAACTTATCTGTTTCTACATTGAAATTCATCTTTTTTTTACCGCCTAATATCATTCAGCTTCAACTATTTACTTTGTCTTCGTCTTTCCAGTATTCATGTATCGGCACACTTATATACACACACACACACTTACTTACAGATAACCATTCAGTTACACCATGATAAATTTCGATATGACACTCTTCCTATTACTTTTCCCTCTTACACCCATACACACACACACACATTCACACTTTTGCTATCATTTATAAATGAGAATTTAAGAAGCCTAGAGTTTTATATTGATTTCAGTACCTTTTGATTTCATTCTTTTCATTTTTGTTTTCATTTTAATCGAGACAAGTGAAATTATAAACTACTTTTCTTAATCATTAACATTGTATTCAATTATCAATTGTTTTTTTTTTCTATGCTAAAAAGAATAGAACTTATTATCATTAACTCAATCTATTACGTATAGATGTATGTATTCGATTGCAACTACGATAAATGTGATTGCTAGTTATTGAAGTGGAACAAGTGGACACCTTCCACTTACCTTGGAAAGCATCATCGATGAACAAGGAGGATCCGATGCAGACTGTAAGGGCAAGGATTGACAAAGCAACAGGCAGCATTCCTACAGTTGAAAAATATATGGGACTCCAAACAAATGTCTACCAATCTCAAAGTTAGACTCTTCAACTCGAACGTCTAGACAGTTCTTCTCTATGGAGCTGAAACGTGGAGAACTACTGCAAACATCTTCAGGAGAGTTCAGGTATTTATCAACAACTGTCTACGTAGAATATTGAATGTCTGTTGGCCGGAAACCATCAGCAACAGCCTACTTTGGAAGAGAACAAACCAACTTCCAGCTGAAGAGGAAATCAGGTAACGACGTTAGAAATGGATAGGACATACATTGCACAAATCATCAGACTGTATCACGAGACAAGCACTAACTTGGAACCCTGTTGGACAACGGAAAAGAGGAAGGCCAATGAACACACTGCGTTGAGAACTGGAAGCAGACATCAAAAGAATGAACAGTAACTGGAGACAGCTGGGAAGAATTGTTTAGTTCAGAGTTGAATGAAGAATACTGGTTAGTGGCCTATGCTCCTCCGAGAGGGGTAACAGGCGTAAGTAAGTAAGTAAGTTATTCAAGCCTATTACTTTAAACAAATAACTTAGTGACTCAAGCTCGAACTCCTGAACTATTAAGATATTAATTAGACTAAGCTTGTATCTTCTCGTTAATTTGTAATGAACTGAAACTGATCAACTTCTGTTGTCATATATATGCATCCTGATTGGATTGTCTCAATATAACAATAGTACACAAGTAATATTTAAGTTGGATTCCGTTTGTCAGTCACAATCCAACTTAAATGTTAAGATATTACTTTCAGAAAGTTAGAAAATGAGTACAAAATAGTCAACTATGCATTTATATTGACATTTTACCATATTTTTTAAAGAATTCTATTAAGTAGTTAGGTAAATTGTGAGTTTTACTTTTGAGTTTGATACGTATATATTCGTTCGTATCTGGTATACAACAGCAGATCGAACGAATTCTAGCTACTCATTCAATTAAATAAGAAATTTGATCTGATTATTATTAATAATACAACCAACCATTCCAGTTTTCAGGTTAGGATCATTCAAAATTTAGCTGATTTAGTGACATGTGAAACAGTATTGTTAGCTTTATTTTTTTTATCTCTGAGAAACACTAACGACAGAAAAGGTGTACATTAAGATAAGATTAGTATGTGTCAGTTGGAGATAATGTGAACATTGTGGTTCCTAATCCTAGTTACTAACAAATCTGTACGTGGAATACATAAATAGGAAAACATTGAATTATTCATTAAATAAAATTTGTATATTTACAGGAACGGTTCATTTCAGTTTCATAGATCAATGTAAAAAATTAAGTGAATCAAATGAGTTTATCATAAAGTACATATCATAACTATTAGCTTATCAAAGGATTCTATGTTCAAGTTTAAACATTATGACTCACAATAATGAGTACTTGAATAGAAAGACAGTGATATATACACTACGGATCTTTCCATCTATTCCTAAATCAACAATAAGAAGAAGAAAATAATTCAAGAAGAAATGAAGCACATTATTAACGTTTCATTCTACATAATCATAATGTGATTATGGACTGTTATGGACTGAAGATGGATCAGTTTCTGTTGCTATCAGTGCATCCTGAGTTGATTGCCTCGATATAGCGGTAAAGCAAAAGTATTATTTATTTAAGTTGGATTGTGACTGGCAAGTGGAATCCAGGACGACCGTTTCGTCCTATTTGCGACTCATCCATAACAAAAATCAATGAAAAGATACAAGTTCATCCTAATACCTATGCACCCGTTGCACAAGTGCGACTGTCTGGATTCAGTAGTCTAGTGATGAACGCGATGACGCATGGCACGATACGGACTGAGTTCAAATCCCACTGTGAATATCAACACTGGGATGCAGGTACATCCAGCCGACGAGTTCCAAATAGGACAAAATGCGCCTCCTGGATTCCACTTCCCAATTACAATCCAACTTAAATAAATAATACTTGTAATTAATATTGGCTTAGAAATATATTTTCTTAATTTACTTCTAATTTTGAAATATTTCTACTGATTAATTATTTTGTAGATATACAAATACACTTTCCATTATAAAACATATTACTTCAGTTAGATACTAATTAGTACTTGTAGAACAGAATTACTACATTCAGTTTTTCAATAATTTACTATGTTAAATAACTTAAGGATAGAATAATATAGACAAGTGTATCATTAATCACATTCTAGTATACTTATATTGATATTTAGTAGCTAGATAAACTTCTTAAATATATGAATAGATATAGATATAAACTTATAGGATTCTATCACCACTAAGGATTATACATGGATGATAGTAGTTACGACTGAATGATAATTCACAATAAGTATTTTAGCTAAACAGAAGATCAATCACGATCTGAATAGTTAAGTGGTTGATATGTCAGACACCTAAAAACAGATTTATCGAATTCTAGATCTGTTGTTTTACGGTTGAATATTACTTTTATTTTGGTTGTATGCAAAGTGAACATTTCATTCCTATTATTATTACGTTCCACTTGTCCCGTCTTGTCGTTGAATACATATCGATTTTTCATTTGTGAACTATACTTGATCAATTGTGTATACGTTACTCCAGTTCACTGTCACAGTAGTTCCTATTTTGTATTAACTGTTAATTTTCTAATTGGGTGACCGGATGGTCAGGGTTAACGTGAATACAAATGATTATTTAAAACATAATTTGATTACGTTTGGTTGATTTCATCAATCTTGTGCTCTTCCTCATTTAAGGGCTGTGAGTGATGTAGGTATCGCGCAGACGTAAAGGCATCGATTAGACACTACCTGTTGGTCCTGCCCACTGTATTGGCGCGTACAAGGTCAAATTCTATAGCTGATTAAACGATGACATCATAACAGTAGTGGTATCTCAGACTTTACTAAACTGAGTGACGTAGCTTCGAATTCCACAAAATATATCAGTTCCCTTCATAAATATATTGCTTTTCTGATCAGCTTCTTCTAGTTTATCTGTGTTTTCTTCCAATGACCTCTAGTCATATAATATAAAGACTTGAAATCCTCTCAATCTACTACTATTAATTGTTATCTCATGAAACCTTAATTTCCAGTTTGTTGTCCAACATAAACAGTTGAGTTATTTAAGAACTAGTTTAAATCTCTAGAATAATGCATGCCATCATACTTAACACAGTTTGAAACTACTAGCATTCGTGTATTACGGAAAGTATAATGAGTTCTGAGTCAGGGCTTAACAGTGCACATTTTTAACTTCCAGTCAATCCACAATAAGCCATGAAGATCATTCAATGTCACATATAATGATCTTTTTACTCTTAGCATGACGAACCATATCAGTCATGAATTATCACCAGCATACAACTATGTGTAAACGAAATAGTCTTCATAAATTATACTACTAAACAGTAAGGATACTTTCCCCAGTTACCATCTTTAAGATGAAATCTTGGGTATCATATGAGGAATTTTATCAGCAAGAGTTCATTAATACTAAATGGCAGACAAATACCATTGACAACAGCGAATATTCGGTAAAGCACGAAATACTTTAGTTAAGTGATATAAATCAATGAATGTTGACTCAAAGATCAAATGATGTTATTAATGAATGATATTTATCAACTATTCCCATATCTTATAGTTGATGTAAATTTTCAACAGAATCTTTCTTTGTATTTTATCATTAGTGCTAATGATATTTCAAGCTCATGTCTATATTTTAAAAATATATTCACAACCAATTATCAGTCAATGGATATTGAGGCCTACTACTAGCTCCCGAGACTTCTGCTACACTGTCCGTCTTCACCTGCATTTGTTTCTGTGTGTGGGATAGAAGATCCAGGCTGATCATCTGCATAGACCAAGTCATCTAGTCTCCTCAATGTTGTCCACTGTATTCTGAAGGTGTCTTGGGATGTTGCAGTTTACATGATCCAGTCAAACACCAACAGGAAGAGGAAGAGTGTGAGTAAGGAGTCTCGTCTGACGCTGGTCTTTACTATAAATGAATCCATGAGCTGACCACCTATGCATGATTTTACAGTGCAGTCCATCATAAGAAAATAACCAGAAAATACCTTTGTGATCAGTCCTACAATATCAGTATTTATTGAAAAGAGTATGAAACACTAGTTATTATTGTTACTAGATATTATTGTATATTAGCTAAATAATTCAGTTTATTATTACCAAATAGATAGTGGCCAATTCTTCATAAACTTATAGTATCCATTAAATCTTATAATCTTCAGTCTAACAAAAAAATATACGAAATACCCATGAGAATAATGAACAGGACAGATGTTCACCTAATCTTTATTATTATTATTATTATTATTATTATTATTATTATTAGTAGTAGTAGTAGTAGTAGTAGTAGTAGTAGTAGTAGTAGTAGTAGTAGTAGTAGTAGTATGATTACTATTATTATTACTATCAAATAGGGCAGATATTACTAATTAATAAACTAGTAAGTGTAATTAAATAAGCAGTAAAAGAAGAAAGGAAACTGATTACATAATCGGCTAACAGTGTAAAATAAAAAAAGACTATACAAGAAAAATCTATGTCATACCAAAAACATTACATTATGTAGGCTTAGAAAAAGCAAAACAAGCTTAGATAAAACAGAAAATGAAGATTGAACAATATGAATCTGTAGTAATAAATGAAGTCATTGTGTATTTCATGTTTAAAAATCTCCATATCATATATTAGAACAATATACATAAGCGTGAACAATATTGTTTTCAATTACATCTTTATCAGGCTTCATTATCATATACAATGATATTTATATGCAAATATGAAAATGTTATTTGTGAATCAATAGTAACAATGAGGTAGACGGATTACATTACTGCTGATCCTAGTTAGCGAAAAGTTCAAATTTATAGTCAGAGAACATATGTTCTAATAGGGATGATATGAATAACAGCTTGCCAAGAAGCTTGGGGCTGCAAGAAACATCATTATAAGGAATGGATTTCCACAGAGACCCTGGTCAAAATTCAACAAAGGAGGAACAGGAAGGCAGAAATCAACAACAGACAAACTAGAGCAGAGAAAATTAAGGCACCAACTGAATACACAGAAACAAATAAGCAAGTGAAGAAGAGCATTAGAGCCGACAAATGGAAGTACATCGAAGGCCTTGCAACGACAGCGGAAAAGGCTGCAAGAGAAGGAAATATGAAACAGCTATACGACACAACGAAGAAACTGGCAGGTAAATATAGTAAACCAGAACGACCGGTCAGGCACAAAGAAGGCAAGCTAATCAACGAGATTCAAGAACAAAGAGACAGATAGTAAAACACTTTGGAGAACTCTTGAATAGACCAGCTCCACCAAACCCACCAGACATTGAAGCAGCATCTTCAGACCTCCCGATTGATGTTAATCAACTAACGATGGAAGAAATCAAGATGGCTATCAGATAGATAAAAAATGGGAAATCAGCAGGACCTGACAATATACCAGCCGAAGCACTCAAGTCAGACATAGACATGACGGCAAGGATGCTCCACGTTTTATTCAAGAGGATCTTGGAGGAAGAACAGGTGCCGGCAGACTGGAAAGAAGGATACCTTATCAAGATACCAAAGAAAGGGGATTTGAGCAAATGCGAGAACTACAGAGGGATCACACTATTGTCAGTACTAGGGAAAGTCTTCAACAGAGTGTTGTTGAACAGAATGAAAGACTCAGTAGATGCTCAACTTCGAGATCAACAGGCTGGTTTCTGTAAGGATCGGTCATGCACAGACCAAATTGCAACACTACGCATCCTCGTTGAACAATCAGTTGAATGAACTCATTACTGTACATCAACTTTATTGAATATGAGAAGGCGTTTGACAGTGTAGACAGGAGATTGCTGTGGAAACTTCATCGACACTACGGTGTACTAGAGAAAATCGTCAACATCATCCGGAATTTTTACTATAGACTACAATACAAAATTGTGCATGGAGGACAGCTGAGAGAGCATTCGAATTGAGGATTGGAGTGGCTGAATCGATTATGCAAACCTCCCCATCTGAGGAGAAGCACGGAATTCAGTCGTCAAGTAGGATTCGACTCGATGATTTGAACTTGGTGAATAACTTAGGTCTTCTATCCCATACGCACCAAAAAATTCAAGTGAAGACAACCAACGTAGCATCAATTTCAGCATCAGTAGACCTGAACATACATAAGGGAAAGAGCAAGATCCTCAAATTCAACACCGAGAGCACCGAATCAACTGGACTTGATGATGAAACTCTGGAAAAAGTGGATACCTTTACATACCTGGGGAACATCATCGATGAAAAAGGAGGATCCGATGCAGATGTAAGGGCAAGGATTGGCAAAGCAAGGGCAGCATTTCTACAGTTGAAAAATATATGGGACTCCAAATAACTGTCTACCAAACTCAAAGTTAGACTCTTCAATTTGAACGTCAAAACAGTTCTTCTGTATGGAGCTGAAACGTGGAGAACTACTGCAAACATCCTCAGGAGGGTACAGGTATTCATAAACAACTGTCTACACAAGATATTTTAGGTCAGTTGGCCGGAAACCATCAGCAACAGCCTACTACTAGAGAAAACAAACTAACGACATTGGAAATGGATAGAACATACATTCAGACTGCGTCACGAGACATGCATTAACTTGGAATCTTGTTGGAAAACGAAAAAGAGGAAGGCCAAAAAACACACTGCTTTGAGAGCTGGAGGCAGACATTAAAAGGATGAACAGTAACTGGAGACAGCTAGAAAGGATTGCTCAGGACAGAGTTGAATGGAGAATACTGGTGAGCGGCCTATGCTCCACCGAGAGGGGTAACAGGCGTAAGAAAGTAAGTTTACACTATGAACTAGTATCTGATTGATAATCAGTTTTTTGAAATTCATTGTAGATCAGTGGTCTTGTGCTACTTCGGAACACTGCACTGGTACGAATCCAAATCTTATTATGTCACATTCTATGATATGTATATATACAATGGTACTAAAATTAAAATCAGTTCTGGTTAACTGATTGTTTGGACAAATCATAAAATATTTACATTGATTTACGTTATATAATGACCAAGCTTTTAGTGATTGGCTATATCATTAAGGCATATATTAAAACACCTTTTTATTTATTCATATAAAGTTTTGTTAATAGAATTCGTCACAGATTGATATTGATAGAGTACCAACAAAAATCATAGAGTACTAGACAGCTGTTTCATCCTGATATAGGACTCCACTGTGACAGCAGACACTCTAGATTCCACTCCATATGCTACAGATTAACAAACGTTTAGCCTAATGCACCACCTGAGAAGGCATCCTATTGGTAGAATCTCAACTTCCAGTGAGTTTGCAGTTAAAATGGATTCCTTTCAGCAATCATTCAACATTCTATGCATTACAATTAATAGAAATAATAAATAAAAAAAACAAAATAAAATAGATTCCCTACATTACTGAATTCACTACTCGTTTAATGTATTCCTTTCTATTTTTAATTTCATTAAACTACACTGATTTTCTTTACTTTATATTGATTAATGATGAAATGTTCTTGAAGTTTCTTAATGACATTAAAAATGTTTAATAAGCAAGAATTATGCAAAACATAATGTTTCTTCAAGAAAAACAAAATAAAAGCCAACCGAAACATACATAGTATCATTTTATATTGATTAAACTTAAATCATTGTCATAGTTGACATTTTTACAATTTACATTGATATCCATCTAACTGTCTATCTGAATACTGTATTTTATTGTCTTCTTTTAGGCTACTGTGTGTACTTCACTTATTTCCGTAGAAATGAATCTCCTTTGTAAAAGTTAGTTTCATTGTCAATCATATAATTTCATTATTTAGAAAATATTCAAAATTAGTAATATTATAAATAATTTTTACTATACTAACATTAAAGTAGTTTGTTGAAGATAGGTGTTAAGTTTGATTGATTGTATTCGTAAGTGATTGATGTTGATTAGGTACTACTGAAAAGTAGAAAGCATTGAACATCTGTATTGTTTTCAATCAATCAATTAATCAGTGCCTGTGGAGCATCGGTCGCCGATCAACATTCTACAACCAACTCTGTATTGACCTTACATTTACAGCTCTTCCCAAATGCTCTCCATTCTCTTCATGTCTATCTCCAATTCCCAATGCAATGTGTTCATGGGTCTTCCACTCTTTCTTTGGCCTTCAGGACTCCGTGTTAATGCTTGTCTTGTGATATAGTTTGATGATTCCCTGAATGTGTGTCATATCCACCTCCCCTCCAGTGTCTTTGCCTAATTTCTTCCTTGGCTGGAAGTTCATTTGTTCTCTACTACAGAAGGTTGTTGTTGATGGTATCTTAACCTTAACTAGAAAAAAACTTTATTGTCCTAGTATAGACATATTTAGCAATGAGTACCAATTATTCCGTATTATAAAAATAAATGATAACCTTGTTTGTAATGTTGAATTTATTAAGCTGTGAGGTCTATTTAATAATCTTTCTTTATCCTCCCAGCCAACATTATGTAATTCAATTAGAAGAAATGAACAAAATATGGATAGAAGATATTGTTCACATTATCTTTCTAGATTTAAATTAACCATCAACACATTAATCCATCTATTTGACATAAACTATTTATGATAACATTTATATAATGTATCTAATATACCAAGAACGAAATTCGTGCACTTGGTTTCGAACTACATACTCTGTATGCACGTCAGCATACTGTACCATTGTTGAATCGTAAGTAGTTGGAATGTGGCTTGAGACAGTTAGATACCTCGATCACTGAAGCATTACAGTTTATTACATATTATAAATTGTTCAGAATTTATCTTTTCAGCGAAGGAGAACATAATTATCACAGTAGCTGTCACCTAAACAGTTAACGATTAAAAATAAACTGATGAGTAAGAAAGTATACACTACGATGTGTCTAACATGACGTTTTACCAGTATCATCTTTTTTGTCTGTTCCTTTTTAATTCGTGATCATCTTTATCATCTACGCTGTACTATCCTTTTTTTTTTCATTTTAGATTCTATCTATTCTATGTGTTCTTCACTCTCATGGTTTATCCTGTCTTTGTTAAATTCTTTCTTATCTAACTTAGATTATAATAAAACTTACTGTTATGTAACACATTGATACTTTAATTCCATTTAACTGAAAAAAAAAGAAAATAATAAAATAAGAAGAAAAGAAAAGAAACATTAAGAAAAGTAGAAGAAGAAGAAAAAAGGAAAACTTAAAATGACAGTTTCATTTTTGTAGAAAATGCCAAACAATCAAAAATATTAAACTAGTCACGCAAAGCAACTTTATTTTAATTTAATTTATTTCATTGTAGTAAAATTAAAAATAATGAAAGTTTTATTTAAGAAAATAACTTAGTTTATACAATGATATCTACTTTCAGACTAACGATGTGCATTAATGATGAAGTCATAGTATGTATGGGTTATTAAGGTGATAGGTGATGAATAAGTAACCACTATATGAGTAGGAATTGACATAGTGGGGGAGGAGGGATTATGAATACTTTTCAATGTTAAGAATAACATCGTGGAGTAACTAGATAAACATTAAAAGTCAAAAAGTACTAAATGATTGATTTATCCTAGTATGGAATGTTTCAGAATTGTGCATTTATAACCATACTTTAGGGACTAAATCTATAGCAGTCAGACTAAGTAAACTTGAGTCATGTTTCAATGATATTTAATTCTAGCATTAGTGGTCAAACCAAAACATAGTATCAGTCCACGAGGTCACTGACTGCTAGTATAACCTTTGTTGGTAAGTGTAAGCTAGATAATTGGGGCTCACATTAATGTCATAACCAGTGTTTGAATGCCCCAGATAAAATGGTGCATATTCGGTCAAAATATAACAGGTGCCTTTACACTTTGTCATTCCCTGATTCATAAGCTTAAAATTATGTCATTCCTTCCTTTTCATGAACCAACTCTTACACCAATGAACATATTCTGCATGTTCATGTCCTTTATTATCATTATTGCTATTATTATTGTTAGTCAATTGGTTACTACCTTTACTAATTTGATGTTAATCTTACTATGCTACTGAGGTGTGGTAACTTGCACTGAATGTATACATGTGCCAGGTCCTATGCTGCACCTGTCTACATGCATACACACAATTCTAGCTTCAGTCAACTCTAGATATTTCACAACTATTGCCCAATGTCATTGATGAAATAACTCTACACACATTACACACATCGGAACATACCTGAGTCCCAACTGATCATATCTTCTCGCTACGAGTGTGAAATTATCAACTGAAATCTGTTGGCAATATGTATACGATATATTTGTTTTAAATGAATAATACGAAATTGTATTGAACTGTAGACTGACTATTTTGTATGTCGAATGCAATATGATGAATATTGTCGTTTGTATACTAAATTATTTCTATTTATTAGTAACACAATAGACCATTACTCATCATGCCTAAGGGTTTTAAAAAGCTTATAAAGGTGTCTTCTACAAAATGTCGAATTGAATAAATGATAGTTGAATTGATTTCCTGAATTTGGCGCAAAAGTTCAAATTTGTTATTCTAGTTTCTATCAGTGATGAAATTATTTATTACTTTACACACCAATACATTGCACTGGCTAATCACTGTATAGTGACAAACTTGGCGTTCTTCAAGTCCTCTATAGTGCTAACTGAATTCTATTAACTAAATCGTAATGTAGCCACTAGTCTAAGTAAAGGTTGTAGACTGTGAAAGTTAGTGACCCTGAATTGAATTCTTAAGTAAGCATAAGTTCCTTCAAAATATTTCAGGAAAGTCGTACTGACGAGTGGCCTATAAAACGAAACCTAGGTGTATGGTTTTCTGTCAACCACCACCAGCCAAACAGTTTTAGGCCATAATACTATAAGCATATCATTTGAATCATTTTTGTCTATTGGATTTGTCGCTTTTCATAATACACATGCTAATAAATTGATTCTTGTAAATAATTCCTCTACTCTACCTTTCAAGATGACATTAACATTATTTATTGAATGAGAAACATCTTTGACCTTTGAACATTTTGTTTTGATTACTGTATATAACACGCAATGTTCATTTTTAACATTAAAATTATGCAAGAATTGATTAGATGTCTTTTTGTTAGTTCTTTTTCTTTTAATTAAATTAGTAGTATGTGAAAAAAAAACTGACAAAAACCTGTCTATTTGTTCTATTGAAGAAAAGGAAGAAATAAAGTTGAGAGGAATATTTTTAAAAAAAAAGACATGTAATGTTATGTTGATGATCAGTAAGTAGTGAGTTTTAATGAGATATGATTGTTACATAATTTAATATGCATCAAGTAAGTGTGAGATACTACTGACTAATTGGTATTTCTTTAATTTACTGATGTTCCTATAGAATTATGTACAAGTCATCAATCCTAGAAATAAATACAGAACATTCAAGAGAGATTTTTATGAATTTTACGTTGAATCATGTGAACTGATGCCTTTTACACTAGAAGTTGAAACGTTACTTACAGTACGGTGGATTTTTTTTAGTGAAGGGTGGATTGATTAGAATTGTTGCGGTAACGGACTAAGATGCGCGTTCGACAGATGCATTGACTTATTAGGCTTTGTTATTCAATTAACTAACACCGATCAAGCACGACCAACAAAGAATGTATATTAGAAGTTAGAACGAAGATTACATGGATTATATATTAATGTAACAATAATTTTTTACAGTTCACCATTCATGCAATGATTAAAGATCTTTCGTGTTTAGCTTTCTTCATTTCACATTTATTGCACATACATTTGAACAATGCGAAGCGACATTACTTATGTTAAATTGATGTTTATGTTTAGAAGTATATTATGAATGATAGGTCATATGGTGAACCTGAATTATTACCACCAATATTATTGCTTGAAACTGAACTCTCCAGTAAGTTTCGTTCTTTAAAGTAAAAATAACCAGCTATTCATAGCATATGAGTTCGTTTTAAGCACCATTGATTAGCATTTTTATATACTTAATGCTGTTTAATGATAAAATGTCATTTGGAACCTATCACTTTATTACACTTTAACTACTAAGTAATCGCAATATTGATAAAGTGAGATATTTGTACAACCCGTTCTTTTATATGAAAATGTCATTTTGTTCACCTCTATAAACTATATGTGATTCGTAAAGTATGTGGTACATAACGAAATCTAACCATCATACAAAAGAAATGACTCATTAGTTCACATAAATACTGAATGCATTCCTAATGATGAAGTGCTGCAAAGTTTATTGGCAAGAACGTGAATGCCACAGAAAATATCAGTTTCCCCACCTCTGAAGATTTAAAGTATGCTTTGATGACGAGTGTCGGCTAAAACGGAACCTAAATCAAGCAGGATTTACCGCCGAATAACTTTACAACACTTGAGACCATTGTATTATGAATGTATTATCCAGATTTTCTTTTAAAATAGACTGTATGAATGAATCTTAGTTAAAATCTCAGTAACTTCAGACTCGAAGACCAATATCATTCTAAAATATAAGACTACTTTCACGAATATATATTAAATGCAGCATAAAAGAGTGTCTGATACTAAATTAGTGACTAACATAGAACACTATAATCCTTATTTAAGTGTTCAAATAACACTGAAGTGCAATAATTTGTAAGATACCATCAGCAACAACCTTCTATGGCAAAGAACGAATCAACTTCCAGCCGAGGATGAAATTAGGAAAAGACGTTGGAGGGGAGGTGGATAGGACACACATTGAGGAAGTCATCAAACTGTGTCACAAAACAAGCACTAACTTGGAATAGTTTTCATGATTGAACATAAATATTACTGTATATTAGAATAAAGCTTGATGATGATCTAATTAAAAACAATATTTTCCACTTATATGTGTTGCTTATATGTATTTATACCATCATGTAAGTTAAAGAACATAATTACCATCTAGACTCAGTACCTTAGTGGGTAATACACTGACATTTGAGGAAGAATATGCAGACTTCGAGTTCTAGTTTGAAACAGGATGCAGGTATGTCAACTTGAAGAGTACTAAATAAGATAAAATACAAGTGTCAGGTTCCATTACTAGTTACTTATAAAATATCCTAAAAACCTGTGACTTGATGTTGTATCATGTAGTCCTCTCACAGATACACATACGGAAAGAGTAATATATCGATTGTAGTCCTTCATAGAAACACTAAGAATTTATAAACAATTCAGGATGTTTCTGAAGCTCTAATGAGAAGTCGTGACTAGTGAAGTTTAAACTTGTCGGGAGTGAAACGGTCATCACCAGTAACAATAGATGATCGTCGCGATATACATCACAAATTGATGGAGGTGGGAATTTCACCACTGAATCCCAACCCAGTGATTCAGATGTTTAGGTGTTTGCTGACCTTAAGCCCATAGGGCGGAATCTAAAGTGCACACTGCTGAGGAGTTCCACACTAGAACGAAACAACTATCCAGTGCTTCATGTTTTTCAATGGTACCCTGTCAACATCAATCTGTAACGTATTCAATCAATTAAAAGCAATTACCAATTAGGCGATTGTCGATTTATTCATAGATACTTTAATAACATATATTTCTACGAAATCTATATTTCGTAGACTTGTAGAGGTTTCTGTATTCCATTATTGTGTTATACCAATAGAAAAATTTCTTTTTTCTATCTCTGATTATTTATGTCAATCAAATTTAATTACTTTCACTTTAAAATATAAAATGTATCATTTTAAGAAATATTTCTGTAAAATCAAGCCTGATTATATATATGACTTCCAAGTACTATATTGAACTTTTCAAGTGTTTAATAAAAACTTGTTAATGTAAACTAAATATTGGATAACACCTTGGTATCCTTTTCTGTTTTTTCTAGTGTTTAATTCGATCATAAAAACCTCCACATCTGAGGGGAAGCACGAAATTCAATCGACATGTAAGATGCGACTCGATGATTTGGACTTCGTGGATGATCTAGCTTTTCTACCCCATACACATCAATAAATGCATGCAAAGACAACCAATGTAGCAGCAACCTCAGTGTCAATAGGAATGAACATACATAAAAGAAAGAGCAAGATCCTCAAATTCAATACAGGAAACACAAACTCAATTGAACTTGATGATGAAATTCTGGAAGAAGATGATACCTCCACGTACCTGAGAAGCATCATCAATGAAGAAGCAGGATCCAATGCAGATGTAAAGGCAAGGATTGGCAAAGCAAAGGTAGCATTTATACAGTTGAAAAACATATGGGACTCCAAACAAATATCTACCAATCTCAAAGTCACACTCTTCAATTCTAACGTCAAGTCAGTTCTTCTGTATGGAGCTGAAACGTGGAGAACTACTGCAAGCATCCTCAGGAGGGTACAGGTGTTCATAAACAACTGTCTACGCAAGACAATGAATGCCGATTGGCCGAAAATCATCAGCAACAGCCTATTATGGGAGAGAACAAACCATCTTGCAGCTGAAGAGGAAATTAGGAAACGACGTTGGAAATGGATGGGACATACATTTCGGAAATCATCAGACTGAATCACGAGACAAGCATTAACTAGGAATCTTGTTGGAAAACGGAAAAGAGGAAGTCCGAAAAACACACTGCATGGAAAATTGGAAGCGGATATCAAAAGGATGAACAGTAACTGGAAACAGTTAGAAAGGATTGCTGAGGACACAGTTGAGTGGAGAATACTGGTGAGCTGTCTATGCTTCTTTTTGAGGTGTAACTGGCGCAATTAAATAAGTAACTTTGGTATCCTATATTACTTGAATCAACCTTTAATTGAAATATGCGGTTTGTTACTGGATTATTCAGTAGCATTTCTATGTAAATATTTGTATTATATGTTGATATATTTTAAAAAAATTCATCATTGGATGTCAACTGATTCAATGTTTTAACTGTCAGGCGTACAGTGCAAAATCTGTGAGTTCTTTGATAAATTCTGTAATAGAGTCATGAATGTGTATAACTGGAAAATTCTATACTAGAATGAAACAGATGTCCACTACTTTTTGGTTTTTGATTGCTCTCTAACTTAGATCAATTCATGGTATGTAATTCAAATTCAATAAACTCAACCATACCCGATTACAACTAAGATTTTCAAGGACTAATAAACTAGATTACTATTACTTAGTTCAGAATACGTATCATAGAAGTTATGGCATAACTGAAAATATATTAATAAAATGAACAAAACTTATGAACTCTTCAACGTTGATATATTGCATTGGAGGTCTTTTGAAGATGAGCATGATACTAATTACAACTAATTGAACATATAGCGTATGATCATCTCATTCATAGAAATAGTGTTATTCATGGTTTGAATATCACAATCAGAATATTTTTGGTTTTGATACTTCATGACATGAGGCTGAATTCTATATAGAGAATAAGTTTGCTAAAAATTTGATGCATGTCCTTCTAACAAGTACCTGTAAGGTATTCATCAATCGTGTCGATCCGCTTAACATTAAATAAGCCCTATCGCAGTAATGAGTCACCAATCCTATTGATTACATAACAACTTGATGAATTAGGTCCCATAAGCATGATAATAGTTACTACTAGACGATCATCTGAAAAGACAGTAGCTAAAAACGTATTAATCTTTTTCATTCGAACATTCATCGTTCATCAATCTCGTGATATTTTATCTGTTAAAAAATCACAGAACGAATAATCAACACAGAATGACGATCAAATAAATCTTCATTATGGCTGAACAACTCTCTCTCCTTAAACTTAAGTAGTTCAGGGAAACTGACTGAATTTGTAGAGAATAGACACTCCATAGTCAAGTTTAAACTGATCTGAAATGGATATTACATTACAAATTCTTACATTACATGTAATATAATTATGGTTCATGCAGCTTTTTCAATAAATTGTCTGATTGCAAACAATTTTATGTGAATTTAAATTGAATTGTAACTGGCAACCAGAATCCAGGACTCATGTTTCATCCTATTTGGGACTCATCGGCTGAATAGACCTGCATCCCAATGTTGATGTTCACACTGGGAATTTTATAAAAGTTTACGTTATTAGGATTGATGTGGAATGCAGTTCATTATAAATTAAAATCAAAAATATGCTCTTGTAATATAATAAATACTTCATCCTTAACAAATTGATTAGCTGGTTTATTAAGTTAATTGCATACTGGAGATATATCCCTTGTAACAATAATATTCTGAGTGAATTAACGAATTCTGAAAGTTATAAGTATAAGCCATAAAGAATTCTCGAACTAAAACAATGAAACTAACTATTGCTCTCTGGTTTTCAATAATTCGAGCATCAGTCTGTTACAGAAATTATCTACGTATATTAGAATAACTGGAAGGTTAAATACTATAATAATTTACAAGTCACCATATCATAGTGGACTGGGGAGGGGTGGCTAAAAATGAATCGTATCTCCACTCTATAAATGCAGCTAGAGAATCTAGACTCCTCAGATGACCTTGCTACACTATCCCACAATCAGTAACAAATGCAAGTGAAGACGGACAGTGTATTAGTAGCCTTTGGATTCAGTAGTAGGTCCCAAAATACACAGGGAGAAAACAAGGCTCTCAAATATAACACATAGTGCGTCGACCAAACCACACTTGACGGCGAAGTTGTGGGAGATATGGAAACTTCTACATACCTGGTCAGCAACATCATTGACAAACAAGGGGGATGTGATGCAGGTTTGAAAACAAGGATTGGCAATGAAAGGAAAACAATTTCACATATAGAAAACATCTAGGATTCAAAATAACTGTCAAACAACACTTCTCTTCACAAGATGATACTCCGGATCCGTTGATCGGACATCATTAACAACAACCTATCACGACAACGAACAAACAACTCCCATATGAGAAAGAACTTAGAATAAATAAGGGGGGATGGAAAAGGCACGTTGCAGAAACAATAAAGTTTCATCACACGATCAGTCCTGAGTTGGAATCCTAAAGGTTAAATGAAAACTGAAAAACCAAAGAACACACAGAGCCGGGAATCAGAGGCAGAAATGAATGGGATTTGGAAAATTTCGAAATTTGATTTGAGGGTAGAGTTGGTTCGAGAATAGAATCATGGTGAAGGGTTTAAGCTCCACAAGGAATGACAGACATTATTGAGTAATTAATAATCTAAAAATGTGATTATTTACAAACAAGTGAACATTCCTGAATAACTCCGCCTAAAGCTCCCCTTCTAAGGGTTGTCGCCGGTCCCAAGCCGGGATAAAATAGGAGGGTTGGGCATGGAGTTAGTAATCTCATCCCGTAAAACAACAACCTTAATTTAAAAACGCCTACCAGTAAAAACTTTTATGAACATTTCAACTCTGCTCTGAGATTTGGAAGGTCTTCATTTCGAAGAGTTATGACGCCTCATGGTGAAAGCCGAGTTCCTTCGGAAGCCACGAGGTCGATATTCCTTCTGACAACCAGAGCAACAATTAATATAGGTACATGGAATATCCGCACGATGTGGAAGACAGGAAGTAACATGCAAATAGCTGAAGAAACGAAAGGATACAACTTGAAGATACTTGGGATAAGTGAAGCCCATTGGCTGCAAGCTGGACAGCAAAGATCATCCTCAAGAGAAGTACTTTTATACTCCGGTCACAAAGAAGAAAACGCTTAACACACACAAAGAGTGGCACTGATGTTGTCCTAAGAAGCATGGGAAGCCCTTATAGAATGGGAACCTCATGGACTCAGGATCGTTAAAGCATCATTCAAGACAAAGAAGGAGGGGATTACATTAAATGTCATCCAATGCTATGCAGCCACCAACGACAGCCACAAAAACTACAAAGATCACTTCTACGCAAGGCTGCAGTCAATCATCGATAAATGCTCAGCCAGAGACCTAATCATTCTGATGGAAGACTTCAACGCCAAGGTTGGAATGGTCAACACCGGTTATGAAGACATCATGGGACAACATGGACTGGGAGAAAGCAACGAAAATTGTGAGAGGTTTGCGAACCTGTGTGCCTTCAACAAAATAATTATAGTTGGCACCGTATTCTCTCTCAAACGCACACACAAAACTACATGGGTTTCACCGGACCACATTACGGAGAACCAAATTAACCACATCTGCATCAATAAGTTTAGAAGGACCATGGAAGACGTGAGAGCAAGGAGAGAAGCTGACATAGCTTCAGATCATCATTTGGTGTTGGCTAAAATGAAACTGAAGCTGAAGAAGCACTGGACAACTGTAGCAGCAGTATTACAAAAGTCTAACACAGCCCTTCTTCAGTATACTGACAAACGCGACGAATTCAACATAACTCTCAACAATAAGTTGCAAGCAATTCATGATCTACTAGAAGAAGGTGAAACTAATATGGAGGACAATTGGAAAGAGATTTTGGGTCGAATGAAACAACACCGTAAAGAATGGATTTCTGTGGGTACTCTCAATAAGGGTGATCAGAAAGATAACGATTTATAACAGACGGAAAAGAACAGAGAAAGCCGAAGCACAAGCTGAATACACAGAAGTCAACAAGCAAGTGAAGAGGAGCATCAGGTTGGATAAACGAAAATATGTTGAGGACCAAGCAGTGACGGCAACAAAAAGCTGCAAGAGAACTAAGCATGAGGCACTTATACGATACAACGAAGAAGTTAGCTGGGAAATCCAGTAAACCAGAACAGCCAATCAAGAACAAGATTAGCAAACCAATCACTGAAATGCATAAACAACGAAACAGGTTAGTAGAACACTTCGAAGAGCTGTTAAATAAACCAGCCCCACTGAACCCACCAGTAATCGAAGCAACAGAAACGGATTTTCCTATAAACATCGACCCACCAATAATCGAAGAAATCAGAATGGCCATCCGACAAATCGAGTGGCAAGTCACCAAGGCCAGACAACACACCAGCTGAAGCACTGATGGCTGATATGGGAGCATCTGCAAAGATATTCCACATTCTCTTCGAGAAGATTTGGATGGAAGAACAAGTACCAGCAGTCTGGAAAGAAGGATATCTCACCGAGATACCTAAGAAAGGAGATCATGGCATTTGCGAGAACTACAGAGGCATCACTCTACTTTCAGTACTAGGAAGAGTCTTCAACAGGGTTCAATTGAACCGAATGAAAGATCCAGTCGACACTTAACTTAGAGATCAACAGGCCGGATTCCGTAAGGACTGGTTGTGTACCGACCAGATCGATACTCTGCAGTTTATTGTTTAACAGTCAGTCGAATGGAATTCACCACTTTACATTAACTTCCTTGACTACGACAGCGTAGATAAGAGAGTATTGTGGAGCCATCTACGAAATTATGGCGTACTTGGAAAGATAGTCAACATCATACAGAATTTTTACGACAGACTATATGTAAAGCAGTTCACAGACTGATTTGAAGTGAAGAGCGGTGTCAAACAAGACTGATTACTCTCCCCTTTCTTCTTTCTGCAGGTGGTTGACTAGATCATGTAAACTGCAACATCTAAAAACACTCTCGGAATACACTGGACAACATCTATGCAACTAGATCACTTGGACTTTGCAGATTATCAACCATCAACAACAACCTTCTGTGAGGGAGAACAAACAAGCCAAAATCTAACTGAGGTATAAATTAGGAAAAGACACTGGAGGGGAGGTGGATAGAACACACATTCAGGGAATCATCAAACTGTGTCACAAGACAAGTACTAACATGAAGTCCTGAAGGCCAGAGGAAAAGAGGAAGACCCGAGAACACATTGCTGTGGGAATCGAAGACAGACATAAAGAGAATGGAGAGCAGTTAAGAAGAGCTGTAAAGGAAATGCCAGCACAGAGTTGGTTGTAAAATGTTAGTTAGTGATCTATGCTCCACATCGGGGTAACAGGCATTGATTGATTGATTGATTGAAATATTCCTGAATATCAGGGGTACTTGGCAATGTACATTCATAGCTATTACTGACTCGATTTGGTAAATGGTCATTTAAATGGGGTAACTGTGATAATAAGTAGTGACTGGAAATTTACGAAATGTTATGACCGAAAAGATTTCTTTTTGGTTCTTTCATATCTGCATATGCTAAGTAACAAATGCACAGCAGTTTCGTATCCTTCATAAATAACTGCTAAAAATCATTGAAGTTTATAGAATTTGTAAAACTTCTGTTATTCTAGATAAATTTATAGACAGATACCCTGGAAACCAAAGTACTACCATTAACCATGGTAAATACGATAACATATGGGGTAAGTGTTACAACATCTAAAACTATCATTACTGGAATAGTGTGACCAATTATTTGATACAACCTTATGCGCTCAGTCACAACGATAAACGCCAATGAGAGTGCCTAACCGGTCACTTTATGTCTGCCCAATGCCCTCCTTAATCCAATGGCGATTATAGAAAGAACACAAGCCAATGAATCAACCAAACTAATAGTATTACATTTCAGTCATTCCTTGTATATGTACAAACCAAAGCACACAATCGGCCAATTATGAAATTAACATTAATACAAGAGAGACAGTGGTAGTGAATAGAGTTAACACGTACACAATCATTTAACTGTAATTCGTAACTGAGAGATGATATGCTGATGGTAAGTATGCTAAACGAGAGTAAAAGGCAAGAGGAACGTAACAATGACAGAAATTCAATGTTTACATTACTCACAACTTAATTAATTGAAATAGTCTTCTAAAACATAGTTCTAAAAAGTTTGTTATTCTTCTTTAATCACTCAACTTAATAGTAATTCATACATATAGTACTAGATATAAATTAGTATTAAAGTGTTATCTGATCAAAAATCTCTTAATAAATTAAAATTGATCATAATAATAATATTTCTGAATTAATGATGATATAATTATCAGTTCCCATTGTAGGTATACATGTATGCATGTATGTATGTATAGATCCATACATTCACTGTATTCATTACATTCAGTGTATGATAAAGCTGATAGTGAATCGTCCTTAACACTTTAATTAATTGTTAGTTATTACAGCCGTTAGTATATGATGATGATGATGATTTCATTTTGAAAATTAATGTAAATTGATGTTAGTTATTATTACAGGAGAACTATTGAAAACTAACATAGAAATGAATAATTGTTTTATATTCATGTGAAACTCTTCAATATTCACAAGTGAACATGATATTGAATTCATAGTAACATCATAGTAAAATTGGTTACTTGAAATCTAATAGACCTTATCTAAAATACAATGTAATTATCAACGTCACTCAACATCTTAAGTTAATAATTCTACTACTTCTTATAATTTGTTCTGCTATATGAGCTGGATGCAGAGACTTAAGTGAAATAAATACCATGAGATTGGTCATGAACTTTTCATGGTTACGGCATTAGTTAAAATCAGAGGGCCTTAGAAAACTGTTTTGTTATTAAATTAGACTGTGCAACGATGTATGCATTTGACTCTACCAGAATCAGACATCTAACCTTCAAGTCATCCGACGGAATAGAATACTAACTTTGATTAATTGGCATTATAATGCTGTTGTCATTCACTCTCATTCGAGACGATGGCTAAGTGTTTCTTAGGAGACCTTGTTGCCTTTAGTTTGACTGTTAACAATCTAGTTTGCTTGTAATTCTGAGAAGTCTCATACCAAAACAAAACAACTACCTAGTTTCTAGAGATAATTAATCCATGATAAAGGCCAGAAAAATACCATCTACATATTAAACTAGTCTAAAAACCTTCTACACGAAAATCCATTTATTCTTTGGATATAAGTGTAGCAAGCCATAATGAGAACAATGACTATATAGTTCTAAGTCATGAGTCATACAAAGGGGTTTCATGCAATGTAGAAAGTATACAGTCATTGGGGTGAGTAGAGTAATCGTGATCATCGATTTTCGAAAGAACAAATTGAAGGATAGGTAACGCAAGATGTTAAAGAATTCTAAATGGAAACAACTTTAAGGAAATTAGATATGAAAAATAAAAAACACTAGTTGTCGCAAGCGTTAGATTTTATAAAACCAGATCTACATCAAGGACAGGAACTCAATGACTTGTTTAGTTACATACATAGTGTGAATTGATGGACGGCTAGCACGTCAGTAGTTCAAAGTTGGTCCTGCCCTAAGACCTTAAGAATCACTAGTCTTCAAATGATGTTAAATATTAATTTGAGTTGTAATTGATTTACGTCATTTCTCTGCGAGGCGCTTTCAGATTGGCGACATTATGATCCGTTAAAGCAAAGATATAAGTAAACTGCATGCTCGGGATCATAAATATTTTCGACACATCGCTCGTGTGTCGTCGAACGACCAAGTGCGACATAATGAGATTAGGCTTGAACTACGTGGTTAAGAAAACAAATTGATATGGTCGTGAATCCTTACCCATTCAGGTGTTTACGATATGAGTTATGTACATCGAGCCATCTCCTAACTCGATTCATAATGTTGGCTGGAGTAGAAGAAAGTTGAAATAAAGCTGTGATCGGTTCAATCAAGACATCGTTCATTAGGTCTGTAAGTTTAAGCCATTTTGGTAGGTTCTGACAAGTTGATTGTGGTTTGTGAGATAATCGAGATCAGTGATTGGAAATATCAATCGATATTATTGAGTATCTGTTACAGTGGAGTAGATGCATGCATTCCTCATCCTCTTTTAAATTTAGGATTCCATTATTCCTCCATACTGCTATCCTGTTTATTTTGTTAATTTCTTCTCATAGTGATGACATGATATACCAACTATAGCAACCGCATATTTCTACAATGGCCGACATTAATTATGTTTTATGGATAATTCATATAAATATGAATTATGAACTATTACTCACTGTAAAACCATTGTTGCTTATTCGAAATAACAAAAAACAACAACAATATTTGTATTTCCTCTTATCCTTCTTTCTTCTCATTACTGTTTTACTGCCTACCAATTGATAGAAAAGAAACTAACTAACAATAAGGTAATAATAACAATAATAATAAGACAACAACAATTACAACTACTTTCCTTTCTGCTCCTTGTCAGTATTTCAACAAATTTTCTCTTTGAACAAGTAATATCAACAATATCATATTATTACATAGTAGATAACAGAAGTGATAGTTAAAACAGTTTTGTTGTTTACTGTTTATCTCAATCTTTGAGTACGTGTCTATGTTGCGTTTATATGCTAGTTGATTTCCCCAAATTTGTTTACCAACATATGATTTATTTATCTTCAAGAATTGAAAGCTTTGAAATAGAATCAAAAAGTGGAGACAGTGGATGGGTACATCTGGGGGGGGGAGGGGTAAAGGATGCTAAAAGATAATGATGTAACTAGTCGATTGTTAAAATTTGTTATTTCGTTTATGTTAAACGGCAGTTTGTTTGTTTGTTTGTTTCTTCATTATGGCGTAGAACTAAACAAAAACGAAATAAAAAGCAATTGAAACCATATCATTTAAATTGACGAGAAATAAAAACTAAATCTATCAGGTTTAGTTAGTTTCATCAAAAATGACAATTAACTGGATGATTCATTGTTAATGTAATTATTATTACCATTATTATTACTTTTACAATTATTATTACTATTACCACTATTATTATTGTTACCCAAGAATAGTAAACAAATAAAATATGATGGTTAGTTATTGGCACAGCTCAATCTCTTTTACAAAAATTGTTATTTGGTTTAATCTGTTAGTAAGTAAATGCATGTTGTATAAAAATATGAATATATGTAGATGAGTAGAGATCCCATACACAACAACAAATGCAAGTGAAGACAACCAAAGTAGCAGCAACCTCAGCATCAATAGGCCTGAACATACATAAGGGAAAGAGCAAGATCCTCAAATTCAACACAGACAGCACTGACCCAATTGAACTTGATGGTGAAACTCTGGAAGAAGTGAATACCTTTACATACCTGGGAAGCATCATCGATGAAAAAGGAGGATCCGATGCGGATGTAAGGGCAAGGATCGGCAAAGCCAGGGCAGCATTCCTACAGTTGAAAAATATATGGGAGTCCAAACAACTGTCTACCAATCTCAAAGTTAAACTCTTCAACTCGAACGTCAAGTCAATTCTTCTGTATGGAGCTGAAACGTGGAGAACTACTGCAAACATCCTCAGGAGAGTACAGGTATTTATCAACAACTGTCTACGTAGAATATTGAATATCTGTTGGCCGGAAACCATCAGCAACAGCCTTCTTTGGAAAAGAACAAATCAGCTTCCAGCTGAAGAGGAAATCAGGAAACGACGTTGGAAATGGATAGGACATACACTGCGGAAATCATCAGACTGTATCACGAGACAAGCACTAACTTGGAATCCTGTTGGAAAACGGAAAAGATGAAGGCCAAAGAACACCCTGAGTCGAGAACTGGAAGCAGACATCAAAAGGATGAACAGTAACTGGAGACAGCTGGAAAGGATTGGTGAGGACAGAGTTGAATGGAGAAGACTGGTGAACGGCCTATGCTCCTCTGAGAGGGCTAACAGGCTTAAGTAAGTAAGTAAGTAAGATGAGTAGAGAAGGAATCTAAATGTGTAATCATGTATCGATGCATAATTCTGCATAGCGATCGACATATTAGAAGAATATTAATACCAATAAAAACAATATAATTTTTTTTCGAAATGATTCCGAGTTGGATGATTGTTAATCAAAGCTAAATAACTTATAAATATAGAGGTAAACATAACTCAATAAAACCAGATTTACGAAGACTTTGTGATGGTCACAGAAATGTGGACATAGAATCTTGAACGAACTTATGTTTGATTTACATAGGAAACATCCGTCTCGTAATAGATTACAGACCCCACTTTGTGTCAGTTAGTTCAAACCAAAGTCAAGAAGAATTTTCTTCAGACTTCACCCAAGTACCTAACATCAAAGTATATTCCATGCCATATCGAATTACTTAAACTAGAGGTCACATTAGGATGGCTCCCAGAAATCTCAACGAAACGTTTGCAAGCTAAAGGAGAACAGAAGACACTCTGTATAATTATCCATCGATGGAGTTTCTAGAATCCTTGATGCTTCATACCTCAATTGAATAATTGTCCAAATTCCGCGCTCGTGGAGTGGATGAATTTTATTGACAATTTAAATTTCATACAAAACAGTAAATATACATGTCCATTTGCACATATTTAACACTTACCTAAACAATCTGACTGACTGACGCGAATAACCCACTACCTCCAATTAACCGATATCAGTTAACAGAATAACTAGTCAGGAAATATTACACTAGTCATTATTCTAAAATTCCAGAGCTGATATTCAATGAATTCATATTCATGTAAACTAAAGTTTAGAAATAAACAAGAGTAACTGAAATGGTTTCAGAAATATGATGAAATAAGAACGTATAATTAATCATCACATGGAATCCTTTGTGTTAGATAATTGCAAAGAGCACAAAATTAAATTTAAAGTATTTGATCAGAAGATCTTTAAAATCAAGTCTGATCACTAACTAGACCATTATTATAAGTGGTCCAAACAATCACTGATAAGTCAAATAAGATAATAGTATAACTCTTCAGATTAGCTTTAATCGAATGTTTGTGAGAATAAAGACGTATACAGTCATTAGAAACACATAGTCGATCACACTTAAACCAAAACCAACCGTTGTAAATTGTAACATATTATCATAGAAAATCGGGTCAATTACGGAATGAGAAAAGCATATTTAACGAATTATGAGTTTATTGAAATGGTAAGAATGTGTCCTCAATTTTCCATTTCTGTGTATCTGATTTCATAAATTTTCGTTCCTTTTGGTTCGTGTTCATTCTATCGTCTCTCAGTTTTCAATTGGCATAACTTTCTATGATGCCTCACAGTCGTAGCAACTTGAACAAATGATTCATTCTCTCTCTCTCTAAGTTTGGTTATTTTGTATTCGCCACAGATTGATAGTCGTTAGGTACCACAGAAAACCTGGGGACCTTGAACAGCTATTTCGCCCTAGTGTAGGACTCGTCATTAGTACACATCTTCTTGTCTTCCCTAGGTGATCGGTGTTGTGGCCTTTAGGTCGGTTAATGCTTAGCTCAATCGTACAGCGCTCGTCGTGGAGCCAGAGGGTCCTGGGTTCGATCCCCGATGGGGTCGTGGATGTGCACTGCTGAAGAGTCCCATACTAGGACGAAACAACTGTCCAGTACTACCAGGTGTTCAGTGATTGTCTGATTCAGATCAATTCGTGATATCAGGATTGACAGATTAATTATCTCCACAACAACCCCCTAATTGTAACATTTAATTTTTCTTAATCATGAAGGTCAAAAATACTAAAACACAATTAATTGAAGCAACTTTTTTTTCACCAGTATCAACAGTTGTCAAAAGGGGGTGTATATTGTTGTTAATAAGATGAGAAAAACTAAGGCATGTAAACTTTTGGTTGCTTGTCTTTCTTCTTTTTTAATCTAAAATAAGTAATAAATACGTGAATGTACAAAGAAGGAAGAATAGAAGCATTTAATGTTAAGTTTATTGTGAATATACGTGGAAAGGAATTTATCTAGATGTTAATAGTTACTGTTTGATCAGTTACAAAAATGCATTGGTAAAGATGATGTTTCATAGAAGAGAAAGAATATGTACTGATGATGAACTAAAATAAGAATTAATATTTTTATTTTTAAAAAAAAAGCCTAAGAAACAATTGGTATTCTTATGAATTCGTCGATAAATATGGGAAAAGCGATGATAAAAGTCCAAGTGAAACTTCAGAGAAATTAAGATGTATTAGCATTCAATTGGAATCCCAGGATGACAACAATTAATGAAAAATCAATGGAAGACTATGGTCAGCAGTAAGCAGAATGTATCCTCATATCAAAAATGTTATCTTGTATAGAACAACGTAATTATTAATGCCATCAAAAATTGTTAGGTACACATTTCACCTTACTGACAACTTCAGGCACAAAGTTTACATGTATCTGTGAAAAAGCTATATCGATAGAATTGAAAGAAGTGTCTACTTTTGATTCCATCCCCAAAAGTCCCCGTTCAAACGGATCAAAAACACTGAGCAATGATATATCAAGACATTTGATTGATGAATGGCATGTAGCTAATAACTTGAAGTCTTTCAAGACGATGTATAGACAGTCCAACTCCAAACTCTGTTAAATTCGCGCAAATATTAACGAACAACCTACTTAGACCAAATTTATGCGTTCACAGGGAAACAGTGGTAAATCTCTTCTTTCTATGATAATGATCCACCTATCTTAATGTACCACTTTTTTTCTAATCTTTCTCTTGTTTTTCGTGACACTGCACTCATTACATCATTTTTAACCCTTCTCATATTTTAATTACACCATTTGGCAATTCGATAATTTTTATTTCGTTTTCCATTGACTGATCTCAACTCATGTTATTATTATTATTATTGATTACTCGTAATTGATGTTGCTTAGCTGTTCCATTACGTAATAGATTGATTTTTGGCTGTATTACTCTTCATTACTAACTTGGTATTTTAGAAGTTTCACTTACACATTGAATTTATATGCATCATATATTAATCATACTATCTCTACTAAAATCATTATTCTAGTATGAAACTACATTATCGCCTCCGATCATTATCACCTGTAAAGTATGTCATTGTTTATGTATAGATTCGACTATAAAATATTCTGAGTTGTGGACAGCTGATGATAACCTAATGAAACAAAACGAATTAACGGCTTACTCTGCTCAAATGTTTGTTATTCCTGTCTTCACGAAAATCCATTCATTCAAAATGAATAATGGCAATGATATATTTTGGTCTTAATTCATACAACTAAGCAGTAAATTTTGATGTCAGTTGATACTGAATGAAATAGGCAAGAATAGTTGAATCTATATTTCTTGTTGGTTGACGTTCAACAGTGAAGTATATCTGTAATTTTTGGGATTGCGAAATCATGTCACAATTAGAAATGACACTACTTGACCCATTCCTTCTACGAGCAATCTTCTATAGAATTTAATCATATACAGTGATTCGTATATGGTTAATAATTACAATCTGATGATTAATTATTCAAGGATCCAAGAATTCTTTAAATATGCATCATTATCACCTATCCAAGTATTCCTGTAGGCTACTGTTAAACAATAAGCACTTAGAAATATAAATTGTGATTTCAAAGGCTCAGTACTGAGTGATCAATTAGTGTTACAGATACATTCTGCTATTATTTGAAAATTAGGACCTGAATGTATTTCTATGTATATATTGACTTATATGAACAAGACTATTTGAACTCATCGGTTTAATTTAAACGTATATTCTAACTGATATGAAAAGGAAGTTAAGAACCGTTAACAGCACGTAACTTGTGTACAGCGACAGTAATTTTAACAGACTTTCGACTCTGTACGTAGCAAGGAAATAATAATAATAAGGATAATGCAACTTACTAACAGTTCTCTCTACTTGATTTAGACTGTTGATAATTTGCTTGATGTGGATGTTCAAAGTGAGGTAGGTGGAATGATGTTAGAACCTGTGATCTATTCAATGACTGTGAAGTACACCCTGTTCAAAAATGTAAAATTAAATTTCCAACTAATCATACAATCATGTAAAAATCTAATAAGGGATGATGGGTTTTACAATAGAAATGTGATTTATGGGAAAATATGTATTACCTTCAACATACTGCAGACGAAACAAGTTCCTCTCGAATGTAATTACTAATGATAATAAGAAAAGAAAGTGCTTAAATGGCATAGCTGACGTTTTACATTTCATATTGAATGACATTTATCGAGAACGGAAGTTATAGTTAATGTTCAATTATTGTGCCACATTCAACACCATCATGTATATACCTGTTCATTCATTTGGGGACTATCTTATAATTGAGTGTAATTTTGATTAAAGATTTAATTTTAAGCAAAAACCTTCACTCTATTTATATTTTCAGTCCAGCTTTTCTATCTGCTCTACAGTGACGTAACCATAGATGACCACTGCAGATAACTTCAAAGTTCGAAATGAAATGATTGATGAAAACTGCACTGTAATAAGTAACAGTCACCTACTAATTAAGTAGAAGTGCTGACTACAACACATTCAATGCAAATTAAAAGCATTGTGTACAACCTCATCTGTCGTTGAGTAACACATTTGCCAATCTTTACACAATAAATACTAAAAATATGATTAAGAACGTTAAACTTTTGTTTGCAAATTGCTTTCATTCTCATAACAATATTTAATAATATCATACTTCTATTCGCGTAAAGATACTAAAATCGTCTTTGATCCCTATCATTAGAGTATGTGTACATGTATGTGCGCATAAGTACAACAGTAGAACCAAGTACGTGTGCATTGGTTCAAGTTATCAAACATCATTGACACAGCAAGGTGGACTACGAATTAGTGAACATATAGAAAATATATAGGGAGAAATTAGTTCGTTTGAAGGAAGGTATAAATTAGTTTCAAACCCATATTTCATGTTTCGCCGGTGCTTAAGCCTAGAAATTTCAAGCTAATTATAAGTTCCTTTTCCAAACAACTTTTTATAGGCACAATAAATCATATTGTGCTCTTCAGAAAAGCTCTTTCATGAAAATATTACTCAAAAGGCAATTTTTATCATTTACCGATGTCACTAGGATAATCGTTTCGTTTATTTGATCAAACGACATCACAAAATGTACATGGCTTCACGAATCTATTTATATTTTAGGTAGTATTTATGAAATATTAAGCTTAATGTAGGACTGTGAAGGAATAGATTCCGTAAATGTCCCAGTATTGATAACGATTCCCCCCCTCCCCATTACATACCAGTAATGTTACATAAAACTGCATAACATTTATCATATCACTCAACTCATTTTATACGAGTCATGACTGCGAACAATACTCACCTCTAGTTTGGTAGAAATATTGTATCAGTAATTAGTAACCTCATGAAGGAAGTGACAACTAGTTTGTTATACTTTCGTCTATCGACGTCAAACTGATATCACTTCCAGCCCTTTACAGCTTATATCTTACGATGATTTGACATATGAAGAAACTTTCATTTTCACTGACAATTATTATATAATTCAGTTGGTCAGTGAAGATAAATTAACTTTTACAAAAATGAAAAACTGATTCACTCTTTTTTTCTCTTCACCAGAATGGTCTACTTAATTGTAATTTATTTCAATTCCAATTTGCCTATACAAATTAGAGTATCGAAATAATGGCTTAAAACTACTCATTATTAGCTAATTGTTATTATGAGAAATTAATCAAATCATTTTAGGTAATTAAGTTTAATTGTGAAATCATTTAACAAATAACGTAATCGAATTTTTAGGTCTTAATGATTAATAGTTCTTATTTCCAGTAATTAGTGGCAATATCACTGTCAAGCCTACTGATGTTATCACTTGCTGAGCGTCATATTGAGTGATCTATTATCGTCTGTACTACCTTTGTGGAGTTATGCTGGCCTACGGTACTATCAGTTAGAGACCTACTAGAACCTACCTTCCAAGTGGTGATGAAAAGTCTACAAATTTCGTGTCATAGTCTATCATCATAGTCTCCGAATAGTCTTCCTCGACCTCCATTACCTCTTTCAATGAAGACTGGAAGAACCTAGGAGAGAAACTAAACTCACAGCCTCCATACGCTGAACTGAGCTTCTTGATAGTACATGAACCATACTGTCATTTACCTATCAGTTAGCTTGATAATACGATTTGGGCTGGTAAAATCTAGTCTAATAAAAGGTTCCGTACAATGTGACAATGAAATAAAAATAAAATATTGTTCGGAAATATAAAAAGAACAACTCTTCTGTATGCTTATGTTATTCAAACGTCTCCTACGTAGGCAGAAGAGTGCACTCTTACACCCACTACTCTACGATACTAGAAACAACTTTTATCGCTAACATAAATATTCTAAAACATAAAGAAATCATATTATTATGGCCCTAAATAGGGCCGGTTTTACGTTCTCTAACTCCTCATGCACTTGAAGTAACCGTTTAAGGCTTGATCTTATCAGTCTTCTTAGGTAGTAGGACTGCTTGAATGTTTGGTAGAACACCACCTTGTGCAATAGTAACACCACCAAGTAGTTTGTTCAGTTCTTCATCATTTCTGATGGCTAACTGTAGATGCCTCGGAATGATACGAGTCTTCTTATTGTCACGAGCAGCATTGCCGGCCAATTCCAAGACTTCAGCAGCCAGATATTCCAAGACTGCGGCAAGATAGACAGGAGCACCAGCACCAACGCGTTCAGCATAATTACCCTTACGCAGAAGACGATGTACTCGACCAACAGGAAACTGAAGCCCAGCACGAGCTGACCTGGTTTTAGCTTTGTTGCGAACTTTACCACCTTTACCCCGGCCACTCATGACGTCTAGAGATAGAGAAACGTAGACAAGTCTTTATGAGAGCTTGGCTGTATTTATACCACATACTAACAATATTAATTGGGATGTGAATACTTGTCATTTATTTCTTCATTTATTGGGTCACTCATTTTACCAATCATAAATGTTTATTTTAGTCTATCAGACCCTAATCATAGTTCAAGGTTATTCAGATTTGAGGTCATGATGACTATTTGACCTAACTTATTTTTTAATATGAAGGCATGATTTGTCACGATTTGATTAGCCGGTAAAACAATGACGCTTAAATGTTGTAGCTAAGATAGACAGTCTATGAGCCACAACAATTATCAATTCAATGACGATGCCATATTATGCGTAATCCCGTTTTTCATTTGAATTTTACTTGGAACCGCATATGATGGTTTTCCATTAAGAGGACAAATATAGTACATTTTACCTACTACAAATTCAGATATATCTGGAGTAAGACAGTTATTACTAATGACAATGGATGATCATCACACCTTATTACAAAATTTTAGAATTCTACCAATGTGTACCTAATGGACTAGTGGTGTAGATCTTTAAGCATTTGACGTAAGCCCTGATGGAACCAAAGGAGAGCACTACTGACGAGTCCCATATGAGAATAAAACAGCTTTCTAAAAATCTTTTTTTGTTTACTTTATCGTGCCCAGAGACTACTTAATTTTGGAAATACTAAAAACTTATTGTTGTAACTTGTAAATGATGTTGTATAGTATCTATTATTATTATTTAGTGTATCATATTTTCCCTCCCCGCGCGAGCTATGTTGCATAGAGTATTAAATGCTCTAGTAGGGTAAATTGTAGATTAACATTTATAGTCTCGCAAACAGCTGGAAATTATTATTCAGTCAGTTATAAATCACTTAATTCAATCACATCCTTCTGCTTGTATACCTTTTTACAGAACGAGACGTAACTAGATTATTATATGTACACCCTAACAAATATATAATGCTCTGCAGTATTCTCTATGCAATATACATCTTACACGACGAAAGAGCTGTAAAATCTGACTGGACCAAAACTTTATGCCCATGAAAATACAAGTTACTGACTATTGTAAAGTTGATTGAGTACGTCACAGATTGATGTTGGCAGGGTAGCATTAACAATTAGGAAGCACTGGATGGCTATTTCATCCTAGTGTAAATTTCCTTCATTGTAGTGTGCACCCTTGATTCCACCCCACAGAATGTAGATCGGCGAACGCCTAGTTTTCTGCATCACTGGATTGACATCCGATGATAGAATTCCCAATTTCACTAATTTGTGATATATAGCACGACGATCGTCCATTGTCATTGTTGATAACCATCTCACTCCCGAAAAATCTGAACTCTATCAGTAATGACTTCCTACTAGAGCTCCAGGAATATACTGAAGTTAGTCACTAGTGAGCCGGTTATTCTAATTAAACTGAGATAATTTATGGCGACTGGCATTTTTAATTGATTGAATACATCACAGATTGGTGTTGGCATGGTGCCGTTTAAAACCAATCAACTAAAATGTCAATCTCCACAAACCAATTCAGTTAAATAATTGTGAAGTTGCTTAATAATTGTAAAATTTACATGAGCATGCATATATCTTCAGCATTTTACTGTATGTATATGTACTTTATCGACATTCATATGAGTAAAACGAGCAACTTGTTGGAATACTTTATGCCAAAAGGTCTATAATCTATTAAGCATAATATTGAATAAAGCACCTATAATAATAATAATAATAATAATAATAATAATATAATAATAATAATAATAATAATAATAATAATAATATAATAGTATAGTATATAATAATTATTATTATTATTATAGGAACTTTTGCGAGTACGTTGAGTTAAAATCCATGGTTTCTAAAAATAGCAGATCCAATGTTATATAAACAGTCACAAACAGAAATCCATAACAGTCACAGATGTATTCTAATCTATTATTTAGAATATAAAGGAGGTATTCGATTGGCTTTACTAATTTAACAAGTGAAATGACAATTTACTTCAGATTACAATGCATTCATTGAAACATGTTGAGATAATTGTTTTGCAACAAGAAAACAGATATATTATCTCTTACGTATGTTTTCATGTTTAACTATTATCTACTTGCAACCTAAACTAATAACACTCCTATTTGATGTGGATTATGACTGGTAAGCGGAATCTAGGACATGGGTTTTGTGCTATTCGGGAATCGTCTGTGTTACATCCCAGTGTTAATGGGCTGTAGGTACATCCATTTGACGAGTCCAAAATAGTACGAAATGCATGTCCTTGATTTCGCTTTTCAGCCACAATCCAACTCAAATTATACTTGTGAACTTTCTTCATATCTAGGCGATTGTCGCAGGATAGATAAAAAGCAACAGAGACTGATCAATTTTAATCCATGCCAAATTAGTGGGAAGATTCAAGTACATTCCAACTAATATCATTTTTTTTTTAGCATAACATTCGTAACGAATTAGTCTGTTTCTTTTATTCCATTAAGAAAAACTAAAGAACATACTAATTACAACTAGATATTTGATTACAAATGATTGACAATGCTATATGATAGATTAATTAAGTGAAAAACCTCGTCTAAGTCTGATTATTGTACATAAGTAAATCTAACCTGTATTTACAGACTGATAATGGGCATTAAAAATAAGCCACACAAATCTCCTATAACATATCCAAATTAATAACAGCCGCGTACCCACTGCGTCGAGAATCAGAGGTAGACATGAAAAGAATGGGTAGTACTTGTGGTGAACTGAAAATGAGAGCCTAGGAGGGAGTTGGTTGGAGAATGTTGGTTACGACCAATACTTAACGAGTAGTAACAGACATTGATTGGTTGACTCATTGCTGACTACTTTTGATATAAATGTCATAAAGTTTTGATTGTAGAATCATGATCTAAGATATCGTATAAGGATAAGAATAAGTATCGAAAACGTTTGATGTAAATGAAAATTTAGAACAAAATTTTGCCAACCGTATGAATACTGTAACATCGACTGGGTAACATAAACTAAGCCAAAGCGATGAGGAAATATTTGTGTAGTGGTTCTTTATTCTCAGTTGTATTCCGTCTAATGTTGTTGTGCAATAAAATCTAAATTGGAAATTGAGTAGTTACCATGACACTGCCTGTCAACATGATGCATCGAAGATTTCATGAAAGATTGTTAAGTCACGAAGCCAGCATGGTAAGACGGGGAAACTTAAATGAAATTCAAAAAGTTATTTTCAACTTCACTAAATTTACCAAATTATGTGGTTATCAGAAATAAAATCAAACTCATTTCGAAGTCCTTAGTTCCTATACTACTTCTTGGTTTCGATAATTCTTGCAACTGATGCCAGTTTCTGACTATAACTACTAAAACGTCAAATTCAAGTTAATAAAACTAGCAGTTAGTTATGGTGTTTGTTATATTAGTTCATAAAACAAAATCATTCTGTGATAAACGTCGAATGCAAATAAAACTAATCTCAAAGAAACGCTTCAACTAAACCATAAAAATTAGGTTACAAATGACTTAATGTGAAACGCTTTCCTGTAGTCCTAAATACAAGTCTTGATCAGTAGTTAAAACGTATTATTAATATGAACAGTAGTTACCAAAGGCAATAAATACGCTTTGCGCTTTATCATTGGTTGATTGGAGTTCAAAACGTGTTAAATTGGATAACAGCTGTCAGCTCAGTAATCTTTCCTGCATCTTCCTGTATGATTCGATCTCAGGCGAGATAGGATGTTTACACTCCCAGGTAGTTTATATTACGAAAATACAACGTAAGTTTAGTAGCACTGAGAGAATTTCAGAGTTTACATAGTGCACCCACTTAACTAGCTTAAGACAGTATAATATTAAATTTCAATAATACCGTTTTAACTTTCACATTAATATTTCAGACAGTCACTGATTTTAAATAAGGTGTATCGCTCTCCACGTACCTGTAGTATCTTCCAATAAAACGTACTTTTTATGACTAAGTTTATTTGTATTGACTGTATTTTGGATTATATTTTCGATCCAATTACCGTCGTACTTTGTGTCTAGTTTTATGCTTGTATACGATGACAACAATCGTTCTTCTAACCGGTTCATGGCAATTACATGATTTGCTTTTAATCGATTTTTATCTGTTTAACAAAAACTGTACGTAATAGCTTCACTGTCATTGGAACCATTAACCATCAATTTCGACATCGATTATTATTTCGAGTCAAAATTATTTTAATTTAGTGGAAAAAAGATGTGATATTTTCTCGTATCTAGTTTTACAGTTCAATTACCAACTACGAATTTATTGACTTAAGTTTTATTCTTACGAATGACGTAAGAGTTGACGACACTGTTCTAAAGTTCACACCGAAGTATGTAAAGAATGATTATTGTTTTAAATCATAAAGGTGAATTGCATGTGCATCAAAGACCAATATAAAGTACGCGACATCAAAATGATGAAAGTAACAATTCCATTTAAACGTAAGGAATATTTGAAGTAATTACTCAATTAAAGTTCTGGATGTGTTTTGATAATGAGACAAGATGACGAAATTTATCAGAGCTATGCAATATATTAAGGCAATACATTTCGAATAATCTCATCAGTTTCGTATAGCTAAGGCCTTTAGTAAATCTTAGTATTCTGACGTTAGAGGTCGTTTGTTTATAAAGCCATTTAGGTTTATGTTTAACAACATTTACAGACAAATCGCGATGAGTCCTCCCTAATTATGCGTCCACACATATACGTAAATTGACAAACGAGGTGCGATGTGACAAACGAGGTGTGGTGTGACGCAATCATCAAAATGTTGTTAGGGATTGTTGATATTAGTAGCCTTAAAATGACATAAACAGAATTATATGTTCCGTTGACGAATGATTTTATTCATCATTTTAACATTAGGCCGTTTGAGCCACCGCCGAATGACAATATGATATAAACAGGTTTCTTAAACGCTAGAAACACAGTAGATTTCAACATTCTATCACTGTTGCCTTTTCACTGATTTATAAACCTTTCTGAGTATTCAATCTATTAACACATTTTCGTTTACTTTAGTAGTGTCATATGTGGGTCTTTATGAGGTTATTAATTTACATGCATATGTGAACACATACTTAAGGAGGAATACTCGCGATTTGTGTGTAAGACTAGTTAGATACACCAAAATGGTTTCATAAACAAATGATTTCTAATAACACAATTTAAGTACATGATAAAAAACCATTATCCACTATTGCTACACGCCTGGTTAAGATAGGCCATAAGTAATTATCAAATCAGCCTTAATAGTGTTGTACAAGTGTTGTTCGGGGCGTTTACTAAATTTTATTGAAACCTTACCCAAATGATAGTTCAACCTTCCCTTGTTTGTTCAAAAACAATTTGTATATACATTTATAGTGGTAAATAATCCAATAAATAATTAGTTGCATAGGCTGTCGATATTGATGCTAACTATTTTTGTTTTAGCGGATACAACTATGTGAAGGCACTCGGTTACACATCACCATCAGATCACAACACGACACGAAGTGGAAAGTAACTCTCTCTAGTTAGCCAGCCTAGACGATCCTATCCCATTGACGCTCTACTCACGATCAAAATATAACTTCTCTTCTTATCTTCAGCTTGTCTAATTAACCTTTACGTATATAAATGTCTTAACAAGCTTATATGTGATCAGATTATTTGAAATGTATTACACAAATATGTCTGGGTTTAAATGATTCCCTAAATAAGTAGTTGCATAGGCTTTCGTCATTGAAGTGGACTAGTTGAAGGGTCTCGGTTACGTTTAACCACCAGATCGCAACACTACACAATGTGGGAAGTAACTCGTCCTCTAGTTAAGTAGTATAGACGTTGTTATCCCATTTACGCTCTACTCACGATTAAACATACCTTCTACTCCATCCATCACAACCTTGTGATTTATTCTTATTAGTACATGCAGGTTTAATTGTTATACAACAAACGTAACTTGGTCATATACAAGGTATACTTCATCCGCATCAAATAGCTCTGATAAACTTCGTCTTCTCATCACATTATCAAATGGACTAATTTTAATTACACTTTACTTTCTATTTTCTGTTTTATTATGGCTTTCATATTTGGCTTCTTATTTTTGAGTTATTTGTTCTTGTGAATAAAGTTCTGTTTAATAAATAAGCCCAACTCTCATCGTTTCAATGACTGAACTATTGAGTAATAGTAGGCATTACTTACATACTTGCTTGATTGCTTGCTTGCTTACTTACTTACTTACTTACTTACATATCCATTAATAATATCACCACTTGAGTTTAGTCCTCTTAAAACTGTAATGTATTATCATATATTTGGTGGTTGATTATTTTAAGTTGCACAGCATGCATCACATAATTCTCATTACTGCAGTGTGATCGTTGGACAAAAATGAGATGATTAATAAATCTATATATTTGTTATGACTATAGGAATGGGTATATGACCTTAATGACTTTAGATTTGACCTCTGTGACCTAACTCTGAAAATTTTCAGGTCATTTGAATTCGTCTTTGTATATTGTATTGATCGAATATTGAGTTGATGACCAGTTGAAATTAGGGTCTAATTTGTTTTTAATTTACTTCAGAATGTGAAAGATGTATAACAGATTAATAAGATTTTGGAATAACTATAATATTCTATTCCTATATTATAATACAGCCCAGGACTTCAGTAAATTTGATTTCGCTCTAATCCTGCCAATTGAATATGAACATGTAGCGGTAAATAATCCCCAAAATAAATAATTGCATAGGCTCTCGACATTGATGCTGACCATGTTTGTTTTATCGGATACGACTAGTTAGAGACGCTCGGTCACGCATCACCACCAGATTACGACTCAAATCACCATGAGAAGTATCTCTTTCTAGTTCGCCAGCCTAGACTTACTATCCGATTGAAGATCTGTTTACGATCAAATATAATTTCTCTTCCATCCTTTATCACCTTCTGATTTCTTGTCATTCGTAAGAGTGGGTTCAAGTCGCTAGAAGTTGCTCTGGTTATACGACAAGCGTAACTTGGTCATATACCGGGGTGCACCTCAAACATAATCAGATTAACAATATAACTATTAAGTCATCACTTGAATGCATATCATATTTTCTTAATACTAGAGCTTCAACTGGAAACAAAATACAACGAAAACTGATTAATGATCTGTTACATAATCTACTATCCATTAAGTAAGTAAATCTATTTGGTTTGCTCCTACTTATGATAGTCATTTCTTGATTGCAACATTACAAGAGTGATTCCTTTAAACTGTAAACTGAAGTTACAATATCTATCAGCCGGTTTATCTACAATACGAAGACACTTTATCTGTCTTAAAAATTTGTGGAAGGTTTGTTAATAGCTGAAATTCTTTCACCTCATTATTGGAAAACAATGTACTATATTTGTGTAAAGTCTGTCAAAGTGATAATAAAGTTGAATAGTCACATAGAATGATGAATTCATAGTTTGGTCTAGTTTGTTGAATTCAGTTAAAAATCTTCATTGTTATCATCTATTAGAAAAAATATACCGATAGAATATTGTAATGAAGAGAAATCCAGTGAGTAGATATCCCTCATTACTTTTGCTTACTTCGGTAGCCTCCTGTAATGTAAATTAGAAACAAAAATGTGGTGATATCTCAGCAATTACAATACCACCTAAACGAAGAATAAGTAACAAATAGTCTGATTTCCATCATCAATCATTTAGCTGTGTAGTAGTGAAATATAAATTACTGTCTCCGGATTGAATGATATAGTGATACACTCTTTCCCAAATTTGTCTGCTTACATTGGACTCTACTAAGTGTGAAGTCATCCATGTTTACTACCAAGTCATCTTGAAAAAGGCCCTAGTACTATCCAGCTTTATTAATTTGATTCTACAGGTGATATAATATTAAAATATAAGATTATCGGTAAGCTATTGAATTTGACTATTGTGTTTCTTAATTCGAACTGATTTTACAATCCATTATGGAAATAACATCCAACATCCCAAATAATAGATGCAATTTATCCTTATCACAAAGTTACTACTATAATGTTACGCAGTACTCGAAGTGTACGGCCGAAATGACGAATCATCTCATTCCCGTTTTGCCATTAGATGACGTAAGTTAAGGAACAGCAGATTACACAAGTATTGATAAGTGAATAATAACGAAATACATATTCCTCTTGTACGTGATGGTTGTTAAATTATGTTGATCAAGTTATTATGTGGTCACTAATTCATACGATTTGACATAATGTACATTTCATTTTGATCTCAGGTAGTTAAAGGTAGTCAGTAGATGCCTTCAACCATATTCAGTGATTATCCAAATTGTGTCGTTTTTGCAGATTTAGACAACATTCCTAAACGGCTGTATTAATTCTAATTCCAGAATGAGCATAAGTTCCTTAAAAATTGTAAATATCCCCCAACAAGCAAGAAATTTAGGAAAAGCATGGTTCACTGCAAATCATCGGAAAATATCTAACAATAGTTTGCTTTATTGGTCCCTAACTCTCTCAGGGTTAAGTTTATAGTTATAACAAATACATTGTCATAGAGTGTCGACAAATGTGGGCTAGTGTCTAACAAACAGACCGACATGATGTCTATTTAAGTTGAATAAAGATATTACACAATCGAAATTATGAAATATTTTAGCGATAATATCCCTAAAAATTTCGTTTATAGTAATTATTAGATTTCGCCACTTTCGTTAACCCAGTATAATTGAGGTGGTATTGTGGGGATCGGTATTTAATTTTGTTGTCTGCAATAGTTATAGATTGATTTAGATAGGGTAACAACGAAAACCAGGTAACAGTGGACTGATCAGTGGGCTGTGTCATAAATTGATTAAAGTGGGAATTTTACCATTTAGCGTAGGCCAAGTGATGCTGAAGGCTGAGCGTCCACCAAGAGACATGAAACTCCTAGGTTAGATTCCATGTTAGGCGCGCTTTGTTGAGGAATCCCAGACCAGCACCTCAGTGCTCCCGAATCTTGAGTGATACGCATCCGAGATTAATCTGTGAAGAATACAAACAACATAAACAGCTTTTCCCAATAAGTAAGAACACTTTACTCATGTCAGTCGTTGATAGAATAAATGCATACTCAAACAAAAAATTTTGTCAACAGTTTCCGTGAGTTCATTCATTACATCCATTTGTACAATCCAAATTTTATTGCAAGTAGTGACTTCATTACCATTATTCACATCACTTAAAGTCAGATAGCGATTACATTTATCCTTCATTTTCATGAGGAAGTTGTAGACTGTCTAAGTGATAAGTAATCTATGAATAATACTTGTCAAAGTTTAATCTGAATTAATGTACCATATAATACTACATAGTATCAGACAAATGTTTCGTCTTAGTATGAGATAGATTCTTCAGTAACATACAGCTAAGCAACAAGCTGGTGATTTTAATGGTTAGGCGGTTACCACGAGATATGAAGATTTTGATTTCTATTCTTAGTTTAGTCATGGATGTTCACCACTAAAAAATACCTTTACTACAACAAAATTGCTATTCTGTACTCTCTGATTTTCATTGATTCCCCGACCAAGATGAATATGATCTATAAATTAAGGGAATCATCACAGAATCTCTACATTTAAATTAGTTATTAATCATATGCACACTAGTGATGACTGGACTAATTATCAAAATCTAATAGTTAATTTCCGATTACGTAGAGATAACTCTATGCCAAATCATTGCATAAAGTCTGAATGAATGGAAATGTTATGTTTATCCGTGTATTAGAGTTGATGCACTATTCTCGATGACCAACATTTTGATAATGAAGTGAATCACCATGAGAAAAATTTGGTTACCTAGAAAATTGCATTCATTAACTGAATATCTTGACACTAAAATCGATTAATGGATTTTAATCTAGCATAGTTACTGTGAGACATGTCGCTGATTGTTAATATAAGTAAGAAACTAAACATATGTCACCATACTATTACTAAGTTAACTTTCAACTTGATATCATGAATTAGTCTGAACTAGACAATCATTGATTATACAAATCAACATTCAACAATCTGCACAACACCCAATTACAGTCACTGTCACCTCACTAGTGACTAACATCTAAAGGTAATTTCTAGTGAAAAAATGTAACAATTGGTGTTCAACCGTGTCTAGTATGAGGCAGTTACTCACCGATATTAATGGGTGAAGTCGTGAAAATGTATAACCAACTGACTGAATTAGAAAAATCAACCGCTTAGGGGCTCACTCAGGGGTCAATCGGTAAGGCGTTATCCGAGAAGCCAGAGGGTCATGGGTTCGATCCTTGATAAAGTCGTTGTTATACGCTGCTGAACAGCCCTATACCAGGACGAAACAGCATTTTAGTGTTTCCAGGTGATCAATAGTTGTCTAATTCAAACCACTTCATGATATCAGATAAACAGTCTACAGTCTCCACAACACCTGATTATACTGATAATTGTATTAAATCTAAAAGTAATCTGAAATCAGAATTGTTTTGGTTCTTTTAACCATTAACTCAAAGAACCTAAGTATCCTATAACTGAAAATGAATCATGTGATTATAACTTGTATTTTATTTGAAGCATAATTTTTCTTACTTTTTTGATGTAATCAATAACTTCCATTATCAAATACCAGGTAGTACATTAGAAAATGAATAATGCGCTCTCAATAGATTAAGAAGTATGTCTTAACTGTTATTGCCATGACGTTGTACTTTAGGTTGGTCTAAGTAGCATAAACAATATTTACTTTTTAGACTGGTTAGCATTTTTTAAGTAACGCTGCTGTTTTATGGGATGGTGTTACTAAACCCATACGCAACCCTCCTCCTTTATCCAGGCTTGGGACCGGCAGCAACCCTAGAGGAGCACCAGGTGGAGTTTTTTTAGATTAGAGTATCTTAATTATTATTAAAACGAGCTTAGACGTATCACCCAATTGGGAAGTCATTTTACTGCCAATATGACTTTATGTATTTCTTAAGATTATTTAGTAGTGATAACAGACTAATTGTATGAATTCAGTCTGTTAAACAGACTGCACATTTGTATCTTTAAATTAACTTTGGGTTAAAATATACAGCTGATTAAGTCGAACACCTCTTAAATCCCCTCCCTGAGCATTATATTTAAAAACACTGCCTTGGCTTACCAAATTATCTTAGAACTAAGGATATTCCTAGTATTATGACAAGGATATATACATTTGCATCTACATGTTTGTACCTAATGTAAGTTACAGGGTTCATAATCTTATTAAATCAATAAACCAGTCTGTTATGAGTGTTTTTCACTTACTGGTTACTATTGTATAATAACTGCAGTGGTGTCATTAATGATATATTGTGATGAATGTTTATCATAAGACCGCCTACAAGTAGTAGATAACAGAACGTTGCGTAAAAGTGGCTACAAGCGCTAACCATAGGAGTTGATGAACAAACAGTACACTCATACAGGGAGATAAAGACGTTCTTACGCCAGAAGGATAGATTAAGACTGAATACGGCTGGAGTACTAACTTGGAGGGAGAATGATGGAAGTTTGGAAAGAGAAATCCGAAAACCATTACAACAAGAAGTAATCCTTGAATACCACCAACAAGCACATACATACGTTATGAGAACTACTAGTATCCTGTGACAAGTTATATACTGGCCAGGGATTCAAGGAACTGTGATATATTCTTGCTTGCTCACAGTGCCACTTTTTAAAAGGAGATAATTGTATAGGCACTTCCTTATAGTCCACCTCAGTAACATCACCAGGCGATCTGTAATCAGTCGGTGTGATGGGTCCATTTCCTTAGACATCGAATGATAACTAATACATGCTGGTGATAATCGAACATGCTACGCGTTGGCTGAAAGCCGTCGCGATCCTTGACTAACAAGAAAGGACAGTGACTGAGGCAGTGATACGGCACATCATGGCGGACCACGGCGTCCTGATTGATCATGGCCCATGATTTAAAAGTGAAGAGTATTTATTCCTAACTATGACAGTTGGAAGTCAGAGCGGTTAGAACGACACCATATTATCCGCAGACCAATGGACTAACAGAGAGGAATAATCGCAGTCTAAAGGAATGGTGGTCAGTAAAGTAAGATAACTGGGAGATAAAACTACCAATGATATTGTTAGTATATCGAACCTCATAACGAAATCGTCATTCCAATTGATGTACGGAAGAAAACCGCGATCGCCAGGAAACAACATGATATGGAATCAACTGTAGAAATAGATTGGTATAACGTAGAAAGAAAAACAAGAACAGTCGATTAAAAATGTCCGTCATAAACAAAGGATGGACGTTAAAAATCAGAACATCATCAAGGGAAGCAATAGAGACACAAATTTGAGTGGGAGATCTTGTTAAGTGCAGACAACGAAGGGGAATAACGGGCAGCCAACTAGGTCCGAAGAAATTAATCTCAAAATGGGAAAACCCATAGGAGGTCATCGCAAGGCGCGGACCGCTGTACACAAGAACGACGACAAAGGAAACGCATAAACATATACCAGCTGCAAAGATGAATTCATTTGGATGGTGGTTCAGATACGCGGAAACAAACAAGTGGCTACAGAACCAAATTAAGTGCAATGCCTAAATTAGGGAGGTGAGTGTGGTGATTGATACTCGTAAGGTCAGTCTATAAATAATGGATTACAGAATGTCGTTTGAAAACACTATTACTTTCCCACATTCTTCGATTTATATTAGGCAGTGGCTTAATACTGGTTTTCGAATTCTATGCTTATTATTATAGCTTATCACAGTCACTTCTTTGATTATTCACTTATTTGATGTCATAATCAATACTCTTTGAAACACATTTCTATGTAAGAACAAATTTATTCTATTTTAAGCATTTATTAAATTAATTGGTTCTTCGGGAATTGTCCAGAAGAAAGAGTAATTCATTAGAAAAGTGGCGATATTTAGTTGAATTGAAATGATTTCGTGGAAATAAGTATTAAACTGTGGCTGTTTGTATTTATCTAGCTATTGTGTAATCTTGATGAAAGTTGAAATTTCGCTACTGGATATCACCTGCATAAGTGGTGCAAATAGTTAAACGTTCGCCGTGATAGCTGAGGGCTTTGGGTTGAATTCACTGACGAAATTGAGGAATATGCAATTCTAAGAAGCTCCATACTAGGATGAAGCAATCGTCTAATGCCGTCTAATTTTTAGTGATACCCAATCAACGTCAATCTTTTACGAATACACATAACATTTATTTGTTGATTCTGTTATTCACTAACCATTTCGTCGTAATTTACGGTTAAATTTCCCCTTTTTCAAATATGTTTACTAATAAGTAGTCAAGAATGAGCTAACAAAAATTATGATTTTAAACAGTCGAATCTCAAATGAAAAAAGCTACTTATTTATTTAACTGGAACAAACTTTATAGTACAATCTTTTTCTCGAGAACATTAACTTAATTGATCATTTTACTGGATGTACGATATTCTCAGAATACTTATCTAAGGTAGTTCGCATAAAAGCAAGGAAAAACTATGTTTTTTAATTACTTAAATTCCACCATCTTTACATCCTAGTACTATATGGCACCATTAGCTAATATTTGTGGTTGCGCTGTAACTAAGTAAGCATGTATGAAGAATGGAGACCTTTAACTTTGGAAAATGATTTCATCGAGTCGAATGGATGAGTTGAGTAATTTTCATTTGTCATTTGGGCAACTTCATTGGAGGCTGGATCACTTATTCACGATGGCTTAAATTATAGTGGGCGCCAAGATGATGTTTACTTATTTACAGCAAGTGATGTTTGGAAATTAACCAATTTGTACCTCCCAATTTTAATTCTGATATGATTTTTCTATTTTATGATATGATCATGATTAACTTTAACGTTTGCTAATTTAGATATTACTAAATATAAGTTGGTATGGATCTCTACTCAAGCGATATATTGTCTGTATATGGTGGCGTCTACTACAACCCTCATGATATCATGCAACAACTTATTAGAAATTTATAGTATGAAGCCTACGGAATGAATTCAGCAACCTATGAATGGGGGTCAGTAGCGAATTGAATATTTCAGTGGTAATACCTCGGACTCTTATGAGGATTGGAATCCTATATAGGAAGCATCAATTTCATTAGATTATATACAAACCTTTGCTACACGTGGTAATTAAGATAGAATTCAGATGTAACATTGTTTCCTACTGACTACCTCCAACCACTTATGAAAATTGATGGTGTTGCACTGGGTAGTCCATTAAGGTCCTATCCTAGCAGATATTTTATAGCCAATCTTGGAAACACAAAACTGAAAAACGTGATTAAGGAAATGACTCATTATTCAATGTATGTGGATGATAACTTTATCGTATGCAGTAATGAAGAACATGCTAATTATTTATTGAAAATTTTTAATCAAGCACATAAAAATATTCAATTTACCGTGGAGGTAGAAAAAGATAATAAATTTTACTTCTTGAATATTGCCGTACGACGTCGAGAAGATGATTCAGTGCTACGGTCGATCTACAGAAAAACAACGTGGAATGGATTGTTCGTGAATTTTAATAGCTTCTGTCCAATCCATTACAAAATAGCATTAGTGAAAACATTGTTTCTCAGGGCCAGAAAGATATGCACTTCAGACATGATAGATTCAGAACTCACTAACATTAAACAGCATCTAAAAAAGAATGGCTATCCAGAAACATTCATTGAGAAATACAATGAAGAAAAACCTGATGAACTAAATGAAACTACAGTCTACAAGAAGTCCGTTTTCATTAAACTCGACTTTTAAAGGTGACGATATTGTTGAAACAATCAGAAGAAGACTTAGCTCAGCTTCGAAGAGAACTTATTATGCCGCGAAAAGTGGTTATATCGTAAATAACATCATGTTCACTGTAACAATCAAAAAAAGACAGGTATCCTTCTCATGTTACCGCCTACTGTCTAAGTAAATTGACGTGTGCCTGCAGTAGCAGTTACATTGGTCGAACAGAAAGAAGGGCCTACCTACGCTTTAATGAACATATTCCGAAAAAATCTACAATTCACAGGAATAAAAACATTCAACAGTGCAATCGCTAAACATCTGAATGACATAGGAAACCAGATTGATTTTAATGAGTCATTCAAAGTGTTCAATGGACAAAAAACTTCAAATCTAAAATATCCTGAAGCAATTGTCATTAAACGATCTTAAATCAAACGTATGTGTCCCAAAAAAAGCTATTATAAGCTTTCCTTTACCCTGGTAACCTAACTTTTGTGTCATTATTTTTATCGTTATTATTCTATCGTCAAGATTCATTTACTACGTTTTTCTTTGGATCAGATCCAATATCTTTTTGGTTACATCACCGTTGTTAAGATGGTTAAGTTCAACTTTCGTGTTTAATTAGGTCATTTTAAGTTTAACAACTGAGCTTTATTCACATTATTCTTAAATATTTCCATCCACCTCTTATAGCGTGATCATTTGACCTCTGATCTCTATTTTACCTTTTGATACATTCTCTTGTATTGGATGCATATGGTAACAGCATTTTCTCCAACATTTTAAGCCATGTTCATATATTTATCTAATTTTGATTTCAACTAAGTCCACGTATTCGTATGAGTATGTTAAAACTTTGTTTCAAATATTAATTTTGTAAAAGAGTATCATTTTATGTTGTATGAAGCAGTTGATGAGAAACCAACAAAACTAAAATGAATCGTTATCTTATTCTGAGCAAGTATTTGTTCTTGCTCTTTTGAAACTATGAAACTATTTCATTACATTATATTGATACATTTTCTATTTCTCCAAATCATATTAGTTGATTCATTGTTTTGAAATTTATTAGCTTCCTTCATCACATAAACAATATATTGTAACTTATACCTAGAAGTTTCAATTCAATGTATGCATATGTTACTTTAATCCACATGACACTTGTAGCTAATTTACAGTAATGTTCTTGAATTACACTACACATTAAATTTTATGATCATGTTTTCAACACCTACATATACTACTATATTTATTCTTTGGTGTTTACAATCAATCAATTCGTTTAGAATTTATGAATTTAATAAATTCTATTGCATTTTATGTCATTATGATTATATAATTTCCTGAAGATAATATAAAGAAACACATTACATCACTGAATGAAAAAGTACAAAATTAGCATTAGTGTTCTATAATAGTACTTGAAGGAATTACTTCTTCGATGCACTTTTAATGTATAATTTAAATTTTGTAATGAGTATTATAGGCAAACAAATTATGTAACAATGAGGTCATCACTTAGAAATCTGACTGTTTTCACGAAAATCTGGAAAGTACTTTTCTTAGACCAATAATTAAGAGCTTTCATCTTTATAAGAGATATTCAGATATTACTTTCATAATTTGAGATGAAAATATCGATCTTGACTATAATATCCTGAATGTGTTTGACAGTTGTCATAATTCGGTCAACTTTACATTAGAATCAGAATCTAGTTCAAAATCCCATTTCTTGGATGTTTTGAGTAAAAAGAAGACAAAATGACCTATAAGAAGATCAACTTACAGGAAGCCAAACTGTAATGAACAATATTTGAACTTCTAAAGTCGGGTTCTTTTGGAAAGAAAAGGAAATGTGATTCATTCACTAGCATGAAGGACTAAACGAATCTACATCGATGATTCGATTGAGCCTGAATTGAAGAACCTGAGGTAGATACTTATCAGTAATGGTCATCCCTCGAAGTTTATCGAGAGAAACCGGAGGCCCAAAATCCCACATAGTAGAATACCGAAAGTTCCAAAGAGATACCTTTTCATGAAAATTATATTTCTAGGAGACACTGCTGCTGAGATCCTGAAGAATGGGATTTTGTAAGCCGTTCAAGAAATATTCTGTGCTGCCTTAACTACTTATTGTTTTTTTCAAGTAGGACTTTGGTTAACGACCAGGTCAATGACAAGCTACCGCTTTGAACCACACCAATGTGCATATACAAGTTTACTTACTGCTGTAAGGCAAGTTACATAGGCCGCGTAAAGAGTATACTATCTATAAACACTACTCTACCTGGTTGTTTAAAAGAATACGTAGATTGATTAACAAATTTATTCCCGAATATTTGATGACCTCTAATCATATTGCCCCACCAGAATCATCCTTTCAGATTGTTCACACAGTTAAACAAATTGATTCGAAAAGGATGCAAATCTGAAAATTATGTGTGGCGGAGGCCTTAACCATTCACCAATTCAAATTAGTACTCTGCATCCAGAAGGTACACATTCAAATACTTATTTTAACTTGTCCCTAATCTTCTCTTGTACTCTGTAATTAATTTTTAATTCTTTCGTAAGTATTAATTATCTGTTTTTTCATTGTTCAGTTATTCTCGTTTTTACATTCCACAAGTGGGCAAATAAATTTACAACAGTTGTCTAGGCTACTACGAAACTTTTCCCCTCTTTTTATCTTACGACTATTACATAACTCTCAATTTAAGGTGATTTTCATCATGTCATGAATCAATCAGTTCGAAGAATCATTGTTAACTAATGATCATTTGTTAACGGTGTTATCAAAGACTGGGAATTCGGTTCCTTTATCTTCTCACAATTAATACGATCTTCTACATCTGTCTCATTCACTGTAGTTTGTAACCATGAAATTTCACGAAAGTCACCTAAACATTTTGCAAAATCTTTATTAAGGAACCTTAGATTAAATTTTATGATCACTTGGGATGATATTATTATTTTCTGAGTGAACTACTGTAAAACAATGATTCAGCCAGCCACTTTAGTCTAGACTGAAGTATGTTTTCATTAATGTATTTGATGATAGTCACTGCACGTGAAAAATTGAGTTAAGTTTTAAGAGTAGAATATCACAATTCTGTTCAATGATTAAGACACTATTGTGATCACACTGAGACATGAACTTATTAGATTGGATCTATTATTGCTTTATGAATGTACCCGGTTGATAAGAATCAAACTAAAACGAATGAGTTGTTTAAGAGCTTTCCATTCGGAATGGTATTTATCTGATATTAGTCTGTGGATTACTGGTTAGCGTTTTTTTGCAAGCTTACACAAAGCCTACAGTTGAAGAACATATGGGACTCCAAAAAACTGTCTACCAACCTCAGCGTTAGACTCTTCAATTCGAACGTTAAGACAGTTATTCTCTATGGAGCTGAAACGTGGAGAACTACTTCAGACATCCTCAAGATGGTACAGGTATTCATAAACAACTGTCTACTCAAGATACTGAATGTCCGTTGGCCGGAAACCATCAGCAACAGCCTATTATGGGAGAGAACAAACCAACTTCCAGCTGTAGAGGAAATTAGGAAACGACATTGGAAATAGATAGGACATACATTGCGGAAATCATCAGACTGGATCACGAGACTAGTAATAACATGGAATCCTGTTGGAAAACGGAATACAGGAAGGTTAGCGAACACACTGTATCGAGAATCGGAGGCAGACATTAAAAGGATGACCAGCAACTTGAAAAAGCTGGAAATGATTGCTTAGGACAGAGTTGAATGGAGAATACTGGTGAGCGGCCTATGCTCCTCCGATAGGAGTAACGGGCGTAAGTAAGTCTGTGAAGAAAACTGTCACCAAATTATTTCCCTTTAACTTTGTAATCATTGGAAATTTACTTGAAATAAAAATTCATTATATTTCTTTGTATTTGTGGATGGTAAAGTTAATGTCTCCAAGAAATTCAATCACTGATTTAGTTTACATTTTGGAAAATGAACTCAGGGTACACAAAGAAAGTCACAATTACTAAACAGATACTGTTTTCCATAGGTTTCATACCTCATAAACACAGGAAATTGAGCAAAAAAAATCTGATTTATCGTGTTAAACTTACTTGATCTGGTGATGAAATTGAAAGAATGATAAATACTAACAGTAGTCTTGTTAGTGGAATATCATACAAATGCGAACACTGAACGCATAAGCTAGGCACAGATGCAACTTTGAGTGGTAACAACAGTTTCTAGTAAAAGATTATCACTGGTCTTGAATTCGAAATTTAGATATGTCATTATTAGTAAGATTATTATAAACATAAATCAAATTAAGTTGTGCAGTCACTCCATAGTGAATGCCTGAGACATATAAGCTGAGTGAATTTAGTTTGGAAAACATTTATAAATTTAACTGAGAGGAGAAGCATCAGACGCAGGTGTAAAGATACCGGTTAGTAGGTCAAAGGAAACATTTTTGCAACTGAAGAACTTCTGGAACTCAAAACAGTTGCCAGACAACAACAATGTCATAATTTTCAACACAAACCTCGTGTCGGTTCTTTTGTATACAGCTGAAACTTGTACGGGAAACTATAAAAAGTAATATGGAGGTTAAACGAAAGGTTCTTGGAAAATATGGTTAATCAGTCGAAGAGATCATTAACTTTCATCGACTGAGATGGATGGGACATGTATTGCGCATGCCTGACTACCGCTTGCCTCATTGCGCGATGTTGGCTAGGGTTGAAGTAGGATGGAATAAGCATAGGGGCGGCCAAACCAAAACATGGCATCAGTTCATTGAAGTCTTTGACTGTTCGCTCTAAGCCATGGTGGAAGATGCAGACTAGCTGGTTGGAGTCAGCGTGATAGTCACAACAAATGGCTGGAGACACTGGGTTTCATGGCTCAGAATAGGTCACAGTGGCGCAAGTATATTCACTCCTTAATTTCATATAAATCTTGAATCTTATTATTAGTTTCTGCACACCTTTACTTCACTCTCCTCTCTTGTATTCTGTTGTTATATCACCTCTGTAATCTCGTAGTGCTAATGTGGTATAGCAACCTGAACCTATGGGCGGATTTACCTGGTTCTACGTTGATAATAATGATGATGATGATGACAAAAAGCATCATTCAAACGATACACGAATTTATTAACACTTCTCAACGCTAGATGACACTCCGGACCTGTTGAAGTAAATATCATGAACAGCAACTTTCTGTGGCAGAGAACACACCGACTTTCAGCTGAGGAAGTAATTAAGGAAAACCGCTAGAGGTGGATAGGACACACATTTAGGTAATTACCAAAATGCGTCACCAGATAAGCTCTAACTTGGAGTCCTGAAGGCGAAATAAAAAGTGGAAGACCAAATAACATATTAGGACAGGAATTGGAACCAGACACCAAGAGAATGAATAGCACCCGAAAAGAACTGGAAAGGATATTTGAGGATAAAGTTGGTTGGAGAATGGAATCCTGGTAGGTAGGTTATGCGTCACGAGTGGTGACAGACGAACAAGTTAATGAATGAATAGTGGCGACAGTTTACGTTGTGATAAAAATTTTCACATATAGCACCATATAAATACTTCTCCATTAACTCACCACATCTACATAATCTGTTTCAAGAAGCTGAATACTAACTGAGATAACTGTGTGAATTGATGTTATAATATAAAACAAACTGTAATAAGCAACACGATTAGGCACCATATACTCTAATGCGTCGTGTTTTAATTAGTTTGAAAAGTATCAAAAACATCACTTGTCTTATAACTTCAAAGAGTTCTTATTTATTAGTAATACAACTCAAGACTGAGATCATAACATATGAGTAGCATATCAGATGTCAGTAATGACAAAAGTTGATTAAAATTCTCTAAAAGAGCAAGTAGGAGTAAAAAATATATATTACATTGATATTCTGGGTCAAAATATCATCAATTTATGGTTTACCTTAAAGTGATATTAGTTCGACTAACACCGCCAGTAGTATAGTACTAGACAATAATTTTGTTCTAGATTAAGATTCTCTACCAGTAGGTGCTTACATTCTAGGATATTCAGTGGCTCAATCGCAACAATATTGATCTTTCAGTCATTAGGATATAACTTCAAACTCAATATTTTCTTCAGTATGAATATCTTAGATATGAAAAGGTCCAAAACGTCTACATTTGTGGTAAAGAGTTTAGTATCAGAATTGATTAATTTGCTTCTAGTGACTCTCATCAATCAAAGAAATTCATTCTCCAATGTTAATAGATAGGATCACGCAAACGTGTCACAAATTGATTGAATTAGGAAGATCAACTATTGGAAGCCGACTCAGTGGTCTAATGGTAAAGCGTTCACAGAGAAGTCAGAGGATCCTGGGTTCAATCCTTGATGAGGTGGCGAATGTGAACTACTGAATAGTTCTATGCTATAACAATACAACTGTGCTAGTTCCTAATTTTCAATAGTTATCTAATGCAGACCAAATCATGATATCCAATAAACAGCCAACAATCTTCACAGCATACAATTACTACAAAATAGAATGTAATAATTTTAAAATCTGTAAAATTTCAAATGCCAATATAATAAAGAATTTGAATGAATCCACACAAATCGAATGACATTCCATTCCATTCAAATTAATCTATTGCATATCATAAAATTATTATCATTGGCTGTCATCCTCCTAATTATTAAGTTTATAAGTAATCAATCCATCAATCAATGCCTGTTACCCTATGTGAAGCCTAGGCAGCCGATTAACATTCTCCAACCAACTCTGTCCTGGGCTTTCCTTTCTAGCTCTTCCCAGGTGCTTTTCATTCTCTTCATGTCTGTCTTCGATTCCCGACGCAATCTGTTCTTGGGTCTTTCTATTTTCCTTTTGCCTTTAGAATTCCATGATGATGCTTGTTTTGTGACACAGTTTGATTATTTCCTCAATGTGTGTCCTATCCACCTCCTCTGCAGCGTCTTTTCCTAATTTCTTCCTCACTTGGATTTTAGTCGATTTGTTCTCTGCCATGGAAGGTTGTTGTTGAAGTTTACTTAGAAACTTTAAATTTAGAAAACTCTAACCAGTAAAGTTTCTAAGTAAACCACAAAATAATACTGGTGTTTAAACTTAGTGTACAACACCAGTGAAAATAACCTACTTGTTATTTTACCCTTATGTAACTGAATCCAACTGTCATGATTGGGAGTAAATTTAACCTATAAAACCAAGTTTACAAAACCAACTAGAACTTTAGATTAATTGATGTTATTATGACTTAGTCAATTCAAGAATCCTTCATCAATTCATCCCTCAATGTTGAACTTAACATTTGGTTCATTAATATTATTTATAAGTGTAACGGAAATCAATCAACTTTGAATTTCAGCAGTTACGATTTCTCATGAATCCAAACAACTAAAATTAATGCATGTCATTAAAAAGCTACCTTGATTCAGTAAGAATGATCAGCTTACTACTGATTAACTAAAGGACGTACCTGAAATCCTAGCGTAAAGTTATGACTGACAGAGTCCAGACTTGTCGGCAGTGAGATAGTTATCATCAATGACGACAGATGATCATTGCGCTGTATTACAAGTTAATGAAGGTAAAAATTCTACCAATTAACACCTGTTGATCTAATAGTGTAGATAGTTAAGCGTTCACCGTGATACCTAAAGACTCTGGGTTGAATTCTCTGACAAAATCGAAATTGCACATTTATGAGGCTTTCCATACTAAAACAAAACAGCTGTTCAGCTTCCTATGGTTTGCAAATATATCAAACCAACATCAATTTTTGATGAAAACAAACTAAATTTTAATACTTATCTTCATGAAACCATCTCAATGTAACTCTAAATTGTTATTCATGTCACCAAATCCTTGTATGTCCTAGTAATATCATTTCAATTAAAACAATAGTGAATAAATTAATTAGTACATCACTTTATTTAACTTAAAACAATCTCTTAATGTGTATTCATTCTTGAAATATTGAATTGACTCAACTAAGCTTTCCTCATACATTGTATTCTACTTCTTCAATATAACTTTATTCTAACCTAAATTTAACAGCATATGGTAAGAATTGACATTTAAGCTAATCTTATGTCAACAAACAAAAGACTAAACTATTATTTGAAATAATAATAATATTAAATAAAGCATATGTTGATGATGCTGATGATGAGTATGTTGTCATCAGATGAAAACCTAAACAACAACTGAATATGAAAACAAATAAACACTGAAATGAGAGAGAGAGATGAAGAGAGAGGAGTGACAAGCGATAGAATGAAAGCAATTTTGAGGTTGACAAAACAAAAAATTGGCATACAATTCTCTTCATTATGTTTAATTACAAATAAACAATAACTGATAAGAACTGATTACATCATTGAAGAAGGAAACATATTTTTTTTGCATTTATCGCTTTATCGGTAATATGTAGTTCTTTCATTATTACATAATGAAGACAGATTGGATTCTTACTATTTAAATGTATATTCTCAAGAAGATGACTGTTGGTTTTAACAGAGTTATACCCTTTCAATTAAATGGCTTTTATCGTAAAGCTTCCTCTATCATTTTGTTGACAGAAATATACAAACAATGACAACACATTTATAACCTATAAATAATCAAACCTTAAGCCAATAAATTAGATTGTTTTTATTTACTTATGAAGGAATTCAAATATCTCATTGTTTATTTCATGTTCTGATAATGTTGTCTAGGAAGACAATTATTACTTGACGACTGCTAAATTATCCAAATCACAGGACATTACTGTAGCAAGATAGTCTTTGAGAGCTGTATAAAATTCTTCATAAACTCAGTGACTATTGGTTATATCGCTTGAGTTCACTGCAATGGATTTAAGAGGATTCGAGTTCATCGTATATAAGAAAGAGAAAACGATCAAGGAACTAAATACTAAATAAAAGAAAACCCTATGATACGGAAAAAAAAACTATGTTTATAATAATCAATCCATGAACATGAACTAGTTCCTGAACATAGATCTAGCATTATATTATGTTTGTCTGCATTAGATATCTACTTCTACTCTTCACGAGATTGTAATAGGTAGTGTCTATCATACAGTTTAAGGTAAGAAACATAGAGACATAAAATTAACTACTGTCTGGGGTTAAAAGTTTCAAAGATGAAATAGCACTAATACTCATTGGGAAACCATAAGATTAAGTTCTGCAAAGAGCCCGACAAAATGACTACTGTAAACCATACTGCATACAAGATTGTTATAGTACTCGAATCATACTGAATAAACTATGACAACAAATTTCTCTTGACCTTAAATCAGGAACAACGATTGCTTTTTATTTACTTATGATACTAAAGACTCTTCATCAAGTATAATAGTACATATCAATAATGATGAATACTTTTAAAAGAATATAGGCTTCAGTATGTATATGACATATAACCATAGCATAATTTCAAGTTCATCAGAATCTAAAGAAAAAAACTTTCGTAATAGAAATAACGCAATAAGAATACACAATCTTCACTATGGATATTATACTGGAGCAATAGTAATGAAGAATCATATAATCATACAAGTAGTCCAGAAGAGCTTTGTTTAACTAGCATATTACTAAGCTACTTACATGTATGGAGCAGAGAGTGTATGGATTCTGATTCAAGTGAATCCTACGTAGGTTTAAGTTAATTGAAAATACACTGAATAATCAAATCTAAAGGAGTACATATACAACAGGGTTTTCGTTTTCCAGTATGTTGTTAAGCCACTCAAACATATTGAATCCAGAGTGTTCAAATTCTATTTCGAATAGATTCTGATAATGTCTAAGCCACTTGATATCATACCACATAACCAGATCCCTAAAAATTCAGAAATATTTAATTTACGCGTTTGTCCGGATTTCTATGAACTTATTATAGGTAATTTATTACTTAAGAAAACACCAAGGGCATACTCAATATGATATAGATATTACATAACTGCTACGAAGGAGAATTAGCTATTTTTCTTATGAATATTCCTGCTTTTGATACTTTTTATAGTTAACGATAATCACTTTACCTATTTGTATTTCCCGCACTAACATTGCTGTTTCTAATTGATTCTAATTATTTTTAGTATGCTAATTTTTATGTCTCTTGAAATTTCATTACTGTAGCTGCAGCACACACACAATAGGAACGAAACGGAATCAAGTATTCTGAGTGCTGTGTTTCTATCTCCTTGATTTAGTTTTCGGGTGAGTAAATTCTATTAGCGTGCTGTTAGGGTCACTGGTTACAGGTATTTAATTCGTTCTTGCACGTTGAGTGATCCACTTTATTAGAGATTCACAAAATAATTAAATGACTACTGATATGTAAATCTGGTAATAGTTATTAATGTTTTTGTACAATTCCCCTCACTGTGTCGTTGTATCTCAAGTGGATTTTGCATAGACTTAAGTCACTGTACTAAGAAATATTTCAAAAACGACCATGTATTTTTTTCTAGAACTATTCATAGTCATAAAGACGATTTAGTAAGAAAGATTTTGCACGGTTTAGTAATTCACATTCTGAAGTAAAACGTCCCAAATATTCTAATCAGATGACCGATAATAAACAGAATAAAAATAATAAGTTTCTTAAAATCATCATACATTCAAAGGTTTCATTACATCTCTAGCAAAACACTTCATTTTTAGCAGATAACCACTTTTTTTGTTATAAAACAAGTCTTCAACACTATGAAGTATTACCACTGAAGTAACTCTATAGCATAGTTGCAACTAGTTATCTTTAAACACACAACTTCACTTTTGAAAACACCTTATTGAATAGTAGTATAACAATAAATTGTTTATTATAACACTATCAGTAGTATATACTGATAATAATTAGTAATAATTATTATTATTTGTTAATTTGTATTGCTTAGCAGTCTCCTTTAAGTGACCTAATTCATAATTACTGAATACATTGAATTATAATCGTAAGGTATTTACATATTGATAAGTAAATAACATTAATGTCAATCAATTTGTTGTTTATACGCAATAATTCATTGATCACTAATTACATTATAAACAAAATGAAAAATTGAATTTATGTAATAAGATGGTATTATTGTGTACAATTTCATTACTATTGGTAAGTTTTGTAAATCATCATAGACATTTGTGTAAGTAATGAACTTGCAGTTTTCATTGTATCTGTTTAGTGAAATTGTTATCAGTTTAATGTCCCTGTACTAATGTATACTCATTACCTGGTTCTCTATCAATAGTCAAGATATTGTATCTTACTCATATCAGTTTATCTAGTTGTATATATATAAGTCTGTCTTGTTTGTGTAGGCTAAGATTTGTTACAAAATTTAACATGTTCACAGTTATATAAAAAGAATTTTATTTAATTCGAGGTTTATTGGAACTTATTATTGATGATAGATAATAAAGTACTGAGAACATACGAGTATTGGATGACATCTCTCTTCATTAATGAGCACTTACTATTGAACATCAGATTATATATAAAAAATCATCACTTAATTAGAATGCATCAGTCCATAATTTCATTTATCTAGGTAATTTATAATTCAGTGTGATTATTATGCTAATCCCACCGGTAGGTTATTGTTTCATCACCCCTGTCCTTTGAAGTTGACTTCATTCAACGAAAGTACATTGTGTGTACATTGATATTCATCGTGTCTTTTATAGTGCTGTTGAAATTCTGCCCATAGAGTCTTAATTTGGCAATTAGTCTATGTAACTCTATATTTCTGGAACTATATAGTGATGGAAAGCAGTTCATGGAGATAGTCGACAAGAACCCTTGGACCTAGTTTCCGTTCTGTTAGGCACACTGTCATCAAGACATATCTGCTTCCTATGAGGAACTTTTGGTTTCCAGCTGACCCGATTCAAAACCATCCAGTTTTACAGTCTGAGACCGTTACCAGTGAACTACTTTGGCAGCTAATGATCCCTTACAGTAGTGGAAATCAAAATACTTGTTCTTCATATATACAAGTCATGTTCATAAGAAAAACGTCTACAATCGTTACTACATAACTTAAAAGTGTAAAATAAAGAAACATAAACAGATTACAACAACTGCAGAAAAGCTATAGTAAGATAAATTGGTAATTCTCTGTGTTTACGTGAACGTAAGCTAGATGTTAAGTTCTATAATGCATCCTACTAATATCAATCAACATAGGCAATGCTAGATAAGAAATCAATTCAGAAAGATGTTGGTAAGTTGGACCAAAGGATGGCAAAGCAAACCAAAGAATTTAGAAAACTATGTCATTCAGGTCGCTCACCATCTAATTGTTGTATTAAAATCGACCCAGATATTAAGAAGGGAATCAAATTTCCATCCAAATAACTGCAATACATATAAGGTGACAACCTAAGATGTCGATGATGAACACTCTAAATAATTAGATATTCATTTGCATTGCATTCAATGTTACCATTTTATAGATTCATGTAAAAATTACTGTTTTGGTTCTCTATTAGGTGAGGGAGTTGATCAAAACTACTTGGTTAACATTTATTTGTTTCCATTTCACTTGACAGATAAGTCTAACTTCTACAAAATTGTAAGTTAAAGAAATCAAATCTCATAGACCAACTATCTTTGTTAATTTCAGACTGTCAAATGTTATTATGTATAATCGTGTAATGTAATGAAACATTATCAACTAAAAAGATTTAAATACTTTGATAACCATCTGAATAAGTTAATGATTCATTCGATAATCACGACGCGTATGATTTAATTAAGATGAACTTTATTTAGACTCATATTGATTACTTAGCACAGCAGCCATACTACTGATTAAAGTTAGCACATTTTAAATACTAACTGCATGAAGTGTCAGGAAGGAGATATTATCTGTTAAATCATATAGTAAGTTATCAATAATTGAAAATTCTAGGTTATTAGAAACTTTGTTTATCCAACGTGTTGCTAAGCTATTTAAATGCATTGAGTATAGAAGGATTGAATTCTTGTGGAATACCGTTGAAAACTAAGCGAGCACTGGATACATGCTTCACCCTAGTATGAGACTTTTTAGAAGCTTAGCAGCAATAAAAAGAAAAAATTTCATTTTAAATTATTCCATTTTTGAATTGTGATGGTTTGTGGAGATTTATATCAAGTTTGGTTGATTGAATTTGTCACAGATTGTTGTTGGCAACGTACCATTGAAAGCTAGGGAGCACTGGACAGCTATTTCTTCCTAGTATGGGACTCATCGACAGTGGTAAATAATTAAAACGATTACGGATTTTACAGCATAGTTGTAGTGTGTTCACCACGATTCCTATCCATAAAGAAAGTTTTCTCATACCACAACATCATCCAATAATAATACTGATTAGAAAGTTGAATGTACTTGGTTTATGTGATTTCATAAAGCTATAAATTGTGACTACAATTTAAGTTTAAAACTCTTTTTGGCATTAAAATTAGCTTTGATGATAGTGCAATCGTAATTACTGAATCTTTATCAAATGTGGTCACAGCTTGGAAAATTTATTCTTGAGTATGATGTATCTAGTTGATTTTCCATAATAGGAAGCGCTAATGAACAAACTCAGCGAATTCGAAACAGTGACATTCTGTTATTTTACTGTTTGTGATTTTTAGTACTCTACAGTAGGATTTGCATTCTCCAAGCTTTAATTAAAACCGAATGAACTAATGATAAAGATGAATATGTAAGTGTCTAAAAACAAATAAATACAAAATTAATGCATTTAAGTTGGATTGTGACTGGCAAGTGGAATCCAGGACGCGCGTCTCGTCCTATTTGGGACTCATCGGCTGGATGTACCTGCATCCCAATGTTGATGTTCACACTAGGATTCGAACTCAGTCCGCGTCGTGTCAAACGCCACCGCGTTCACCACTAGGCTACTGTGTCCAGACAGTCACACTTGTGCAACGGGTACATATGTAATTCAGAATAGGCTTGTATCTTCCCGTTGATTTGTAATGGACTGAAACTGGTCAGCCTCTGTTGCCATATGTGCATCCTGAGCGAATTGCCTTAATAGAGCCTACTCTAAATTGCATATGTACCCGTTGCACAAGTGTGACTGTCTGGACACAGTAGCCTAGTGGTGAACGCGGTGGCGTTTGACACGACGCGGACTGAGTTCGAATCCTAGTGTGAACATCAACATTGCAATGCAGGTACATCCAGCCGATGAGTCCCAAATAGGACGAGACGCGCGTCCTGGATTCCACTTGCCAGTCACAATCCGACCTAAATATTACTTGTTTACTACTGCTATATCGAGGCAACCTACTCAGGATGCACATATGGCAACAGAGGCTGACCAGTTTCAGTCCATTACAAATCAACGGGAAGATACAAGCCTATTCTAAATTACAAAATTAGTACAGCTGAAAAAAAACTCAAACAAAAAGGTACTATTTGTTCCTTTCACAAATTTAAGTAGGGTTAAAATGACAATATTTGTAGAACAGATTAAATTCATTGTATTTGTCACCTCTTTCGTAAACTGTCGTCATTACCTACATGACTGGAACTTTTATTAATATACTTCCTGTTACGTAATTTTCTCACGATGATTATTATTTTCATAAGTTTATTCTAATAAGCTAATTGTTTTAATCCACTTCCTGTATTGAAATATGCACTCAAGTTGAGTACATCAGTCTTTTTAGTATCAATTTGCACTTTTCACTGATTATAATCAACAGTTATGTAATCCATCTACCTCATTGTAACGATTGGTTCACAAATAAGGTTTTCATATTCGCATATAATTATTGCTGTATATTAGAGTAGAGACTGATAAAGGTTTAAGGGAAAACAATATTGTTCACGCTTAAACGAGTTGCATTAATTTGAATTCATCGTTTCGTTGCGTTCTCTTCAGTCAACTGCATACAAGCAATTAATTGTCATTAGTATAATGTGAAATACAACCGTAAACTTAATATGTCTGCATTATTTATTAATATTGGAAACGAGAGTTTTCAATTGAACATTTATAGATTAAAGTAATGGTAGTTCTAGAAACAATTTACATTGAACCGATTGCTTAATATGAAAAAAGAAATTTCTTAATCTAAATAGATTGATAATTTGTTTAGACAATATGACTTACTAGAATAAGCAGAATCAAAGTTCACATATAAATGCTGAATCTGAAATAAATTAAATGTGACTTGATTACATAGTAGATAATAAAGACAAATGGTGCTTAAGAACAAGTTCTAACCTTCTAGTTAATATGGCTTTAGTAAATCTTAACACTGAATAAGTGTTTGACTTGTTTATTATTTTAACGGCATCCACTGTGTTTAGTACATAACCATTAGATGTCTTAAAATCAAGCTGCCAAAAATAGACAGTTCGCTATGGCTTAAGTTCTTTAGGATACGTTTACTAAAACGTGAATAGACTCCTAATCAATCAAATCAAAATTATTTCTAGAATCACTATCGCTTTCATATATAAATACTCCATTGAAAACTAATTTATTTAATCACTTTTCCAATCTTTATTAACAATACATACTCATTAAATTTACAATGATATTTACGTGTTACATTAATTACAATTGATTGATTGTATGTAGATAACTGAAGTGAATCCTACGAACTACAACGGACTAGAAGTATTCTACAAATATTATCATTCTAGCTTTATGTAAAGTAGGAGTAAATGAAGTTTGTTATGCCTAAATTTTGCAGATTATTTTGAATAAAAACTATTTGTTGGAAAAACTATTCAGTTGATAGTCTTCTGTTTTCATAATGAACCAAGTTAAGTAAGGCTTTAACATGAATTTAGACAGTTGTCGTTGTGCGTTTGTTGTTTTATATTAATGTCTTGACTTTAACAAGTCATTAAAACAATTAACTATCAGTCGTGAACAATTTAGAACCTGATGCTCATGTGCATAGATTCAAGTTTCTATACCACATTACTAGAACGAGATAAGAATTTACAGGAATAACACAATACTATAATTTACAGGGAGAGGTGAAACGAATGTACGAAAGAATAATGGGACATTGGACCTATCAAGGCATAAAGAGTGAACACGCTAGTACCACCGTTACCGATTATGATCTGTCACCTAGTGTCTTCAGCCACTGATTGCCTTTATCACACAAACCCCGACCAGGTAGTTCACATCTACCAACACAGATTGAAATTTCACAGACTTCATTGACCGATGCCATGTTTAGGTCTGGTAATCCCTGTTTTCCATTTTATTCCTACCCAAGTTATACATTTCGCGGAGAGGCAGATAGTGGTTGGAAATTAAAAAAATACATGTCCTAACCATCTCAGTTGATGAAGATTTACCACCTCTAACTTATTCGTCATGTTCTACTAGTACTTTGTATCTAACATCAGTATTACGTATTCGGTCACTTTAAGAAATATTGGCGACACTTAGAAGATTTCTACCATCAAAGACCTGAAGCCTAGGCATATCATCTGTTTTCGTGTCCCTTGTTTAACATTTCTGGGTTAAAACACAGAGAACTTTTGAATGAAATATTGTGAAGCTGCTATTATTAGGCATCTCATTTTATTTCTAAGAAAGCCAAAGATTTTACTGCACGCTATGACCTAATCCATATTTAACTTTTACTCATTAATAGATATAGAAGCAGTAAACAGTTACCTACTTTTTAAATACTATCTGACTTACGTCTGTATCTAGTTGTAAACTACACATTCTATCAGGAATTAGTCAAGATACTTAGCTTTTAGAGACTAGAATTTTATTCAAATACTTTCTGGAAAAATATCACAAAACAGTATCAATTACAGTGGACTCATTAGCTTAGTGGTGAACGAGGTGTCGCTCGGCACGAAAGGAACTAAGTTCGAGTTCCAGTATGAACATGAACACTGATATGCAAGTATATCCGGGTAACAAATCCTAAGTAGGAAGAAACTTGCTTCCTGGATTTCACCTGCCAGACACAATCTAACTTAAATCATACTTCTGAACTATCATTGTGTTGAGGTACTCCCCTCAGGGTGTACATATGGCAACAGAGATTGATTAACTCCAGTTCATTATCAAATCAAAGGGAAAATTCAAACACATCGAAGATATACTGACTACAATAACTTAGATTTCATTTATTTGCTTACATTATTTGTTTATCGACTAAGTAAATTATTCAAATAAATTTCGATATCACTCATTCCTTCCAAGTTATGTATCTTAAATTGAGTTTCCAATTATAGTTGATAAAATTTCTATGTTATTTTTCGTCATCGTGTTGATGTTTCTTTTAGTACTCTTGATATAAGGTCTGAAAACGTGGATCATCAAATATTCATGCTAGATACTACAATGTGGACAACTAGTATATTCAAATAAAGCAATTTATGGTTTTTTAATTGATCTTTGGAAAGGAACTCTTTAAGTAGTGAATACATATAATGAAATATGGTATGTTACTTTGAAGTGTAGTTTGTTTATGAAAAGAAATATCTACTAATCCATGAAGCCTTTTTGAGTGAAGTATAACAGATAACAAAAATATATGTTCTACATACATGCTAATTAATATGCTTGTTCAAATTATTCGGAAAGACGTCCATCGTTAGTTATTACAGTTGAACGTGAAATTCAAATTTGTTAAAATTTACTAAGGATAAGGGTATTGGCGAGATGCATAATCACAAGTGTAGCATATTACACACATGGTTATTGCTTTCGAAAATATCGTGCAAGCACATGATTGTCAATAACAAATAGTGTCAAAATGTTGAAGAGTGGCAGACACACGTCCCCGTGAGCGGTTCCGAGTAGACGATGTATCATAGGTTCCAGCGTGATTCATTAACGAGGAAACTAAGATCCTATAGTGCAAAGAAGAAACATAAACAATGGAAAACGAGGGGGGAGTGGTTCCATTCACTTTTCATACATTTTTATCTACAACTAGAAAGTGAAAACCAAAAACACAGAGCACAAGACGAAAACAGAATTATCCTTGAGGTAATAAAGTTAGTCGGCAACGTTGAAAATTGTCAGGGTATTGTACATGACGATTTACAACATAAACTCATAATGAGACCATGAGGGTAAACTATCAAGTGAGGCGAATATATTGAGTGATAAAATTGTCTACACATTAAGATCCTATATTCTTTCACTAGTGAAGTTAGAGATTACAGTTGCCTTGAACACTTTTAGTACAGTATTGGAAGAGCGGCAATTACTGACATGTTGTACGAATAAAAAAGCAAATACATCTTTCAGATAGATAATGCCAGTCTGTTCCAGATTATCGAATATTTGTTAGTAAAGTAATCTGTTCGCGGAAGGATTTTAGAGTAAAATTTAGCTTTTGAAACTGACTAATGGTGGCGATAACAAGGTGGATCTGCAAAATGAATCAAATTGGATGTAAAACCTAATTTTTTCGGTATACTGCGTAAAATAATGGATTAAGTTTGAGCAGTCCTAACTTAGTGCATCTAAGGGACAATTACTTTTGAGAATACAAACTACGAGACGACGTTGGGCAGATTCCAGTCCAAGTTTATTCTAAATGCAAACATTACTGCTAACGAAAAAGTAGCATTCTTGTAGTGGTCGGACACATACTTTGTACGAGATTCCTTGTTATAAAAGTTATATAGTATATAACTCAAAAGTCGATGCGACTAAGAAATCTACTGAGTAACATGTTCTGAAAATGAGAAAATGTATAAATATTAGAGTCCTAAGTCAATCACTGGAAAGAATCTAGATCATATGAAAAGGTAGTGTGTAAAATTTTTTACTTTCATTTTTAGTTGAGATATTAAACACAACAAACAAGTACTCGCATACATATGAAGAAAAAAGAAGTATAAGTAGGTAGGTGTTTCATGTGACTGCTTTGTTTTTCATGATTACTACCATAAACTACCACTTATTTGTTTTTCAGGCATTACATTGTTTCAAAATTGATTACTGTTTGTGGCACCATAAACAATTCAACATGTAAAGTGACTCATGTATTCAATTCAAAAACAAAATCGTACGATTCTCAAATATTGAGTAGACATTAAAGTCAATGTATCTACGTAAACATAATAGTAAATGTGATTGGCAAACTTACGGCTGACAAATGTCGTTAACAAGTGAAGGCATTATAATTTGTGAGTGCTTGTATCCACCTTATATTAATGCAGACTCCATTTGACAAGTATGTGTTTCCATACATGCATTGCATTGATATAGCGTTAAGTCACATTCACGGATTGTGGCTGGGAAATGTGGAATCTGTGATATACGATTCGGCCTATTGACTCACAAGATATTACTACATATATAATTTTACAAAGGTGTACCCGATTATTCCTTCAGTTACATTTTTGATTTTATTTACACATATAAGAAACTCAACCCACGTGTTTCTCGATGAAATTTAGTAATGAGATACAGATCCATGTGCTTAGATCTAAGCTATATTTTTGATGTCACAGTACCAATATTGTTTGGCTCAATGATTTCAAAATTAACATCATGTTCATAAGTGAGAAATTATGTACATCAAATCTAACCTAAGTAATTGTTTAACATAAAACATTAACTTCCTCAATACAATTACACAAGCAAACACAACAGCGAGCTGATCGGAACTTGACTTTAAGAGATTTTAAATAATTGACTAGCTAATAGCCTACAAGGCTTTCGTCGCACTGGTTGTATATGAAACACTATATATTCCTACTTACATTACATTTGATTTTTTCACATATTCAAATTAGATAAATAGGGTGAAGAATTAATATTTCCCTAATGCCTTTACACTAATATGCAAAATCAATCGAGTGTTAGCAGTGAGTTCGTTACCAGTGGTGAAACTTTATTGTGCTCACCTAAAGCTTAGACAAATGTTAAAAAAGTGTAGAATATTCATGTAGAAATAAATAAAAATTTTGATTGTATATTGGTGAACACTGTTGCGAACAACGTGAATCACGTCAGTAGTTCGCATTAACATTGATTGTCGTATCAAACAACCGATGAGTATATACAAGACTAGACGATGAGAACTTAGTTTGAGAGCAGGATTATAAGTATCCTGAGTGAAAAAATATTGATAGCTACAACGACGACAAAAAAAGTCAAGGTAAAACTAGAAAATGCTTTACAACTTTGTTTGGAATTACAACATAATAGAAAAACAAAATAAAAAACGGAAAATGAATGGAATTAGTGTCATATCATCTAAAGCACTTAACAATGGAATATAGGTTGCTACAGTGAATTTAATCACAAATTTCATATATGCATACACAATTCATACCAATAGTTAAAAGGCTCAATGAACCGGTGTCATGTCTTGATCATATTACTCCTGCTTCACTCCTCCTTTATATGTGTCTGTGTTACTTAGTGAAGTACGTTAAGAAAAGTGGAAGGTGAGCATACAGAATAAGTTCATACAGTTTAGGTCGATGAAAAACCACATAACTAATCTGTTTAGTCAAATTTAGGGTTATTAGTTTGGCACACAGAACATGATATCCTTCATATTTAAATGATAAACATGTTTACAGACCAAACGAAGAGTGTAAGCAATAAAACATAATAAAAATTCTATAGATCAAGTATTTACGTTTCTACTCGCAACTATTCGAGGTAACGAAATAGCACTAAGAAATTTGGTGTCAAATTGTATGAGAAGACTGTAGAAAGTAAGACCTAATATCCATTAATGTAAAGCAATAACCATGATGTATTAACCAAAAATGAAAGTGCTTATTAGTTTTACGCATAAAATGTGACTCCTAATTAAACCGGGGAATATATTCATAATTCCATCATGAATCAAAACAAAACCAATCTGTTTCCATTTTGTGGATATAAAATACTAACTGAACAGTTATAAACTATACTTATTTGTACTAAATAACCACTAAGCTAATTACATCTACTTTTGTGATATGATCCTCTCTGACAAGGAGATTTTGAATTACAAACTGTATTTTAACTGGCTATTGTAGTGACCGCACAGACTGGAGTTTTAATTAACAAGATATTTAATAGAACTCATGGAATACTTACAATGCCGTTTCGACGCATGTACACGATAAATAGTTGTTATAACGAAACTTTTATACGCAGACTTCTTGAATGAGATATACATATCAATAGTGATTAATGACTGCAGAGGTTGGACGACATGATGGATAAGACTGAGTTCATTATTAGTTCTAGATCTTCGTTTAAGTCTTGAGTCTATCACCTATAAATCCCTATTTAGCACTCTGATTTAATCATTTTGAATTGCATTTCCCATATGCAGATTTTCGAAGCAGTTGAATTTAATTTACCTTCTATGCTTTTCATCGTGTCAATTTCTTGTCACTGTTGGTTTAAGATGCAGTAAAGTGAACTAATATACATTCATATTATGTCTAACACTGACTGGTAAAAGTGCCTTGAATGAGATTTTGGTGGAGTGACAACAATAACGCCTTGAACACGTGCGAATCTTACAATTAAATATCTCAAACTAAATATGATGGTATACCTTTAAGTATGCTTCCACATATCCGAGTATCGGTAAATGAATTTGGAAATTGTGTATCGCAGTAAGTTTGGTAAGGACAACAAACAAATCTAACCAATATACTAAAGTAAAAGCCTTCGGTAGTTCAATTAGAAAGCAAAGTGAACTTCAGTTGGGCATAAATTTACTTGACACACCAGAACATCAAAGTTACAGCCATTGAAAACATTAAAACAAAGTGTGCAAACAAAAACATCAGTATTCAGTAGTATTGGGGTAGTATAAATTACTAATTCCAAATCCAAAAATACCAAAAAAGTTAATGAGTTAGCACACTATAACATTCATAGGAAGATAGATGCATAGCAAAAATAAAAACCGGATAGGCAAATATTTGAGAAATATCACAAATAATACACTAAGTTAAATTAAAAATTGATGTTACACTTGATACAGGCTTATAAAATATGGTTAAATTAGTAAAAACTTTTATATAAAAACATAGAAAAAAGGATATCAAAATTAATTAAAACATTTCATTATCTGCATTTACAAAGATTAGAGGAGAAATGTTACTTCATATACAAATCGACAAGTGGTTTTCTGCAGAAGGAAAATTTTAAAAAATCTACATCCCATATAAAACGAAAGAACAAAACCATTTATGCCGCGGCTTTAATTTGCAGAAACTCAAGATGAATGCAAGGAGAAATGAGGTTTATTAGCTGTACCTGCATCAGATCTAATAATAGAGACTGATGAGGACGCACTGGAAACATTATCTTTTGAAAAAAAATCAGCGTAAACAATCCGGATAAAAAGAACAATATTCATAACAATTAACACAGAAAGGCCAATGGAGCCAAGGCAGTAATATCCTGATGAAATTTTATCCCGATTAAGAACGATCCACTTAGCCATCCAAGATAATACCATGAAACGGAAAACAATGAATGTGCCTGTAAGAGAAGATTTATTGAAATCAGCTTATAAACGAAGAAAAAGTTTGAAATATATCTTGTTCTTAATTAGTGCTTTTTGGCAGTTATAACGTATCTAGGTTACTATCGGGCATAAACTCAGAAACAAATAACTGGGTTTGAGGTGTAACTAAAACGTGGTTACTGCTGATTCCAAGGTTCAATACCATTTCTGGGGGTTCCAAAGATGAAGACACTTCCATTAAAGAAAACAAAACAATGGATAAGATATATCGATCGGCTAGGCACCGAAGCATCGTTTGCTTCAACTATTAAATATACTTCGTCAATCACTACAGCTAAACCTGTTTCAAACATTTTTTAAGAACCAAAATAAGAGAAACGTGAAAGTAATAAATATGTTGAGCTGAAACGCGTGGTTATTTAGAATAAAAATGATTGAATCAGAATGGGCTTAAACGCATTCTACGTTTGTTTATAAAAGCGAAACGAATAATTACGCATATCGCTTCACTAATGTAGAAATCTGATTCAGCCCCAATGAGCAGATGATTGAGAAATATTCATAATGAATGCAACAAGCTTAGCTAGTATTTCTCTTGTCATCGCACTTTTAGCATAAAATATTCACCTAGGAAACGCACTTCCTGCGGAAGCAAATGTTATTTACATTATTTTACGAATAATTGTGAGAAAACAGCGTTTGTAATCAAACAATTAAATGGATGTCTTGATTGATGAATATATAATATATAAGGCATATGATGGCTGAAAGTGGTTCATCAGCTAAGTTGGATGCTGTTTTGTTTAAGGCAAACACTTATCCTAAATGCAAAACAGCTGCATGTGCACGACAGATGGAAGGTGATTAGTGATATAAAGCCAATAAATGGTTATATAATGTTCATGTAATATAAAATATGATGCAACTATGAAAACTAGCAACCTATTAAGTATATCTTCAATCGCTTCAGTTTGTTTTGATACTTAGAAGCCAGTTATTCGAGTATTATGGTGTGTTGATAAACATTAATGACAAACCAATATTTTTCTGAATTCACAAAGTAGCTGAGAGCTCATCAATATGTGTAATAGTAATAGACAACAAACACTACACAATAAATAAAAATTAATGTTTACAGTTTCAGTGTCCGACACTGAATTTTGATGAACACAATTTGCGAAAATAAGTCACGAGATTGATCTCGTTCCAAGCTAACCATATTAAAGAAATAAATTATCCAGAACTGATTATGAGAAAACTTAGAAATCTACAAAATGAAGAATAAATAACTTTCTACGTAGAAATTGTTTTTAATATCGGGTTGTGAGAAACTCGAACTATCTACCAGACGGCAGAATATATTGCATCATCGCTTGATGGTTCACCATTTCTGTTAAAGACCCTACGGTCAGCAAGCAGACTATCATCAATAGGTAATTTGATCGTGGTATGTAATTTTACGTAAACTGACAAGACTAGGTGGAATCCTACCTCTACATATTGTTTTAATTTCCTCTAGATTCTTTAGATGACCAGCATAAGACACAGTGTAGAATAAGAAAAAGTAACTTCTCTCACGTTGGAACTCACCAATATTTAATAAACACGTAGTATGGAAAAAGCGATTTCCTTTGGGAACCCGCAGATAGTTCATTGCCCTTCGTAGATGCAGAAAGATTGAGTTAACTTCAGGAAGAAGTGAGACAGCAGCATATCCAATATATTTTCCGGACAACAATGCGGACGAAAAACACAAAAATATCTGTAAATAAATAAAAATGTTAGTACTTACGATAAAATGATGAACTAGAAACTCAGCTGTAGACCGATAGGGATGCAATATAGCCATGTGTGCGGAATCAAAGATAAAGTAACCTGGGGCAAAGTAAACATAAACTGTGTATCTAACCAAGAGAATAGGATACAAGTGACGTCATTCTCCATGTAGACAGATTTATCAAATCTTTAAGGGAATCAGGTTCAAAGTAAAACCTTGAGAAACTATATGTTTTCCGCAAAAACTTACGTCGATAACGACCAAATTCCAGATACCACAGCATGAACAAAGGATACACAGGTATTCTGCCAGATAAAATGCTGCTTTTGAACATATTCTGGCGTTAAATCTTTGTGCTTTGACAGTTCGTAGCGAAAAGGGTTTAAATATTTCGCTGCTCTGTCTACTAAAGCATGCAAAACAACGGAGAAAAACAGTGAAAACGCAGAAACAACAAACATGGACAGTTGTCTAGCTAAGATCACTGTTCACCACGCAGTCTAATATCTAATAAGCGTATTAATTGCAAATGAAGAAGATTCACGCGCCAATTTTCAAGGTTGCGATACAACTTGAAATAATAGTGCCAGTCCCTCGATTTCCAATTTGCATGATAGAATTGACAGACTGTCTATTCTTGAAGTTCAAGTCACTGATATATAAGTATGAAATGGTAAATAGTGTCTAGGACAAATAGTTTCATAGGCTTTGGACTCTACTGCTGACTATGTTTGTGTTAGCAGATACGACTATTTGAAGGCACTCGGTCAAGCATCATCACCAGATCACAACACGTTATGAGTCACGACGTTCTCTCTGGTTAGCTGGCTTAGAAGTTGTTACTTAAGTGGCGTTCCTACACTAAAGGTAAAATATAACTTCTTCTCCATCCTTCATTGCATTCTGATTTACTTCTATTCGTACGAGAAGATTCAATCGTTAAAAGTTGTTATGGTCATACGACAAATGTAATTTGGTAATATTTATGGTACACTTCAAGTACAACACTAATTATATTGCTTTTGAAACTGAGGCGAAAAGATTTGAGAACAATTGAAAATATAATTAACTAATTCGCTGTTCCTATAATATTGTCATCAAGTGCCCACGGAGTCTAGGCGTGCCACGAGTCTTCTTTTGAAAGATTCAGTGGAAGTTTGAACCCACATGTATGAAGAGAATATATCAGAAGGCAGTGAGGGATAGGAGCGAAGTTATATTTGATTGAGATTGGAGAGCTAATGGATGGTGATATCTAGTCTGGTTAACTAGAGAAAATGTTGTAACCCACGTCATGTCATGTCGTGATCTGGTGGTGACGCTTGAAAAAGTACCTTCAACTAGTCGTGTCAACTAAAATAGACGTACTTGGCATCAATGTTGTAAGCCTACGCAACTGTTTATATTAGGCATTATTTACCGCTTCATTTCTATGGCTGGCCTGCAATATCCTGGAGGATTCTTACAAAATAATAGTATGACAGTTGCTCTAGGAGGGGAAATATATATACCATAAAAAAAACTTGAGAGTGAAGCGGTAAATAACCCCCAAAATAAATAGTTGCATAGGCTCTCGACATTGATGCTGACTATGTTTGTTTTAGCGAATACTACTAGTTGAAGGCGCACGGTCACGCATAACCACCAGATCACGATTCGAACCACCGTGAGTAGCATCTCTCTCTAGTTTGCCAGCCTAGACGTCGCTATCCCATTGAAGCTCTGCTTACGATCAAATATAATTTCGCTTCCATCCATCAGTGCCTTCTGATTTCTACTCATTTGTGAGAGTGGGTCCAATCGATAGAAGTGGCTCTGGTTGTACGACAAGCGCAACTTGGTCATATATCCGGGTTCATTTCATTGGTGAGCAACACGTGATCTGGAAACAATCATTTACTGTGAGTTCGTTCCTTTTTGTAGTTTCTAACAGAGTATTATTGGTGGTTTCATTTTTTTTACCGCATATTTTTTCACAGTATCTTCGATTTTGCATTCATTATTATTTTTATGGTGTCAGACCAGACTCCTAAGCTAATTAGGATTAAAACCCTTACGCCTCCGAACTTTCAGCTCATTCCTTTCTAGGTAGATAATGTCGAAGCCTGGTTCTGCTACGCAGAAGCAGAATTTCGAGACCAATGTGTGACGGATCCACGCGTTCAATTTCTGGCGGTTGTAAGGTCACTTCCGCGTGAATTGAACAGGTACACCACCCCTTCTTTTTTTAGTCCTGACTGCCTAGAACCGTACGAACAGCTCAAAAGATCAATTTTCAAACGAGGAGATTTGTCCGACCGACAACGTCTTGATGGGTTGTTTCTCACTATTAAACTTGGTAGCGGTTCTGCGACCGAAATGTTATTGCGTATGAAAGAGGTAATTGGTGAACGCACTATTGACGAAGGTCTCTTCCGTCAACTCTTCTTATCAAAACTGCCACAGCAAGTGCAAGCAGTATTGGTTACATCTAATAACAACCCAGTAGATGAACTAGCTTCATCTGCTGATCGAATCCTGGAGATCACCAGAACTCGCCACAATGAGGTTTATTCTGTTACAGAAAAACCTCATGAGACCGGAAACTAAATGACAAAATTGTGCCATACTCTTTCTCGTTTCCTCGATCTACAGGAACAACGCCGACCAAGCAATCCTCGACGACGAATTTCATCGCGCAAAAGATCCTCATCTCAACCTCGACGAAGGGAAAATCCACATTGGTGTTCATACCACAACAACTATGGCAAGGACTCAAAGAAGTGTGGAGACCCCTGTTGTTTCCCTAGCCGCAAAAACACTGTTGATGCATTGGGAAACTATCCCGCCGGTGGAAAAAGCCGCCTGTTATTGATCACTGATGTGATAACGAAGGTTCGCTACCTCGTCGACACTGGCGCAGAAGTCAGCCTCCTTCCTGCAACTTCATCTGATCGCCAACACGAGGTTGCATTTGATCTAAAGACAGCCGACGGAAAACAAATAGCCACGTATAGAAAAAAATATGTCTACTTAAACGTGAGTTGCGCAAACCCATACACTGGATTTTCACTATCGCCGATGTGAAAATACCTATCATAGGCATAGATTTACTAAGCCACCACAACTTGCTAGTGGACCCTTGCAAAAAGAGGCTAGTCGACGGCAACACACAGCTGTACGTGCGTGAAACCACTGCTAAAGGTTGTAGCCTATGTCCTCTTCGCTTTAAACATTTAATTAACCCTTATTTTCAGCTACTACTTGACAAGTATCCTGACCTGAATAAGGCGACATCGAAGTTATCATGTGTAACCAGCAATGTGACACATCACATCACGACTACAGGTCAACCTGCATTCTCCAACACACGATGACTAGCACCCGAAAAATTAAGGATTGCTAAGAACGAATTCGATTATATGATTGACCAGGGAATAATCCCCCCCATCCAGCAGTCCATGGTCGTCTCCATCACATATGGTCCCGAGGAAAGACAGCAACGATTGGCGTCCTACCGGTGATTACCGACGTCTTAACGCACAAACTACGCCAGATCGTTACCCTTTACCTCACATCCACGACCTAACGGCCACGTAAAAGGGAATGACAGTATTCTCAAAAATTGATCTAGTAAAAGCCTAAAATCAAATACCGATGGCCGGAAATGACATCCCGAAAACGGCTATTGCAACCCCGTTCGGTCTTTACGAATTCATCCGAATGCCTTTCGGCTTGAGGAATGCAGCACAAACGTTTCAACGTTTCATTGACGACGTGTTCCGCGGGCTCGACTATGTCCATGCATATGTCGACGACTGCTTGATAGCAAGCCCAGACGAGGAAACACACATGAAACATTTGGACACAGCTTTTAAAAGACTGCAGCAATACGAAATCACTATTAATATACAAAAATGTCAAATCGGAACAACTTCGTTGGACTTCCTGGGGCATACCATTGATGCTAATGGTATACAGCCTAAAAACACAAGGTGGCGGCAATTCTGGAGTATCCGAAACCAACAACCATTAAGCGGTTACTAGCTTTCAACAGGTTGGTAAGTTTCTACAGACGATTTATCCACAACTGTGCATCTATTGTGAAACTACTAACGGATCAGCTTCGTGGGAATAAAAAGGTGGTCACAATGGATTCAGAATCAAAGAAAGCCTTCGTTGCAACTAAAGAGGCAATAGCCAATGTAACTATGCTGGTACACTACAATACTGAAGCTCCTGTCAGCATTGCAGTCGACGCTTCTGACTTAGCCATTGGCGCAGTTCTGCAACAATGGACTAGCCAAGCTCGGCAGCCTTTAGCATTTTTCTCAAGACGATTAAACGACACTGAATCGAGGTACAGCACTTTTGGACGTGAACTACTAGCCATGTACTGTGCTGTACGTCATTTTCAACATTCCATCGAAGGCCGAGAGATTACAATATTCACCGACCATAAACTACTGACGTTTTCGATTAAATTATCTTAAGATAAGTACTCTCCACGAGAGTCGCGTCATCTTGACTATATCTCCCAATTCTCTACGGACATACGACATATATCGGGAGCTAACAATGTAGTTGCTGACGCCTTATCGAGAATACATTCCTTGAATCGTATCAAAGGCATCGACCTTGTTAAACTAACTCAACTTCAAAGTGAAGATATCGATTTTCATCACGAGTTAGCCGCAATAACGCTCCAACTCCAAACCAAAACGATTGAAAAAGGTAAGAACACTTTAATTTGTAATTTTTCTACAGGTATAGCCCGTCCAGTCGTCCCCAAGAGTTATCGACGAGTCATCTTCGACACATTGCACAACCTTTCTCATCCTGGAATTCGTGCTACAAGTAAACTGATCACTGAGAGATTTCGCTGGCCAAAAATGAATAAGGATACTAAAGAATAGGCACGCACTTGCATAGCCTGCCAGAAGAACAAAGTAATTCAACATAACAAATGCCCCCTAGGCACTTTCTCAACACCTGACGCTCGATTTGATCACGTCCACCTTGATTTGGTAGGACCTTTACCAGAATCAAATGGATTTTCCTATCTTCTGACATGCGTGGACCGATTCACACGCTGGCCAGAAGCGATTCCACTCAAAGATATCACTAGTGAAACGATTGCTTGCGCTTTCGTCGAACGATGAGTAGACAACTTTGGTTGTTCATCCACAGTAACAATGGACCGTGGACATCAGTTTGAATCTGGATTGTTCCACGCTCTGACCAAACTTCTTGGAACTACACGTTTCAGGACGACCGCCTACCATCCAAAATCTAACGGTTTGGTAGAAAGATTCCATCGACAACTGAAAGCATCACTTTCAGCTACAAACATCCCTCAGTGGATCGACGCCTTACCACAAGTTTTACTCGGGATTCGCAGCACAGTGAAGGAAGATGTTGGATGTAGTGTCGCCGAATTAGTCTACGGAACGACTTTTCGACTACCAGGTGAGTTTGTGGAAACCGCTTCCACCTCGGCAAACCTGGATATGAATTCTTACGTGAACCGGCTTACAAATGCTATGCATTCGGTCAAGCCAGTCCAAACTCGACAACAATCGACAGACGCCTTTATCCAACCCGCCTTAAAATATAGTACACACGTTTTCGTACGTCGTGATGCTGTACGCCGACCTCTCGACGCAACCTACGAAGGGCCATACAAGGTTCTTAAACGTGAAACAAAGTACTGTACGATTGACAAAAATGGCCAAGAGGATAACGTCAATATAGACCGCCTCAAAGCAGCCTACCTTGAAGGTACACCTTTTAGTGTCGAATTCGCTACAACACCTGCAAAACGTGACATGAACGAAGTCATTACGCCTCAAGCAATGACTAACACGCAAGTAGATGTATTACAGAGCTCCATAACGGCAAAAGCTACGCGTTCTGGTAGAAAAGTACGATTTCCAGAACACCTAAACGAATACTATGTCTACTAATTTCCTCCCACTACTTGCGTACGTATAACATTTTTTGTTGTCTTAAAAGAAATAATTTAAAAAAATAAAAATCGAAAAACTATTATCATTATTTTTTTTATAAAAATTTTCTGTGTGCATTTTATAAATCTTCTTGTCAAAAAAAATAAATAAATAAAGCGTTTCATTCAGTCCATTACAAATCAACTGGGAAGATACAAGCCTATTCTGAATTAGATATGTACCCGTTGCACAAGCGTAACTGTCTGGACACAGTAGCCTAGTGATGAACGCGGTGGTGTTTGACACGACGCGGACTGAGTTCGAATACCACTGTGAACATCAACATTGGGATGCAGGTACATCCAGCCGATGAGTCCCAAATAGGACGAGACGCGCGTCCTGGATTCCACTTGCCAGTCACAATCCAACTTAAATATAAAGCGTTTCATTGTTTGTTGTCGGTGTTCAACACGTTTTCATAGACGCATCGAGTTAACAATTAATTTTTTGTATACAAAATGCACAGATTTAAATTTTATTTTTTCTTTTCGACTTCCAGGCCGTCTGGAAACAAACAGAAGGATGTGGAGGGAACAAGGATTTTTTATGTACAAATATTTTATGCAACGACACTATAGTGTAAGGACTGACGTCCAGAAGCTGCACAACATCGCAAGCTATCGAAGGAACGTTTACCAATGTCTGACGCATTGGGTTTTATCCTTTGGCTAGTACGTCTTAGGGTCCTCACGAACCCATTAGGGGGGGGGGAGTGAGCTGTAGCGGTAAATAACCCCCAAAATAAATAGTTGCATAGGCTTTCGACATTGATGCTGACTATGTTTGTTTTAGCGAATACTACTAGTTGAAGGCGCACGGTCACGCATAACCACCAGATCACGATTCGAACCACCGTGAGTAGCATCTCTCTCTAGTTTGCCAGCCTAGACGTCGCTATCCCATTGAAGCTCTGCTTACGATCAAATATAATTTCGCTTCCATCCATCAGTGCCTTCTGATTTCTACTCATTTGTGAGAGTGGGTCCAATCGATAGAAGTGGCTCTGGTTGTACGACAAGCGCAACTTGGTCATATACTCAGGTACACTTCAAGAGTAGATGACAAAATTTTAAATGTGGTAAGCAGAAAACAGGAGTTTAAAAGGGATAACTGCAACTAGTTATATGAGTGCTGTTAATAGAGTGAAGTGGTCCCGGATATATGATTAAGTTGCGCTTTTCATATAACGAAAGATACTTCCATCGAATGGACCCCACTCTTACGAATGAGAAATCAGAAGGCACTGATGGATGGAAGGCGAAATTATATTCGATCGTAAGCAGAGCTTCAATGGGATAGCGACGTCTAGGCTGGCAAACTAGAGAGAAGTGCTACTCACGGTGGTTCGAATCGTGATCTGGTGGTTATGCGTGACCGTGCGCCTTCAACTAGTAGTATTCGCTAAGACAAACATAGTCAGCATCAATGTCGAGAGCCTATGCAACTATTTATTTTGGGGATTATTTACCGCTACAAGATGAAGCGGACAATGTAAAGACACCTAAATAAGAATTTAAAAAGTTAAGAGCTTGGAAGTGAAGGCATGTTAGTTAGTTTTCCCCAGTTTTTCAAGAAGCTGATGGTGGGTCAATTTGCATGTCTTGAGCGTTCTACATTATAATACATCAAGATGAATTCGCAATTAGGGTAGATAAATTATAGCATTCTCTGCTAGTATTCGTAAAGATATAATGTTCGTAAAATCTCTAATAAAAAAACTTGACCCTTGCACAAGTTTTGCAGTTACAAAGGGTTAATCTTATTCATATATATCTTTTGCCATTATATCTGTTAATCATGCCCTTCTTATTCAAATGGGAAATAACAAAATCAATAAGTTGTAACACAAAAACCTTCTAAAACTACCGAAACGTGAATCCAAATATACAGTTGATTCGCTATTAATTTTCATTAAAATTTTTACACATGGATATTTCTAGAGTTTGAATTAGCTACATATCATGGCATTGTCTCTCAAACGACCTTGACAGTTTTTCGGTGTCAGCTACCTTATTCATAGGTATGAAATACTGTGTGGATATATTCGATAATTATGTGTTGTCTAGTACTATTTCGTTATGAAGTGATTCTACTGTTCATTTAACTATTTTTTAAACCACAGTTTGGTTCAGTTACAGCTATTTAAAACTTTCTTAACAAAAGTACATAATTTCCTAAACCTATTTTAGACTTAACACACTCCGCAGATATATATCTTAGAGATGCGAACCCTAACATGTGGTTGGGGTTTCTAAATATCAATTTTTATCTCACTATGTTGTACCTGTCTATTAGTGCACCTCAATATCTCATTGTCAGAAAATAATTTGGCGTGTAAATTTCATCTGATAAATAACTGTTCAAAATACGATGCGAAAAACTGAGGGCAAGGTCTCCATTTTTCTGCTGTCAAAATGTATTTTCAGAAAAACTGGAGCGATAGGTAAGCTAGTATACACTTAAGCAAAAAACTTCAAAAATATGTTGAAGAAATTTTACCAAGATGATAATTGAAACATTTCGGGAAAATGATAATATTAGACTGTTTTTTTCCAGCTCTTGAGAAACCTAGATATTTATGATAATCCTTTTACTCCACTTTTATGCTCGTCCCTGAAATATTGGTCGAATTTTTTTTAATTTCCCCCTACCTTTCTCTAACGATTAGCCAGTTAACCTATTGTATAAAACCGGAACATCCTATGGTTTTAGGTAACAGTTATTGATCCCATAGCAGTTATCGGACTAAGAAATATAGTTCCAGCCAGACGTATCTGTGTTTTCTCATTAATGAACTCGACAAAGTATATATATATATATATATATATATATATATATATATATATATACTTTTTGTGCTGCTTCTTTATTCGGTGACCTAAACAAATGAATATCCATTAGAAGTCGAAATTCACAAATTAGTGCATTACTATTCCTGTATTTGTGGCATTGATGGCCACAAAGATCGTTTGCGCAAAAGCCTGTCGTATCTTAGGAACTGGTCAGCTGACAATGTTGAAATTGTTTACTTCCATCGGTGTACTTTTCTATTAACACGTTAAGTGGCCTGAATTCAGCTAAATTTAATAGATCGGAGGTCACTGCACAAGTTTACTGTTTAACAAAGCGATGGTAGTTGGGGTTCTAGCATTGATCCATAAATAGAGTGGTAGATTTTGAAATCACTCGATCTAGCTATCTAGAATAGGAAAGACATTTTCTATGTGATCCACACATATCTCGATTTTCGGGAAGGATATATGAATTCTTTTTTCGTTTAGGAAAGTTCCAATGAAAATCAAGTGAGTAAAGTTTGTTTGTTTCTTCTGTCAAAATAAACTAACCTTCCATAATTGTCAAAACCGAAACTAAGCATAAGTAAATAACTTTTGTCGTTAGATTTAGTTTAATGTATGGTAACGATTGCAATCATATAACCAATGCACCTAGTTTATCACTCTTCTTGGAAAAATCGCTGGTTATCGGTTTAAACAGAAGTTGATGCAGTAAAAAGTTCTGAAGACAAATAATTATCATACTTTTCTCATCTCCTACCACTCCTTGTATATGAAAGTTTCTAAGTAGCAAAGTGAAGTATTACGTAATAACATTATTTCAGAATTAATCTACTAATCATGAGACTTGTTAGTCAGATTTTCTTGTTATTTTATAACATGTGTATTAACATTTTTGTAACGTGTCAATAATGCATATTTTGTAGTCAGTTATAAAGCAGATGTTTATGTTGCCGACTTTTCTTGTATTCAGAAATCCGTTTTATTGAGTGAACTAATACACCTTCGACTTTTGCGAGATTAATTGGCAAGGAATGACTATTTTAGACGAATGTCATAGTAAGTTCACTACGTAACTTTATGCTACAAATATTTCAAATAATCTGATTGAGAGTTCTGACAAAGTTGTCGACAAATTAGTCATTTTCTTATTAAGAGTTTTCTTAATTGTTTTCAAGATTTTGTGAATTTTAAGACATGTGGCTAGACTTACTGTGTCGCTTTTTAACTAAAGTATATTATTATTACTGCTTTGTATAAAGCCTTTAAAAGTACTATCAGTGTCTCTTCATTGCACCTAGCTCCGCTTATTTGTCTTTGAACGGTAGTTAATGGGTGCGTAGGCTAAGACTACGAGATGATACCTAAGTGTTTCTATTTCAGGGTTCTTATCCTGTTTGATCAAAGAGTCGACTAGAATGCAATCGAAAAGTACCTGTTTTTGCTCTAAACATAATACTATGTCTTTTAGCAAGATCACTAGAACTCACTGACGACTCTTCAGATACCCAGAATGTAAATTATTTTGGTTTCCTGCATCTTCTTTATGTGATAAGATATAAACGCTGTCTCCTGAACACTTTAAGTAACAATGGGAAAATTTGCTATAATTACCTCTCTCGTTATAACATGCAACTCCTGGAATGCTTTTTGTAGATCTCTAATCTTAGTATGAGAGGGGGGTTGATCAAGTCTGTTGAAACCTTGTCTTATTTCGGGTCTTCAGTAATTTCTATGGACTGATCATTGATAAAATTAACACGCGTAAAACCATCTCAATGTCATTTTGTAAACTGAAGCTACCTATAGTGTGGGATGTCTATCAACCTACTATAGATCAAGTATGTTGAGCGGTATTTTTCCCTGCATGACTTCATGGACATAAAAAGATGGCTGTTAATGATAAGTATGTGTAAACTTTTGTTACTTGCCTATAGATGTCATTAAGACACTGAGCGATGCTGAGGGAGTTTATTCTACCGAAGCCAAATGCAAATTAATTTAGATTTTAAAATCAAACTACTGATATCTAACGCAATAATTAAGAAGTTGGAGTGCTTATCGTAGGACGTAATGTTCATAGTATCCATCATCGTTGGTTCGTCTGAAATTATTCTTGACATAAACACTTTAATTTTTGTTTGTTATAGATGCTTTACTGACTTCATATTATGATCAAAATCTTCTTGTAGATGATAAAGACTCATGTGGTCCATTATCATTTCATTTCTGTTTGTTAACTTTACTTTTTGTTAATTTAATGGTTAGTTGTATTTACTTGTTTCAATTGTAGAAAAGTTAACTGATTTACAAAAACAAGTGACTCAAACAAGCAAAAATGTTTTAAGTCGTACACAGAAATGGCGACGTTTGTCAACTGTTCCATCTACAGATTGTGATGTAGTAGTGATATTTAAAAGTGAACTTTCTGAAGAGCTTGTTGACTGGCTTATTAAAATTATTAGAAAACGTGTACCACAATTAGTTGTACATAAACAATTTCATCGTACATCACGACAGTATGCGCTTTATTTAACAGCTTCTTACAGAGGGTGAGTTAAATTTATGTGTTCTAGATATCCTGTTTAGTTCATCCTCACTATGAATTTCACATATTGATAGTGCTCTTATGCGATAGTTTTACCTTGGTTTTATAGTCTTTCGTAGGTGAAAACATATTTATTCACATATTCACGTACAAAACCCAGTACTGACTATTGTTATTTTAATTCGGTTATTTATTCTCCGAAAAAGCAAATTACACTAAGTCACAAAACGTCAGAAGTTTCAGTTTTTTATTCATTCAATCAGTCAGTCATTAACAACGTAGAACCTAGTACATATACCAGTAGGTTGAAATTATCATCAACATCGCGTGACGAGGTAGGCAGTGGTCAGACCTATGCGACACACTCCGCAACCATCTCAGTCGATGAAGGTTTTTGACCTTTTTGATTGATTTGGCATGTTTTCGTAGTACTCTGTGTCTAACATCACTATTACTTGGTCATATCATGCGAACGATACTACGGAGATTTAAAAGACCTCCAGCCTACGATATCTTCGATTGAAATATTAATGTATTACTTAATTCTATGTGGCTTTTTTAGTCTTACATTAAATGTCAAATTTTTCAAGGATATGTAGTTGATTCTCTCGTTGAAATTCCGTTGAGTTCATTCAGTTCATAAAATTGGTTTGTTATAGGCTATTTAACTCACTAAAAGTATACTTCATTCTACTTTTTTTAGTCATTTATGAACTTATTTACGTAGTAATAATAATCATACCTTATATATATTCTAAAACGTAGTATAAAATGCGCGCTGACTTGGATTATACAAGACAATAATAATTTTAAATTAATGTTTACACTTTGGGAGTTGGGTTAATTTTTAGATTGTTTCAGAATGAACATTTTGGACTAAATTGATGGTAATATTAAATAATGAAATGTTTGTAGGATATATGCATCAAGGTGAAATGACTTTATGCCACATTATTAGTGATTGTATACATCCCATAATAAAATATCCAATAAAAATACATTTTTATTAACTAAGTAGGCTTCATATGGAAAGAATTATATATTTACTAATAGTAAGCACATGTGGTAGTCTCATCATTGTTAGCATCAGTCCATAGGGGCTTACCGAGACAGTAGTGAGTTCCGGACATATTGCTTTTCATTTGCTTTCTCGTTAAAAATCAAGTGTAGTTAAACAATGGTCATATTGTTGCCGGAGTCCAACCGTTGTACTGGGATGTATTCAGGATCCGAACAAAGTTTTTATCCTCAGCCAATCATAGAAAGCTGTTATCGAAAATGGTTTGGTTTTTTATAAAATAGTATATTGTCGTTCGAAGGGCCTGGAGAGCATTTTAAAGTTGTTTTATGTAAGCCTATGTTAGTCAGATTGTGATCCAAAATTATTGCAGTGTAATTGTTTTAAGAAATCGTGATGAACAATGGTTAAATTTTTATCTAAATGTAAGGAAAGCATTAATTTTAGATTTGATGTTTTCCCCAACTTGGATTATAAAACACTCCTAAAATGATCCATTTAAAATACAAATCTCCATTATCCCAACAAAACAATAATGGTCATTACTGGTATCGTCTTTGTAAACTATATAGTTTCACAAGTGGCTCTGTATACAAGGTAGCTAAATTGTACAATTTATCACTAATACTTACAGGATACGTCTTGCAATTTCAGAATTAGGACACAAACAATGTTGACGTTGAAACCTTGTTGTAAACTGATCAAAGAAGTAGAAAATTAGTATTAACCAAATTATTTCAAAAATATCATCATTTATCTCAGCGGTTTTTATTTTTACAATAACCAATCCGAAACATAACACCAGTTAACAAGAGGTCATCGTTTGTTGACTTGATTCTAATGTAAACGCTTCGGCCTTTTAACTTAATTTTTCATGATTATACAAATATATTGTTTAATGTATTAAGACTGCATTTATTACTCCAGGACTCTATGTTTGTATACATTTTCAAGTAGTAATTAGCTGACTTGAGACTGATATTTATTAACTAATAAAATACTAAAATGATTGATTTAAATTAAACCTAATAGAATATCTAGTAAATGAATGTTTATGGGAGTTATATTACACAAATTCCAGTCAGATGATCACTTGACAGACCGTGTCTAACTATGATAACATAATTCTAAGAAAAATAATGTAGGACTATTGATGAAAACTGAAGTTACCACACAATAAATAAGCATCTTCTGACTTTCTTTTTACAAACAATGTGGGAGTGTTTTACAGATTTTATACCTATTATTAGAAAATTTCTGATATTTTGTTGAATTTTCAATAGTTGGTTCACGTGAGTATTCATAAAATATTTTCGTAATGTAGTATTGTACTACTTCGTAGTATTTTTAACAAATACAATATAGTAAACACCTATAAGTTCATGGACTAAATTAGGAGTCACATTTATTTTAACTAATGTAATAATGACTTGAAATAATTGTTGATTATGGAGTAAGGACTGAACACCTTATCTAATCCCCATAAGTTGTCCGTGTAAACCACTAAGACAGTGATATACACGTGACTGTATAAACATGCAAATCCTCTAGTTAAAAGAAATCTAGAAGTAAATTTCAATATGGATTTGTTATATTTCCTTCTACATTTTATAATTTAACACATTAAGCTTTGATGAACTGATATTGCTAATCTTTCAAATAGGAAGAATGACACATTTTTATACATAAATCTGTTTTTATGTTTTAATATGGTGGATTACTTGGAATGCTTTATTCATACCTACCTTGTGTCATGCGTCAAGTATGAAACCATTTATTGACTTTAATTACACTTCGGTATTTTCTGCATAAAGGTATTCGTATAATTTGGGTGTGCTTAAATCTTCCGTTGATTTGATGTAGACTGAAATTTATTGGTCTTTGTTACCGTCTGTGCATCTTGAGCGGATTGCCTAGATACAATGATAGTTCACAAGTATGATTCCAGTTGGATTCGGAAATATGATTGCAAAACTGTCTACTTATAGGCTTGATATAACTAAATCTACAGAACTATTGTAAAGTGACATAATTTAATCCTGTTCAGTGTTTTATGCAACCACTCTCCAATCTCGAAGTTTTAAAACTTGTGTCAATTATTTTTAACGGATGAGCAAGCTACCTACAATGGCTGACATTGTTTAATATTTTTTTTGCATATAACCATATCACTATTAGACAAAAGACGGAAGTTCTTCTAGCTAGTCGTATTGTTTCTGATATCAATTTATTCAGTAGTTTGAGTCAATAATACGGTCTCGTGAACAGCCACTACTCGATCACGTCATAAAATTGCTATCATCTATCAATCAACATTCTGTTCATCATCTTTTACATTTTCAAATTTCATTACGTATCAAATGCTCTTTCATAATGAACCCAATCAATAGTTTCATATTGTCACATGACATCTACGCTGCTTATCAAATCGGTTCTCAAATATCATTCATATTTCCTTCATTGTATATGAGAACAATACAAAATGTTTTACTTGCATAACAATTAATTTAATTAGTATAAATCATCAGTGTTTTATACATAGAGATTGTAACTTATGTGTGCTATTCAAAGTTCACCAGTACTTTTTAGCTGTCAAGGCCGAAATTGGATTCAATGCTTTCAGAGTGAACAAAATTTCCATTTAAAAAATAGTTAATAAATGCTGTTTGGATTGGATTGTGACTGGCAAGCGAAATCCAGGACGTGCGTTTCGTCTTATTTAGGACTGTTTATCCAGATGCACCTGCATCCTAGTGTTGATGCTCACACCGGGACTCGAACTCAGTCCGCTTCGTGTCAGACGCCACCTCGTTCAGCACAGGCTACAAAGTTCAGACTGTCACACTCGTGCATCGGGCATGTATATATAATAAGAATGTATTTTGACTTACTAAACTACTTACTACTTCTAAACTATCGCTGTATCGAGGCAATCCGCTTAGGATGTACATATGGCGACCGAGACTAATCAATTTTAGTCCATAACAAATCAACGAGAAGATCCAAATAAATTCTAATTAAGTAAATAATTATGAAGAAATCAATAACATACGTGTGTACAAATGGTCTCTTCCCTACATTATATCGAAATGAAAGAAAGTTTACTGATTATCATTTCTTCCCCACTTCATTTATTGCTGTGTTATCTATTCTTGTTGCATAGCTAAAGATTTGTTGATCTAAGAGCCACTTTATTATTAGAAATTAAACCTATTTAGCAAATAAAATCTTTCCGATGACATTCTTTACCAGATCTGTGTAGTCATATTTGTTGCGATTTAACATAGCAGGCTATTAGAAAATGATGTGAGATTCGCGTAATGAAGTGTTTGGGAGTTTAAAATATCAATTAAAGTTGCTCAACAATCTTTAAGATTAGAAATTAAGAGAGGGCAATAATAACTCGCAATGAAACATAATAAATTGGAAGGGCAGTTAAGATAATTGTAGTATCCAGAGACTGAGCATGTTGCACATACAATTCACATTTCTCATACTTCTCTAAGCATCATTCGATTGACTACGTAAATGATTTTGAAGAATATTTCTTCTTGGGGCAGTAATTAGTGTCAATGAGGTGCTCCAAAATTTAGCTACCCATTAATTTGGATTCTCTTTTATACAAGCAAGCAGATCAGTGCCTCGACATATGCTTACAGAGAACCTCCTTCGTGTATATTATGTAAGCTATTCCACTTATAGATAGACAGAATGTAGAATTTGTTTTCAATGTATCTAGTGGCCGACTAGTAAAGACAGTATGAAGCTCAGAAGAATAGATTACTTTCTCAAAGATTTAAAAGTCTGTTCTGTAAGATTTCTGATGTTGTATCTTATTTAAATTTGATGCTAATAAGGGAGTTATTTGGGAATAATAAACGATTTTCCAAATCGTCGTTTTGACTGTAAGTTTTTATCAATAAAACCGGAGGAATCGTTATTTTGGACATATACCTTGACATAATTTATACTACTTATATAGTCGATTCGTTTTAGTTTACTTAAAACTCACTTATTCACCTGCTCAAGATCTTATTCTACACTAGCGATACTATTCTATAAAGTCTGTTTCTGTATTCGTATAATTGTTGATATATGCACTGTTAAATTATCAGCTATGTACGATTCACATTAAGTTTGCATTCATAAGAAGAGATAGGGTTCATTTTGATTTCAGTCATGAAAAGCTTTATATTTGTGTTAACAATGCATTCAATTTACCAATACTCGGTTTTCAATCCCACGGTCAACCTCTATATCTTAAGTCATGTGAACTAATGGGACTCAAGTTATTATACACAGGACTGTGTTCTTACATTCGGCATTTAATCAAGCATCGTAGTCTTCTGATCTAATGTAAGATTTATAATTTTAAACTTCAACATTTATATCAGTAGCTTATTACATTTCTCAGGCATTTACACTGAAATATGTTCTAATTATTTTATAAATATACACTTGTTTATGATAGCCCAATCACTTCGCATATTGTTAAATTGTAGATTGAATATTGAGCACATGATATACCCCATATCACCTGTTCATCATTAAATGTTAGAAAATTCAGTCTAATTAACAGTTTTAAGTGATGAATTTGCTTCATACGATACTTATCCATTTTCATTTTCAAGCCAATAATTGTTAAATTGTTTTAAAAAGTACTCTAAGTTAATACATTCTAATTAAAATGTAGTATACTAAGATTTTTGTGAATTTACTGTTTCATGTGTAAGAGATGATACTGTTGTCTAGATTTAACTCCATGTTATGCATTTTTGAGATATGCTTAATTTGAAGACATCATATGAAGGAAATAACAAATAGCCTGTTAGGTTCCGATTCGTATAGCTTTTACTTTAATTCTTAATTATTTAGAAAATTAAATCTTATGAAAATAGATATTTGCAAGTACGAAAGTTTAAACTGTCTTTAGCTTCTTCTATATGTAGAGGAATAACAATATATCATACTTCAGTTGTGCATATAAGTTTAACTCTCTTTGATATTACGGATTCTATTTGCACTCACCAACTCTTGGTAGTATATTGATGTTTAAAGCACAAAGTACTGGATTCGGATCTCAGAGTGAATAGTAACACTGGGGTGGAGGTATATCCAAACGATAAGTCCCAAATAAAATGAAAAACGTATTCTAGATTCTAATGTTAGCCACTGTTTAACTTTACTGCGGTATCATAATCAAATGTGAAGGAACTGTTATAAAAACTTCAACATGAAAGCTTAGACTGTGAATATGCAACTAAATCTATAAAATCTCAAAGAATTTGAACTCTTGTGGTTGGTTAAAGTTTGTTAAATGTTTTGTAAAATAATTAATGATTAACTACGGATATCTCAAGAACATATTGATTGATGGATCGAAATTATCACTACTGATTGCGTCTGATTGCTTGCCTCCAGAAATCAATCAATCGATATTTTAAATTGAATTTCCCAGGCTGTTGTAACTTTATGTAATAAATAATAACTACTGATGGATGTATGTGCTTTATGATTCATCATTTTGAGACTGACAATATTTTATTCTATGATAACTCTCTAGTTCATTGAAACCAAGTAAATGAGATTCTTAGACTTAATAGAAATGATTAACACTGTATGAACAGCAAGATAAACCATAGAAACTAGTAAACCTGATCATGAGAATAATAAAATGTACGTAGTAGGCTATTCTTACTGGATAAAAGTTGTTTTCTGTATAAATGAATGAATTCCTTTTGTTGAACCTGATTTCTTTATTTTATAACCCCGACAACATATCAACGTTTTGAAGATTTCAGTCCCACCTTACTTTGATTAGGATGAGTTTGTATCTTCCCGTTGATTAGTCATGGACTGAAACTGACCAACTTCCGTTGCCATATGTGCATTCTGATCGGATTGCCTCGATACAGTTATTAATCACAAGTAATGATTAAGTTAGATTATAACTGGCAAGCGGAATCCAGGACGCGCGTTTCGTCCTATTCAGGACTCGTCGGCTGGATGTAACTCCATTCCACTGTTGATGTTTCACTACTGGAATTCGAACTCAGTCCGCTTCGTGTCAAACGCCAGCTTCGTTCACCACTAGGCTACATAGTCTAGACAGTCACACTTGTGCAACGGGTATATATTTAATTAGAATGCACATATGGCAACAGAGGCTGACCAGTTTCAGTCCATGATTAGTCAACGGCAAGATATAAACTCATTCTAATTAAATAAACACCCGTCGCACAAGTGTGACAGTCTGAATCAGTAGCATAATAGTGAATGCGGTGGTGTTTGATATAATACAGACTGATTTCGATCCTCACTGTGGACATCAACATTGGGATGCAGTAACATCCAGCTGACGAATTCCAAATAGGACTAAAACACGCCCCCTGGATTCCATCTTACTTTGTTTTAGAAAAACCGAGTAGTATTGTGAAAAGACCAATTGGGTAAGTAATGTTTATTGTGCGAAAACAGAATAGGTCAGGAAATATTACATACATTACTCCAAGCATCAATTTGGCAAATCCTCTGCGTGTCTGCACTGCATTCGTTATCAGCCTGTTCTCTTAGTTGTTATCGATTTTGTCCTTGGTTTCAATCCTGTTCACTCTTTTCCCGCGAAAACTCGTCTTGTCTGCTGTTTACTGATTCTTCCAATTTACTTTGGACGCTCTTGCTACCTACTACTTATTGATGATTATACGTAGATACACCACATCGCCCCTCCATTAAATTGCTGTGCTTCGTATTGCGCGCTGACCTTCTTGCCTCTGCGGCGCTGGTTGTTTCTGCGTATTCGCTCCATCATTCCAACACATCCATCTTTGCAATTGACTTATGTTTACACGCTTCTCTTTGTTGTCCTTTTTGATGGTGTATACCGGTCCACGACTAGCGATGACTGTATACGGGCCCTCCCATTTGGGGAGTACTTTCTTCGAGCCTAGTCCACTACCCGTTATGCTTCTCCGTCCTCTACACTTCACCAGATCTCCTACTGAAAAGTGTCTCAGCTGATTCCCATGATGCTGTTCTGATCGTTTAACGTCCATATCCTGTTTCCGTCGTATGTTTTCCACCGCTTGTTTCCGCTCTTCCTTCCATTTCCTATCATTCCACTTTTGTGGCTGAGGCCAGGCGATGTTGTTGCCTGGCAGTCGTGGTCTCCTTCCGTACATCAGCTGGAATGACGACTTCTTTGTTGTTCCTTGATTCGAGGCTCGATGTGCTAATAATATCATCGGTAATTCCGTCTCCCAGTTACCCCCCTTTGCTGCCAACCACTCTTTTAGAGTGTGATTATTTCGTTCAGTTAGTCCGTTGGTCTGAGGATGATACGGTGTTGTTCTGACTCTTTTGATACCTAACTGCCCAAGGCGAGATGTGAACTCCTCACTCTCGAAACATGGACCCTGGTCGGTCAATATCATTCTCGGGACGCCGTGGTCGGCCACGATGTGCCGCATCACTGCTTCGGTCACCGTCTTTCCTCGTTGATCAGGAATCGCCACAGCCTCTACCCAACGCGTAGCATGCTCGGTCATCACCAACGCGTACTGGTTACCGCTCGATGTCTGGGGAAATGGACCCATTACGTCCACTGACCACAGATCGCCTACTGTCGTTACGGGAATGGGCTGTAACGAAGTGCGTATGCATTTATCCCCTTTCATTAACTGACATTGGGAGCAGGCGAGGACGTATCTCATCACGTCTTCTTGCATTCCTGGCCAGTAAGCACTCTGTCTCAGGAGGTCAGTGGTTCTTGCGACACCTGTGTGTGCTAATTGGTGGCATTCGCTGATTAGTTCATGTCGTAATGGCTTTGGAATTACAGGTATCCAGCTTCCATCATTGTCTTTCCATGTTAACACTCCAGCTGCATTTAATTTTAATCTGTCCTTTTGGCTTAACAACGTCTTTACCTCTCTGCTAAAGTGCACTGATTCGTCATCCACTGCTTCAGTTAACGCTCGTCTCACCGTCCTAAGCGTTGGGTCTGCTTTCTGGCAACGAAGTAGTCTTTCTAGGTCTGTTTGCACTCTGTTGACTCCACAGGCTACTTCCGGTAAGCTAGTGTCCTCACACGGTCTTGACAGGTAGTCAGCTATTACGTTTCGGCTTCCTGGTATGTGACCAATCGTGAAATCATATTCTTGCAGGCGTAGTGTCCATCGTGACAATTTTCCTCGGGGGTCTCTTGCCGTCTTCAACCACTGTAATGGCTTGTGGTCGGTCTCGATGTGAAATGGCTGGCCTAGCAGATACGGTCTCCACTTATCTACTGCCCAAACGATCGCTAGACACTCTTTCTCGATGGTCGAGTACTTCTGTTCCGTTGGTGTTAAAACGCGGCTGGCATATTCCACTACGCCGTCATCCTGCCGAAGTACTGCACCAATGCCAAAATCACTGGCATCTGTGGCCACTGTGAACTGTTTTCCACGGACCGGAAGTCTCAATGTCATCTGCTTTGCGTTTAATAGCTGCTTGATCCGATCAAAGGTTCTCTGAGCCTCCTCTGTCCATATAAATTTTCCACTGCTCAGTAGTTTATATAGTGGTGCGGCGATCTCATTAAAGTTCTTTATAAAGCGGCTGTAGAATGCTGCTCTTCCTATAAACTGCCTGAGTTTCCTTTTCGAAGTGGGTGCCGTTATGTTCTGGATCGTCAAAATTTTCTCGGGTAATGGCTTCATTTCACCATCTCCCACTTTATACCCCAGCAGTGTGACATTACGTTTGGCTATCTGTGACTTCTTCTTATTGATGCGCAACCCAAACTCCTCGATTCGTTTGAGTACTGCTTCTAGATGTCTTGCGTGATCTCTCTCTGTTTTACTGTAAACCACCAAATCGTCCCCGTACACCTCCACATTTTCTAGATTCCGTAACAATAAGTTCATTAATCTTCTAAATGTGAATGGCGCTCCCGCCAGCCCAAATGGCATTCTTCTAAACTGGTACTGTTTGTGACCCACAGTGAAGGCTGTCTTGTACCTGTCATCCGCTTTTATCGGTAGCTGCCAATACCCTGACCTGAGGTCCAGTACAGTAAACAACTTTGCTTGTTGTAAACGATCCAGGGTTTCGGCTACAGTTGGCATTGGGCATGGCTTCAACTCAGTTATGCTGTTTAGCTCTCTGAAATCGACGCAGAATCTGTATTTTCCGTTGGATTTCTTTACTAGCAGCACAGGTGAGTTGTAACGGCTATCAGCCTCTTCAATTATTCCATCCCGCAACATTTCTTCCACTTGCCGATTTACTTCCGTCTCTAGATGAACTGGTATTCGGCGTGTGTGGAATGTTGTCTTCTTACGACTGTTTACGGAAATTTCATGCGTCACCTTATCACAATAACCATAGGCCTCTCCGTCGTCAGTGAACAGACTTCCGTACTTTGCTATTACCTTATTGATATTTTCTATGTTCACTTGCGGTAGGATCGCGGCTTGTGTCTTAGCTATCTGGCTGTTCTCCTGTATGCTAAAATGCCCGTACTTAGTATTTACTGTCTTGTTCTTTGTGTCGATGACCGCCTCCACCTCTCTAAGGAAGTCTGCTCCCAGTATTGTTTGCTGTATGTCTTTAGTTACTACAAATGGGTATCGTACGACGCGATCTCCGACTTCGACACAACAGTCTGACACTCCTAAAATTTTCAGTGCATGCCCGCTCACTGTTTGTACTGCTAGTGAACATGCCCTGATCTCCCGACACAATCCTGCATCTATTAAGGATATGGCCGCGCCCGTATCAACTAGACACACCAGTACTCTTCCATTTATACGAACTCTTGTATACAACGCACCCTTGTTAACCAACCCTACAACCCGGAAAGACGTTTCAAAAAGAGAAGACTGTGTATAACGTTTAACATGTCTAAATCTTCGTTTCCTCGGGCAGTCTCTTCTGTAATGTCCATACTCTCCACACTCAAAGCACCTACTTCCCCTTTCCGCACGGATTCGCACCGCCGCGACTTTCTCTTCCAGCTCGGCGATCCGTTTCTCCAAAGGCGCCGTCCTGCTGTCTTCGGTTAACGAGGATACCGAAGTGCTAACAACCTGTCTGCACATTCGAGCCATCTCCATCACGTTCAATGGCTGCACGGCATGCGCCAGTCGAAGCTGTGACGCTACGTCACCAGGGACACATTCCAGGAACTGGGATGTCAGGAGCTGCTGTCTCGACTCGTCGTCCAACGATGGCAACCCACGACGCAGCAAACTCGTCAGAGTGGTGGCCAGCACCGACGGATCGCCGTCTGGGGCCAGACGCACGGCCCTAAACTGCTGCAACGCCAGCTCCCTGTCCGCTGGACTGTCAAATTCCGACACCAACCTGGCCACCACCTCCTCCCACGTGGCTCCGTCAGCCAGCTCCACGTCGTCGAGCACCGCCTTTGCACGACCTCGCAGCAGGGTACCGAGGACCGTCACCTTCGCCTTTTGTCCTCGCACGCCGACCAGCTCCGCAGTGGCTTCAAACTGCCGCAGGAATGCACCGACGTCCCCATCCTCGAACGGCTGTGGCCACGGAATCTTCATCACGTACGGAGGCAGCGACACCAATTGTGAAAAGACCAATTGGGTAAGTAATGTTTATTGTGCGAAAACAGAATAGGTCATGAAATATTACATACATTACTTCCAAGCATCAATTTGCAAATCCTCTGCGTTGTCTGCACTGCATCGTTTCTCAGCCTGCTTCTCTTAGTTGTTCTCGATTGTCCTCTGTGTTTCAATCCTGTTTCACTTCTTGTCCTCTCGAAACTCGTCTTGTCTGCTGTTTACTGATTCTTCCCAATTTACTTTGACGCTCTGCTACCTACTACTTATTGATGACTTATAAGTAGTATCCACCACAGTATCATTTACTCATATGAAGTGTGGTTCAAGAGCGAGAACACAAATCAACATTTAATAAATGAGCTATCATTATCATCAGAATTACTTAACAACCCAAGCATTATTGACTAACCGTTTATTAGGCCATACCAAATCAAGAGGTGTATGTGAAGGCTTGCAAAAATTCATGTTCTTTTCAATACAATTCAAAGCAAAGTTATAGTTGACTGACTAACAAACGAATGCACGTTTTTTTTTGATGTACTGTTAATTGTTCGAATGTACATTAAATAGAACTTTTATAAACTATGGCTAGATTCAAACTTTGATTAGTACAACATCATATCAGCATAAATTTAATCACAGTTTATTTGTACTTACAAATGGTCTAATAAAAGTCACATCATCATTACTAATATCCACATACATTAACGTATTGTGCAATAAACCTCTTAATACTCTATAGAATGATTAATAGTAGTATGTTTGATTTATGCATTTTTGTTCTTTAAATAGTTTACTTACAGGTGCTGAAGAACTACGAATTAAAAAGCCATTGTTACCTGAACATGGTGGAGATCTACGTGAATTCTCCGTTGATGAACTCAGTTTATTTGATAATGTAATGAATGAAAATATTTTTCTATCGACTAGTGAACGTGCCAATATTATCCATCATTTTCTTATGAGTTTACGTGCTTGTCGTGAAGATTCCGATATATGTTCCATTAGATTTGCTGATGACCAGTGTATGAGTAAGTTATATCGTTTATGATTTGTTTTAAATAAATGATGGTTTAACTCTTTTAAATGTATTAGTTTTCCTGAAGGTATAACTGGCCATCAAAATGATTTGTTTTGTATGTCAGTCTGCTTATCTTATTCAAAATTGGTTAAAAAAGCTGAAGTACATCTAAAAAAACTTATAGAAATTGACTTGACAATGTATTCACTGTTTTTCTTACATAAAAAAGGTTGTTACACATGAATGAGTTGAAGATTTTCGACAAATATGCTTTGTTTTATTGTAATATAATTCAACAAGTTGAGTTTAAATTGATTGACTTTCTTAATAATAACCGACTGCGTAATCGTCTTATTCCTTGGCGCCTTGTGCCAATCGTGTTCTTTCAGTCAAGTTGAAATGTTACCATTAGTCTAAGTGATTCGATATCGTGTGTACTATAATTGCTAATGTTAGGCTGTTTGGAGGTCGATAAAAAATCCTACTTGACTCTGGTTTCATGCTTTTTGGAGACAGCGTCAATTTCAACAAGACTACAAGTACAGTTTTGCTGATAAGTACTAACTAACGAGAAATCTAGGTCTAAGGTTTCCTGCTATCTCAAAACCACATTACCTTATAACTTGAGGTGTTTACTATAAGTCGTAATAAGTGTTTCAAACACTATTATGCTGACTTTTAAACCTAGAGGTCTCTAATCAAAATACAAGATTTACTATCCAGTGTGTTGGTACGTATACTTAGTTTGGGCATGGTAACCGTTAAATGAAATAGCCAAATAATAGGTATGCTTGGCTACCTGTACGTTGAAGGGATGTGATTACGTATACTTCTGCCTATTGAAATATTTGTTTCTAAGGAAATGGTTTCAACTATTTTCCACAGACGAACCTAACTTGTTTTCAAACAAAGGTTTCGATTAAAAATGCATTTAAACTTCTTCATTTCTTTGGAATTTCTTAGAAAACTCTTACAAGTATGAAATATTTCAACTGTTCAATTGTTAAACATTGTGTTCCATAAGGATAAGAGTCTGAGACAAAGTACCCAGAATAAAATCATTGTAAGGAAACTATATCGGTAGATAACTTTAATACTTTCGCAAAGTAGTCCCAGCTTATATTGATGTGAATAAGTAGGTACTAGTCAAACATAGAACCTTTCTACAACAAAAGGAGGATGTAAATGAATGTTTACTTATTAATAACCATTTCCTTACAAGTCAAATAGAAATATAACACAATAAATGTGTAAACTAGATCAGTAGAAAAGAACAAAGTTGTCATAGTAGTCTAAACGGTTGACAATTACAATACTGTACAGAAGATTGTCAATACATACAAGGCAATTGGCTTTAACGATATTTGTGTCATATACACTGGTGGGAATCAGTAATCAATGCATACTCACACACATCAGCCACCTACACAGCTAACGATGTAATAGCTGAATCACTGACCCTTTTCGGAAGAGATTAGTTAAACAAGCTGAAACGTCGTGAAACAGTGAACGTCATAAAATATTAAATACATTACTTTTAATCATCAATTTGCACATCTTTCACGTTCTCTGATCCGTGTTGGTTTAGGTTTGCTTTCCTTGATTGTTCTCGATTCTTCTATGAATTCTAATCATGCTTTACTCCCTGCCACCTCGTAACTCACCTCATATGCTGTTTACTGATTCTTTCCGGTTTCAAGCGACGTCCCACTACCTACTACTTATGGATGACCTTATAAGTAGTATCCATCACACTCTCCTGTTCATTTAAATGTTGTACTTGTATGCGCGCCGACCTTCTTCGTTCTGTGGTCGCTGATTGTTTCTGCGTATTCGCCCCATCATCCCAACACATCCATCTTTGCAACAGACTTATGTTTTCACGCTTCTCTTTGTTGTCTTTCTTGATGGTGTGCACAGGTCCACGCCTTGCTACGACTATGTATGGGCCCTCCTATTTGGGGAGTACTTTCTTCGAGCCTAGTTTGCCATCCGCTATGCTCTTCCGTCCTTTACACTTCACTAAATCTTCTTCTGAAAAGCGTTTCATCTGATTCCCTCGATGCTGTTCTGATCGTTTAACGTCCATTTTCTGTTTCCGTTGTATGTTTCTCATCGCTTGTTTCCGCTCTTCCTTCCACTTCCTCTCGTTCCACTTTTGTGGTTCTGGCTAGATCATGTTGTTGGCTGGCAGTTGTGGTCTCATTCTGTACATCAACTGAAATGACAACTTTTTTGTTGTTCCTTGACTCGAAACTCGATGTGCTAGCAATATCATCGGTAATTCCGTCTCCCAGTTACTACCCTTTACTGTCCATCATTCTTTTAGCGTATGACTATTGTACTCTGTTAGTCCATCGGTCTACGGATGATATGGTGTTGTTCTGACCCTTTTGATACCTAACTGCTCAAGGTGAGATGTGAACTCCTCACTCTGGAAACATGGACTTTAGTCGGTCAATATCATTCTCGGGACGCCATGGTCGGCCACGATGTGCCGCATAACTGCTACAGTCACCGTCTTTCCTCATTGATCAGGAATCGCCACGGCCTCTACCCAATCCATAGCATGTTCGTTCATCACCAACATGTATTGGTTACCGCTCGATGTCTGAGGAAACGGACCGATTACATCCACTGACCACAGGTCGCCTACTGTTGTTACGGGGATGGGCTGTAACGAAGTACGCATGCACTTATCGCCTTTCATTAACTGGCATTGTTGGCAGGCGAGAACATATCTCATCACGTCTTCTTGCATCCCTGGCCAGTATGTACTCTGTCTCAAGAGATCAGTGGTTCTCGCGACGCCTGTGTGTTCTAGTTGATGGCATTCCCTGATTAATTCATGTTGTAATGACTTTGGAATTACAGCTATCCAGCTTCCATCATTATCCTTCCATGTTAACACTCCAGCTGCATTCAACCTTAGTCTGTCTTTTTGGTTTAGAAACGTTTTTACCTCTCTGTTAAAGTGCATTGATTGGTCATCTCTTGCTGTCGTCAACTACTGTAGTGGCTTGTGGTCGGTCTCAATGTAAAATGGCTGGCCCAGTAGATACAGTCTCCACTTATCTACTGCCCAAACGATCGCTAGACACTCTCTTTTTTCGATGGTCGAGTACTTCTGTTCTGTCGGCGTTGAAACCCGGCTAGCATACTCCACTACCTCATCGTCCTGCCGAAGTACTGCGCTAATCCCAAAATCACTGGCGTCTGTGGCCACTGTGTACCGTTTCCCAAGGACAGATAGTTTCAATGTCATCTGCTTTGCGTCCAATAGCTGCTTGATCTGATCAAGAATTTTCTGTGCCTCTTTTATCCATATAAATTTTTTATTGCTTAATAGTTTGTACAGTGATGCATCGATCTCGTTAAAGTTCCTTATAAAGCGACTGTAGAATGCTGCTTTTCCTATAAACTGCTTGAACTTTTTTTGCGAAGTGGGTGCCGTCATGTTTTTAATAGTCAAAATTTTCTCGAGTAGCAGCTTCATTTCACCATCTCCTACTTTATACCCCAACAATGTGACGTTACCTTTGGTTATCAGCGATTCCTTCTTATTAATGCCTAACCCAAACTCCTCAATTTGTTTGATAACTCCTTCTAGATGTCTTATGTGGTCTGTTTTACTGCAAACCACCAAATCCTTTCCGTATACCACCCCGTTCTCAAGATTTTGTAATAATAAGTTGATTAATTTGCTAAATGTGAACGGCGCCCCTGCCAGCCCAAATGGCATTCTTCTAAACTGGTACTGCTTCTGACCCACAGTGAAGACTGTCTTGTACCTGTCACTCACCTTTATCTGTAGTTGCCAATACCCTGACCTGAGGTCCAGTACAGTAAACAACCTTGCTTGTTGTAAGCGACCTAAGGTTTCGGCCACAGTTGGCATTGTGCATGGTTTCAACTCTGTTACACTGTTTAGTTCTCTAAAGTTAACACAGAATCTATAATTCCCATTGGATTTCTTTACTAGCAGCACAGGTGAATCGTAACGCCTATCGGCCTCTTCAATTATCCCGCTCCGCAACATTTCTTCAACTTGAAAATTTACTTCTGTTTTTAGTTGGACTGGTCTCCGACGCGTGTGAAACGTCATTTTCCTATGACTCTTTATAGGAATTTCATACGTCACTTTATCACAATACTCATAGGCCTCTCCATCTCCAGTGAGCAGGCTTCTATATTTTGCTACCACTTTATCAACCTTTTCTCTCTTCTCTTGCGGTAAGATCGCCGCTTGTGTCATAGCCATCTCACTGTTATCATGCATGCTGAAGTGCCCGTACTTAGTGCTTACCGTCCTCTTCTTTGTGTCGATTGCCGCCCCTACCTCTCTAAAGAAGTCTGTTTCCAGTATTCTTTTCTGTATACCTTTAGTTACTACTAATATACACTGTATAATGCAATATCCGACTTCAATACAACAGTCTGACACTCCTAAAATTCCTAGTGCATGTCCGCTCACGGTTTGTACAGATAGTGAACACGCCCTCATCTATCGACACAGTCCGACGTCTATTAAGGATATAGCCGCGCTCGTGTCAACTAAACAAACCAGTGCTTTCCCGTTTATGTGCACTTTTGTGTACAACGCACCCTTATTAACCAACCTGACAACCCAAAATAATGTTTCAAAGAAAGAAGACGACGTTCCGCTACCTACTATTTATCGACGACCTTGTGAGTAGTATCCACCACACTTTGACTGACATATAATAGTACAAAAGTATTTGACATTATTTGTCCCCCTACAAAACAAACAAAATTCTTCCTAACGTTTTTTAACTATTTCATGTTTTTGTTGTTTTAGTATTTTAGTATGTTCAATCTTAAGCAACGTATTTTATAAATAAATATACGAACCAAGTGTCAGATCATAATATGCCATAAATAATAAACTGGAGCCTTAGTGGTAAGAAAAGTAGGCAACAGGTTTATGACTTTTAAGCAATACCTTAGGGACGGAAATGATACAACAGAAAATCGGTCAAAGCTGAAAAGCAAAAGTTGAAAATCAAGAGAATGTTATTATAGTCTTAATTTAGCTTCTCCGTTTTTTGCTTAATTCCCATTCATCTTCACCCTAACCAACACTTCTCATTACGTAATTTTAGTTCCATCTCTTCAGTCCGCTGGTATCATCCTACAAATATTCCCATTGCATGAACAAGATGAACTAGACAAATTAACAAATATTTGGATTCGTCGTTGGATTGTACTGCAACCATTGGATGAAATTAAAGAATACTTTGGTATTAAAGTTGCATTGTACTTTGCGTGGCTTGGCCATTATACATATTCATTAATATTTCCAGCTATTGTTGGACTTGTGGTTTGGTTATTTGTTAATCCTAATGTAAGTTGCTATCGATATCATTTTATTATTATTACTATATGTATTACGTATAGGTTATTAGTTTCAGCTAATATCGATCGGGTAACTTGTGAAGATGGTTATACAATTCACGACAAATGGTTATTACTGATAAATTCCAGTAACATCAAGATTAGTCCAGTTTTCAAATAATGGAATATGATAAATTTTACGATTTATCTGAAGTTACAAATAAGAACCATTAAATTTTCACTCAGTCCGTCCGAAGTTGTCTTGTTATCTGCGAAACCTGAAGGCTATGGGTTTTTTTCGCTAATATCACTGTTATCCTAAGTAATGTGAAATTTTTCTTGTTATTTCCACTATGCACATCAAAAATTACATCAGATCTCAACTCGGTTTTCCGCTACTTATCTAATGACTGCTGAGCACTATTGTGAAGATAGGATTCAGAAGTTCATTGTCTTTAGTTAAGGTAGTTAAGCATCTTATTGAAACTAACTTTAACTGTTTTAATTTAAGTAATTTTATTATCAGTATTATGTGGTTCGGTGATTCTGTGAATAAACTTTTAGTATAAATATGAGCTTTTTTTCAAATACATCTGAAATGTTTCCCTTCAAACTAAACTGATTTTTTTGTTTGTTATATTTGGTAAATTTTCTCAAGTAAACTCAATCTGTAAAGTCGGTTCTTTCTGGACGGTACAGTACAGTTCCTTGACCAAACTTATTTCGTAGCTGTTTTTTTAATATTTAAATGTTGTGCATACGTAGATCTCTTTTAGTATCACAACGTGATTCCAAGTAATGTAATAATATTTTTACTAGTAATGGTTTACGTTATCCTGTTGTTGATACATTGGGCTAAATTTTGCTCAGGTACTGGATTAGTATTTCAATGCGAACATCAGAACTAAATTTCAGGTACATCCGTCTAAAAAGTCCCGAATACGTTAAAACGTATGCAATGTATTTCACTTGTGGCTACAATATATTATAGGTACTAGGTTAGGTGATTCATAAAATGTCTGCAAAAAATAATCTTTTTCGGCAATCAGCATCGATTTCGTGAATAGGAATTTATGAATGAACCAACCAGATTCACAAATGTAAGGCTAGTTATACCCAATCAGATGACAATATACGGATTTCTGTGAATAAACAAATATTCGATGAGCTTTTCCAGCTGTAAAATAAAAATCTTGTTTATATGCCTACTTAATGCTAGTATTCTGTCCCCATAAAGTGATTCTTGGTGGGGTTCATAATTATTGCTATGCTAGAGTTAATCTTTAGGATAATGTTGATTTATGCATTTATTTAGCAAGAATTTAGTGTTTAGTGTATTTTATGCTACAACCTTTATTTATTGAGCGTCAAACATAAGTATTGCAATAAGTGGTTTCAGATTGGTTTTAGATTTCCTAGATTGTCGCTGATTATCTAAAATGATTATTCTTCGGGGATAGGTGAATAGTCTCAAATGCTCATCCCTAAACTATACTGTAATCATCAATTTTACGGATATTTAATTTGATTTCAGTCTATAGATATTTGTTGATAGAATAGATCCATAGAATACTGACATCAGTTAAAGAACCACTGAAAAATTGTTAGGTTCTACTTAACGACTCTAGTAGTCCGTATATACAACTCTAAGCTGTTTTGATGAATGATCACATTTGAGCATATTATCCTATATTTGCTAAATAGCATCGCTTCTGTGTAAGCTCTTAGTCTTATTCTTTGGTAGACTTCGGGTGCTCATCGTTAAAGAGTTTAATACTAAGATTAATCAAATTCTCCGCTATAGCAAACTTTTACAATACTTTAGTTCGTAGTGACTATAATCTTTACATAAAATCTTCACAAAGTCTTATATGCAGCATATAAATGTCATTCATCCTTATTTATTTATTGTTTAAATATAGAAAAATTCTTCATTTTATTATTTATTGATGGCTATTGTCAATTTGATATGGACATCATTATATTTGGAACATTGGAAACGGACTAGTTCATTTTTAGCATATCGTTGGAGTTCATGGGATAAACCAATTTCATTGTTAGAAGAGCCCAGACCACTATTTAAAGTAATAATGTTTCTTTTGACTATATTAACAGTGAAACATTAATTTATTATTATTATTATTATTATTATTATTATTATTATTATTATTATTATTATTGCTCATATTAGTTATGACTGTTATTTATCACATACAATTAGTTACCTTCACCAATTTAAACAAAGCTAAGACTACTATATTTGCAGAACACATTGAATTCACTATATTTTGTTGCATTCTTTTCAGCTACATACAGACAATTAATTGCAATTAGTATGACATGTGAATATCATTGCAAATTCAGTGGGCATGTATTGCTTTTATATATTTGAGTGGAATAGAGAAAAATTAAAAGGATCTCTATTAGAGTATTTACAGACATATAAAAGGAGTGCTAGTTCTAGAAACAATTTGGATTGGATCGAATACGTAATATGAAAAGGGTATATCAATCTAAATTGATAATGGGTTAAAGAGAACCGATAAAAACACTTCAATTTCAATCACACTAATCAGCTCACTAGTGACTAACTTCACAATGTTCCTGAAATTCTAGTGAGAAGTCGTGACTGGTTCAGTTCAGACTTGTCCGGAGTGAGACAATTATCGTCGATGACAATGGATGATGGTCGTGCTGTCACAAATTAATGGAAGCGGAAATTTCGCCATCGTATGTCGTTCTAGTAGTGCAGAGGGTTAATGTGTTCGCCAACTTGAAGGTCTTGGATTCGATCCCCTCTGGCGGAATCGAAGGTGTATTCCGCCGAAAAGTCCCATACTACGGCAAAACAACTGTTCAGCAACCAATTGACCGCATCATTTGTCATTTTAAATCCATATATATTCAATATTGTTATTATTAAATTGATTGTAGAACTATGGTTTACTGGTTGAAGTAATCAACCTTCGATTAGTAAGTCACATTCTGAAATCTCATTTCACCTATTTAGGTGCATACAACCATATATTGTCATTAATCCTTATATAATCTGTGTGGCTAAAAGCTAATTTTTTAGAACTGTACTTGGTTAGTGACATATATTCATATTTACTTTCAAGTCTAATACTTCAATAGTATATTACTTTCCATTGATTGGTTTTAAGTCGTTCCTTTTTTAGCTTTACTCTCTATGTTATTTTATCAGGCTTTGTGTTAAATAGTTGTCTATATTCCTGTCTGAATTTCATTGTTTTAATTGACGTATGTGGATGTTTTACCATTTTTTAAAGTTTTAGAATATTAGAGTATATCCAATGTGATTTAATGACTTATTATTTCAACGAGAGAGTGTGCTTAGGTGGTTTTTTAGTTTATACGATTCATTGCCTGTAAGTATACAGCCACTGAAAACAAAAAAGATTGGACTAGCTGCATTTTCCTAGCCTAGATTCCACAATCTCAAGAGATCGAATCCAAGAATTTCAGTCCGTTATATCAACTACGAAATCCAATTATCTCTAAAATACTTATACCTATCTGATTACTGACTCATAGTAAGGATCAACAATAATTAAACTATCAAAAGAAATACCTAATTTAAAATATATGAGTTACTAAATAGTTATAGTTATATAGGTCTTGAAACATACAGCTTAAATTTTGACACTCGTTTCTCTGGTATTTGAAAAACTCACATATACCCTACCTCATTTATTCAGTCCTTTTATTACATAAGTTGATGCAAGAAAATCTTAATTTCTCATTTTACCAATTTATGATGTATACTCATTCTATTAATAATTTTCTTTTTAATATTAGGGTACACTGTCTTTATGTCCAGTTACTGGGAGGCCTGTACGTACTTATCCGAAACGCAAACGTTTGTTAATTCTATGCTTTGTCACCACTCCTGTTGTTTTACTTTCATTGATTATCGTCATTTACATCACATTAATGTATGTGCGTTTACAGGAGAAAATGAATGTTCTTGCTGATAGTAATACAACTATTATTCCAAATTTCGTATTGGTAACTTTACCAAAGGTATGCGTTACCTATGATTACTCGTTTATTATATGCGAAATATATAAAACTAAATACTATTTTTGAATGGAATAGAACTGTCATTAGAACTCTCTGTGATGATTTATTGAATCATGAAGGTAGTTTATGGTCCTTCTGACTTTAGTTGGTGATTCCTGTGTTAGTTAAAGGATCAGTCGTCATCAGTATGCTGATATTTCCATAGAGAAGCAGAGTACTCGGTGAGATAAAAATTGAACTGCTATTTGCAGTCTAGATATATGGCTTTAAACTTATGTAACCAGTAGCTAGTTGTCTGTTTAAATTATTATCTATTAATTAAGTTTATTACTTTAACTAGACTCAATATGGTATGAATATTTGCAAAGAATAAGGTGAAAATTATTTTTATGACATTTGGTATCTTGTACTAATAATTAAGTTGTCCTATGACTAGCATCATATTAATTATATATATATATATATATATATATATATATATATATATATATATATATATATATATATATATATATACGTCGAATATACCAACCCATATGGGAGTAGTCAAATGACAAAGCCACCAGGAAGAAAAAGACGCATGAATATAATCAACAGAATCTGTGCCATCAGAATAAACTGACATTATGCTTGTGGAATATTCAGAATGCTCACTTTTGTTTAGATTATCCAGAACAATAACGACTCTGTAGTATCCAAAGTTATTTCGAAACATCAACCTAAAATACTTTATTTACATTCGAATTCATATTAACTTTATTTGTTTCTAGATTTTTCTGGCTTTATCTATTTCGCTTATGGATCTTAGTTACAGAAAAATTGCTATATGGTTAACAGATTTTGAAAATCATCGTTTAGAAGACGATTACAATAATCATTATGTATTCAAACTAATTTTGGTAGGTTTAATCTTTTTCTTATTTAAATGTAACTAACTGACTAAATACATGTTCATCTATTTGGTCTTAAACATCATATATTCAATGTGAAGGCTTGGAATATTATTCGATCGCTTCAGCAGGAGTCAGTGTAGTATAGTTTCAACTTGCGATTCTGTATTGAGATTTTCTGGTAGCTATGGCTATCGATGTAACTATGCATCGTAATTATATCTTGCACTATCATCCCCTCACAGTCTAATGTGCTATAAACAGTTGGATGATTGTTGTATCTGAGCAGGGATGGCCGATATTATCGATCCTTTTATCTGCAGCGCTATGTCCTACAGCTAGCACCCAGCCTTGCCTTATATTGCTCAGGCACAATAATCCGACTGATTTATCAAGAAGCCAACTAGTCACTCACACGCATGTATTACAACGATAAACCAGTAATATACAAGATATATATACAAGGTCTAGCCATTGACTCATATGTCTGTCACACAATATTAACCAATCACATGTCTTCTTGTAGATATGTCAATGATTTAGTGACTAAGTGATTTAATTCACAAGTTTTAATTACATTTCATGAATTTGATGTAGTACATATCTCATTAAATCTGCTATCTTACAGCATGTTTCTACAGCTTCTGGAACTAAAAGTGTCAAAAAGTCAATTTTTTACTTTCTTATTTTGTCCTATCATGATGAAATGGATTGTGAAGTTAGGTAATTATGGTATTGTATACGATGAAGTATATCATCTGGTTATTGGAATAAAAGTATATTATCTTTATAACAGTTTAATTAGTCAGCGGCTCAGTGGTTGTGGAGTTCTACCTTATGTCTCTAAGTTGAAAGCTAGGAACCTACGCCACTTATCTTGCTTTAGGCAAATGAAACAGTATTACTATTCCTTTGACATAAAGTGTAGCTGAAAGCCATTTGGTAAACTGTTATAATTTCAGAACTAATTAGTTTACTTAAAAAAAATCAGATTACTTACGTTCAAATACATACACGATGAGACATAAATTAACAGTAATTAGGTGTTTTGAAGAGTATTATAAATGTATCTGATATTACGAAGACCATCAAAAATCAGGAAGCAGTAAACGGCTATTTCGCCCTAGTATAGAACTCCTCAAAGGTACGCACTTTCCTCCCCCCCCCCCCAATAACTCCACAGATAGTTGACCCCTGACCTTCAGTTTTCGCAACGAACGCCTAACTTTCAGATCACAAAGCAGATATGTAAGGGTCTTATTGGTTGTTCTGAAATACCCAGCACTGCTTTTATTATCTTGTTGATATTTTTTTTTTAAAATGGAAGTAGTAACAGCTGTATAACTCAACTATATATATCAAAAATTCTATAATCAGGATGCCCAAAGATTTTGATATATAATTAATTAATTAACATTACCAAGAAAATAAGCAGTACTTCTAATAATTTTCATACTGGCTTCTTGGTGAAGGATGTAGTTGAATATCAACATTACTATTTAATTGTTTTTTCTATACATATTTCAATATTTCAGTATTGTTCTCTTTAACTGTTTTTCTATTCTCTTTTTCCAAAATAGCTTCAATTTGTGAACTCATTTTATTCTCTATTCTACACAGCATTTTATCTCAAGGACTTGGAATTATTAAGAAAGGTGAATTTGGTTTCGAATTTTTTGTATACATTTTTTAATAGTTTTGTAAACTTGTAGTATTTTGTTGTCAACATTTATCACCGATTGATCTCAGTTGGATTTCGTTGAAAACTAGTAGGTACTTGTACATTGATTGCTTTCGGAATTGGGGATCCTCATCAGTACACATCCCAAGATTATATCGCAGATAAAACCCTGTATCTTCGAGTCTTCGTGGAGTACGCTTGACCATCACCACCACTAGGCATGTCTATATCCAATAATAGGATTCTCATTCCAATCAGTTTTTTTTGAAATAGCTAGACAGTCACTCCTGGTTTTCAATGATGCCGAAATTAAATCATCCTGTAATGAAAACAAGACAATAAATTGAACTAACCTCTACAGGATCATCCTAGCTTGAATATTAAACGTTTTCATCATTTTGAATCTTTATATCATACCATTATAATGTGTCTTGTGAAAATGATATATGATTGATAAATGACTGTAAAATAAATATATCCGGTAATGGTTAATGCAACCAGGTATTTTGTGTTGTAAAATTGACTTCCACTTACTAACTGCTTTTGTATTTATTTATAATATCTACTTATTTTACTGATGCTTAGTTCTCATTCGATGATTAAACTTCTCTGATTATATAATTTATGTATCTGTTGATTAAGTAATAAATTGTGTTGAAGTGATTAAGAATCTGAAAATGGTGAAAATGAATATCATATTGTTTTTTGGAAATCAGCGTATCTCATAACCATCTACCTGGAGAGTTTCGATATTGTAAATAGTTGTAGGTTTCTCTTCTTTATACGCATACACAACAAAGATACTCAATTTCATCTATACCTACGTTGTTAGTATTATCATGGATTATAAGGAAGGTGATTGTATAAATTAACGCAGTTAGTTCTAAACAGACCATTTTCATATCTTTATTCAATTTACTGTGGAATACTTTGTATGTTTATGTTATTATTTTATTGTAAGTATGAGCATAATTTCAGATGATTGAAAAAGTCACTCAATGTTTAACGGGTAAACGATTTGGCTTCCAATTAACGATCAGCTTTAAATTAATTCATATCAACTAACGGTGTATAGTGTTTAGTTTTAAAGGAATCGAATACAATTATGGGCATCATCTTCAATGTTTAATAGATCAGTAGTATAAAATTTTTTGTTTATATGGAGCATAAATACTACATAATAAGATTTAATCTTCATTAAAGATTTCATTTCAAGGTTTATGTTGAATGAGTTTTGTGTATTTCATGCGGTATGTTTGGCTGACCTACACTAAATATTATCATAGCAACTACATTCGGTTTATTACATGAACTTGATTTATATATATATATATATATATATATATATGCGATTGGACAGCTATGAAAAATAATTATTTGCTGAATAAATTTGTTTTGTGATTAAATGGACATATTTAAATTAATTACTGCATATTAGAATTTTTCGAAGAGTCATCTACATAGTTAATTAGTCTAAAAGTTTGGATTACTCTGTATTACACGGCTGAAAGTATGTGGTTACTGAAGTCGAGAGATATTTTCTTAAATTTTAGTGAAAGGCGTTACTTACGGATTTCAACCATGTTGAAAGTGATGCAGTCACTTATAGATTTTTTTTAAACATGATATTGCTTATTGTAAAAACTTAGAAATGTAACTTCAAAAATCTGAATACTTGGTTTTTTTGGAGATGTGTTTACACATCGGTGAGGTGCCTCACACTAAGATGAAACGGATGCTCAGTGCTTCCTGGTTTACAGTGGTTATCAGTTATATTGAAACTGTAGACTATTGAATTTTGTCTAAGTGATCTAAATGTCTCTTGCAGACTTCAAGAATTGGATGTTTTATTTTTTCGGGTCGTATTAAGTCACTGGTGCTGACTTGTACCGACTACAAAACAACTGTTAGACAACTTTCTCTTGTTTCCAATAATTCCCTACATAAAAATATTAGTTTCTCCAGGATCCAGCATATCTACACTATATTATTTATTTGATTTTGACTGTAGAAAGTGTGACCACTTATTTTCATTTTCACTAAACAGATTGTTAGTATTGTTACCGCCTTTAAATTTGTAATGAATTCTGGCAAATAATACAGTTTAATCTCTAGTATAATCTGCTTAACTAATACTTCAACTACCGCTTACACTACTTTTTATTATGTAACTTATTGACATTAACAGTCGTATAGTAAAACATAATAAAATCAATTTTATTATCCACTTAATGGTAAAATTGCGTGTCGTATTTTTATTAAAAAAGTTTTAGTTAAATGCCGTTACAGTGAAGATAAGACTTCATGCTATTATTTTTGCGGAAAAATAAAAAAAAAGTCTGTTGCGACATTAGTGATCATTTCTAAGCTTTATGAACGGAATCAATCTATTCAGTGGTATACATATTTGTGTACACTTCACTTTAAAACAGTGACTTAACTATTAAAATGCTTGACTCTCAGTTACTAATCTGCAGATCTGAAGCATACTCCACACTTTTCGATTTAGGCAACCGGATAGTATTAGTAGTTCTCACATTTAGAGTGGTTCAAAGTTAAATATACAAATCAGTCCGTGGTAAAATATTTATTCATGAATGCATTTCGGTTCGAGCCAGGTTTTAATATATAAAAGCTACCAATTTAGACTCTTGTGCTTTTGCGGGTATGAGGGCGGTTGTCACTTCCCGGCTGCCCACACCGTGGAAGGGTGTTTCTTGAGGAACCTGAAGAAGAAGGTAGATTAGTGTCGGTATTAGAGACCTGAGAGCGTGACCGCAGAGCCCAAGGGACAACTGCTTGAGGCCTGTCACGCACGGCCTTTTTATGAAGGGTTTTTTGAGTATTAGCTCCGCACTTAAAAGCCCTTAGTGGGCACCCTTACCGCCGGAGACGGAAATCCGTGAGGTAGGGTGAGGTGTGACATTTTTAGGGCCGACCTTTTCTAACCCCTCCTTCCTTGTGAGAAGGCAGCATCGCTGCAGATGCTGGTTGTCCGAAGGAAATACCTTACTGCTGTCACACCCCTCTGCAGTCAGCAGTACGACTTCGCCCTCAGACCTTGAGTAGCTGCTTTTAGTCTCATCGTTCTCCAATCGACCTGCCTGACATGGTAGAACCTACAGGAACATATGTTCCAGCCAGTATAGCTCGGTTGGGTCATCACGATAGGCAAGCCCGACCACCACGTCAAGGTAGCAGCTACGGTCGGGATATAATAGCTAACGACACTACTACCTGGTCGCTCAAACTGAAGCAGGGTTTATAACTGTAATCCATTGTTTAGCAGGTTTGTGGAGGGAACACAAGCAAAAATAAATCCATATCAAACGACTACATAATTCAAGTATGAAATATTACTATGTCCATTGTTTAGACTTTTAATACTGAATAATGACTTGGGCATGATAAAATCCTTTCGTTTCTGTTAGTAAATCTTTGTTTATTAATTAAAATGAATATTAACCACTCTGAAATTTGAGAGGATAGGTTGTATTACATAATCTGATTGACTGGTCTCCAAAATTTAATGAGTTTTTATCCAATTCAACTATCTTTTCCCCTGTTTTTTCTACTATGTTTTTTATGTCTATCACTCATGTCAAGTATTATGAATATTTTTCTAGTTTATCCATATCCTTTACTACTCAAGCAGTACTGACTTACAATTTATTAAACGTCATGAAACGTGTCATCATTGGTGTACAATAGGGTGTATTGATAGGATAACATATCTCGAAAGTAAGAAACTAAGTCAACAGAGATAAAGATAAACAAAGTTGCGTGTTTATAATTAAGGTGCAATATTCAGGCGTACATAAATCAAGTATCTGTACAATACTCTATGGATTCATGAATGTGCATTGTTGGGAAGTTAAATAGACAGGAACTAAATACCTGTCAAGTTTTCATGTCATATACACTAAATGAATGAGATATTAGCTTTCTAGATTTCTACAATAATCAATTAACATTATCGTGCACACCATTAAATCCATAATGTAGCATCATCACATAAAGACACCAACTGGTTTTGAGGCCTGTTACTAGATTCAAACTACCTGGTTAGGGTTAGAAAGTTTGCTATAGCCTATAATTGGAAACTTTTGTCTCACGATATTAAAATTACTTTGAAATTGTGTAATAATCTCCATGATTTTGATTGAATGATATCATGAACTAATCGATCATTTATGGATTATTACATGCTTAGAGAAAATAGGAATTGACTAATATAACTTGTAATTTATATAGACTACTGCATAATACACATAAACTACTCTTATCATTATATTGTATATAAAAGATTATTAAGTGTTTATCAACTATAAAAGTATACATTTGATTATTTTAAACAATTTCATTTCTACATACAACCAATGTTCACATTTATTTTATTTACAATGAAATGATAACATTTCTCACTCTCTACTATATCATCTGATTTGTATGCAGAAAGCATACCACCATCATTCTACACATAAATGTTGTTATTTTGTTTTCCATTCTAAACAATTGTACTTTATTTCATGTGTTGTAATAATAATCTTTTTTTTTCTGTTTGGCATGTTTGTGAAATTCGATGGATGTAAGTAGTGTCTGATATTAAAGTTGAATCTCTTTTTTTCCAAGTGTCTATTCATTGTTTAATTTGTATTGTGACTGGCAAGTGAAATTCAGGACGCGCGTTTCGTCCTATTTGGGACTCATCGTCTGGATGTACCTGCATCCCAATGTTGATGTTCACAGTGGGACTCGAACTCAGTCCGGTTCGTGTCATACGCCACCGCGTACACCACTAGACTACTAAGTTCAGACAGTCACGTTTGTGCAATGGGCGAATTGGTAGTAGGATGAACTAGTATATTCCCATTGATTTGTCATAGACTGAAGCTGGTCAGTCACTGTTGCTATATGTGCATCCTGAGCAGATTGCCTCTATATAGCGATTCATTGTGCCTAATGCCTATTTATCATATATACACTAAACTCTACTAAATTATTCTTCTCTTCAATAGACTATTTCTGTCAAATTGTTTTTTTTCTATAAATACATAAATAAATAAAAACTTCTATGAATCCATGAGATCATTGTATTAATGGAAAAAAGTGAGACAATCAGTTATGTAAGAGAATCAGTAGTAGTATATTGTAGTAGTATTGTATGCATGAATCTTTTTTATATGTCATATTTAAATGTATTCTAGAAATAATAACTTATATTTTTAACTTCAAGATACAACACCATTAAAAGCATAATATATGGAAGGATATATAATTATGATTAATGAACATATTAGTGAGTTGTTGCTTGTATTTGTCACCAATTGATCTTGGTTGCAGATCATTGAAAACCAATAAGCACTAGACAGTTTTTTTAATTCCTAGATTGCTGGCATATTTTGAATAGGTTTTGCATATTTCACCTGAGATATTTAGCTAAGCTACACTGCACATGCTTATAGCAGGTGGATTTGAATAATTGTAAATATTTGATATAAAATTGCCATTATCAATCACACTATTATTTACATTCTTTTATTGAATGAAGCAACAAAAAAAAGTAACTAAGACTGTTAGATACACCACACTTTTGGAATATTGGGAACGTTCCAGATAAACTTGGCTAAACAATTCTTCATATTCCTATTGTTAAATTTTTTCATCAATATTTTCATTTGTTTTATTTGCTTCCTGATCTTACAGGTGATTGGCCACAAATATTAATTCTCTTTTCGTTTTTTTGTCATTTCAATTGGTTATTCTGATTCATTCTCCATGTCAACATGTTTTCTTTTCCTATCAATCAGCTCACATACTAATCATTATCAGTTTGACCGACATTGAATGAATTCTGAAGTCTACTTAGGTCAAATATAGTTCTTATTCTATACTGTGTTATCTAAATCGTAGTGTGTTTGTTACATAAGCATACATAATCTACAAAGGATTTAATGTTAGTTTATTTTGTTCTGTTTACTGTGAATACTGTCGATTGAACTTGTTATGAATTATAGAAACTATTTACTAGATCGCTAAATAGTATGTAGCGTCATGTTTGTCTAGTCTTTAGGGCTAATTGAATTCTGTCGGTCAACTTTCATCATAGCCCGTAGTCTAGGAAACTTGACTTCCTATACACTAAGTCTTAATGTTAGCCGATTGGAAGTTGTTTGCATTAAATTCATTCCGCAAGACAGTACTTGAAGTCTCCATGGAACTAGATACTGCTTTCTGGATTCTAAGTAACTTCACAAAGTTTAACAGTTTCAAATGCTACTGCTGACTACTTCTGTCTACTTAGCAAATAAACTACTGACACATTTGAGTTAGCTCACATTATAAACTTAGGTACATTATCGGCAAAATTCTCTTGTGTATGGTACAAGAATTAAGAGATGAATTAAACTGGGTGGTATATCTATCAACGTATAATTAAACAAATGACGTACAAGATAACATTTAATGTATATTTCGAATCTTGTTGGTCTTTTTGATGTTTAACATATTTCACCAGTGAACATGTGTACTTTACTTTTCATTAGTTAATGGTTTTCTCTCAGTAGTTTGTAGCCAAATCATCTAGTAAAACTGTCAAAGGCGTAACTCACTCCTATCCACCTAATCATGTAACTAGGGGGATCATAATATCAAATCATTTAAACTAGTATCCTCAATACATCTACAAAATTCAATTAGCTTCAACGTTTGAATAGTATGAAATCGGTTGCAAAGTAGTTAGGAATTGAATGTACAGTATAAACGATTAATAGAAATGGCTATTAAGCCAAATTAGTTCCTGTTATTGTACTTTTATCAAACTCTTTCTTTGTATTATTCTCTTGAATTTACTTAGCAACTTGTAACATTACTACTTATTCGACAAATAATTGATTCAATTAGAGAGATCTTTTTACCGCTCGGTCAATCACGTTTACGACAAGTATGGTTATCTTTAAGATATGAACAGAGGCGTCTAGCCGAGGGAAGTAAATTAAAATCTGAAAGTTATAACTCATCATCACCCATTAGAACAAATTCAGCTATCAATCTATCCTCAATACAGTCAGAAATTGATAATAATCAAAATTATGACGACAGTGGCAGTAGAGAGAATTGATGTAAATTCAGAAATGCACATTCATCAGCGTGTTATCCAGACAGTAACTAATGATGACAAATTAGGTAGCAATTCAAAATCTTCTGGTAAGGTGTCCTTTTTAAATTCATTTATTAGTTTTAATGTGTCTGTAACAAGTAAATTTCCTAAAATTTATTTTTAGACCTTAAATTCATATTATGGTATTTATCGTCAAGTGATGTCAAATGTGTGGCAAAAGTGATATAGTCTGTCAAATGCTTTAATTTGCTCATGCGCCGAGTACGGGTTTATGTGCTCAATTTTCAGCCACACTTTGACTGTGCGAAGGTTGGGAATTCTACACGACTGCTGAAACCGAAGTAGGCAGAGCCAGGCTCAGACTTATGAAGTATCACTTGGATGCTAAATGCCCTAAGGTCTAGGGTCACCAGTAGTTGTTCGGTTAAGCCATAGGATTGAGTTATGCTGTTCTGGTTGTTAAGATTACGGTTGATGTCAAGTTTACCTGATAACCAATGTAAAACTACTTTCTTCCAGATAATACCCAGAATTATATGTCTGTGACATACATTTAAAGATGTCAAGACTAAATAACTAGTAATGCACTGAAACTTCATAACTATAATACGGTGAGTAGATTGTGGTTTCGATAGCAATTCAATCAAGTAAGCAAATTGTTATGATGTGAACTATGGCCTATTATGATATATAGAGATAGTAACCTTGTGTGAAACCAACACCGGAAAACCCAAACACCAAGGCTATTGTTCTAGGCTCGCACCTATGCTCCTTAATTCATAATACCCAAGCCTGATAGAACAACATAAAACAGGTGATCCAGAAACCAACTAGTCAAATTATATTTCACTCATTCATTTATATACGCACAAAATCTAATCAAATAACGGATAAATAAGAAAAATAATATTCATACAAAGAAGAGGAATGACTAAAAATTGATGAGACAGATAAACAATCAGTTGGTTATTCTTGTTGAATGGAAAGTAACTATGATAACAGTTCATGAGTCTTGTGAGAGGTTAGTGCTTGGAGAACATTGACAATAATCGAAATAAAATAATCAATTTACATGTACTCAAAGTAAATGAAATAGTCTTCTAAAAGACATCACCGAAAGTTAGTTATTCTTCTTGAATCGTCTAATGTAATACAAGTATTTTATAAGGCTTGACAGAAGTTCATTAGTATAAATAATTAATATCATGCACTTACCCTTATTGATAGGGAGTACTTTGATTGTGCAACAACGCATTTAATTTAGCCTGTAACAGTTAAAACAAGACTACAAGGTTAGAGTTCTATACATTCATTTGTCTATGGATCAAGTAACTAAATCCAATTATTGTTTAAATTATTTGAATATAAAATAACTACTTATAAAGCATAAAGTGAAATGGATAGCTTTAGTGTCAATAATTAAGTAACATAGATGAATATGTTTTATATGATGTGAAAAAAAGGAAACAAAAACAATATTCCATGTAAGCATTGATAATATGCATAATATTCTCAATATGACCATTTATTTGACTGCTAAACTTCATTTGTTTATTCATAGATAATCCAGAAGAAATACATATAACACCTGCTGAAAGAGAAGCTACATTGCTACGTGTAAGCAACTAATACTATTTTTTTTAAGGCAGTTGAAATTTTTTAGTAAATTTGAATTGTGCGTTATCATTAGAATTTTGTATTATTTGAGACTTATCAGCTGGATGTGCCAGCCACATCTCAGTTTTAATGTTTCTGCTGATAAACTAATTAGTTTGAATATTGAATATCAACACCGGGAAATTATGAACTCCTTCTAGTATCTTTATACTCGTTAAACATGTTACTGGCTGTCTGAACTCAGTAATTCAATTGTTAGGGAATTTGTATTTGAAACAAATGGTACTGGGTTTGAGTTTCAGTGTGAACATCAACATTGATATGTGGCAAGTACACTCATCTGATGAATCCTAATTAGGGCGAACTTTAATAAAATTTATTATTTTATGAAATATCTGGGTAATCCACTCAGAATATGCATATGACAATGAAGACTTGATCAACTACAGCCTTTAATATCAACATCGGGAAAGCTCAAATCCTTACATCTAGTTGAAGCTTTTACTCACAATCAAAGAAAACATTTAACCTTTTGCAGAGCAAATAATGTTCAGTTTGGTTTGGGATTTCTTCAAATACAACTAGTTTTTACACTAAGTGTATGATTCATTGGGGATTATGCCTCCCTGCACTAGCTTAATTTAACAATCAGAAGTATTTTGCTGATGAAGTCGTCCAGAATGACAACGAAAGCTCCGTAATCAAATCATCCAGTTTAGAGAACACAATATTGTTAAAAATATTCCCCTGAGCTACAAATCTTTACTGTCTTCTAATTTCTATTATTTAAATTCAATCAGTGAAATGTAACTAGCACTCTAAGATGTCAGATTTTAATAACTACATAAACCAAGCACCATTTATTTCTGAGAATTCCTTCTTCACTTTTTATACCACTTTTCTTTACACATATAGTATGAAGATCCAACTGATGATTTTTTGGAAATGTTTATCCAATTCGGTTATGTGAGTATGTTTGGTGGTATATTCCCGTTAGCCAGTTTATTGGCTTTTATGAATAATATTATTGAAATACGTGGTGATGCTTACAAATTGTCGACTAGTTATCAACGTCCTTTTGCTAAATTTGCAAATAGTATCGGCGTTTGGCAGGTAAGTAGTGTTATTTGTACTAGCAGTTAAAGTTCCTGTCTCACACAGGCATCCTGAGTTGTACTTAAGTTGCTCAGATGTTTTGTAGAAAAGTGGCTAAGTGGTTGGGGCATTTAATTTTAAGGTTTGGAACCTCCTACTTTCGTTTGGGCAACCGGTTTTAGTCATTAGTCATTACACTTAGTGTGTAATTGAAAGCTAAGTGTAAAAATTATACTTCATGAATTGTACCATCATCTTTATGTGAATTAGATAGGAATCTCATGATATTACATAAGTTTCACTGATACGTACTCCAAGCATTTCAAAAATGACCTTATCCCTTTCCACTGTTTGTGTGACTGACTTGTGCTATTTATTTAATACAAGTTACGTAAACTGTAGGTTGTTTACCAAAGCAAACATTACCAGTTAGTTTAGTGTATCATTTTCAGTGCAAAAACATCGGCTACTACTTAAGATATAAAAATCTTTTGTAAGAACAGCAACTAAAATAGTTGTACTTAATTGGTTTCACTTATCTGCCCAATTATGAAATGATCCCACAGGAACATAGATACGCACTTTGATTATGTTAAACGACGATTCAATAGTTAAATCATTTGACGATCAATCATAGGACTGTAGTCCTATGATGTAGGTGTATACATTCTTTGTCTTCACGTACACCTTGAGACTAAAACGACTCTACCTTTCTTTCTACAAACTAATTTTTTTTCTCTCTCTCTCTACATATTATATCCTTATATGCAATCTTCCTTTTATATATTACTACCATTAAAGTAACTGATTCTATGAATTCGGTGATCATCTTGCTATGCTGTTGAGGTGTGGCAACTTGGACCGATGCACTTATGTGCCTGGTCCTACGTTGTATCTGTCTGTCTGTCATAGGACTGTAGGCTGAATGTGTGATCCACTTCGATTTATTTAGATAGGTCATGTAGTATTACTAGTTATAAGCCACAAAATTATATGGTTTTAAATATTCTAATCTTAATCTATGTACGGTTAGTGAGTTACACAAATCTTTCACTGTCTTTATTATATGCGTTCCACTTATACTGTTATTTTCACACATCGAATGTTTTTTCTTGTAGTTCATGTGTATTTTTTTACTTTGTATTCAAATAGTTAGCATTGGATGCTGTCAGTTATGTGGCTGTCATTGTAAACATCGCTTTACTTGGAATATCTGGAACTGCACAACGTCTTTTTCCTAATTTATCTACATCACAGCTGATTATTTGTTTAGTATTTATTGAAGTAAGTAGAACGAATTCTGTTGAAAGTGAAATATATCTACATCGTTTTAATTTTTAGAAAAAAAGTTATTTCACTTCTTGTGTTCGATGGAGATCATGTTTATTGAACTGAATACTTTAGTTGTGAAATTGTCAATGTCTTTATAAATGGCTATCTTTTTAAGCTCCATATTTTATCCCTCATTTTGAATTTTCTCGTAATTTTCATGGTTATGAATTTTGAACGAGGAGGGGGGGGGAAGCATTTAGTTAATTGTAGTTACAAACATCATATTTTTCAAGCCAACAGTAAGATATAATTAATTCACTAAATATTACCATTAAGTTATTATGAACACAAATAAAGTGAAGAAATTTCTTTTCACTTAGTTCCTCATCATAGCTCAACACTAATATATATTTGATTGAATACGTCACATATTGATGTTAGCAGGGTACCATTGATCGTCGCGTTATATATCACAAATCGATGGAATTGAGAATTCTATCATTAGCTGCCGTTTCAGTGGTGCAGAGGATTAGGGTGTTTGCCAACTTGAAGCTCCTGGAGCATAATCTAGGGTGTGTACTACTGAGGGGTCCCATACTAGGATGAAAAAGCTATCCAGTGCTCCCTAGTTTTCAATGATACTTTGCCAACATCAATCTGTGACATATTCGCTAAATTAAATGTACCAATCTCCATAAAACTATCTTAACTTATAAACATAGTTTCGTATTGGAATATGAAATCACTACCCATAAATTGGTGGTGAGTAAATTGTCAAACAAAGTGAAACGGTCTGTTTACATGATGACAAAACAAAACAAAAACGACTAGTTAATTGTTTCAAAGGTTTATGAATTAATAGAACGAAAAATGTAAGGATAAATTTAGAAATCAGTTAGTTACCTAATTTAATTATCTAGAAACAAGAACGACGGAAAAGTTTGGAAACATGTTGAATATTAAAAATAATTGCTAACAATAAATTGGGGCCAGTCGTGTTGAAGGTACGATGAGGCAAATCCATAATCGTATTTCGGAACTAAATTCGTCATGGTTTAGCAAATGACAAATAAGAATAATAAGAAGCTCCACTTTTTTGCGCATCCAGTCGACACAGGCCATCGAGTTGACATTAATTCAGCATTTAAAGTGATGTATCGAATCCTACTGATTTTGTCCTACACTCTCAGAAGTCGCCTACAAACGGCAGAGGTCATAGCTATACACTTAAACAATCCCATTCTTTCCATTCATAAATCTTTTGTAAGGCCACTATCTTTGCCCTGATCGTCAAATTAATTTCAAGTGTTACATTCTACTTGTAATCTTTCCTTCATTCCTGTTCAACCTGTGTTTCTAAACTTTTCCGTCGTTCTTGTTCCTAGATGATTAAATCAAGTAACTAACTGATTTCTAAATTTATCCTTACATTTTTCGTTCTATTAATTCATAAACCTTTGAAACAATTAACTAGTCGTTTTTTGTTTTGTTTTGTCATTATGTAAACAGACCGTTTCGCGTTATTGTTTGAGAATTGTTTTGACAATTTACTCACCACCAATTTATGGGTATTGATTTCATATCCCAATGTGAAATTATATATATTAGTGTTGAACTATGATGAAGAACTAATTGAAGAGAAATTTTGTTCGCTCAATAGGATTAGTTGTCTTAAGTTTTTTTTCTGATCATTCCAGGGATTTTTGTAGAGAGGTGAATTTAGTCAACAAATATTCGTAATACATTGTTTGAATTGGTTTATTCTATAGAGTGAACTAAGAATACTTCGATCTTACTAGACTCTGTCGGGTTACATTTCGGTTGTTAATATGAAATAACTAAGATTATTGTCATTAACAGAATAATACATACCATTTTTATTAAAGGATAGTATAAACATTAAGGAGGTCGCATATACAGAATCCTTAAAAGCTTTTTAACTATTTTGAAAACAACAAGAACATTAAGTGATGCAGCTACAGTAGTTATTGTACTGATCTTAACATGGGTTTTATCACGCAGAAGTGAAAAACTGATAATGTATTTCTATTATAGCCCCTTATTTGAGTTTTTTGTGTGATATATAGCTATTCAAGCGTATTCTTGAGTATTTAGCAATATAAAACAATGCTATAAATAAATAAAGGCTACATTCTAAACCTTTAAATATCACCTTGATCTCTTTAAGTAACAATAACTCATGAATATAGAATTTTAGCTTAGTTGCTCTAACTTTGTCCATCAACTAACTTGTAGTTTATTTATAATCTATTATCATATTTAATTTAAATGTGTCTGGCTCTTCCCGTTGATTTGTTATGGACTGAAACTGATCAGTCTCCGTTGTTATGTGTGCATCCTGGTCGGATTACCTAGATAAAGCAGTAGTACACATGTATTGTTTGAGTTGGATTGTGACTGGCAAGTGGAATCCAGGATGCGCGTTTCGTCCTTCTTGGAACTCGTCGGCTAGATGTACCTGCATCCAAATGTTGATGTTCACACCAGGATTCAAACTCAGTTCGTTTCGTGTCAAACGCTACCACGTTCACCACGAGTCTCAAATAGGACGAAACGCGCGTCCTGGATCCCGCTGGCCAGTCACAATCCAACTCAAACAATATTATCATATTTGGTTCAAACACCACTCTACCAACTTCGGTTCGTGCAACCGCCCTCACACTTGAGGTTCGGCTTAAATAAATAAGAGTGCACAAATTTGTCCTTGGTTAATAAAATAAAAACCTTGTGAATTTCTGAACGAATATTTGTGTTACTACCTGTAGCCTTTCTGAAAGTGTTTAATTAACCTTTATCGAGTATGAGTTATTTTCACAGCATAACATGTAGTTAGTTCGTACGTGTTAAAATTATGTTCATAACTTTTGCTTCCTAACAGCATGCAATAATCGTTATGCGTGCTGCAATCAGTGCACTTGTTCCACATACACCTTCTTCTGTGGTACATCAGATAGCTAAATTGGAACACCGTAGACGAGAAGCTCTCAAGGTAATTTATTCCATTAACCATTTTTATCGTTTGTATCATGGGTATATCTTTCAGACTGATTTAAACCGTGCAGCAGTTCGCTCTGTCTTACTATACGGGAGCGAAACATGGCCGTTAAGAGTAGAGGACATTCGTAGGTTACTGGTCTTCGATCATAGGTGTCTCCGAAGCATTGCTCGAGTGTCGTGGGACAACCGAGTGAGCAATGCTGTCTTTAGGAAACGGGTTCTAGGAAAGGAGGGCAAATCAATAGATGAGGTATTGAAACTTCATCAGTTGAGGTGGTTGGGACATGTGTTACGCATGTCTAACTACCGACTGCCTCGACGAGCTATGTTTTGCGGCGTAGGAATAGGTTGGAAGAAAGCTAGGGGCGGCCAGACCAAAACATGGCAGAAATCGATGAAGTCACTGACAAGTGGACTAAGTCATGTTGGTAGATGTAGGCTGCGTGGTTGGGGTCCGCGAGACGAAAGTCACCAATGGTTAGAGACCTTGAACGACATGGCTCAGAATCGTTTGCAATGGCGCAGGTGCATCTACTCTTTGTGTTCTCTCAAAATCTAACCTTCTGAATTCTCTATCTTTCTCCTTTCAAATTCATCTCACTGAATTATACTTTCGAATCATATCTTCGCTCCCTAATTTTCTGCATTACTGCTAATACTTCTACTATCGCTATCACTCTTGGATTTGAACTGAGAGTTGCGTCTCTGTGCTGATGTGGTATGACAACCTGAACTGATGTACGTACGTACGAAGTTCTGCGTTGTATCTGTCTGTCTGATTTAAACTATCTACGTAGGTGTTAAAATCACCAGCCATCTGAGTGTTTAACCTTATGGAGTTCAGAAAGCTTTCTGTAAAATTGATCTGTAGTCAGTGGAAACGTAGGCAGCAACGACGGAATGACAGCGGTGCCTCTGTGCTTCTAAATTCTTCCTGAACCATTTAATCGAACAGCACATAGGCGAATATCTACAAGAATCCATTCAAAAAGTGCCTGTTCTATCCTCATACTTAATACAATACCTACACCGGCTAACTCACAAGATGTGGCTATCGAATCGCTAGATAAGCGAAGAGTATGTCGTGTGGGTTCTTCATATTGGCTATGTCAGGCCAAGTGAATGGCGACGCTAGGATTTTGTATGCGTGTTTCAAATACACAATGTATATCTACTGCACGAAATTCTAATGTCTTAGCCATGGAAGCTTTCTGCTTAATTTGACACAAAGTTCGTACGCTGAAGACTCCATTGTGTAATTTGAAGCCTGGTTTCAGTAGGCTCGAGATAGTTTTTAGTGGGCCAGAATCGTTGGTGCTGCTAGCATCTAAGGAGAAAGTTGACAATAGGGATTTAGGTTTGAAAGTAGAGGCAGAAATCTTAGGAATTAAAGAAGATAATCTTGAGTGCTATTAGAGGTATAAGGGCGGTTACCACTTCCAGGTTGCCTATACTGTGGAAGGGTTCTTATTCTTGATGTGCCTGAAAGCGAATTGGGCTAAAGTTGGACCTGGCAGCGTAACCACAGTTCCCGAGGGACAGCTGCTCAAGGTTAGTCGCACACGCTTTTCGAAAGAGGTTTTGTGTATAACTCCGTACTTGTTAAGGCCTCACCTTCGGATACGGAAATCCGCGGAATAAGGTTAGATATGTATTTTTGGGGTCGACCTTTTCTAACTTCACCCTTTCCTTGTAGAGAGGCAGCATCGTTGTCATGCTAGTTTTTTGGGGGGAAACATCTTACTGCTGTCACGTCTTTGTACAGTCGACAATACAACTTTGCCTTCGAACCTTATGTTTGTTGCTTTTAGTATCACCGCTCTTCAACCGACCTGTCTGGGATAGTAGGACCTTAAAAAACAATTATCCCATTCAGTATAATCCGATTGGTTCATTACGAGGGACAAGCCCGGCCATTACGTCAAGGTAAAAGCAACAGTTGGGTACACAGCATGTTGTTTACAATTAAAGAAAAACAGGCTTACACCAGTTGGTAGTCAATCTGAAGCTGGTTGTCATAAAGTATCCGGTTGCTTAGTCATATTAGAATGCTTGAGTCCCTATAAATGTTCTGTGAGAACACTAACAGTGAAACTTATTTTGAAAATAAATTAAACGTAACAGATCACCCCTTAATTAGATTTCTGAGCCAACTGAATCAAAGTAACTATCTTACAGACAGCTTGTAAAAAATCCCATTTCACTTCGATTTGTGCAGACGAGTAATATCTCTGGCATATATATGAAAAACTAAAACCCATTCCAAGCGTATGATATTAAATTACTAACAATTTGATATCGAATTGTATCTTCTTTTATTTCACTATTACGTTAGATACTTGAACGTGAATCGATGCGTGAACATCATCGTCAGCAATCACCTCCCAATATGCAAGAATCAGACAACTGAATTTTTGTATAGAAAATAACTCTAAAATGGTATATTTAACTCTACAACCAGTGTATTTTTATTTGAACTAATTCTTCTGACTAACGAAGTGAATATTTTGTTTTTGTTTAAATACCCTTTTACATATGAGAAACAGGAACAGCATGTTAACTTTCTACTGCTTGCTTCTAGTTTATCATCTTAAGTTAACGTGCTACCTTACCTTGCTGATGTGATATCTATTCATTATCTCATACTAAATAAGATCTTATTCTTTAAAAGCACAGTAAGTAAAAGCTTTTTTAAAACAAAATCGCATCATTTAATTTCAGTATGTGTTCTGCTTCAAAACGAATGAGTAATGATCATTACATTTTAAAATTCACTTGATGGATACTTATAAATGCGAAACCAGCTTGCTGAAGAGACAGAGTAATATCGTCAATCCTTGAGTAAGTATATCTAAACCTTGCATAGCGGTCAATAAGCAGGTGAATTTGCAGCGTCTGTGTTGTTACTGAATTATGGTCAAAAATACTTAGGTAACCTATACCATAATTCAAGTGGTTTGAAAAAAATAGATCTGGGAGTCCACATTTTCCTATATAGTCTCTATCGACAGACTTGATACGACATGTTCCAGAAAAACAGTCCCTATGTTCGTCTTAAGACCATACATTTATAGCTGTCTTTAGGACAGGTAGTAGGCGAAAAAGTATAAACCAGTCATCCTATTGATGCACGTAAAATGTTCACTTTTCCCAAGGATATAGCTAAATGCCCTTTCATTAGATAAGTAACGTACACGTACGTATGAACAATATGGAGTGATTCGGTTATTCGTAAAAACTTGTTTCCCAGTTTCTTTATTCGGAACAGGGAGGGGATCAATACATTCATACATTTTGTACTGAATCTGATACCGCAGACATCAAATTGCAGATACAAACCATGAATCCTATATCTTACATAATTCTAATCAACAAGTAATAAATCTATGGAGAAGCTGCGTTCTCCTGACAGTCGTTATTCTTTTCAGAAAGCATAGCATATTTAGGTAAACGGTGATCAAGCATACCAATGCATACGCTTAGCTGCTTTATGCAGTGAAGTTTAAAGGCCTCATCAATAGATTCGCTATTCCTAAATAATATTCCATGCCAACCCCCACTTTTTAATCTTACCACACAACTAATTGTTCAAATATACTGGTAAAATATTATGTTGCCTACTCCGAAACGATGAATTACAGTGATTCTGTCAATGCTATAGACCCATACTTTCTGCAGTGTGTACAGATATTTCCTCAGTCAATCAGTTACAACGTAGAACTTGGTACATGCGTACATCAGTTCAAGATGCCATGCTTCAATAAACTGAAAGAGATTAAATTGTCGGACCGAATTCCAGAGCATGGGAGGTAGTAACAGAGTAAGTACTAATGGAAAGGCATAGAGATCATAGATGAAGTTTGAAATAAAAAGTGATTCAGTAAAGAGAAAACTATGATAAGCTCAAGAACTAGAATTCGGAGGAAGACAAGGAGTGGATGAACCTGCACCATTGCAAACGATTTTGAGCCATATCATCCAAAGTCTCTAACCATTTGTTAAGATCATCGCGTGGGCCCCAACCAGGTAGTCTGCATCTATTAACATGGCTCAGCCCAATTGTCAATGACTTCGTGGATTGGTGCTGTGTTTTCGTTTGGCCATCCCTAGCTTTCTTCCAGCCTACTCCCATACCAGACAACATTGCTCGTCGAGGTAGACGGTGGTCAGGCATACGCAACACATGTCCTAACCACCTCAGCCGGTGAAGATTCACTACTTCATCGATAGACTTACCGTATTTACCTAGTACCCTATTCCTAACCCACGCATTGCTTACTCGGTGGTCCCAGCAAACACGAGCAATGTTTTGGGAACATCTATGATCAAATACTAGGAGCCTACGAATATCCTCTATCCTTAATGGTCATGTTTCACATTCATAAAGTAAAACGAATCTGACTGCTGTGCAGTAAACGCGTCCTTTCGTTATTAAACGAATGTCTCGCCTACGCCACAAGTGACGCAAATTGGTAAAAGCCGATCGGGCCTTATGTATACGAGTCGACCGTAGTTGCTACCTTGACGTGGTGGTCGGGCTTGCCTATCGTGATGACCCAACTGAGCTATATTGGCTGGAACGCATGTTCCTCAAGGTCCTACCATGCCAAGCAGGTCTGTTGGAGAGCAATAAGACTAAAGGCAGCAACCTAAGATCTAAGGGTGAAGTCGTGCTGCTGACTGCAGCGAGGTGTGACAGCAGTAAGGTGTTTCCCTCGGATAACCAGCATCTGCAGCAATGCTGCCTTCTTAACGGAAGGAAGGGGTTAGGAAAGGTCGACCCTAAAACTGTCACACCTCACCTTACTCCACGGATTTCCGTCTCCGGCAGTAAGGCCTTCTAAAGAACGGAGCTAACACTTCAGAAACTCCCCATAACAAGGCCGTGCGTGATCGACCTCAAGCAGTTATCCCTTGGGCCCTGCGATCGCGCTCCCAGGTCACTATGACCAATACTAACCCAGTTTCTTCTTCAGGTACCTCAAGAAGCAATATCCTTCCATGGTGTGGGCAGCCAGGAAGTGAAAATTGCCCTCATACCTCTAACAGCACACGAGATCATCTTGTTTGAGGTCAAATTCCACAGATATTTCCTAAGAAATATAAAATACTTACGGTTTAAAACAATTAATTTCTTTGGTAAATTCTAATAATGCGACGGTTGTTTTGACCTTGAGAATGTGACTAGAGTACAAGAAACATTAGCTTTTATGAATATCTGGTTTCGTATTATCTTCGTAATGTATTTACACTGCTAGGGTTAAATCTCCCAAATAAGGTCCTGGGATAAACAAACTTTATCTTATCAAGCCCGTTCATAGGCGATACTGTTTAGCCTGATATTTATCTTTAATTAAAATAGATATTAAAAAACTAGTAAAACTAATAACGTCAAAAATGTTGAAGTAGTTAACTTGAGTTTACTTGCAATAAGAAAGTAATCAAAGTATTATTTACAATAAATTTACATCACATTTTATTGAAAGGTTATATTAAAATGTATATTAGGAGTTTCGAAATGGTTTGTTTTATAAAATGACATGTCACATCCATCTACCATGCACACGATAATAGACACACTGGGGTTCAGACCGACTTTTATTAGACTTTGGGGTTCAATATCAGGGTATATTTGTTCTGGTGACAAGACTGACAAAAGATAATCAGGATGAGCAGGAGAGCGTTTAGAGAAATTGATGATACGCCTTTTCTCTGTATGATTGTTCCCATACACATCATATAATAGATTTATACTATCCACTGACTTTACAGACCTATCACTGGTGGATTGTACGATCTCTCGTAAATTATGCATAAGACTAGTGATAGAGTGTATTTTACTAACAGTAATAAGTGGCTGAAAGTCACTAAACTTTGTCTTTCTGACTGGTTGCTTTATATCATTTTGGTTTGTAAGGGGATAAGATGCAATAGAAATGCTAATTGATTTTGGAATTTCGAACAATTTGTCTGTCATGCTGAAATAACTTAAATGTGAATCGGAATGTACTCGTTTCCGAAGACTAAAGTTTAAACTTGACAACCGACAGTAAGCTAGATATTGTGGATATGTTTCATTCGTTAAAAGCTGATCATAAAGTTGTTGAACACTCAGTGGTATACTGCCAATAAGTATTTGAATTTTATTACATTCAGCAAGGTATAATGCTTCTTCCGGATGAAGATAAGATGAGCCATCAAAAGAAAAACCCATTGTACGGAAATATTTTCCACATATTTTTGTAAGGCGAACTCGACCACTTTCAATGACACCTTTGGATAAACGTGCTGGAACACGGGCGAATTCTTGAGACAAACTTGATAATAACTGTGCGTATGTACTTTCAATTTCATCTTCTGAAACTGGTTCGAACAGACGCTTACGTTTACATTTTTCTGATTTTTTTTCGTAAGAAATATCAGTACGCCCAGATAGTGCTTTGCCGATGAGGAAATGCTCCTAAATTGTTATGAATTTGTTTTCCGCAATAAAATCGTACCATAATGATGATCCACAGAACCAAGACAGACTGAAATTAAACAAAATTAGTCAAACTTTTAAGTGAGTAGTGAATGTACAAAACTACATTAGTATCGTTTTATATTGGAGTACATCTTCCCAAATATAAGTATAGATGAAACATTTGAGGAGGGATATATCTTGGCCTGGTTATCAACATTGTCTAGAGCAATCGTCCATTTGAGGGATCTGTGTAGACTAGTATAACGTCGAGATTTGTTGAAGAGCGATGAGGTCACTAATGGTTAATACAAAAGAAGAAACTACTCAGTAACTGCAGAAAAGGCGATCTGAGATCTTCTGAACAGCAGACGTGGACTTTTTTCCACTTACTTTCGAGAGCTTTTAGATAATAACATTAGCCTAATATATGAACTTGCACTTCGTTGTAGTTTGGCATATAAATAGTCACTAAAAGGTAGTTTACTTAAACATATTGTTATATCCCTTTTACGTAGTGACTGGTATTTTGGGAATATTTCTCCACATAGAAAACAAAAGTATGGAATATTTACTCTTACACATTATAAATAGGTTCATCGATATATATGTAGTTTTCGTCAGTTTATTAATTGTTTGCAATATCTTTTCAATATCTACCGCAACAGGTTAAAATAGGTTAACCACTGTCGCACCATCTACTTAATGGTCTGCTGTCGTCGAACTGGAAATTGAGTGTCGTTACTGTGTATGAGTGGCAATTGTCTAAACTCATATATTAATAAAGGCAACAAGTCAGGACACTGCAACGAATATCTATGGGTTACAGATGTTCATTCATGCACAGGGATATCACACCAAAGGTAACCATTGACTTACCAAAGACGGTAATGTGATTTGATTTTTCAGTCAATAGGAGCGAGTTTTCTGTGATTTATGAGGCTAACTGTTTACGAATCGGGTCTAATTTTAGAGTAATCCTGTGGTAAAGTAAACCTATCATTAATAATTGAACTCAGTGGACATCGTGTTTATGTATCCATGGCAGACTGTACGTACATAAAAGGCGAGATTTGCGAGGCCCTTAAATTATTGTATCATTAAACAATACAGACAGATACAACGTAGGACCAGGCACATAAGTGCATCGGTCCAAGTTGCCACACCTCAACAGCATAGCAAGATGATCACCGAATTTATAGAATCAGTTACTTTAATGGTAGTAATATATAAAAGAAAGATTGCATATAAGGATATAATATGTAGAGAGAGAAAAAAAATTAGTTTGTAGAAAGAAAGGTAGAGTAATTTTAGTCTCAAGGTGTACGTGAAGACAAAGAATGTATGCACCTACGCCATTGTGATCGATTCTGAGCCATGTCACCAAGAGTCTCCAACCACTGGGTACGGCAGTCACGCGGACCCCGACCAGGTAGTCGACATCTACCAATGTGGCTCAGACCAGAAGTTAGTGACTTCAACGACTGATGCCACGTTTTGGTTTGGCCGCCCCTAACCCTTTTCCAACCCACCCCAATACTAGTCATCATTGAGCGACGTGGTAACCGGTGTTCGGACATACGTAACACATGCCCCAACCATCTCAGTCGATGAAGTTTCATAACTTCATCAACAGATTTACCATTATTCCCTAATACCCTTCGTCTAACCTCATTATTAGTTACCCGGAGATCCCAGCAGGTACGAGATATATTTCTAAGACATCTGTGATCAAATGCTAGTAACCTACGAGTGTCTTCTACCCTTAATGGCCATGTTTCACAGCCGTAAAGCAGAACAGGACGGACTGCTGTGCAATATACTCGTCCTTTAGTTGATAGACGGATATCACGCCTACGCCATAGATGACGTAAGTTGGCAAAAGCCAAACGAGCCTTTCGAATTCATGCAGAAATTTCGTCAGACACCAACCCATTAGGGCTGATCAGACTTCCAAGATAAGTAAAGTTGTCAACGCATTCAACTTCTTCACTCCCTATCCATAGTTCAGGGGTTGACGCAGGCCAGTCCTGAAGTAACAATTTACACTTAGAGGAAGAGAAACGCATCCCAAACATCCTGGCATTGTTGCTCAGTGCGACCAGAAGACTCTGCATCTTATCAGTGTCTTCACCAAACAGGACTATGTCGTCTGCGTATTCTAAGTCGATGAGTGGACCTCCTGGAAGGAGATCAATCCCAGAAAATTCAGCCGAAGAAAGCATTACTTCCAGTAGCACGTCTATGATAAAATTAAACAAAAACGGAGATAGTGGGCAGCCTTGACGGACACCACTTGAGGTCGCAAAGTCAGATGACAGTTCGCCATAAGCTCTGACTCGACTGGTAGTGTTCGAGTAAAGAGCCTTCACATGGTTTATGTACTTATGAGGTACACCTTTTAATGACAGACACTGCCACAGAACCTCACGGTCAACTGAGTCGAATGCTGCCTTTAAGTCGAGGAAAACCACCATTGTAGGACGCCGGTAGGCGTGCCTGTGTTCTGAAACCTGACGAATGGTGAATATGTGGTCGATGCAACCACGACCAGGTCTGAAGCCAGCCTGGTTTTCTCGTGTTTGTAGTTCACGAGTCTTTGTTAAACGTCCGATAATTATTGAGGCTAGTATTTTAGATGCTATATTAGTCAAACTAATCCCTCTATGGTTATCACAAGATGATTTTGGTCCTTTCTTATATATTGGGACTATTAGTGATTTAGACCAGTCGGATGGAATTTTATCTAGTTCCCAGACTTTAGCTAAAATACTAGTCAACCTAGTAGCCAAGACTGGACCACCATCTTTGAAAACCTCTGGAGTTAGCCCATCTGGACCAGCTGCTCTTCCTCGTTTCAGGTTAGATATAGCTTTGTGAACTTCAGCTAGTGTCGGGGGGCCTACTTCAATGTTCCATTTAGCTTGAGTGGGAATGCTGGGTAATTGTAGAGTAGCTGAAGGCCAGCTAAACTGTTCCTTGAAGTGTTCGGCCCATCGTTCTAAACGTCTGGGTTGAGAGCAGATTACAGTATCATCTTTCTCGGAGATAGTTTCACTTATCCTTGACTTCCTTATTCCGGTTTCCCTGATTAGTCTATAAAGCTGCCTAGTGTTGCCTAAAGCCGCTGCCTTTTCCATCTCTTTTGCTTTCGTTGCCCACCACTGCTCACGATCGTTTCATAAACTTCTACTTAATTTAGACTTGATTTATTTTCGCTCTTCATCGTGTTCAGAGCCTGACGGGATTAGTTGGCGAGAGCTCATCAGTGCCATAGATGTCGCAGAAATCCACTGGTTTTTCGTGCTCCTTCTGTTCAAATTACTAGTAGAGAACGCTGCTGTTTCTACAGCTGTTTTTATATCATTCCAGGCAACATCAGGATCAACCTGGTTTCCAGAGTTACCTAATTGTGACCCTAACTGTTCTCGAAATTTACTTTTGACCTTCTCGTCGCTCAGATCAATTCTAATCGGTTTTCCTAATGTGGCCTTTCTACGTCCAGTGAGGTGCAAGCAAATGCGTGCTCGTACTAGAGCATGATCAGAGTCTAAACATGTACTCCAGAACGAGCGGCAATCTTCTATCGAGCCTCTCCAACGATGACTGATGGCAATATGGTCTATTTGAGTCCATCGTTGTCTTGGTGAAGGGGGTCGCCACGTTAGGCGATGTCTCTCCTTATGCCTAAAATTAGTATTCGCTAAGAATAGACGATTGTTTGAGCAAAGTTGCATCAGACGGTCACCATTTTCTGTTCTCTGAGCTGGAACACTAAAATACCCGCCTAAATGTCTTTCTGTTTGGTCTAAACTACCTACTTGGGCATTAAAGTCACCTGCGACGACTACTATGTCTGAGTGCTTGGCTTTTTGAAGAAGTTCACAAAGGTTTCTGTAAAATTCATCCTTCAGTTCGTCTGGGCTGCAGTCAGTGGGAGCGTAGGCGGAAACGACGAAAAGACAACGACGAGTGTCCCTATTCCTCCGAGTCCTTACAGAGCCGTTTAGTCGAACAGCACATAGGCGACTATTAACAGGGATCCATTCTAATAGTTCTTGTTCTGCTCTCATGCTTAGCGCTATGCCCACACCCGCCAGTCCACGAGAGCTGGCTATCGAGTCGCCAGATAAACGGAGAGTGTATCTTGTCGCCTCGCCGTTTTGGCGAGGTGAGGTCAAGTGAATGACCACGCTAGGATCTTGTATGCGTGTTTCGGAGACACAGCACACATCAATCATACGAGATTTCAGGGTTTTAGCTAAGGAGGCCTGCTGACCGATTTGACATAGGGTGCGTACGTTGAAAGCTCCAATGTGTAGTTTGGAGCGGGGTTTCAGTAGACCTGGGACATTACTTCGAGTGCTAGAATCATCGGACGTGGTGACACTTGAAGAGAAGGTTAGAAGAGGAAGTTCAGAGTTGATAGTCAAGGTAGGAGCAATGATAGGGATTGAAGAGAGTAAATGATTTTGAATACGGTGGTCTTGAGTGCTGTCAGAGGTATGAGGGCAGTTATCACTTCCTGGTTGCCCACACCGTGGAAGGGTTCTTCTGGAGGTACCTGAAAAGGAAGTTGGATTAGAGCGTGACCGCAGTGCCCAAGGGACAACTGCTTGAGGCCGGTCACACACGACCTTTTGGGGAGTAGTTTTAGTGTTAGCTCCGTACTTGTTGAAGACCTTATCGCCGGAGACGGAAATCCGTAGAATAAGGCGAGGTGTGCATTTTTAGGGTCAACCTTTTCTTACCCCACCCCTCCTTGTGGGAAGGCAGCATCGCTGTTATGCTGGTTGTCCGAGGGAAACACCTTACTGCCGTCACACCTCTGTACAGTCAGCAGTACGACTTCGCCCTCAGACCTTGGATCTGCTGCTTTTAGTCTTACCGCTCTTCAACCGACCTGCCTGGCATGGTAGGACCTTGAGGAACTATTGTTCCAGCCAGTATAGCTCGATTGGTTCATCACGATAGGCAAGCCCGACCACCACGTCAAGGAAGCAGCAACGGCCGGTCATTAAACAATACAATTCATTTGCTGCGGCTTTCTAACAGAACGCTTTCTATGAAAAAGAAGTGGTATAGACTTTTATGATGAGCTTTGAAGAACAGCTAAACTAGAACGGCCCTCACCTGAAGACGCCTGCCCTTCCCCACTGCTGCATACAAACCCAGGCTATATATACTTCACACTTGGATTAGTCCTTCAAAAACTGAAGTCAATTCGTTCAGGCAAGTTACCAAGCTGCGATGACACTCCGCTTTCTGTACTAAAGCAACGTGCAGAGGCAATATGTGCACTAATCTGTAACCTATCTATAAATTGCATGGATTGCAAACAAATGCCGAGTAGGTTGGGAAAGCTATTTTTCTTCAATATTCAGAACAGACATGGAGATAGCAATCTACACCAACAACAATTTAGGGCATCAATCCAAAGGATCGGGTGCTGTTGTGACCAGATTGCATACTAATGAAGGAGGAAATCTGAATCCGCTCATATTTGTGGCGTACAATATTTTTGTAGGTATATACTTTGACAATTAATAAAGCGCCTAATTGTAACTATCGATTTTCACACTTTTTACTAACTTTTCTATGACTCTTCAGCACGACCCTGAGTGACACTTTTGTGAAAAAGGTTACTTAACGCATGGATATTTGTATATTAGTTAGAAGTATTAATACTCAAACTTCTCTATTCGTGACTAAAATGCCAATAGTTAATTTTGACAATACCTAAAACGAACAACTTCTAAATCAAACCAACTATATTTCCTAATGTTACACCTAGATCCAATCCTACATATGACGAATACCCACATCCCATTAGTTCGAGTCTCCCACCCCATTCGATACAATTATTTTATCCCCAGCTCTGTTGAGGCCGACAGTCATGAGAAAAAACATATATACTAATAGCAACCTAGCTGCTTGATATGACATACCATTGTATACTTAATAAAATTTTTTTCACTTATAAGTGATATAGATATGTTAGGTATGTTAGGTATTATAATACCTTCAACCACTCTTTTCTCGGTTGCTTGTCTCTCATCCTCATTATATTACAGCATTCCTAAGTATATAGCAAGCAAATAACAATAAACCCATGTTTCACTAAGAACCTATAGGAAATGATCTCTTGAACTCACCTTTTATTAACTCTGTATGATATTTAGTGTCGTTGATAGGTATTCGATCGGCGACCGGAGAAAACGGTTTTCGGACCAGAGTTAAACAGTCTAATAGGTAGTAAGGTAGATAAAACAACCATGAGAAAATACCCAGTAATAAAAATTCAGAACAACTCACGTGAGCAAACCGAATTGGGGCTTGAGTGTACCGCGTGAGTCGCACAGCTATAATGACAAGGTCAAAATCCTAGGCCTCCCGCTGTCATCCAATACCCAATATCTTTTGACGAGCTAATTTAAACCAGTTGATATCTTTGCTCTATAATATTTGATAGAATACAGTTTGGAAGTTTTAGCTACTCAACTACACAATACTCTTTAATTGTAGCAGCTGGAATGTGGACTAATTTTACCTGAAAATAGGTGAATGTATTTCCCGAAGAGATGGGTTGGCGAGGGCCAGTACTTATTACGTTGAAGGATAGTCAGTTGAGTAATAAAGTAATCAAAACAAAAAGAAAATGGAAGAATAAACGACATTAAAAAGATGAATAAGGAATATAAACGATAATAAAAAGAGAGGTAGATGAGTTAGGTGAACTGAGGGTAGTGAAATATGTGGCAGAAATAGATAATAGGTGAGCGACGTGGGAAGCTGATAAAAAAGTGATCGGCCTCTACTTCAGGAGGTGCGAGGAGTTCAGTTGCAATTGTCTTACTAATCATAAGTAGTTGAGTGTTTATTGTGTAATTTTTAACCTGAACTTTATTGGTCAGTTATAACCGAACTTTCTAGACGTTATTTTCTATCTGTTGCAGTATTGTTTATATGGCCATCCATCTTGTTTTGACATTTTTTCGCTAAGTTGCAGATTGTTATGACCGTTTTGTTGTTGCGATTGCTTAGTTACCTCAAATGTAAGTGGCTAGTAAATTGATAATTGTTTGTTGTAGAACCACATTAGATATTTATATATTTGTTCCAATATATAAATATTCCGAACACTCAAGATAGTCTTTTGACTTTGTCGACTTCGGGTACGTTATTTCACTGAATCTGAAGTGATGTCAAGTGAATCCTACAGTTACCGACTCAGCTCCAGATCTTCAGTGTTCAGTTGTCTATCCGCCCAACTGCACTAATCCTATTGAAGCTAAAGTAATTAATGTTTTTTTTGGCGTATTTAGTCAAACATGCCTTTTGGAATAAGTAATGCAATAGAAAAAAGAAAATTCAATAGCGGGTTTCGTGCAAGTGAGGTGGTTGGAATACTGAGCAATGATATTCTAAACATTTTGAACAATCAATTTCCACACGATTTCACACAGATACTTTTATTTGTGAGGGCAATTCGTGATTTTATATTGCGTGAAGTTTAATTGACATAGAGATATGTGCCTAAACTGTTATTCATTTAGCTCGGTCAACATTTTTGCCTAATCACATGACTGTGTTTGTAACGCCAAAGAGTTATTTATTTTAGTCCATGCTTTTTCTGCACCAGAGTAATATTGTTATGGTTTGTTATGTCATGCTGATCTTGTTCATAAAAATAGCCCAAACTTAATATCAAGGAACACATTTTTACTTTCATGTGGGGATTAACACGTCGGTACTTAGAATCATTGAGCGTTTGTTTATCTGAAATAGTGCATTTTTCAATTTTTCCTAATAAATGATTTGTTTATAGACGATTTAAGTAGGAAGAAACAAGGATACGGTCGGTAATGTCTGAATTTTTAACAAGTGTGTTTCTTGTAGTCGACAACTAGTGGAGCTAGTAAAGAAAGGGAAAATTAAGGTAATAGCATTTTGAGATGAGCCACCTTTTATTGATAAATAACTGGAGCACATTTTCTAACATCCAGTATGTTTCTCTTTTCAGAACAATATGAATACATTCAGTTTAATCCTAAGCGATCTGTAACGGTGAAAAATTCTTTTAAATAAACAGTTGTGCAGGCTTTTGTAATTGATGCTGGTCATTTTTGTTTGGAGCACTAGCCACATGTGTTAGGTCAAGCATCAACATTAGATCACTACAGGTAGCGCTATAGGAAGCAACACCTTCAGTTAGCTAGCATCGAGGTTGTAATCCTGTTATGCCTTACTTGCAACTAAATACATCTTCCTCTCCACTCACAACTACCTGCTTTCTGTTTTATTAGTGCGTGTGAGTTTATTCATTAGAAGCTGCGCAGCATACACTACAAGTACAAATAGTTCATATACAGGGCACACTTCGCTGGTGGACCTAAAGTCATCTAGGTACAATTAAATCTGAGAGTTCATTTCATTCCATAAATTCTGCATCTCAGTATATCTGGCTTTTATTCAGCCTCACTGGTTTCGTATCACACATATGAGTATATATATCTGACTTTTGTAATCACTGATGAAACGGCTAAGCTTATAATAATGATAATAATAATAATTTATGATATCAGGAGCAAGCTATTTTTACAGGCAAGATTAACAAAACATGTGACGATAATAGGGGCTAATTTATGCACAGACTGATCATACTGTGATGCATTAAGATAATAGAATGATAAACGTTGTGTTTAAATCAGCATTTATGTAGCGTCCATTACAAACTAAACCCTAGAACCACCTTGTGACAGAAAAAGTTGCAGGACAGGTTAAAGTCGCCATATCGAACGATTACATTGTGGCTGGATGTGTAGATATTAAACGTTTTGCATAGTATGGAGCGACCTTAATTTGTTGAAAATAAAGAAAACAAAAAGCAGAACGAAACAGTAGTATTATGACAGCTAAACTTTTCTGATTATTTAAGCAATCAGAAAAGTATGACTGTTTAAATTGGTAAAGACTTGAATATTAAAGCTCATTTGAAAAGATTTAATTTGTTATATTTAATAGGCCGGCTATCACGGAATGTAATGTTCAGACTGGGTTTATGAGTAAATTGAGGTTTAACAAGGAGCATATTTTTAGTGGTTGCAGTAGCCACGAAGGGAACTTGATGATTATCAATTTAGTTCGAAGTATGTCAGTAGATGCAATAAATATTTATGTATGTGAGTACTCTTTATTAATTTTAACTTATTAGTCGTCAGCATCATAGTCTTTAGTTTATAGGTCTAGTTTTTTCTTTTAGTAGGACATCCTGATAAATAGGTAGTGCTAATTAAATTTTATATGTGTGAGTCCGAGTAGCACATATTAGAGCAATTCAAACATCACTACTGAATGCTTGCTCATGTTAGAACCCCAGTACGTAGCCGTAAACATAAAACAGGTTCCACCCTATAGACAAAGGAAGTTTGAAGTTATCTCCCACACCATCATATCTGCTGGCCGAAAACTCCACCCTCCCTCCTCTTATGATGCTAGGCTCGTAAATTTACTGATTTGACGTAGGTTGTATTGTTGTACTCAATGCTCAACGACACAAATTCTGTTTTAGTCAACCTTATTTAAGCATGAATAATAATACAGGTTACACAGACTACTAAGGCCACTAACTGGAAACTTGATGCCTAACTGTTAATGAATTTGTACGACAGGAATTAGTTAGGAGAATTAGTAGTGGTAATGGATGTAAGAAGGAGAGTAGTATCTGCTGGCTACATAAGTGGTCACTAGAAACTAGTGTAGTGTTAGTAACGCTGTAGGTATTAGGAGACTAGTAAGCCATCCGAGTAGTAGGGTTAAACAGTATGTTGATAATACAGTAATGAATATTTAATTGAGTGGAGAGTAAAATGCGTAAGCTTACTAAGTTCTGGTTACTGATGAGTCTTAAAAGTAAAATGCTGGGTTCGGCAGACATCCAACGTGGGGTATTGAAGTCCGCGAGATTGATATTTGGATAAATTTTCAAAAAAGGAAAAAAAGATAAAAGGAACTTTTTGTGTGTGTAATGCATAGGTATAAGGATGGTCCAAAACATGATCTGATTGTTTAAGAGTCTTTTTGCTGCTGACAGGCAAAGTATAGATTAAAGTCCAACAGTCGATTGATATCTTTTATTCCAACAGGTCGTCGCGTTGTGTCTTTGATGCCCAATCAATTTTAGAGATAAAGGGAACTTATTATTTCTAGTGTATCTGCTTCATCAGCCAGTAGACTAATATCTTTAAAATCTCTATTAAGTAGCTTGCAAAATACTGGAAGATTGTCTGCCATGTGTACTTCTGCTAATAGTTTGTTTCATATTTGGCCAGACCTAACCAAATAAAAGTTTGAGCAAGCTTTTGTTTTGTATTTTCAATTCGAAAGAGTTTGTTTATCAGATAATAATTCCGAGTGTAGGTACGGTATCCAATATTAGTTGAGGTGTGAGTCATATTGTGCAGCAGTTTGTAAAAGTGGATTAGATTTGTTCTTAGTCTTCTTTTCTATATAGGTTCAAGTTTGAGCATGTGACATCTAGTTTTGTAGTCTATTTTAGAATTGTTTTAATTATCTGCTGCGTTAAGTAGCGTTGCACACTTTCTACTCTCATTCTGCTTATTGTAACTTTAAAAAGACTAACTGAAGGATCTTTAGGAGCCGAAATTCGTTCATTTATGTCTAATTCGTTTACATCGACTAACAGAGCACCGAAAAATTTTTTCCCTTCACCACTTCTCTCCTTGTTTGTAAATGACATTCTTGCTAAACTAGAGTCGAGATCCTAAGATCTGGAGGCAGATCCAAAGTCACTTTGATGTCATGGGTCCCCTGAAGGACTTAGATCGATCTGATGGGTAGGCACTCAGCAATTTTTCCTCCCCTTAAGAAAAATACATTCAAAATGATAGTGGTGAATGATAGCGATATCCAAGCAAATTTCATTCCTTTTATTGGAATTTCCACAGAAACACTAAAATACGAGCTTGAAAAAATCAACTTGTTCATGTTTGTTCAGTTATAATGGTATTTTATCTTGGGACTGCAATGGCTTCTATACGTTTTTAAATTGCCCCAAAAGATCGCATGCTGAATAGAAAAAGCTTTCGCTGAACGGGCCATTGTGCCTAGTCACAGTGGACTACCACTTCCTTGAGGTAGGGAGGGATGTAGTTATATGAGACACATAAAGATGAAAGAAGTATAGGCATATTTTGCACATTAGGTCTTGAGCCCCTGAGAATACATCGAAATTTTTCTTGGAGGTCAGTGAGGTTTGTTTCAACGACTCCCGAAGCCAAGAAGTTCCCAGACTTCACTTTCGATAAGAAGAAAAAATTACTATTGCGATTTGTCGGGTTATATTGATCACGTCTTTTCTGAGTAATCCCATCACTTTGAGTGGGTGTTGAAATGAATTCGAATAAGTATTGAGATGAATTCCTGGTGATATTTAAGATATTATAGATCATTATCATAAGCTGCTAATGTTCTAGGGTGTGTTATTTTAGATGTTCACATTACGACCCGAAAGCGAGTCCATCAGTTGAATTTATGGATCTTCCGTGATTGTGTTAAAAGGTGCAGTTGTCCTTTAGGATTGAGGGTGTAAAATACTGTTTTCATGATGTGAGGATGAATAAAATCGTCCAAAATTACCTAGAAGTCCTATCGTTAAACTGACCAGAAATGCACTTTAGCACAAAATGACAAGGTAAACGCCAAGCAATTACTAATGTTTTGATTTCGAGCCCGTGTTAGAGACCTGATAGTCGATACACTTTCAACGGAGTTTGAAAATTATATTTGGCTGACTAAAAGCAATATTTGAAGTCAGCATGCAGTGTTAATTAATAAAAATATCCTTAATGAAATTGTACTGCAAAAGAATAGCAATTTAACAAATCAGCTGAATAGCCTTGAAAAACCCAATGAATCATCATCTGCTCTGAGATTTTGTATTGGAGTTTAGTACTTTATGCCCATTTAAATAAGTCGTATTTGTCTGCTTTTTCGCACTCAAGAGACTTTTGCTTATTATGGATGTAACGAATGGATATTAAAGGCTACATTTAGCGATCACAATCTATTTTTTAGTGCCGTCTGGTATCCACACTATGGAAATGGCATATAATTATCCTTTTACTAAGACTTAGTAATGACTCTGCCCGCAGCTCTACTAGGGTTGCTGCCGGTCCCAAGCCCGGGTAAAGGAGGAGGGTTGTGCATAGGGCTAGCATCCCTATCCCGTAAAACACAAGCTTGCTAAAACAACGCTAACCAGATTAAACAAACGAAACCATTTAAACACTTCCCTGGGAGTGGAATGAATAATAATGACGTTTCATGGTCAAAGTTCACATACTTTGGAAGTCATGAGGCCGTTGACACTTCTTACAACCAGAGCAAACATTTTTATAGGTAAATAGAAAGTTCGGACAATGTGTGAGAGCGGTAAGATCAATCAAATAGTTTCAGAAATGAAGAGATACAGCTTGACTGTGCTCGGAATCAGCGAAACTAATTGAACTCAGCCTGGACAGAAAACATTGGCAACGGGAGAGATGCTACTATACTCCGGCCACGAGGAGCAAAATGCTCCATACACCCAAGGAGTTGCTTTGATGCTGTCCAAGAAAGGGCGCTATTCACTTATAGGACGGGAACCACATGAACCCAGGATCATCAAATCATCTTTCAAGACAATGAAGAAGAGGATTACAATGAATATTATCCAATGTTATGTACCCACCAACGACGGCAACGACGAGGACAAAGATCAGTTTTATGATAGGCTGCAGTCAATTATAGCGAAGTGTCCAGGAAAGGATCTGACAATCCTGATGGGGGACCTTAACGCCAAAGTCGGAATAGTTAACACCGGATGCGAAGACATCATGGGATGACAGGGACTGGAAGAAAGAAATGAGAATGGTGAAAGATTCACAAATCTGTGCGATTTCAACAAAATGATCATAGGTGGTACAATATTCCCCTCCCCCACAAACGCATACACAAGGTTACATGGGTCTCACCAAATTATACTACAGAGAATCAAATTGATCATATATGCATCAATAAAAAATTCAGAAGATCAATGTAAGATGTGAGAAACAGGAGAGGAGCTGATATAGCTTCAGACCACCACCTAGTGGTTGGCAAAATTAAACTGAAGCTAAAGAAGCAATGGATAACTGGAGTAACAGCATTACAGTGGTTTAATACAGCCTCTCTTCAAGATACTGATGAACTCATGGAATTCGAAATAACTCTCAACAACAGGTTTCAAGCCTTGCGAGATTTGCTGAACGAGGAAGAAACCACTATGGAGGACAACTGGAAAAGAATCAAAGAGGCACTAACTTCAACTTGTCAAGAGGCTCTGGGCTGCAAGAACTACCATCATAAGGAATGGATTTCCACAGAGACCCTGTACAAAATTCAACAAAGGAGGAACAAGAAGGCAGAAATCAACAACAGCCGAACTAGAGCAGCAAAAAATCAAGGCACAAAATGAATACACAGAAGCAAATAAACAACTAAAGAAGAGCATTAGAGCCGACAAACGGAAATATATCGAAGGTCTTGCAACGACAGCGGAGAAAGCTGCAAGAGAAGGAAATATGAAACAGCTATACGACACAACGAAGAAACTGGCAGGTAAATATAGTAAACCAGAACGACCGATCAGGAACAAAGAAGGCAAGCTAATCACCGAGATTCAAGAACAAAGAGACAGATGGGTAGAACATTTTGAGGAACTCTTGAATAGACCAGCTCCACCGAACCCACCAGACATCGAAGCAGCATCTACAGACCTCCCGATTGATGTTAATCCACCAACGATGGAAGAAATCAAGATAGCCATCAGACAGATCAAAAATGGGAAAGCAGCAGGACCTGACAATATACCAGCCGAAGCACTCAAGTCAGACATAGACATAACAACGAGGATGCTCCACGCTTTATTCAAGAGGATCTGGGAGGAAGTACAGGTGCCGGCAGACTGGAAAGAAGGATACCTTATCAAGATACCAAAGAAAGGGGATTTGAGCTACAGAGAAATCACACTGTTGTCAGTACCAGGGAAAGTCTTCAACAGAGTGTTGTTGAACACAACGAAAGATTCAGTGGATGCTCAACTTCGAGATCAACAGGCTGGTTTCCGTAAGGATCGGTCATGCACAGACCAAATCGAAACACTACGCATTATTGTTGAACAATCAATTGAATGGAACTCGTCACTGTACATCAACTTCATCGACTATGAGAAGGCGTTTGACAGCGCAGACAGGAGATCACTATGAAAACTTCTTCGACACTACGGTATACCAGAGAAACTCGTCAACATCATCCAGAATTCTTACGACGGACTACAGTGCAAAATTGTGCATGGAGGACAGCTGACAAATGCATTCTCAGTAAGAACCGGTGTCAGACAAGGCTGTCTGCTCTCGCCTTTCCTCTTCCTCCTAGTGGTCGATTGGATCATGAAAACCTCTACATCTGGGGAGAAGCACGGGATTCAATGGACAAGTAGGATGCAACTTGATGATCTGGACTTCGCGGATGATCTAGCACTTCTATCCCATACACAACAGCAAATGCAAGTGAAGACAACCAAAGTAGCAGCAACCTCAGCATCAATAGGCCTGAACATACATAAGGGAAAGAGCAAGATCCTCAAATTCAACACAGAGAGCACCGACCTAATTGAACTTGATGGTGAAACTCTGGAAGAAGTGGACACCTTCACATTCCTGGGGAGCATCATCAATGAACAAGGAGGATCCGATGCAGATGTAAGGGCAAGTATCGGCAAAGCAAGGGCAGCATTCCTACAGTTGAAAAATATATGGGACTCCAAACAACTGTCTACCAATCTCAACGTTAGACTCTTCAACTCAAACGTCAAGTCAGTTCTTCTGTATGGAGCTGAAACGTGGAGAACTACTGCAAACATCCTCAGGTAAGTACAGGTATTTATCAACAACTGTCTACGCGGAATATTGAATGTCTGTTGGCCGGAAACCATTAGCAACAGCCTACTATGGAAGAGAACAAACCAACTTCTACCTGAAAAGGAAATCAGGAAACGACGTTGGAACTGGATAGGACATACATTGCGGAAATCATCAGACTGTATCACGAGACAAGCACTAACTTGGAATCCTGTTAGAAAAAGGAAAAGAAGAAGGCCAAAGAATACACTGCGTCGAGAACTGGAAGCAGACATTAAAAGGATGACCAGCAACTGGAAAAAGCTAGAAAGGATTGCTTAGGACAGAGTTGAATGGAGAATACTGATGAGCGGCCTATGCTCCTCCGAGAGGGTTAACAGCTACCATGACCTCTCCTATGTGGCCTAGGCATCACTTGAAGTGTCCTACATTTTATTTAAAAATAAAAAAATATTTTATAAAAATAGACAGTGCTCTTGATGATTGGTACCAGAGCCAAGAGTAGTCATAATGTTGGCGACATTGCTACTAATAAGAGAGGGGATAAATCTTAGTTAGGCTGTATACCGAAACGTTGTCTTGTGTCTTTAGTAACTGGAAAACGGTGGGGCTGAAATAATTAGAATTCCTAAAATTACCGTACAGTCAGTCCTCTTTACGAATTCAAACTCAGCAAAAGTAGTTTGTGACGAATAGCAGTAGTATGTATTGTTCATCTGTTCTTATAAGATATTATCGACTTTCTTTGTACTGAAAAATGACAAAATGTCCCAATTGTACGGACAAACACAATTAAGGATTCTTTAAAAATATGGAATGATTTCCCATCAACAGGTATTGATACAATCTATCCACTACCAAGTTGCGCTTTTAAACCATCGTTTATGAACACTTAGGCGGCAGTTTAGGAGTGTGGGGAAAATGGAGAATAAAGAATTAGTTGAAATTTTGTCCTATCACGGCCTTTGTGTGAGCCCCTGATCACTATACAGGCTCAGTTCTAAGTACTAACCTGAACAAAAATATTAAATAACTGTATTTTTCTAAAACATTCAGCCGAAACAGACAACATGCTATCACCATGTAACCAATAACGTAATTAATGATGTTGTATGTATACAAAGTTTAACAACAGCACATTCTTAACGCAATTAATAAAAAATGTACTTTCAACGAGATTGACTTCCAGTAGCTACAAGAGCTACCTTACTTATTCAATTGTTGTTGAGATCAGCTTTCCTGACAATATGACTTAAACTTAAGTGTTCCTAGTTTAGTAAGATGTTTGGTGTCACGTATCTAAAGATAGCAAACAATTCTCCATAAAAAGTAATTATTCAGGTATTCGTTACCGATTACAATCACGTTTGTTTTGGCTGACAATACTATCTGGGGATACTAGATGGCGCATCACTATTACATCGCCAAACAACATGACATGGAAGGTAATTTCTCTTCTTGAAAACTAGCATGGCAAAAGAGAATCCTTTAATGTCCTAATAAAGGTGATATTCTACTTCCTCTTCACTTACTCTCACCTCTTTATTCACTGGAAAAGAAACTCATGAGACTTGGTTGTATCTGCGATATTTTCTGGCTTTGATTGCCAGAGGGTGATGATCAGAGCCACTGGGTTTGTTGTGATTCATCCCAATTGAGAAGACAATCTCTGAATAACTACAAAATGAATGGTGCCAAATCGCCAGGTCTTCTGATCAGTTTTAAACAATCAGTGAATACCGGTTCGATAATATGCATCGTCGCTTACAAACATGGAAATAGTGGTTACAAAATGTCCTAGGACACTTAGTTAAGCATCTAGGGCGTTTATTGATTCAACAGTAACATCTTAATGGCATTATATACTGGATTTTCGCTATGAGAGCTCGATTTCAGCATAAAGGTTGCAGAATGGACAACGTTTGGTTGATGTAACGTCTGGTGGGTTCTATTGAGACTAATGCTTATATGATACTTGACATCTATCTAACTCCTCAGGTCGAATACCCAAATATCTCAGTAGTTATCTTTAATATGCACTTGGGTAGTCAACTAAGTTCCACGCCTATTATGCAGGGCGGAGAATTAGTTGATAATCGATAATATATTTAAACGTGCTGAAACCAGGAAAACAAAAGTCGGAGAGCACTATTTAGTCATATTATAACATACATACTAATATAAGAATGTACAAGTGAAATATTATGTTATGAATTATCAGTGGGTGTTATAAGATCCCTAGCCCAAAAAGATCTAACTGTTTCAAAATCATCTACTTTAAAGTTGGCTATCAAATTTCAGATCTACTTATCAACAGCTGTGGAAATGACGATAGGTACTGAGGGACAGTATTGTAGGAACGAAAAATAGTCTGGATACAACCAAGCTTCAGGTAATTTTTTTCAAGAATACGTCTAACAAATTGACCTATGAGTAATAAAAGAAAATGAGACTGCTGCAAATAAGGGAGAAGTTTAAACGAATTTCTAACGTCCGTGCTAGCTAGCTAGCTGGCGGGGTTATTCCTCATGCTTTCCTGTATAGTAATCTATGAATGCTTCACAGAAAGTCTTGTCCACTCAAACAAATACGATCAACATCAGTAACTAATGTCGTGCAACCATTTATTTGGGGCATTTATGTACAGCTATTGTAAGAACACCCACGTTGTTCCAACTCTGAACCAATCCTTAACTTTTCAGTCTCAGAAGTGACATAGCAAGTACTGTGCTCTTCATAAACCGAAACATTTTTATCACCTAGACGTAGTTCTTAGCAAGCAATAGTTGAAGTTGATTGTTTGAGTACACGAATTAGTTACGCGGGACCACTGTTTCATTTTCTGTTAACATGTCATCTTTTCGGATGGCAGGACGTGTCGTAGGACAGTTGTCCAGAATAAATTTATGTGTGAGTTTGCCTGAACATGCTTTAAACTTACTTGATTTATTCTAAATGCTACTATGTATATTCTAGTTTGCTGTAGTAGTTTTGGACAGCTTTCGGATCATTCCTATGACATTCGAGATTGATTTCTTGATACTTCAGTCGTTTGTACTTCCGTCCTATAGTCTAGTTAGTAATGTATGTTGGGTTTTAAGTTCCCACTACCGGTGCTGCAGAGTTCGATCTTCAAAAACTGTAAACTGTCAATCCAATCAAATTAGTGATAGGTAGCCAGCTATAAGCAGTTCACTGCCAAGTAAGCAGCATTTATCTAAGATTCACGTCGCAGAAAATTAGCAATGAGTAATATATTTTTTGTAAAGAAGTTAGAAGTATAATTAGACAAATAGGTGTAATTTAAAAGAAACCAGGTCACAGACTCACTAGATGACACTAAAAACGTATGTATTTCAACGTTTACTATTTCAAGACTGCTATGGTAGAAAATGCACACGATCTTAGTGAAGTGGTCAATACATTGGGGTACTATACACGCCATTTTATCCTGATGTCAGTACAAGTCCTCATCAAACAACGACTGTAAGATTGACAGAAATGGGGGATTGTCGTTACGCCATATTTTCTGCTAAGCGGTTAGTGTTTCTATCCTCCGACTGCTACATGTATCAGGTCTACTGGTACTACTCGACTATTTAAACCTGTGTGGTTGGAAGGAAGATGGTCCTTGTGACGACAGTTTAAATGCCTTAACCAGAGCCACTAGTTTATATAATTGGCTTTTACTTGCTGTTGCTTTACATGGAAATAGTTCTAATATTCCCCCACCAATAAACAAATATGCATCTTTACAACAGTTTAAACCAACACTACTAGCCAAGAATCATAACATCTTTAAGTATTGGGCACTTTATTATACTCCATTCGAGCATCAAGCAACTGGATACTAAAGCTTTAAAAGGTCAATTTGCCAGTTGAACGTGATTATGCCATTTTAATAAGATTTTTTACTGTATATGAGATAAGTTTGCTCACTAATTAGACGTATAACGCTTTAACTTATTCTGAGTAATAATATTTGTAAGAACTTGTGGCAATAATCAAATGCGGATATTTAGTCATCTTTGAGCCACCTGTTAATCCAGTAATAATGTGCGACTACATCAGCTAAAGTGGTAATATCCAAGAAGCTGTTTTAGTAATTGAAATGCTTATGCTAAAATCACAAATTGACATTAATACGCCTTAGATTTTACGGCTGACTTTTGAAGTACAAATGTACGTATAGCTAGCTGTGAAACTCAGCAACCACTTTACAGCTTCTAATTAGAAGTTCACATGATCTTCAGTGTACGTTTAATATTCTTCGTTGTAATCGTTTTGTATTTGAAATAGCGTTGTGTACTATGTAATTGACAGCCTGCAAATATGGTTTACGGATAAGTTATAATCACTAGCTCACAAATCCGCATTTTGTTCCCAAGTTGATTTTAGGAGCTTATTGTTAACTTTTACTGTTTTGCTGTATGGTTCATTGCTTGCTTAGTGGCTGTAGGAAAGTTTTCAATTAGTAGGTTGAAATCCCCTATTATTCATTCGGGTTACCATATAGTATCACCAGCCACCCGAAGCCGATGACAAACTTAGTATCAGTGTGTTAGTATTACAAGTGCGAATTATCACCTAGTTTCATCAATGTATTGTTACTCAGGCATCCTTAAAATGTCATGGTATGACTGACAGTGGAGAAAGTACACTCACATAACCACATGGTTATAGCCTTTGTCAAAGGAATCGTACCTCCCTAACCGCGCGACAAGGGTGTCGTTTACAAAGTAAAGAACGAGAGCGAATGTTCTGAACTAGGTTTCTGGATACGAAGGGTCCACCTAAGGAAGTTGAAAAACTAACTCAAACCAGTAGTGTACATGGGCTTCGAAATCCTGGTTTACAAATCTGTTTTAGTTCACGTTGTTCAATGAACTTCACTGCCTAACGACGTTCCATTACCTTGTAGATTTAACCTTTAAATTAAAAGCTTGAGAATACGCCTCCCAAGAACACTACTTTCATCGGTTAGATGCCCAGGTAGCATCCCAGCCTGCACATAAGATAACTTGTGCTTTTCGTAAATGTAATCTCCATTTATGTGGCGCATACACTTTGATATCTATTTGTACAAAATTTTATAAGTTTAAGTAACAAATTTGTTTAGTCTTACTACAAGAGAGCGAAACAGCGAAAAATGTTTAGCCCATACGTGCCGCACGTTCTTTGATGTCAATCATAATCAGCATAGTGCTAATAAATGCGCACTAACCTATCCTCTTACTAGTCAAACATAATGAAATGAGTTTACCAAGATGAATAACAGAAGAGTACACATAATAATGATATGGCAACCTGAGCTAACACTCATTTTTGATAAGCTCTGCATTAATTATGAATTGGTAAGTCAGGAAAAAAAACAGATACTAAAGATATAATTAAAAGATGTGTATAAAGGGGTGCTGAGATCTAAGTCAGGGAATTTGTTTACGTCATTGCGATTAGTTTCGAGCTGTCCTCGTTTAGCTACTCTAATCACTAATCGTGGTTATGTGGGCTTAAATCTCATATTGATTCCACTTTTTGCAAACACCTTAAAAACTTGAATTTCTCTTAACATGTAATTGGTTGTGTCTATTTTTATGACCTCTGTGCACACTTTGTACAAATTTTTTCGCTTCCTACTATGGATTAATTGACTAACTCGTAACATTTTTTAAAATAAGTTGAGTTATGCCATCGTTTTCTTCACTTTAGTTTATCAATATGCACATTTTATGTATGATTCTGCCCTGTTGATGTTTAGAAATAGGATAACTTTACCTAGTACTGTATCATTTTCCATGTTTCCTTACCACTATCAGTATGATGAAAAATCTTGAATTCAATCACTCTTGTTACATAAGAGTAATAATGACTTAAAACAGGCAAAAATGTAGACTGATCAAATGTATTTTGTTACTCCTAAATTATATTGAGTGATAAATTGTTTTAGCGCACTTTTGTCTCCACACCATGACATGTTAGCTAATTGTTCCCTCCTAGTGTCAATGTATTGTTCATTACATGGATTGACAGACAACCTGTTTAGATTTTTGTGAATTCGGATATTTTGTAACCAATTAATTTTGAAAGAGTAGCGAACTTACATAAGATCAGTAAAAAGTAAGTGTAGCCTGGCCATCTAGTATCTATCCTGAATTTTCGATTTATTCATCTTAGTGTACTTTAATATTAAAATTGTATATACACACGACTGCGACGCTATGCAATTTTCTTAATTTTTTTGTAGGCATTTAAACAGTTTGGAGACCGATGGATATCCACTACATCGGCTTTAAAAGCTGCGGTCCCAGAGTTCTCTAGTATCTTAGAGGAACGTATTTTAGGACAAACCTTACAAACTAACTTGGAAGAGACTGGACGTGTTTTAAGCATCGGTGATGGGATCGCACGTGTTTATGGTTTGAAAAACATACAAGCGGAAGAGATGGTAGAGTTTTCGTCGGGATTGAAGGTTTGACTGTGTTTAGAGTGATGATTTTCCTTAGGGTATGGCTCTAAACTTGGAGCGTGATAACGTTGGTGTAGTCGTTTTCGGTAATGACAAGCTAATTCGTGAAGGCGATATTGTCAAACGAGCAGGATCCATTGTTGATGTGCCTGTTGGAGAAGAGTTACTTGGTCGGGTAGTTGATGCTTTAGGTACTCCAATCGATGGGGCAGGTGCTATCAATACAAAGACAAGACAGCGTGTTGGAGTCAAAGCTCCAGGTATTATACCACGTATTTCTGTTCGTGAACCTATGCAAACTGGAATTAAGGCTGTCGATAGTCTTGTTCCCATCGGTCGTGGTCAGCGAGAACTAATCATTGGAGATCGTCAGGTACCTTTAAACTTTAAAATGATATGATTCATTTCTAGACAGGTAAAACAGCTATTGCAGTAGATACTATTATCAACCAAAAGCGTTTCAACGAGGCAGCTGATGAAAAGAAAAAGCTATACTGTATCTATGTTGCCATCGGCCAAAAACGTTCAACAGTTGCACAGCTGGTCAAACGTCTGACAGACACGGATGCTATGAAATACACAATTATTGTATCTGCAACAGCATCTGATGCAGCACCTCTTCAGTACCTGGCTCCATATGCAGGATGTGCAATGGGCGAATATTTCCGTGATAATGGAAAGCACGCATTGATCATTTATGATGACTTATCTAAGCAAGCTGTTGCTTATCGACAAATGTCACTTCTATTGCGAAGACCTCCAGGAAGAGAAGCTTATCCTGGCGATGTATTCTACTTGCACTCTCGCTTACTGGAGAGGGCTGCGAAAATGAATGATGCTTATGGAGGTGGTTCTCTAACAGCCCTCCCAGTTATTGAGACTCAAGCTGGTGATGTGTCTGCATACATCCCAACCAACGTCATCTCTATAACTGACGGGCAAATTTTCTTGGAAACTGAGTTGTTTCATAAAAGTATAAGGCCTGCCATCAATGTTGGGCTTTCAGTCAGTCGTGTCGGATCTGCAGCACAAACTAAAGCTATGAAACAAGTTGCCGGTCGAATGAAATTGGAGCTAGCTCAGTATCGAGAAGTAGCTGCTTTTGCTCAATTCGGTTCTGACTTAGATGCATCTACTCAATCGTTGTTAAATCGAGGTGTGCGCCTGACAGAACTCTTGAAACAAAATCAGTATGGTATGTTAATCTAAAATTAATCCCTTATTTTATTTAGCTCCGATGGCAATCGAACAACAGGTTGTTGTAATATATGCTGGTGTTAGGGGACATTTAGACAAGCTGGACCCATCAAAAATCGTTCACTTTGAAAAAGACTTTCTTAAATTTGTCTTGGCAAATCATCAAGACCTGCTAAAGGCCATTCGTGAGGATGGAGAATTAAAGCCGGCAACTGATGAAAAACTGAAAAAGATTGTGGTTGATTTCTTAGCTGGATATCAAGTGTCTGCATAATCAGTCACAAAACATGTAACTGTAGTAGTGTTTTCTTATTGGATTGACAAGTTCGATAATGTTATCTGAAGATTTCCATCAGCAGTTCTTTGTACTTAGTCTTATTAAAAATAAAATTACCTTGAAGCCAGTGTTTTCGTATAGTGTCTAATTTTTGGGGATTAGTAATATTTATGCATATTTCAACTCGTACCATCAGACAAAGGGTTATGAGTGTGATACTTAGTGTGATTATCAATTGTTGTAGCATCGCTGTCAAATAGTTGTATATTCATACATGCATTAGTCAATTATCTTCAAAATTTTTCGGAATAGTCGGTTATTGTGTAATAAATAGTTACTTCCAGTACTAACAATTGTGAGTCTTATGAAGTATTTCTAAGAAAATTGGTGATATTGACGAAACCTTTGTAACGTGCCGAACCTTAGTAGTAGATATACATGTGTTTTTCACTGTAGCACTACTGTCTTAATTAAGTCTGCTTGTTACTGTAAGACGATCGAGTTGCGAGGTGTGGACTATTATTGAGAGTTCTTTACCGCGATGAGTTTCCCCACGTATAGATTTGGGGCGACGCGTTGTTCGAAATGGTTAGGGTGACGGGGTGGTTTCATTCAATAAACTTGTCTGGTATTTGTCGCGTTGATCATATCTACTAAGCAGTAACCGATTCGATGACTATGAGCCAACTCGAAAATGCAAAACATTCTTAGCTTTGACATTCGATAGTGTCTTCTGAGCATACCTGACGTTCGATAGAAGCAGTTAGTAACTTTGTATTTAATTCTAGACATGAGAGAATAATCAGTCAGGGGATACAGACATTTTTTGAGGTGTCTGAATCGCCTTATTCTCATGAGCACTGCACAGAAACCTTTGATATGGTGACTTAGAAAGGAATTCGGAAAGCTACACTTTAAGTGTAAACTTAGGAGAACACCCGTACCACTGAGGCGCGTAGAGTTTGCAAGATGGTTCTTCCTGTCAGCAATCCAACTGTACATATCTATAGAAGTCCTCAAGCGGAACATGATTATAATGACGTAACGAGTATAGTCATTCTTTAGTTTCCAGATTGGCTTTGCAGTCTCAATTTCTGAAACGTCTCAATATCTCTGATCAAACGACAACTAAAATAGTTCGGACTAAGTTATTAGTTGCTGCGTGGTATTAGTTATTCCTCCCAATGTATGAATCGTCTGAGTTTGTGTTCTAGCTCTAATCAACGTGAAAAATGATCTGTTCATTCTTTTTTCTGTTTCGTACCATCCATTTGCATTTACGTACTTTGTATTCGGGAAACAATGTTTTCTGCACTGAGCACAGTTTATTCAATGTTATTTTGTTTATAAGGAAAACCACAGTTCTTTGCAACGTGCAACTAAACCAAACGATCAATCAGACCTAACATGGAATTGGTAAAAACAGCTCAGTTTAAATGTTGAAAATAAGTTCACATTGCTGTGAAGTAAGTTGCAGTAAGACGTAATATGTAAGCGATGTACATTCTCTGCTTAAAAAGGAAAAATTTGACAAATTAGTTATTGGAAGTGGTAAAATGTTAGTTCTACAATAACTAGATACATCGGGGTTGCGTTATCGAGTGTTTCTTGGCTTTGGGGCTAGATTTGAGAACTCCATAGGGCAGTAATCTGACAAATGAGTTGTGTTGAGATATTACCCATAAAAAGGAATGCTCCTTTTTGCTTGAGACTTATTGTGAATTGGCAGTCTCTAATCTTCGTCATTCCTCTTTAGCGAATTCTACTGGCTGCGTAGAATTTCAATTAGTTTCTTGTTTCACTATAACCTGATAACAAATGTAGAAATATGGGGGACTAATCACTTATTTCGTTATACGTTATAACTCTACAGAAGCGATGACTACCCACGAGCCCTGGAATTTTCTATTTTGCATCGATTAAGATGCTTTTAGTTCGTTTTATTAGGATAAAGTTATCTACATAAAAAATCGCATTCTAATGTTAATATTTGGTCTTTCTTTTGCATACTCGTAGTTGGTGATGACTTCATCGGTTCATGGCGAAAAAATATAAAATCAACTGATACTTCATTAGATAAATGCACGTAAATAAGAATATATACAATTGCTTATCACTAAGAGCTAACCCATGCCAATTTCAACTTAACAATTTTGTCTCGTTACCAATGCCCATATATATATATATATATATATATATATATATATATATATATATATATATATATGTTTACCTATCGATTCTCGGGTTGGTTTACTTTCCGAATATATGTATAAACAAGTATGATTATTGATCTTGTGCGTCTGTATGTGTTATTCTCCAGAAAATCAATGTAATGTATGGAAGAAAATATCTTCAACCTAAATAGTTTGTAAATTGATTTAGTTGTTATTTTTTTAAAGAATAAAGTGTTATACCAACGCGTCAACTAAGAAAAAAACTGCGAATTCGAGCTTTTAAAAAATATACAATAGGAAATGAAAGAATCTTCCTACAGAAATCAATCTTATACTATACTATACTACACTATATAATATATATAATATATATATATATATATATATATATATATATATATATATATATATATATATATATATATATGGCATAATATAGCATTATAAAATACGCAGTAACCTATTTGAGGTAAATAAACATCTCAACAAGGAATGTGAATTCAGGAGTTGTGTTTTAATTTTGGCATGAGTAAAACTTTATGTCATAAATACGTATTTCGAATGATGTTCTAACAATGATGCTTTTGTGGAATATCAACTGCATCAACTTTACAGCAGAAATTTAAAAAGTTAAGATTATGATAATCAAAAATACTTGAAACGTATTGATTTAGTAGACTATTAAATTTCACTAGAAAGTAATTTAAAAGACAATGTTAAACTATTCAACTTATGTAAGCTAATTTTGAAATTTCAGCATAATCGAATGAAATTTCTGACATTTTAAAAGTGTTTAATTCCATTTTCATAAAGAATGACTCATCGACAATCACTCTAGTCATAAAATCATGTTTGAATAGAAACGTAATTTATGTTAGTCGTTTTGAGTAGTTTGAAGGCGGTATCCCTTTAAAAAAATTCCGGCTTGATGATGTTTTGTATCCAATAAAGTGCTATCAACGATTGTTGAATATGGTTAACTAAAATTCGTGAATAATTAAATAAGAAAACTAATTTGCACTTTTAGTACTATGAATGAAGTAGAGAAGATTATATTCGCTAATTCTTAACCAGTTCACGAAATCACTGACTGCTGGTTTGAGCTGTGTTAGCTGATCCAGACTACCTGATTGTGGTCCTCAAGAATACCGTCATAAATGTAGAATATGAATGTAATAGGATCTTTCCGTTGATTTGTTACGGACTGAAACTGGTCAGTCTCTGTTGCCATATGTGCATCCTGAGAGGATTACCTCAATACAGCGGTAGTGCACAAGTATTGTTTGAGTTGGATTGTAACTGGCAAGCGGAATCCAGGACGCGTGTTTCGTTCTATTTGAGACTCATCGGCTAGATGTACCTGCGTCCCAATGTTGTTGTTTACACCGGGAAGTTCCGAATACATTCGTATTATATATACATATCCATTTCAGTGTGACTGTTTGAACTTAGTAACCTAGTGGTGAACGCAACAGCGTTTTTGGTACGAAACGAACTGAGTTCGAATCCTGGTGTTACAAATGGTTAAGAACTGGATGACGCGGTTCACTGTCGGTCACAACGGCGAAAGTTTATCTACTATTTGCCTTTCCTTAAATTAAGAGCATTATTTCATACCGTTTTTCCATAAACAAATTCTTTCTCCCTGGACTATATTCTATATGTCCACCTTTTTTTCTCTATTATTGTCATTACTGAAGTAATTACTACTTTTGCTAATTTAATGCTAATCTCGCTGAGCTACTTGGGTGTGGTAATCTGGACTAATGGATATGTGTGTCACGTCCTATAATTGTTCATACACATACGTATGCAATTCTTAACTAATAAGAGAGGAGTTAACCTCCAACTGTCAATCAGGGTGGGTGATGATGTCACATTTAGCTGAATAATAAGAGATATCTGTGTATAACTACTTAAAGTGTAATAAGCATTGAAAGTCACTGAGTAGTGACCAGTGTCATGGTTTTCCAGTCCATGTTAGGTATTTATGAACTGCAATCATTTCTACGTTGTCAACACCACGAACGGAGTTTTCTTGATGGATTTGAAAAGGAATTCCATTTTAACGTTAACATTTTCCTACACCGTCTTCTCCTTAATGATAATCAGATTCTGCCAACAACGAATTTGACTTTTAAAAAACTTGATGACAGTATCTTCATCGTGATGAACAAACATTATTCTCAAATGTCACTGAATACGTAACTTTACAGAATGATATATATATCTCCAAAATACCCTGATAACTCCGAGAATGGGGAGAGGTTGCTCTCATGTTGCCATGCTTTTAGCCACTTTCAGGGAAGTTCTATCCACTGTCTTCTCGTAGCATGGGTGTTGTTTATTAGAGTGAGAACTGAAACGAACATCCAGTGCTTAAACTGGGTTGACAGACATGGAGCGTTTATCTAGAAGAACTGAAAAACCCTTATTCCAAACCAGTGGTGCACATAGACACAATGATCCTAGGGGAATGAAAAACATATGAGCCAACTTGGTCACCGGATACCATGGAAATACATCTCCTGGTGATATCCTACTGCCTTGTGGATTGGTCTTAAAGTTAAAGGCTCGGAAAGTGATCCCCTAAAAATTTACCTGCTCCGGTTCGGACGACTGGTAAGTATCTGAGCCCATACACAATTACTATAACTGTGAATTATGAAAAAAATGGTCTATTTATCTTATTGCTTTTTGTTTGAATGACAGTTATACTCAGGTGATATTTACTGTCATTCTAGTGAAAACTCCTCTATTTTACTTAAGATTCTCTTCGTTTCCGCCTTTGCTTCTTCCGTTTGCTTCCGCTACTTATTCTTTTTATTCGGTAGCTTGTACACTATTCTGTCTTATAAGTTTGGTATGAAGTCAGTGAATAGACTTTTTGTTTGTTGCTATCAAGGTCGAGATTTTATACAGCCTTTCCGAAACTATGTGTATCATTTAAATTGGCCTCCTTTCAACGTTCGCAAATTGATGCAGATAAGACAATAGACGAGGTTTACCATATCAATCGAAAGCCCTAACACTAATGTTTGTTGTCTATCTGAAACTCGTACTCAGGACTCTGGTGATGTACTACACATTCGCCCTCCATCTATCGACTCGAAAAGTGTGTTTCATTTGTGCTTATTCGGGGACCCTGTAAAGTTGACGTTCGGGTCCGCCGGCATTGGTGTTACACTAAGCGCCATAACAGAGACAGCATTAGTAAACTAGATTCCTATTAATAGTCGCTTATGCGCTGTTAGATTAGAAGGTTCTATCAAAGTAAGAAACTAGAGTGAAAAACGATGTCTTTCAGTAGTCTCCATCTACAAATCGATAGATTGCAGCTTGAATGCAACCAAGGATAAGTTCTATCATCATCTTCTCAAAAAAGAGAGTTCGATAGATAGTGTAGTACTAGCCGGAGATTTGAACGTGAAGGTAGGGTGTCAAGGCGCAGAAGTTCTTGTATTACGTTTCATTGGCCAGAAAAAGTCTTGATCAAAATGGATCGATACTAGTAAATTGACTTCAGCTTCTATTGTAACCAAATCCGATTTAGGTTCCCACATTGTTGGCACGAAACAAGCCTGATTAAAGCACGCTCAAAACATGCTCACGAAGCTATGCCGTGATTGGTCCATTTGTAGCCAACTAGAGCCAACGACCAATCGGGAAGTTTCTAGAATACTCGATACCATTGTTTATAAAAACCCTAGTGTAAATCATTTGCTTGACTTTGCCTTTTGCCTACTGCTGTTATTTTCTCAATATATCTTGCTACCTGTTCTACTCTTGTTCTGATTTGGGATCCAGTCGCGGTCGTTGTCGAATCATAGAATACTAAGCGGGTAGGACAATATATAACAGTGGCGACGGGGAAAAAGGAAAACTACATTCAAAATGCCGATATCAGATGACCAGCTCAATCGAATACTACAACAACAGCAAGCACAACTTGATGCACAAATGCGGCTGTTAGAAGCACTGACACAACAGCTGAACATCCACTGCTCGAGTTCCTATGCTGTTTCAAGCACTTCTTGTGATGCAGTCGCCAGCAGCATACCAGAATTCTATTATGACCCTGAAAATGGAAATACCTTCATCATGTGGTTCAAGCGTTGGGAAGATACATTTAGAATAGAATTCTGTAAACAAGATGACGCATGGAAGATTCGATTGTTGACGCGTAAGCTGGGAAGTAATGAATATGCACGCTTTACTGACCATATATTGCCAAAGTTACCTTGAGAGCTCAGTTTCGAGGAGACGGTAGCTCAATTATCAGAGATATTCGGCGAATCATCCTCATTGTTTAGTATTCGTTATCAGTGTCTTAATTTGGTGAAACGCGAAACCGATGAATATGGTGCTCTAGCAGACATGGTCAACAGAGTGTGAACGGTTCAAGTTACGCTCAGTGACAGAAGACCAATTTAAATGCCTCATATTCATCAAAGCCCTTCAGTCACCACAAGATGCTGAGATTAGAACTAGACTCTTAACTCGACTGGATCAAGATCCTAACATCACACTCAGAACATTGACAGATGAATGTAAGCGGCTACAAAACATCAAACATGACAATCAGCTAATTGAACAGGCAAATCCTAATTTAACCTACAGTAGTGTCAATGCTATTACTAGGTTAAAAGCTCAAAAACCGAGAACAAGTGATAGTAAACCAACGACTGCATGTTGGTTATGTGGTGATTGACACTATGTACGATTCTGCCCGTTCAAGAAGCATAAATGTCAGATATGCAAGAAACGTGGACATAAAGAAAATCATTGTCCACCGAATCGTACGTCTCAGCCCAAGAAGAAGCATAAACGTCCTCGACACATGGTGAAGCCAGTCGAATCTCAATCACTTTCTCTGGTAGCAGCCTCTCAAACAGATCATAATATTCGGAGAAAGTATGTTACTATCCAGATTAACGGCATATCAGCTCGTCTGCAAATTGACACAGCATCCGATATCACATTAGTGTCTAGAGAAACATATAACCTGCTTGGGAATCCTCCAATAAAGCCATCTAAGAAAACTGCTAGAAACGCATCAGGAGGAGTTTTAAAACTGGTTGGCGAATTACAGTGTGAATTTTCCTTCAATGGAAATAGCTGTAAACGAATATGCTATCTAACAGAGCGACCATACCTTGATCTTCTTGGTCTAGATATGCTAGAAAAACTTGGAATAATGGATATGCCCATCAACAGTGTTTGTAATGTGTCATGTCCATCATTAGACACTCCTATACATGCACAAGAAGATAAAGTGGTGGTCTGGCTACAATGCAAGGATCCTACAGTTTTTCGAGGGGGAGGACATCGGAAGCACATACCAGTACAACGGTTGCAGGTGAATCCAAACACCAGATCCTACGGATCTTTTCAAAGGGGAGGTGTTGGCACGAAACAAGCTTGATTAAAGCACGCCCAAAACATGCTCACGAAGCTATGCCGTGATTGGTCCATTCTTAGCCAACTAGAGCCAACGACCAATCGGGAAGTTTCTAGAATACTCGATACCATTGTTTATAAAAACCCTAGTGTAAATCATTTGCTTGACTTTGCCTTTTGCCTACTGCTGTTATTTTCTCAATATATCTTGCTACCTGTTCTACTCTTGTTCTGATTTGGGATCCAGTCGCGGTCGTTGTCGAATCATAGAATACTAAGCGGGTAGGACAATATATAACACACATAAATACTAATTCACCGAAAAATGTAGATTAACACTAGCTGCATTTCCATGACGCCATGAAAATGGCGGGCCACAGTTTTCTGAAATGTCTCACTTATGAGCATTAAGTTCCTTTAAGTTCATTACAATTCCTCAAAATATGTCGGCTCACTCCGATGACTTATGAGTTTGATATGTAATCCTTACTTCAGGAAATCGTGTAAAGCTTGCGTCAGGACTGGAAAACCTGGTAGTCTAAACTTACCGGAAAGTCGGAAGCAGCAGCTACCTCTGGTAATTTTCTCAAGCTCTTTCAACTCATCTGAGCTACTGAGTCCAAGACGTTTGGTGTCAGTGAAACAATCTATGGACCTGATGGTACACCAGTCACCAACATCCAAAATCGTCTCAGACGATGTGCTGAGTTTTCTGAGGGTCAGTTCAGCTGGTTTGTTGCTCCAACTACTTTGATCAGATTGTTCTACCTCTCGTGTCCAGTGATGACTTATCCACGCAATGAAGAAGAAGTCTTCAGGGAACTATAACTTCTGAACCGTAACAAATCACCAGACCCAGAAGACTTATTCCAAGATCTTTCTAAAGATAGTGGTAGACTCCTGATCAGGCAACTGACAAAGTTGCTGGGAAACGTTTGGTAAAGTGAGTGTTCCATCATCTTGCAAAGAAGTGATTTTTGTCCTTATCTTTAAAAATGGCTCACGTAACAACAATCGAAGAATGTATCTACTGACGACTGCTTCCAAACTATCGGCATCCGTCATATATCATAGGTCGTACATAAGGCGTGAAAAAATGACTATTGAGGAGCAGCCTGCTTTTAAACCAGGTCGACGATGTATTGATCACATTTTCACCTTCTGACAAGTGTTGGAACACCATCACACATATTACTGACTAACGATCCTTGTGTTGGCATCAGGAATGCATTCGGTTTGTTAGACATGGTTGAGCTCTGAAAGTGTCTGTTGGAGAAAGATGTTCTGGGGAAGTTTACTGACATCTTAAAGGCTCTGTACACAAATGCTTCAGGCTGAATTACGGTATACAACCACCCTTCTCCATTGTTCCAATCCAGCAGTAGAATTAGGTAAGGCTGCTCGACCTTTCCGTTCCTCTTCAACTTTGCCATCAACGACAATCTAGAAACATCTCCAAATAAAGTCTGTGTTGATGGTGTGGAGTTGTTACCTAGAAAAGACTTCGATTCTGAGCATGAGGATGATATTGTCCTACTCTGTGATAACACACAAGCCATCCAAATCTCACTTAATCAGTTGACAATTAATACCTGCAGATATGTCATGTACTTTACACCTTCCGAGTACGAAGTACTTCTACAAGACCGGAAGGTGTGTACCTGCTCTCACTTTTGGTGGTCAACAGTTGCAAATAGTCGGAAGTTTATGTGTCTGGGTAGTTGTTTTAGTGCTTGTGGTGGAGTATCCAATGAGATCGATCTACGGATAGTGAAAGCCAGATCGGCTTATGCTGACTGTAAAAAGTCGGGTTTGAAACGCTACAGTGTGTCTCTATGCTCTATGCTTGAGAAACCTAGCGTCTCTGTGTTCGCTCATCGTTGTCACCGAAGAATTGTTGACATGTGTTTGGAGCATTGTGTTAGTAGTGCTGAGGTTGGGCATCGTGTTTTCTGGCGCAGTGATGACAACTCCCCGAGTGTCACCTTCCAGAAACATGGGCTTCGGTGGCGTTTTCTGAATATCATCCCATCGGCTTTCATATTATGTACTCCTTGCCGACCTTGGGACTGCTCGGAAAAAGCAGACAGGTGGTCAGTTTTTGACGTTGCGTCTTGGGTGAAAGTTGTACAGTACTAGGTTCTATCAGTCTATTCTGACTTTCTGGTCTGGATTCAAGAGGTTGTGGAAATCAGTGGCTTGAGACCTTATCAAATATGACACAGAATACATACCAGTAGCGGTCTTGTTGCAGCTTCCTATTAAAATCTTCATAAAAGTGTGAGGATTCCCCTAGATAGGAATGAAGTTTACTTCTTTGTGTTTCTACCTGAACTGTGTCTTTTGCTTTGTAGTTCTTTTTGTCTTACTAAAGCTTACATTATCCACCTGTTTGAACTCTTTCCCTATTTTCTTTACAACGTTACCTTTGTGTGGTGCATGTATATTATTGGTGGTGCTTTTTACCAAATTTTGTGTTTAAATAATAATAATATACATGATAAATTGGACATAAGTTTCTGAATGAACTCCTCACATAGTTGCGGTCACTAAGATTGTGTTTACACCAGGGAAAACTTGACTGATCACAACTTTCGAACACTGATGGAAACGCATCAAAATAAATCATTATAAAGAAGTCACGTTTATAAAAATTAAATTGTGAAATTGATCAATAAACAAATTAGTGGGCACTAAAGGGAGGATCAGTTCAGATGGTGAGTGTTTAAGTAAACATCTTTGATCAGTTTACTTATGTACATGACTAGCACCATTTTCTAATTAAAAACTCGAATAAAATAATTCATACGGCTTTACAGGTTCCTGTATAACTCGGAGATTTATGTGCTTTTGTTTTATGTGTGACGGATTGGATGGGATGTCTCAAAATCGGTCATGGAAGCTTCGACTCATTCAATCTTTGTCTCCTTCCAGATCTTGAGCTCTAATATTCTTCAATATATATTTCCCACTGCATTTTCTCGAACCATATTCCGAACGTTTATTCTTTCTGTTTATCAATGCTACCACGATTATTCTAACTACTGCAATTAACCTAATCGTAGTATAGCAACTTAGACCAATATCTATTTGTGTCAAGCTTTACGTCAACTGACTAACAAAATCCTAACGATGGACTGCTATTAATAAAACTACAAGGTACAATTATAATACAGTGAAGTAAAAATGTTTTATTACATTTTATTTGACAAGTTAGAATTCCGTCTCATCTAAACAAAATGAAATCTTATATTTAGGATTTTCGCCCTAACTGTCCATTCAGCGCTAATGTTTGATCTAACTGTATTTAACTACTACTAATCGAGTGTAAATTCAAGTATTTGGCTTTAGATCGCACTATAGGGGTGAGGGATGGTGATACCACCCATCTGTCATAGTTTAACGCCTTAACCGTTAAGCCACTATTTATTAGGTACTGAATAGTACATATTAATAGGTAAAAGGTAAGAAAACTAATGATAAAAAAGTTACTATTGATCGTTGACTATACAATTCACAGCCATCAAATAATATACACGGAAAGGAGAGTTTCTACGGAATAAAAAAACATTTAATTTAAAGTTTAACAGAAAATACTGGAGACGAATAGATGATTAGTCGTGAAAAATTACACTGTATATGAACAAGAGCTTACTTATCTTTTTTCACTTGAGAATTCATAGTTGTTAAAAAGATAAATACAAATAAATTACAACATCAAGAATAAAGGAAGCTTACTTGAAAAATAGGGTTAGAAGAGCAAAACATATCACGAATTATTATTCGAAACAGAAATTGGAGGAGGAATAGGTGGAAGTGGTATGCTGCTTGCTTGTGTGGACTGGATATGTTCAGTTTGGAAATTTGGAATCGCATAAGTAGATGGGATAGATTTTGTTGTAGCCTGATTACCCGTAGGGTTCACATAATTTGAAGCTGAGACATACCTAAAGGTTAAGGAAAATAGGTACTGTACTCAAAGGAGTGCGTAAAGAATCATAAAGTAGATGAAAAACCAGACATATAGTATAAAGAGAGATAGTAACGAGTGATCTAGTAGTAAAAATCTGACTGTCTAAACCGACAAGTTATTTGCACTAGTAACACTTAATATACGGATTTAAAAGAAACAGCACAAAAATAGGTAAAGATAAAAACTAAATAGAAGTCACTACCAAAAGTGATGTGTCTATTTGAAAACAGGAAAAACAAACACGGTAAATAAAACTTCACATAGAAATAAGTAAACCATACTAAGACAATATCAAGGCTTACTATGCTTATTTATAACTTTTGGATAAATATACTGCTACCAACTTTACCGAAAACTAAAACTCATGAAATATGAAGTGGCTGCCAACCATTCAATCGTTGGGAACAGTGTTTTTAGGTTGTTGCAAAGCGACAACGTTCACAAGTATATCTGAAAAAATTAGTTTACGTTTATCAATAGTCGCCGGTTGTTTAATGTTGGGTGACTCGTAAACAACTCCGCCCGCAGCTCTTCTAGGGTTTTTGCCGGTGCCAAGCCCGGGTAAAGGAGGAGGGTTGGGCATAGGGCTAGCACCCATATCCCGTAAAACACAAGTTTGCTAAAAAAAAACGCTAACCAGAATAAACAAACTTAACCATTTAAACTCTGCCCTGGAAGTGGAAGGAATCTATATGACGCTTCATGATGAAAGCCGAGATTCTTCGGAAGTCATGAGGCCGATGCCACCCCTTCTAACGACCAGAGCAAAAATTTTTATACGTACACGGAATGTTCGGACAATGTGGGAGACCGGGAAGATCACCCAGATAGCAGCAGAAATGAAGAGATACAATTTAACTGTGCTCAGGATCAGCGAAACGCACTGGACTCAAAATGGACAGACAACATTAGCCACAGGAGAGGTGCTACTATATTCTGGGCACGAAGAGGAAAATGCCCCACACACCCAAGGAGTTGTTCTGATGCTGTCTAAGAAAGCGCGCAATGCACTTGTAGGATGGGAACCACATGGACCCAGGATCATCAAATCATCTTTCAAGACAATGAAGAAGGGGATTACAATGAACATCATCCAGTGTTATGCACCTACCAACGACAGCAACGACGAGGACAAAGATCAGTTTTATGATAGGCTGCAGTCAATTATAGCGAAGTGTCCAGGAAAGGATCTGACAATCCTAATGGGAGACCTAAACGCCAAAGTCGGAATGGATAACACCGGTTACGAAGACATCATGGGACAACAGGGACTGGGAGAAAGAAATGAAAATGGCGAAAGATTTACAATTCTTTGCGCTTTCAACAAAATGGTTATAGGTGGTACAATATTCCCCTCCCCCACAAACGCATACACAAGGTTACATGGGTCTCACCAAATTATACTACAGAGAATCAAATTGATCATATATGCATCAATAAAAAATTCAGAAGATCAATGGAAGATGTGAGAACCAGGAGAGGAGCTGATGTAGCTTCAGACCACCACCTAGTGGTTGCCAAAATGAAGCTGAAGCTAAAGAAGCAATGGATAACTGGAGCAACAGCATTACAACGGTTCAATACAGTCTCTCTTCGGGATACTGATGAACTCAAGGAACTTAAAATAACTCTCAACAACAGGTGTCAAGCCTTACAAGATCTGCTGAACGAGGAAGAAACCACTATGGAGGACAACTGGAAGGGAATCAAAGAGGCACTAACTTCAACTTGTCAAGAGGCTCTGGGCTGCAAGAACTACCATCATAAGGAATGGATTTCCACAGAGACCCTGAGCAAAATTCAACAAAGGATGAACAAGAAGGCAGAAATCAACAACAGCCGAACTAGAGCAGAAAAAATCAAGGCACAAAATGAATACACAGAAGCAAATAAACAAGTAAAGAAGAGCATTAGAGCCGACAAACGGAAGTATATCGAAGGCCTTGCAACGACAGCAGAGAAAGCTGCACGAGAAGGAAATATGAAACAGCTATACGACACAACGAAGAAACTGAAAGGTAAATATAGTTAACCAGAGCGACCGGTCAGGAACAAAGAAGGCAAGCTAATCACCGAGATTCAAGAACAAAGAGACAGATGGGTAGAACATTTTGAGGAACTCTTGAATAGACCAGCTCCACCGAACCCACCAGACATCGAAGCAGCATCTACAGACCTCCCGATTGATGTTAATCCACCAACGATGGAAAAAATCAAGATAGCTATCAGACAGATCAAAAGTGGGAAAGCAACAGGACCTGACAATATACCAGCCGAAGCACTCAAGTCAGATATAGACATAACGAAAAGGATGCTCCACGTTTTATTCAAGAGGATCTGGGAGGAAGAACAAGTGCCAGCAGACTGGAAAGAAGGATACCTTATCAAGATACCAAAGAAAGGGGATTCGAGCAAATGAAAGAACTACAGAGGAATCACACTATTGTCAGTACCAGGGAAAGTCTTCAACAGAGCGTTGTTGAATAGAATGAAAGACTCAGTGGATGCTCAATTTCGAGACCAACAGGCTGGTTTCCGTAAGGATCGATCATGCACAGACCAAATCGAAACACTACGCATTATCGTTGAACAATCAATTGAATGGAACTCGTCATTGTACATCAACTTCATCGACTATGAGAAGGCGTTTGACAGCGTAGACAGGAGATCACTATGGAAACTTCTTCGACACTACGGTGTACCAGAGAAACTCGTCAACATCATCCAGAATTCTTACGACGGACTACAGTGCGAAATTGTGCATGGAGAACAGCTGACAAATGCATTCTCAGTAAGAACCGGTGTCAGACAAGGCTGTCTGCTCTCGCCTTTCCTCTTCCTACTAGTGGTCATTTGGATCATGAAAACCTCTACATCTGGGGAGAAGCACGGGATTCAATGGACAAGTAGGATGCAACTTGATGATCTGGACTTCGCGGATGATCTAGCTCTTCTAGCCCATACACAACAACAAATGTAAGTGAAGACAACCAACGTAGCATCAATCTCAGCATCAATAGGCCTGAACATACATAAGGGAAAGAGCAAGATCCTCAAATTCAACACCGAGAGCACCGACCCAATTGAACTTGATGGAGAAACTTTGGAAGAAGTGGACACCTTTACATACCTGGGGAGCATCATCGATGAACAAGCAGGATCCGATGCAGATGTAAGGGCAAGGATCGGCAAAGCAAGGACAGCGTTCCTACAGATGAAAAATATATGGGAGTCTAAACAACTGTCTACCAATCTCAAAGTTAGACTCTTCAACTCGAACGTCAAGTCAGTTCTTCTGTATGGAGCTGAAACGTGGAGAACTACTGCAAACATCCTCAGGAGAGTTCAGGTATTTATCAACAACTGTCTATGTAGAATATTGAATATCTGTTGGCCGGAAACCATCAGCAACAGCCTCCTTTGGAAGAGAACAAACCAACTCCCAGCTGAAGAGGAAATCAGGAAACGACGTTGGAAATGGATAGGACATACATTGCGGAAATCATCAGACTGTGTCACGAGACAAGCACTAACTTGGAATCCTGTTGGAAAACAGAAAAGAGGAAGGCCAAAGAACACCCTGCGTCGAGAACTGGAAGCAGACATAAAAAGGATGAACAGTAACTGGAGACAGCTGGAAAGGATTGCTCAGGACAGAGTTGAGTGGAGAACACTGGTGAGCGGCCTATGCTCCTCCGAGAGGGGTAACAGGCGTAAGTAAGACTCGTAAACACAATAATATTGCTGTATTTAAGTTGGATTGTAACTGGCAAGTGGAAATCAGGACGCGCGTTTCGTAGCATTCGAGATTCATAGGCTGGATGTACCTGCATCCTAATGCTGATGTTCACACTGGGATTCTAATTCAGTTCGCTTCGTGCCAAACGCCACCGCGTTAACTACTACGCTTATGTGGCTAAGTGGTCTTGCAGAACTAAAAAGATGTGTATTTAGGCTTACTAAATGTCCTAGACTTTATGTTATCTGTCAATTAGAAATTCGAGAAGTTGACTAACAATTTATAAACATGCACACGCCGTCGAAGAAAGTGTATACAACTAGCACATTAATGAATGCTGCAGAGTAAAAGATATTTGTGATACTTTTGTTTAATACCTTTATGTTAACAAGCACTTTTTAATCTTGATCTCACGAAAGCGTTATCCCATTTAGCATGGCATATTTTCTAGTCTTACTATTACTTGAACTACAATTTGAATATTAAGCAATAATGAAGTGAATACCATGTGGAAATTCTATCATTGGATGCCGGCCTGTGGTGCGGAGCTAAGTGTTCGCCAACTTAAAGACCCTGCAGCGGAATCAATAGTGCACACTGCTGAGTCCCATATTAAGACGAAAGAGCTATTCGATGCTCCTTTGTTTTCAACGGTGCCATGTCAACATCAATTTACGATGGGTTAAACCAACTATTAATCAATATGTTAAGAATGAATTCCTGAAATTATTCAGAGCTTAAAATATGAATTTATATCTCTTAAAAACATTTAGCATATGGTTAGACTCCAATCATACACTTATAATCCGGACGTGTTTGAATCGAACCCAAATCATACACACTATTATGAAACAAAAAAACAGGTTCTTAAGATATATCATACCTGTGGGTTGAGAGAACTGTGGTGTTATTTATATCGACTGTAAATGAAACCAGAGAAGGAGGGACTGATATTTGTTTTGTAGATGGTGTCTTACAAATATGTAATCGAACCAAGACGTTGAACACTGCACTAGATATTACAGACACAGGGGGGCCTAAGTGGTTTGGGAAAAATCTGCGTCATGAGGGAAGATAAAGTTGAGCTTACCCAGCAAATGTAAAGCTATCGTCCACATCACCAAGCAGTCCATTACTGTGTTTCTGAAAGAAACGTAAGTATGTCCATGCAATAAAAATCCCAGTTACAAAGAGAGAAAAAGGGACACCGGTACAGAGCCCAATGCTAAATAAAACAGCGAAGAATAATGTGGATATAAATGGTATGTGTTTATAGCGGATTTTACCCAGCGGGAAACCAATCAATAACTTATCTGACATCATTTGACGACCTAATACAGTGACTCCTCCTAGAAGTGCAACGAGGCCGCAGACGTGATATGAAAATAATATATTTTTATCGTACGTGAAGGCGAAAAAAAGGAGAAACAAAGTGACAGAGATGGAAGAGAAAAGGTTGATACAAATACTAAATCTGAGTAGTTCAAGCCACTTATAAGGACCGGATAGCAACTTGTCCATGAGAAACACAGTTAGTAAATCCAACAAGAGGAAGGTCAAAGAATAATTGTAAAAGGATGATGTTAAAAGCGTCCAAAATCGAAAGTATGGTGGTAAAAGATACCCTCCAATTATACAAAAATACGAATTCGTGTTAGGAATGTAGGATACTAAATAAAATATGCATTGCACACACATTACAAACTTTGTCTGCCATCGGCAACTACACACTTTGTTGAAGCGAATAGCTGAAGTAAGATTCATTGTTAAAGCGTTTAGACCTTCCAGCCTAAACCTAATGAAGTTGATATCTCATCTACGCACGAAAACCATGTCACCTTGAAACTCGAAGAGTGCGGAAACTGCTTAATATTTTCATATTCAATGCTCAGTGTCTTTGTAACGATTTACTTTAGACTAATTAGTTTTTTGGTGGTAAGGTAACAATCAACGTCTTTAGCAGAATCTAGCTTTAGAAGTTCATATATACTGTGTTGTGCAATATCTTTTAGTTTATCAGATGATTTGACAGCTAATGCTAGTTGACAGTGTTTTAAAACTGTAAGCTTAATAGAACTTTTAGTTACCAGATTACTGAATTAACGACTAGTCAGGTGTTAAGGGGTTATAAAGTAAGGTCATATAGATATGAAAATAATCCATTTAATAGGGATGAATATTAGAATGAAATGAATGATAATATAAGGCAAGATTAAAAATAAAACTAGTAAAATCAGTGGCTGATAGAGATGGATTCGATAAACAGTTTAATATGCGACAACAAGAAGTGTGGGGTATTATGGATGCTTAACAAATGTGATCGTCTGTTGCTCCTAGGAGTGGACAGAATTCTGTGTTTACATATATTCATCCAACCGTTCACTATTAGTGCTTGATGATTTGGTTGTGGTCATAGTGAAGAGAGCAATCCAGGTTGAGCAGAACCTCATTTTAACCTTAACTCCAGTGTTAGCTTTTTGATATGAAATCTCTTGGGAACTGCCTGGTTACAGTCTGCAAAAATCTGGGTGGCGGCGTTATCTTTAACAGGCAGACAAGGCCATGCAAGATTTTGCAAGCAGTAATTGCGTCATCACCCCTTTTCTCCTAGCTAATTTAATACAAATCAGTTCGAGCCATCCGGTTTTTCAAGTTTTTGCACCAAGTCCTGTGTCATACTTATTAGCCTGCCTCTGAGTTTTTTTCTAACGGCATTGATTATATTGTATGTAGAGAGCAAGAATTCAAGATTAAGCATCTCTAGCTACCTACGATTAATGCAAATCGTCTCATAGGCTACGGCTACAACTGCACGATGTTTGTCGCTTGTATCAAGTATATTATTCGGAAGGAGACCTACGTTTTTATCTATTACACTTTCAGAATGGCTATTTCTTATAAACGCTAAGGTATATGATGTAGTACTTGACAACAGGTTACTATGCAGACATCTAAGTCACATCGACTAATGGGTTGCATACTACGTAACTTTTGTAGCACTGATTCTCGTATTCTGCTATATAAAGTTTGTGTTCGATCTTTACTGGAATTCTGCACCTTTATTCTCAGTAATGTTTCCATCAAGGATAAACTCAGACTGGAGTCTGTACAACGTCGCTTTACTATTCATATTCTTGAGGCCGATTGTACTCCAGACTAGAAAACTAGATGCACTAAGCTAGGACTATGTAACTTATGGAGGCGCCGACTCAAGTTAAACTTAATTTTCTTTTACAATATACTGAACAAATTATCGTTTTCACCGTCCAATTCAATTCAGCTCGAGAAACTTTCTTGCCAAAACCGACTCAATTTAGCTTCGAAAATAGAAATACCACATTCCAAATATGCTCTTTATATGAATTATTTTACAAATAAATTCTTGAGAATTTGGAATAAGTTGCTACGAGTCAATCGGGAAACAGATTCACTTTATTTATTTGTACAACTTGCTGGTAATTACGTCTCTCCTGATATCTCATTAGAAATGTGCGAGATTAAGTAGTGAAACACTAGAGACTGAACGTATGAGTGCCACTCAATTCACCCACCAGTCTTAGTCATATGCTAGTGTTCTTTTTTCAACCCATTTAAAAACATATGCGGTATATCGTGTTTTTTGATGCTCGTTTTAACAATAAGTTATGCTCATTCCATTCAGTATACTAGTGTTGATGTCTTGTGTTCTCTTTACTGCCGTCTTCTCTCTAGTTATAGATGATAATATATAAAGTAAGTCTGGAATCTACGAGCACGATACTATTTACTTCTCTTCTACATTACTTGGTATGCAAGCCATCCTACAGATAATTCCAACTGCGTCTCACGGATTGTTGTTCATGCGAAAACACTTGATGGTATATCGCTGTAACACCAATAAGTACAACCATGCACTCACATGACATTATTGTCCGATGTCAGAAGGAATTGGTCACGTTTAAACAACTTATTCCTAACGCTATTTAGCAACATATTTAATGCATCCATAACCCACCATTCAAATAAATGCACATAGATTCCACCATTACTGTAGAATGTTTCAAATAAACGCTCAGATGGCACTCGCTGTCCGAGTTTCAAGTTTTCTTGGTTTTATCCCGCATTTGGATACACTCAACGATCGATTCCGTTCATTATCACCGGTTTTTTTTGGAATCGTAACGTTATGGCCTAGAAGCGCGAGGTTTTTCTTCGTACATGCACCGTGATACAATACATATATTTTGTATCATAGTACTGTAAACTTTAGTGCTGTTGGTTTTGCTTTCAATTCATATCTTTATATGTTATGAATGTTCTGACAGTGACTCTTTATTGAAATATTTATATGTGTGTTAACCCATATCATTTTGACCATGTCTGTAAACCGGCATGCTATCATGATACTTGAGAATAAAAGCTATATATTTATTTGGTCTTTGGTTGTAACGTTTAATGGCATGAGGTGAATAGTTGATAGTTGTCTTACTATGAAGATTCAGTCTGGCTTTGGGCGTATCTATGAAACCACAGGGTACTACGTATTCTGGTTAAGAACCTCAGTAACTTAAGACACCATTCGAAAAAGAAACTTCAGACGTAAATTAGTTAATCTTTATTCTTGGGCTTTATTGGTTTGTTTACTTAAACAAGCAATCCTAGATCAAACATGAAGATAAATTATTTTGGTACTAAGTCCAGCGTTTAGTATACAATAAGGCTGTTTTGGATCACCTCGTAACGTATGGCTATCAATTTACTGAAATGCAAACCGTCAGTAGTATACTCGTGTCATGAGAACATATTAACGTATAACCCCAAATTAAACAGTTTATAAGAAAATATAAGTGAGAAAGAAGACAGCAAAGAAGTGTAGCTTATGTGGAAAATATGAATAAGTCACAAGTTAAGGAGACCTAAGATCTCGGTGCATAACTAGGGTTCCCTGTAGTGGGATGTTAAGTAAGTCACCAGAAAAAAGGGATTTTTAATGTAATTAAACAAAACGTGCAGGAGAGGGGAAGGTGGAATTTCTAATTTCCGTTTGCAGTTTGTTCTATATCTAGGAAATTTCAACCGTAAAAATGTTAACTCCACGGGTGGTTTTGAAAGGGGCAGTCTTACTTCATAATATGTGACTGCATAGATCATAAAGAAGTGGAGGGATCTTTTCCCAAATTGAATGTCGTTATAGGCGGAAGCCTTTCAAAAAATGGTGGAGGAAAATGAAGGTCAGTTTTGAGTCATTGAGGCCATAGGGTGGAGGCCTAAGTAACTGACACTTTGTCATGAATTACTATCCTTGAGTCGAGGTCTAACTGCAGCTTCCAAGAAGTGTACTAATCAGTCATAAGCAACAAGGTATTGTAAATCAATTATCTTCATTCAGGCTTGATATCGAGCGCTAGTTAACGTAGGCATAGACGTACTTATGACTACGGATCACTTCATCTACGAAATATTTAAGTGTTTGTGCTACATTTCTCAATCCGAAGGGCATTCAAAGATGTCCACCTAGGCCAGAAGGTACTACAATAATTGTATGGAGAATGACGCTTTCGACCATAGGTACTAGATTATAAACCATTACCACGTCGATTGCCGGCGATACAAACATACATTTTAAGGCGGCCATTGGGTCACTGATGAATGCTGTAAGGTGACGGTCTAACGTATATTAGGAGCCAATCATTTCAATTCCTTTTGAGGATCATATGTAATGAAGATGACCATGGACTACTGGATGAACGAATTAATCTCAGGTCTATCATATGGTCAAATTCAATTTTGATGATCCCCAGTGTTTCATGTGCAATTTGGCGTGCTTTCGAAAATGCAGGGTGACCCATAGTCATAATGTGATGTGCATCATTACTGGATATACATGATGACTGCATCGTTACCTAATTCACATCTGGATACTTTCCAAGGTATTGGCTGAAAAAAGGGTTAATTAAACGTTTTAAAGGAAGAGGGCATAAGCTACAACCTGGAGCAGTGGTTCCAGGAACGGAATCGCTTTGTGTCGCCGTCCACTAACCTCATTTCGCTAAGTCCTACAAGCAAGTCCTGGGGACTCAATAAATCTATACCTGTGATAGGCATTTTTACGTCGGCGATGGTGAAAATCCAGTGTATAGGCCTTCGCGAATGCACTTTCGAATGAACATACCTTTGCCGTATGTAACGAATTTTTTTCTGTCGGCCACCTGTAGATCAAACGCAGCTTCGTTTTGACGATCAGATGAAGATGCATGCAAGATGCGAACCCTCGTTATTACGTTGGTGATGAACAAGGGGCAGTTGTTGCGGTCGGCAACGGTTGCCGCCGAAGCGTGCAGACGGAAAAGCATCCCAACGCTTAGCGGTAAGTTTGAGGTTATCGAAGAATCGAGGCTTTCTACACTTCTTTGGAGCCTTACCATAGATGTTGCGGTTCTTTCTCTTGTCAAGGTAGAGATTTAGATCTTTTGCATAAAGGATTAGGGATCAGGACAGACCTTCAGGCATCGATTAATTAGTCTTATTGTTTTCAGTCACCGTATGAGTGCAAGCAAGGAGGCACTAAAAATCAGTCAATTATCACAAGATAACAAGCTATATCAAGTTTAAATAACAACTAAATCATTTGTCTTGTATTATTTCATTGTTGACATTCATTATTCAACCACTATTGATAGCTCAAAAAGTGTATCAAAAATTATATTTGTAGTCAGTATTGATTTATTTACTTAACTATATATATATATATATATCAGCAGATCAAATTGTCTTGTAAACAAAGAACAAGATAAAACAAGCGCTCGGAAATACTTTCAGGTTCATTTAAGCAGACTGATAATTAAGTGGATTCATTTGTTTAATGGATAGTTGTAATGAGCTTACTAGAAATTAGCATTCTAAACAATAGTTACAAAATAACTCGGAGAGAACTCGGAAGTAGTAGTAGTAGTAGACTTTTATTGTAATGACCAGTAATGGAATAACGAGAGAACCCATAGACAATATATATATGACATACGCGTTCAGAATGTAAGTTATCCAGTGAAATGTAGAGAGGAAGGGGAAAAAATAATATCATGCTCCTAGTATTCAGGTCTATATAACAAAGGGGTGATGAGTAGACATACAGATAATCACACGTTTAAAATGTGTACATGCGAAATAAATAACACATAACAGTCATACATATAGAATACACAAACGTAACAAACAAATATACGAGTAATCTCATAATCTGAATCTTCTATTCGAATTCATCAAAGCAGTCTACTGATGCATAAAATTATAAGTAATGGAACTAGAATCACATTGAAATAAACATCAAAAATAGAGTGGATATTCACTTAATTAACGAGTTCTAAATAGGACTAAACCACATACTGGATTATTTAACAAGCTGCAATAAACAAAAACATTGATTATCTGATATAGTAAGCGAACGCAGTGATTTATTTACCGACTGATACTGTAAACAATTCTATCAGAGTAACCATTACAACTTGAATATTGATTAATTAACATTATATCAATATTGAATTGTGTAGTAAACATTGTCTTATCTATATCACTGTTAAGTATATCTAGGTAATTATAACAAGAATAGAATAAGTTTATCACAACTATCTTGATTCAATATTATAAATAATGATACATTAAACATGTATTTTTTGTATTATAACATTATAGTGAAATAACATAATGAGAGTGAAAACATGGCAGTATAATTTATTGATTACAATAATGAATGATTCATAGTAGTACACAGTTACTTATATGATGAAATATACATTACAGTTATATGTTTTAAGTGATAAACTATAAGTATACCACTTATTTATGTATAATTATGGTTTCGAGATGCATACAAAAGCTTAAATAACATTGATATGAAGTTTAAAGATACACAGTAAGGCTACTAGTATTATGAGATTTATTCAGTAGTTTTGTTGAACATGGTTTCATTTTTTTCCATGTAAGTGATGAAATTAATTATAACAATAAAAATAATTGTAATAGTTCATGTACACTAAGACTGTAGGTCACTAGTAAACAGTACACAAATCAAATGATCTATCTGGAACCTGGCATATCTTCTGATCCCTCTATCCCTTTTCTCATTTTTCCTTTCTTTTTTCATATTCTCGATAGAAACGTAGTGGTTCTAACCAAACTGAAATTAAATAATTATAACATTGCTGATTTCACGCTTCTGTAAAGTAGTCACTTCAGGCTTCTACTATGAGAACATATTATAACTTACAAGTTGGACGTTCTTTTTTGATGTCATTTTCTTGTGATTAGTTAGTGAAAAAAATTATTAACATCTCGAATATATGATTGCATCCTTAATGGATTCCGTCTGCAATATGATTGTTTTCGAGTGACTATAGCCATAATAATTCTAATCAGCTCGTTTGGAATGATGTCCCTATGTACTGTCTATGTTAAATATGTAGTGTTTTCTACACCAGAATTCATTTAATGGTTAATTTATATCACCTTTCTAATATCTTTGTAAATAATGTCAGTTTATAGGGTAATGATAGCTCTACGTTTGTTGTATATTTTATTATAAAGTCCGTATATATGTTGTACTTCAACATTATTTTATTTAGACTCATGTATCCTACATAGATTTGATTGAGTTAGACAACCAATGTGTAGAAGTTACCCACTGAAGACTATGAACGAGGTCACTTAAATATATAGCGAATTAATTGAAGTTAGAATTACCAACTGTTGGATGTTGCTTTGGTGGTCTAACAGTTAGGTATTTATAACGAAATATGAAGGTCGTGGCGGAGCTCTATTAAGGATCCCCATACCAGAATGTAATAATTACCTAGTACTTTCAAGATTTTATTGTTTATCCAGTTTGTGTCAAATCGTGGTAACGAATTTAGAGAAAACTATGATTCATGACATTATTTTTAGAAACAGGATCTTCAGCTCAAATGGTTTTACGGAAAGTAGTATTTAGTTTGTTGTTTTTATTCGTCACAAAATGATGTCGGTTGGACGAGAAAGCTTCCCAGTGTTACCTAGTTTTTAACGATACTCAACCACGATTAACCTGTGACAATGAAAGCAGCAAGCTTGATTTTGATTAGTTGTAAGTTACATGTCAAATTTGTTGTCATTGCAAATCAGTCAACAGATAATGAATAAATAAAATGCTTACATTAATCCACATAAACAATTAATATAGCGTATTGCATATATTTTAAAGGATTTATAAATATTGATAGCAACTTCAAACCCTATAGCTGATGTTTGTCAGACTCCAATCAATCAGTCCCCAGCACTGTCACAGAAATGAGGGAAATCGTGATTTCTACGTTACCGACACCTCAAAACGATACTTCTTCTTGAGTGATCTGTCAGGGAAACTGTTATATTAAGGGATTCAGGAAGAATGACTAACTTTCGGGACTATATTTCAGTTACTTTGGTTTTTTGTAAAGTAAACATTTTGTTTCTATCATTATTTTGTCCCTCTTCCCTATCCTTTCATTTGACCTATTGACTGTTAGTATGTGATTTCCCATTTATGAATTGCAGTTAATTAATTGTGCATACGTTACCTCAATTCACTTCTGCCTTCATTATTTTGTGTTGATGATAGTTTCCCGATCGGTTGACTGCGTGGTCAGGTTTTACGTACATATAAAGGAGTGCATGAAATACAACTTGATTTGTTTCTTTGGTACATTGGCTTGTGGTCTTCCTCACTACTACCTGAAGCTGATTATGTTCGGGTAGACGTTAGACACTGACTAGACTAGTATGTTCGTAATTAGTCGCTGTAATTTGGTACGCACATGGCCAAAAGTTCCAATCACGAAGTTTCGGTACATAACAAACTGAGCTAGTAATTGTTTTATCGAGCTAAGTGTTAAAAACAGAGCGTATCGAACAATTGCCTTTTGCTAGTCCCACGGTTTTTGCATGGGTAGTCTTCTATGCTTTTACTTCATTCTTTTCAAACTTTATCACCGGTGAGGTAGCGATTTTGGGTCAACGTTCATAATTCTTTTTCTTATGTTGTGAAATGGTAGTCTTGCTGGAGATAATAGTTGTCTGACAGAATTATCTTACAGCCACTACACTTCTGCACAGTTAGTGAAATGACTTAAGTCATGGCCTTTGAACTTACCTGTTTCTACAAAACCTATCCTTCATGGTAAGATTAAGAGGAATACGTGTTTTAGTCAGGTTTATTACGAAATGCAACCCAACCTTTGTGCCAAGTTAGAGGCTATATTTGGGTTGTTGGTCTGTATAATAAACGTTTTCCATGAACCTAAAATCACTTTGTTTACTTTTGAATATATGCGTCATATTCATTCACTACTTAGGAAGTAATTCTTAAATTTCAGTAAATCATTTTTCAAAATGACCATAAAAAACGCATGTAAATAAATAACGTAAAGAAAAGTCGATGCAGTAGTTCAACAGGACGCGTCTTCTTAAGACTCAATATACTAATAAATAATAACAAAGTCACGTTGATTCAAGTGAAGATTCAGTGTCATGGCTTTAAAAAACTGTGGTTGTAATATCAACGGCTATGGGTCCCTAGTCGGTCACTGTATGTCTGCCACATGCCCGCTCGGTCCCAAGCCAAAATAAGAGAATACAAGATAAACGAACCAGCCAGACAGAATCCTACTATATTTTAGACATCCCTTTATATATACGTAAAGTCAGACCACATCGCGAACCAATTAGGAATTCAACATCAATACGAAACAAATGAGATAGTGGTAGTGAATAGGGGTAACTTGTACACAATTAATAAACTGTAGTACAATATACTAATAGTAAGTATACTGAATAGGAGAATAGGGTAGAAGGGACGTAACAATCATAGAAATGAAATGTCTACATTATACACAACTAAAATAATTAAAATTGCATTTCGAAACACACTTCTAAGAGTTCGTTACTTTTGTTTAGTCTCCCAACATAACACTTACATATTATTTACTATACAAAATATTCAAAGTTATCTTTCATTTTATTCAATTTTTCATTACTTCAGTAATTTTTTTTTTGACATTAAGGTTACCTGATTGTAATGCTATGTGAACAGTATATGTCTTATATGAGGCATTCTGTTTATTTAGTAGACGATTTAATGACAGTAAATGTATATTTTTATAAACAATGTTTTGAATTGTAGTGGCCAAGAAATACTATCGAGTTGATAATACCTTATAAACAGTCATAAATGAAATAAATACTGTATTGACAGTTAATATAAGTACATCAACTAAGTACAACGCCTATCAGAATTTTGTTTACTTAAATTAACTACAATGTTTGAGGCAATTGATGAGTTCTCCAGACGACCACCACACGTTTGTATAAATCCAGGAGTTCAGTGTAAATTTGTTCTAGTTAGTTCAGCTGGAAGGAGCGACGGTGAAGTTGAGTATCCAGTTCTGATGCTATAAATGGGATCAATTATTAATCCAAGCAACCAGTAAATGAGACTCAATTCAGAACGAAGAATCTTGCGGCGACAATGTATTTGCTCTTAAAACAGAGGAAGGTACAAGGCGCCAAGGGCGAAATATGTGTGTACGGTGATGTCAATGAAACATTTAAACAATGCTAGTACAGTATGTATTAGTAACCTGTTAATACAAGACCTTATTACATACATTACACTGATAAACGTTTACAAAGTATAAAGTCTTTAAAACAATCAGTACAGAATACCAGCCCAGTAGTACGGATGATTTAAGCGTTCATCATAAGACCTGAGGGTTCTGGATACGATCTCTGGAAGTATCAAGGGTGTTTACTACCGAGGAATTTCATACCTAGAAGAAATAACTCTTCACTATATCCTGGTTTTCGGTGACAAACAATAAAATTATTATTTGTCATTTTTCAGTCCTACTCTCTTAATGATAAATCTGTTTAGTTTATTCAACTTGTAGAATTACGTTTAAGTTTATCGACAGAGCTTTTTGCTGACTTCTTAATTAAAAACCAATCAATAAGCCAATAGATTTATACACTTCACTAACATTTCTATTCTATATGTTCTGTAATGGGTGTTGATTTAATTACTTATTGATTACTTTGTAATGATTTATTTAATAACATTTTACTTAGTTGATTGTTCTGCTAAAGAATTTATTAGTTTAATTTCATATACTGGTTTTCAATCTAATAGGTAATGCTTTTCAGGTTCTCGTATCATTTAAGAAAACTTCAGAAATCACATTTTCAGAATTTAAATCATTATTGACTTTAGGATGAATTTGTATATTCCCATTGATTTGTTACAGACTGAAGCTGGTCATTCACTGTTGCTATATGTTTATCCTGAGTGGATTGCTTCGATATAGCGATTATTCATAAGTATTATTTAAGTTGGATTGTGACTGGCAAGTGGAATCTAGGAGGCACGTTTCGTCCTATTTGGGACTCATTGGCAGGATGTACCTGCATCCCAATGTTGATGTTCATAGAAGGATTCGAACATCAACATTAGGATGCAGGTGTATCCAGTCGACGAGTCCCAAATAAGACAAAACGCACGTCCTGGATTTCACTTGCCTGTCACAATTTAACCTAAATAACGCCATTGACTTATTGTGGTTGTATTGTTAAAAGTGAGAATTTGATAAGGAAGAGGATACTATTTATCAGACAATTTCACTAACAAGCAATAGTTTTTATGTCTCATGGAATAATCTAGGAGGTCACGGCTAACTGAAGCGTTTTTGTTTATCACTGAGCCTATCTAACACACTAGTTTTCTCTGTTTATTTAGTGAGCGAATCCTGTTTATTATAGTGTAATTTTCACTACATATTTCATTTTTTGAGGCTGAAGTTATCTTCAACTAACGATTATGAACTTGTATAGTGTAACCTAACCTCATATACTAAGTAAAATAAACTGAAATATTGTAAAGCTTAGGGCACGAAATGCAAAACTGATCGAGAATTATGGATACGGATGCACTTTAATGGACAATGAAAATGTTATAGGTCACCTCAACCTTTCAGGAATCAATTTTCATTTAAAATGAAAGGCGAAATTCTATACTTCCAACCTTGAGTCAATTTTTATTTTGATTACTTGCTTTTATTATTGAATGTAAGATCATATACTATGTTTATTGAGTTGTCAGCTTACGTTTCCTCGTATTGCTATCCTGTTCAGAATCATAGCACATCCTACTCTCCGTACTTTCTATTACATACAACGTATCTTTAAGTTAGAAGCAAATTGATTGAATTGGGATTGTGGCTGGCTAGTGGAATCCAGGAACTATGTCTCAATCTAGATGGGACTAAACACCTGTATTACAGAATAAACATCAAAATTAGGATACTGGCATATCCGGTTGATGAGTCCTACATTGGTGAAACGCGAGTCTTTAATTCCAGTTTCCAGTTACAATCAAACTTTATTCATGCTTGTTAACTGCCACTGTATCAAAGTAATCTGTACACGATACAAATATGGCGACAGAGATTTATCAGTCTTAACCCACAGTAACAACAACGCGGCAGATCTTAGAACTTTCAAATTATAGACTTGCAACTGCTAGTCTAAAAATTATAAGTAGATAGATAAGAGTTACGTCTATTTGTGTGATAATTATGATGAAGTTAAACATTGTAATTATATATATGAAAAATGACAAGTTTGAACCTGTACAGCATCTAAAAACACTGTTTCTCTGATAAGTTGAGTATTTGCAGTATAAAAAATTATCACAATATTAAGGAAATAAAATAAAGTGTATCACGATTAAACATGAAGTTCAATATTTTGAACTTTGATTATCCAATTATGCAAACGATTCTACATAGTTCATCCTTAATTACAAGTAAACTAACTTTGTAGTCACTATAATCAAAGAATGGTGAACTTTGAAATAAGGTGGTATCGTAGTGTTAGGTTTTTAGTTATTTGTATAAGTCATAGATTAACTCCGCCTAGAGCCCCTCTAGGGTTACTGCCGGTCACAAGCCCGGATAAACGAGGGGGGTTTAGCATGTGGTTAGCAACCCCATCCCGTAAAACAACAACTTTGCTAAAAAAAAAGCTAACCAGTAAAAACCTTTATAATCACTTTAACTCTGATCTGGGAGTTGGAAGATCTGTTATGGCGCTCATGGGGAAAGCCAAGTTTCTTCGAACGCCACGAGGCCGATGTCGCTTCTAACAACCAGAGCATTCATTAATATAGGTAAATGGAACGTCCGCACGATGTGGGAGACAGGAAGAAGCATGCAAATAACCAAAGAAATGAAAAGATACAACTTGAAGATACTTGGAATTAATGGAACCCATCGGCTACAAGCTGGACAGCAAAGATTATCCTCAAGAGAAGTACTTTCATACTCCGGTCACAAAGAAAAAATGCTTCACACACACAAGGAGTGGCACTGATGTTGTCCTAAGAAGGATAGAAGGCTCTTATAGGATGGGAACCTCATGGATCTACTATCATCAAAGCATCATTCAAGACAAAGAAGGAGGGGATTATAATCAATGTCATCTAATGCTATGCACCCACCAATGACAACCACGAAGACGACAAAAATCAGTTCTACGCAAGGCTGCAGTCAATTATCGATAAGTGCTCAGTCAATAACCTGACCATTCTGATGGAAGACTTCAACGCCAAGGTTAGAATAAACAACACCGGTTAGGAAGACATCATGGGACGACATGGACTGGGAGAATGGAATAAAAACGGTGAGAGGTTTGCAGACCTATATGCCTTCAACAAAATGATTATAGTTGGCAAGCTATTCTCCCACAAGCCCCTACACAAAACTACATGGGTTTCACCGGACCACATTATGGAGAACCAAATCGACCACATCAATAAGAAGTTTAGAAGGACCATGGAAGACGTGAGAGCAAGGAGAGGAGGTGATATAGCTTCAAATCATCATCTGGTGGTGGCTAAAATGAAACTGAAGCTGAAGAGGCACTGGACAACTAGAGCAGCAGTATTACATAAGTTTAACACAGCCCTTCTCCAGGATACTAACAAACGCAACGAATTCAACATTTCTCTCAACAATAAGTTGCAAGCATTTCATGATCTACTAGAAATAGGTGGAACTAATATGGAGGAAAATTGGAAAGAGATTGAAAAAAACAATAACTTCAACATGTCAGTAGATTTTGGGCCACAAGAAAAAACACCATAGAGAATGGATTTCTGTCGGTACTCTGAACAAGATCTGAGAAAGTATGGTCAGAAAGATATTGATTTATAACAAACGGACAAGAACAGAGAAAGCTGAAGCATAGGCCGAATACGCAGAAGTCAGTAAGCAAGTGAAGAGGAGCATCAGGTTGGATAAACGGAAATATGTTGAGGACCTAGCAATGACGGCAACAAAAAGCTGCAAGAGAACGAAACATGAGGCACTTATACAATGCAACGAAGAAATTAGCTGGGAAATTCAGTAAACCAGAACAGCCAATCAAGAACAAGACTGCCAAACTAATCATTGAAGCGAATGAACAACGAAACAGGTGGGTAGAACACTTCAAAGAGCTGCTGAATAGACCAGTACCACTGAACCCACTAGTCATCGAAACAGCAGCAACGGATCTTCTCAAAAATACTGACACACTATCAGTCAAAGAAATCAAAATAGCCATCCGATAAATCAAGGGTAGGAAGTCAGTAGGGCCATACAACATACCAGTTGAGGTACTGAAGGCAGATATAGAAGCAACTGCAAAGATTCTTCACATTCTCTAGAAAGATTTGGGTGGAAGAACAAGTTCCAGCAGACTGGAAAGAAGGATACCTCATCAAGATACCAAACAAATGAGATCTTAGCAACTGCGAAAACTGCAGAGGCATCACTCTTCTATCGATACTAGGAAAAGTATTCAATACAGTGTTATGGAATTAAATGAAAAACTCAGTCGACGCTCAACCTCGAGACCAACAGGCCGGATTTCGTAAGGACCGACAGTGTATTGACCAAATCGCTACCCTACGGTTGATTGTTGAGCAGTCAATTGTATAGAATTCACCCCTTTACATTAACTTCGTTGACTACAAAGAAGCATTTGATAGCGTGGATAGGAGAGTATTATGGAGCCTTCTACGACATTATGGCCTACCCGAGAAGATAGTCAACATCATACGTAACTTCCATGACGGACTACATTGTAAAATCTTGCATGAAAGTCAACTCACGAATTCATTCGAAGTGAAGACCTGTGTTAGACAAGGCTGCTTACTGTCGCCCTTCCTCTTCCTGCTGGTAGTTGACTGAATTATGAAGAACGCAACATCTCAAGGCAATCTCGGAATACAGTGGACAACATCGATGGAACTAGATGACTTAGACTTTGCAGATGATCTAGCTTTCCTATCACACACAGCAACAAATGCAGATAAAGACGGACAAGGTGGCAGCAGCCTTGGCAGCAGTAAATCTCAACATATACAAAGGTAAAAGCAAGATCCACCGATACAAAACTACCAACACTAATTCACTCTCATTTGATGGAGAAATTTCGGGAAATGTAGAAACCCTTACATACTTTGGCAGCATCATCGATAAACAAGGAGGGTGTGATGCAGATGTAAAGGTGCGAATTGGAAAGGCAAGAGCAGAATTTCTACAACTGAAAAACATCTGAAACTCAAACCAACTGTCAGCCAACATTAAAGTTAGAATTTTCAATACAAATGTGAAGACAGTTCTGTTGTATGGAGCTAAAACTTGTAAAACTACGAAAAGCATTTTTCATAAGATACAAGTATTAATAAACAATTGTCTGCATAGGATACTTCGGATCCGTTGGCCGGTTATCATCAACAACCAACCTCCTATGGCAGATGACGAATCAACTTCCAGTAGAGGAAGAAATTAGGAAAAGACGCTGGAGGGGAGGTTGATAGGACACACACTGAGGAAACCACCAAATTGTGTCACAAGACAAGCATTAACATGGAACCCTGGAGGTCAAAGGAAAAGAGGGAGACCCAAGAATACACTGCGACAGGAACTGGAGTCAGACATGAAGAGACTGAAGTACGCTTTTATGGACTGGAAAGGAAGGCTTAGGACAAAGTCGGTTAAAGAATACTGGTCGGCGGCCTATGCTACACATGGGGTAACAGGCATTGATTGATTGATTGATAAGTCACAGATTGATGTCGGTTAGGTACCAATTAAAATCAAAGAACATTAGACAGTTGTTTTATCCTAGCATAAGACTTCTAACACCTACACAACGTTGATTCACCTTACAACCTGAAGGCTCTAAATTTGATTTTCTGGAGGGATCAATAATGTGCATTTGTGAAAAGTCATATACTGGAATGAAACATGTATCAAGTGCCCCATAGTTTTCAGTGGTTCCTACCTGTTATGTCGGATCACTAAAGAAGAGTAACAAACTCTCAGAACTGTGTTTTAAGAACACTATTTCAATTATTCTAACTGTGGGTATTATGTAAACATTTTGTTTCTCTGATTCTTACATTTCTCTTACCCCATCCTCCCAATTAGTATATTTTATCTTAGTATATTGTCTCTTACTATCAACTACAGTTAATTGGTTATGCACAGGTTGTTCCTATTCACTACCACTGTTTTCCTTTGTGCTGTATTAATGTTAGTTTTCTAACTGGGTTGCTGTGCCGTCTGATTTTATGTATATATAAAGGAATGATTGAAATATAATAGGATTCTGTCTGTTTGGTCTATCGGCTCGTATTCTTATCTGGGCTTGGAACTCAGGGGGGCATAGGAAAGATGCACAATTACCGACTAGGCACAAGTAATTGGCACTCGGTCAACCAACTACCAAATTTCTCGCATCATAAAACTAACTGACACAGATCTGTACAATTACAAGAAAATTATAATGAGTATTGTTGACATTTTATCAGTCATCTGATATTTATGTACCACATCAATTATTCACTAAGAGTTGTCAATCCTGCCACATGATATTCAATTGATGTCGACTCGATCAGCATTCTTTCTTATTTTTATTGAAAAAATCTTAAGTGATCATTATGATTAATAAGAATATATTGGAATAACTTAATAATGACAACGATTTTTAATGAAGAGGATTTAAAGAAGAATAATTAAATTCACACCGAAGTGACTATGAAAAATATTCGTGATCTGTTCACTCCGAGAACATGAATTGTGTAGTGCATACTTCTTAGATGCAGTTTCATTCATTTCTGTGAGACATGACTATGATTTAGTGATGGGAAGGGATTAAGACAAAACTATGTACAATGTACTATTACTGTTATTTTGTAAAAAAAAAAAACAGGAAACGTTATCATAAATTAGTAAAGTCAAATTTAAGGGTGTGAAAAGATGGAGAAATTTTACAAAAAAGATAATATATATTCCTGTGATAACGAATATTGAAGAATGTTAGATAATAAGAAGCATCTAAATACTACTCTTTAACTGTTCCAAATCCCTTTAAAGCATATTCAACAGTTAAATTATTTTCAATGTTTGGCTTCGAACATAATGGGAAGCGATTACAACTTAGATCTCGAATAAGAAAAAGTTTGCTGAAAGTTAGTGTGCAGTGGTGGGTAACGAAAGTAAAAGTGATAGAAACAATAGCAGTGATAGGTAACAATAAACATCTATTCGGAATAACGAAATTAATCCAGGTTCGAAAGTCAAGTGTTAGTGAGACAGTCTCTGAAAAGAATAGGACTTTCAGCTACTCTCAGCCTATATATTTAAAAGAATGGTTGGAACACTTCAAAAGCACTTGTTTGTATTCAATACAGATTCATATTGGTTAGGTTACACTGGATAGATGTTTCATATTATGTGCATCATCAGTAGTTCACACGAAACACCTGTCTAGTGCTCCATGGTTCTCAAAGGTACATAACCGACATTAATCTGTAATTTAAAAAAACAACGAAACTTAATATCTATCACCACAAAACCACATCGTTTTAAAGAGCAGTTCAGGTAATCTGTAACTACTTTACTACTACCCATAATTTCCAAACAACCTGAATAGAAAGTCGATATATTCTTTCCTCTCCTAAACTCTTACTGAAGTTGAAAAAGTCATAGCTTATCTGAAGCGAGGATGAGCAACACGTCTTGATGTATTAATTTTAGAGGTCCATAAGGATGATGGCTCAGTTTTAGAAGTTAGGTTGACTAATATCTTAATTAAAGTCTATATGCTTGACAAATACTATCTAACCAGTTTCAATTCCTAATCTTTTCAGTATATAAGAAAGAACTAAAATTATTTTATGATAATCATAAAGGAATTAGTTTAACTTATGTAGTGTCTAAAATATTAGCCTTCAAAAAGTGTCAGACGCTTGACTATGACTTATGAAAAGCAAATCTGAGAAAACTAGGCTGGTTATATACCTAATCGTGGTTGTATCGACAAAATATCAACCATTCTTCAAGTTTTAAAACACAAACATACTAAACGGCGTCCTAGAATTGTGGTTTTTGTTAGCCTGGAACTAAAGATTGACTGTGATGTAGTTTACAACTTGACTAGATCACTTGTTCAGGAAATTTGATTAGTCCTAATGGTTTGTTTTCTGACAAAAACCCCTAAATGATTCATAAGCTTTCTACTAAATAAAATCACCTATGGTGTCAGCCAGAGATCCATATGTAAGGTCAACGTTTGTGTTTTTACTTTTCATGAAACAATAACAATTATAAAACTAACTAGTTTCTATGTATAAGCACTAAATTGTTGTTAAAATATTAGACGTTTATATATATATATATATATATATATATATATATATATATATATATATATATATATATATATATACTACGCGTCAACCAATTAAGAAACAAGTATCCTGTACAGCAGCCCGCTCTGTCATATTAATATATATGCTAAACGTAGTAATCATGAGTAAATAATATTTGTAGATCATTGGTACTTGATCACCAATGTCTTCGAAACGCTACTCACGTTTGTTGAGATCCCTGGGTAAGTAATAAAGAGGTTAGACTAAGGGTATTAGGAAAAGTTGGCAGATCAGTTGATGAGATTGTGAATGTTCATCGACTAAGGTGACTGCCTAACCACCTTTTTTTCTCGACACGCTGTGCCAACTGGTATCGCAGAAGCATAAGAGGAAGCTTGGGACTGCCAAGCCAAAACATGGTATTAGTCCATGAAGACACTGACTTCTAGTTGGAGCTATGTTATTGAATACAGACTACTTGGTTAGCGTACGCGAGGTTGTCGTAACCAGTAGTTGGAGACTATCTATGACAAAGCTCAGAACCAGCCGCAGTTGCGATGGTGTAATTACTTTTTATCACCACCTTTATTTTCACTGACTTGATTTTCCTTCTTGTATCATATTCCATATGTCAGCATATTTTTATTACTTTTGTTGACATAACCACTACTGCTACTAATTTAGTATTTACTTGTTGTGCTGCTGGGTTGTGGCAGCTTAGACCGATGCACATGTGCTACAGAGTATGTTGTACATACATGCATATGATTTTCAAAGTCAAGATCCATAAAGAACATTACTTAGGTATAGAAATATATAATACATATATGATAGAAAACGTGGGCCAGTGATATGAATGGCCAAATTTATGCATTTGTGAATTAATGATTTTTGATTGGAATATTACAACGGAGGGAAATATGTATGAATTATAGAACATGTACGACTGAACGCTTGACAATTTTTAAAGATTAAGATTATTGAAGTAATGGTTTCCAATGAACTGATATCAAAATATAAATTAGCCTATTAACAAATAAGAGTCGTTTTGTAGAACAAAGTATTTTACACAAGATAATTATGACTAAAATTCTTCTAAACAGTAAGTGATTATGTAGAAGCTGTAATTATGCCTGAGCGTAGTAACTTCTATATTGTGCACTTATATGCTAGTATATATGTTTAACGTGAGATTGGACATACTTGATTTTTGGCAACTTGTTTGGTTTCTGTTTGTTTGTGCAACTTAATCTGTTACAAAAACATCCATGTCTAAATAGTCGTTATCGACTTCTCTATATACGTTTGATACGCCTATTGCATAAGTGTATCGAGTCAACGGGTATACGATAGTTTAGATGCTCTTGGGATGTATATTCAATGAACAGAACATCGGTCGATGCCCCTCGACTAAAATTATTACAATCGGATTTTTTAGATCATTTGCTAAACTATATATTTGTAGCCCGATTATCAGACCTAACTATTAATCTGTACATCACCAACTTCAAAAAATTTTATGAAACATTTCTGCAGTAAACTGAAAATAGTTTGGTAGTACGATGGATTCTTTATTTGTTAATGTATTCCCGTATAATAAAGTATTTCTTCACATGCTGATAGTGAAGACTACGTTATTTCAAAATTTAAAGTTCTTATACCCTATTATATGATTTTTATCATGACAGAATAGCTTTCATTTTAATTATTTCAGTACTATCTACTTTCATTTTAATGTGCATCACTGAAAGGAGTTATTGTGTTTGTTTACATTTAAGTGGGTGCAATACTCAAGACTAATCATTAGTTTTTTCGACTTTCCACTTCTCTACCAATGTAACTGTAAAATGAGAAATCATGGTGGAGCTTATTTCTGAATTCTATTTTACTAAATTAGTGACGGGAGAAAGCTAGAAGCGGCCAAACGAAAACATGGCACCAATCCATGAAGTCATTGACAGTTGGGCTGAGCCATGTTAATAGATGCAAACTAGATGGTTAGGGCCCACGCGATGATCATAACAAATGGTTAGAGACTTTAGATGACATGGCTCAAAATCGTTGGCAATGGAGCCGGTGCATCCACTCCTTGTCTTCCTCCAAATTCGAAGTTTTTGAGCTTATCATAATTTTCTTTTTACTGAATCATATTCTATCAAATCTCATCTCTGATCTCTATACCTTTGCATTAGTATTTACTCTGTTACTACCTTCCCTACTGTGGGATTTGGTCCGACAATTTAATCTCTATCTGCTAACTGGGGCATGGCAACTTGAAATGATGTACGCATGTACAAAGTTCTACGTTGTAACTGATTGACTGACTGAGTGACTGACTGATATTGTCCTCCAACAGGCATGAGTTCTTCATTTCAGTACAAAATGTTTCAGTAACACGTTCCAACACATTAATAACTAGTAAATGATAGAGAAAATTTGTGGTTTGTTTCGCTTTTTTTCGATAAGAAGAAATATCCGAGCAAGCAAGTGATTTCAGTAACTTGATCACCAGGCTCTTAAAATTATAAATCCATGAAAACTGTATTAGAATGGCTAAAATAAAGCAGTTGCATAGACTATACTCGTGGGTCCTTGTCCTTGAACACGATAAGATTTACCCGTATCGGTGTTCATAGGTGCATCCTGACTCAACAAAAGTGTTATTAACTGCCGCCGAAATATCAAGATTAACGAAGTTTACTCAGTTGTACTCAAAGCTCTTAACAAATTACCTAAATAAATAAACCGGGCTTACGTATACAAATAAATATATCCAACTTCTTTGTTTACCGTAGCCCACGATAAGGTCGCATCCCTGGATTTCTTGTTTTTATTATTATTATCATCATCATTTTGACCCAATAAGCTGTTCCTATTTCTATTAATAGTTTCATGATTTCACTATCGTTAAAGATACGTCGTAATTGTATTACCAGTATCATCAGAATTTTACATGTAACTTTGACCTTATTGATTAAAGGACATCACCTTTTAATACAACACAAGTGTTACTGTGTTTAAATATACCCATACCTATCAATTTTTTTTTGAGAATTTAAAGATTTGATAAAGTGTAATTTACTAATCTCAATTACTAACATTGAATGAATCATATCTCTTCTATACACATCAATATGTTAATAACTAACACGACATGTTATTTGTGAAGTAATGAATATAGAGTCTAATGAAGAATTTTGCCAGAAATAATTAATGGTTTCAACATTCTTGAATTGTGAATATAGAAACAAGTTGAATGAATTGCATAGTTACACAATAACTACTAAATACAGAATACAGATTTTATTAATTTAGTGATTAGTTGAAGAGTCAATTAAATTCATCGGATAAGTAGAGATTTGCTTAACTGTCAAAAAATTTATTATTGTCATCTAATTAGTTGGAAATCAATTGAACCTTTTTAAATCTTAATAGGATGTTGTATAAAAAGGTGTATATTATATAGAAATTCAACAAACAAAAAAACTTGTTTTACAGATGATTGTAAGAAAAATAACACATTTACTTATATAGTGAATAAACAAAATTATTTTGATAATAATTAATTCCTAAATTAAACGGTGCATTAGAAGTGTAATATTGACAGAATAGTTCAATAGAAAAATAGAATGAAAATGAGGAAACAATAGTCACCATGATGTGTACTGTTAAGTGTAAGTGTAAATTGTAAGGTAAAGCTTGTTAAATTTCAATAAATTAAAAAAGAATGCTAACATTCATAAAACTATGCTTAACTCCAAATGTATTTACCTTCAAACTAATTCTATACAAACAAACTAACAAAGTAGCAATCAAACCCCTTCTCCCCCCCCCTTCGTGTCTCTGATTGTAGTGTTATGTCGCACCATTAAAGAAGAGTAACAAACTCTCATAACTGTGTTTTAAGAACACTATTTCAATTATTCTAATTGTGGGTAATGTAAATATTTCGTTTCTATGATTGTTACGTTCCTCTCACCCTATCCTCCCGATTAGTATATTTTTCCTTAGCATATTGTCTCCTACTATGAACTACAGTTAATTGGTTGTGTACAAGTTATCCTTATTCACTGCCATTATTTCCTCAGTTCTGCATTAATATTAATTTCCAAATTGGTTTGCTATGTGGTCTGATTTATATATATATATATATATATATATATATATATATATATTTATTTATTTATTTATTTATAGAAATGTATGAAATACAATTAGATTCTGTCTGGTTGGTCTGTCGTCTTGTGTTCTTCTTATTCTGGCTTGGGCATAGGGTAGACGCGCAATTATCGACTGGGTACACCTAATTGGCATTCGGGTAAACCAACACGTCACAGCATGTAGCTAGTCTATTTATGATACATTTTCCTGAACACCATCAAACCATGAATTTGGCTCAGAGGTGTCGATGACAGCTTCGTCATTATTAAAGAGATGCTTCTAAGGCCTTTTTTAAAAGTGATTAGCACGTTTCTGTCTCACATAAAATTCACTCTCAAAATTGAAAACGAACACAATGAGTTAACATTTTTAGATTGTTTGTTGAAAGGAAATTCAAACAGACCTCTTAATCTAGTCATCTATGAAATGTTGACGCATTCTGATCATACTGACTTCAGTTTGGCATATTCATTCAGTGCAAAGACTTCACTGGCTCTAAATCTTTTCAGAAGAGCTGCTAAAATAATTACTACAGAAACAGAGACAACGAGAATTTAAGAATATTACTAACGTCTTACAATTTAATACTTTTTCCATGACTATTATTAAAAATATACAATAATGTAATGACTTATTGTTGTCTAATAATAAATCAAACAAAATGTCATGGACTGGTACTATCATTCTACTTTATCATTATAAAGCAACAGAAGAATTACAAAGAGTTCTAAAGTAACACAGAATTCAAGCTTTCTACAAAGCAGCAGAATGACTTTAGGTGTTTTGGTAAAACAGAAGAAAATATTCACTTCACCTCGACACAAAACTCTGTCTACAGGTTAGGTTGTGTCAGTTGTGATATCTTCTACATTGATGAGCATTCTCGAGAGATTATGAGTCGTGTCAAAGAACATAATACCTACACAAAACGACCACCCAATAATCCTGTAGAGCTCAAAAGTCTACAAATCAAACCAGCAATAGCAACGCATACAAGTTACAACAACCACATAATAGACAAATAACATCCAAGTCATTTAGAAAGGTTTTTTTTCAACTGCAAAGAAAGGTATGTGACTGTAGCATTTCATATTTTGCTACTACTCCTCCCCCCAACTGCACCTAATTGAAGTGAAGGCTTTATTGTTCATCAGACATTGTCTATCTACCCGAACAACGATAATTAAATTGCTCAAACTCCTCACATACAAATTATTGCCAAAATTTTCCTCACCTCATACACTACATTTTTCGTACGCACCGACAAACATTTATGAGTACACACAAATATGGTTCACCATGAAACACCTTGACCTAGATTGACATGACTTCAACATTATCAGACCGATAATTTGATTGTACAAATTATCTTGATTTGTTCGATTGTATTAGCTGAACTTAAGTTAATGTAATTCGGTTATTTATTCTCTGAAAAAGTAGCTTACATTAAGTCACGAAACGTCAGAAATTTCAATTTCTACTGATTGGATTATTACAAATACATTACTTAATTTTACAGAATGCTAACATAGTTGATTTAAATGAATGGTACTAGCGGTTGTTTAGTAAACTTGAAAAGACATGGTTTTATTATTGCCAAAGTAATTGGTTTACCACTTACAAGCAAGTGTACCTAATACACCTCTATGTTAGGTGGGGATTACTTGCTACATCAGTTATTCTATTGAATTATAATAAAACTAAATATTACCACTGAATGCAGACAAATAGCAACCAAAATGAATTTAAACATATTTAGATACAAAATCATAATCGGTAAGGAAGTTAAATGAGTTCTAAAATAATTCAACACTTAACGTCTTAGTATGAAACATACCGTTCCCATGTGACGTACATATAGTTGACATGATGATGATGCAATTATTTCAATCCTACTTGATGCACGTATGGTTTTGTTAAAGCAAACAATCCAGTTGATACATAAGTTACTGTAAACTTTATGAGGTAGTTTACATATCGTTAGCATGTAAATAACATGAATTATTAGAAAACAACTTTGGTTTATTTTAAACGGTTATCTGAAGATGAGGTGTACAGATAGACACCAGTATCTGTGATATTTCTACTGGATGAAAACAATAGTAAATGAATATTACTGTTTAACACACAAAGCATAATCTTTGATCAAACATTTGTTTAGGTTTGTATTTAACTTAAATCTATTTATTCGACTAACTAAGTTTATCATTTCAACTGATATACACATTTATTGAAGTTAGTATTACATACAATAGTTATTTTGTTACTAGCAATCATACTTTGTTAACCATCTTGAACCCTGTTGATCTTTAAAAGTTATGTCTCCTGTGCACTTAGCCACTCATAAGGATTAAAAATCAATTTACTTTTTCAAATGCAAAACGTGATTGAAGTTTATAATGAAGAATGTTCTATGGTAACTTGAATACCTGACCTGTAGAATTACCATTAAAATAATGATTAAGTTTCATTCTGTTACATTTCACTTCTTGTTTCTTATCTGTTAAAATGCGCTCTCACATCGATTACTGCTTAAGTACGTACAACAAAACCTGTCAAATGTGAATTTGAATGGTCATTGAAAAGAAGACATAAGAAAATAATTACTAAACGATGTTGAATCACCCTCAATAATACTATCAAGCAAATCAAATCATGTGAATACAATAACTTAATAGTCGTAATGGTTGACTATGATAAAAAGATTCATATAACAATGAAGACATGTTAATATAACATGAAAAATTATTGTCATGGTAATCATGATCACAATCATAATTGTAAAAGTTATTATCTAGATAGTAATGGTGATAAGATATAGGTATGAACTGCGAAATAAAAATGTACAATTAAAAATTCAGCAGTATAGAAATGAACAGAAATGTAGTTTATGGGGTGACGATTTACAAAATTTAGCTTATGAGTGGCACAGTTATGGACCAAGTTAGACAGAGAGACTTAATATTCCTCTCTTGTAGGGATTAGTTAGGTTTTATGGAGTAAATCCCAATGGCTTTAGCTATGAATATCGGCCGTAATTTACCTCCTTTAAGTAAGTTAATCGAAACTTAATAGAAAACTGAATAAATCTTTTATTTCGATCATGTCATTACGTGATAAATAGAGCATAAAGCTAAACACTTCTGAGTACGGCCGATAAAACTAGCTCCACAGCAGGTTATGTGAAAAATACATATTAAGGAGCCCATCTTCGATACTTTATCCTCGACTTCTTGAGTGAACACCGGTTTGGTTGCATAAATAACGTGTATTCAAATCAGGTTAAATGTTTTTTGACCAATCTTTTGAGTTCGCTTGTTAGGATATCAGTGATATTAGTGATAGCGTTAGTTTTGTCATGTTTCTTGGTGCGGATATATACATTTTGATGAAATTAACTGAGTACCCGTTATTCTGTAATGTGTTCTTTAGCTTCATACTTTTGTCTACACTATCTTCTGAATATAACAACCTTAAACTGTGGCTACTAGTCAGATTAATTTTGTACAGAATCGATGCTAACCATTTGAAATCAGTATACTGACCAATTCAAGTGTTCTTTCTAAATGTTTCTTTTTGTAGATCTATCAGTTCTTCGAGAGAGGAGGATATCTAAGAATGATATATTGTTCTTGTGAACAACTTGGAAGGTGAATCCAATCCCAAGATGAACATTACCGAAAATAATAAGTAATCTTTGTTTAGTGGCACTCGTGTTGGATGCAGTTAGTGTGTCATTCAGATAACGACAATAGCAATCGCATTTAGTTCATGAGTAATGTGGTTGGCAAAATTTTTTAATTTTCTAGGTAGATACCACTTAAAAATGCGTTAATTGAACCTTTGTTTGATAGTAATTTAAAGAAGTAAGTACTTTAATCATTTTAATCACATGAACAGTGGTCCACTGAGCAAAAAATGGTAATGGCAACAAAAGGACGCAGTTATCATAAAATCAATGAAGATAGTCAGTCGACAAGCGAGGTTATCAGTAAGAACGAAGTTAATACTTGTGATGTAACTAAAATGCCCACTTCTAATTGAAGTAGGCACTGATAATGTCCAGAATGACAACAAACTCTTGCAATACAACTATTGTACTCAAAGAACTTAACGCTATAAATATGTTGAATTCTGAAATTAATTGTTTAAGTCAAAGTTTTTCTTGAATATTTTGAAGAGTTCTGAGATTTAATAAACTGACTAACACTGAATCAAAGAATTAATGTCAACTCATTGATTAAATAAAACCTTTTAAACTCTCAACTCCTAATCACCACTGTTATTCAGAAGAAAGCATTGAATGAATTGTGTTGATTGAGATCAATACTATGAATTAACAATAAACAGCGTAATTGAATAATGAATTAATAAAATATTGACTATGTGGTTTACACTTTTGCTCTCAATATCAGATCACCAATACATTAGTCGGGTATAATCTTTTCTATACAATTTTACACAAAATTCTCAGTTTACTTTCAATCTTAGGAATGAATACAATAGCTAAGATGAATGAAATATACCTTGATTTTAACAAGGTTTGTTATTTAATAAAATAAATGAATAAAATGAATGCAAAGATATGTAACAGCCACTGATAACCATGAAAGTAATATTTCATTTAATATACATTCTTAGATTGGTATGCATGTTATAGTATTACTTAGCAGAAAACATTCCTTTACACCACGCTTTCTGATTTTGGCTTGTTGAAGTAAATTATCTAGTATCAACTAATATTTGCCTTTTATATTACATATGAAACGTCACAGAGTACCCAAGCGTAGATTGAAGATAGTTGCTGAGTTATATGGGTGTATTTCATATAAAGAGTCAGATAGATGTCAACCATTATGTAAGTATCACGCATATCAGGAACTGCAACCAAACGTTTCACTATTTCAACATCGTCGATTCTAGAGACACCATATGAGGCAATGATAGTTGCCTACAAAACGGTATTATTGATTCGAACCCTCCCAATAAACTGAGAATAAAGTTAAAACCATAAGACAGATGTCTTCAATGTTTAGTGAAATAATACGCTTACATTGAAATCAACAGGAAAATAACATGATTAAATGTCACAAACTATCAGATGTAAGCCACATAGGTGGCTCGTTAGGAACCCACTGTTAGTCACAGGTATACGAATTTTGCACCTACATAATAACAATGAAGCTAGATAATTTAGAATAGAACATAGCACCAGTAACTTTATCAATTAGTGTTAATAAGGAGTCAGCGCAAAAATCTCAAGGTTTAACAGGCTACTTAAATCCTCAAGAATGGTTTTTTGTAAATTATCAACAAGTTTTAACAAAATACGTTGATCATAATGGAAAATCTATTATGAGGTTTTAGAAAAACGCTCGGTGGTGGATAACTACAGTTTAATTATGAATTGAATCAACTTACACCCAACTGACAACTTTTTTCTTTAAGAAAGGAGTGAACAAATGAATGAGGTAAAAATTGAAAAACTGCTTCCCTTCAAATCAAGATATTTTCAAAGTAGGTTTTTTTCGGAGACTGGTATTTAACTCATTGTTTATATTCGACACAGATTGATATTGGCTGATTATCATTGGAAACACTGAACAGCTGTTTCGCTTTAGAATGAAACTACTCAATTCAGCAGTAAAATCGAATTCAGGGCCTTCAGACTCGTGACCCACTTCACCAATGGATAGGTAGAATCCCTACTTTCCATCAATTTATGATATAGTGCGACTATCAGCCATTGTGTTCAATGAGTTTATGGGCGCTAATATAGTTCTAAGTGTAAGCTTTCATTCTAATTTATTGACAATACACACTTTATTGTCACAAAATTAGTTAATTAACATGCATGTTTGATAAGTTATGCTATGATTATCAAGCATGTTACTAAGGCACTTGGATGTAATGAGTTTGGATTGTTTGAATTCTAGTTCGAGTGGATCTTATGTCTAAATGACTTGACATACCAAACATCTATGGTGTAGGGACTGTTATCTTTTATTTACAGTAAGTTGTTGTGACTTATTTAATGTGCGTAAATGTGTTTCAACTTAGAATATTAGGAGGCGCATCGACTAACTTTCCCCGTATCCCTCTTGGAGATAGACGAAATATGAGGGAGCTAATAAGACTTCGTTTATTGCCGGTAAACTTTATCATTCAATATATGGTGTATTAACCACTGATTACTTTCATATTTAAAAAATGTTTAATAACTTTCATTGTAGCTAAACAAGTTCAATTTACTTATTTTACGAGTTCTCTTCAGCTACTTTACAACCCAGAAACAATTGGATTAATCAATAAGACACAAAACATTATTCATACGTTAAATTAGGAGGGGTTTTCAAGTTGGCATTAATGAAAAATGATGAAATATAATAGCTATGCATGAATTAAGAATAATTTAAACTGTTGCTGTTGAAGTATACGAATGTTCTTGAAGAGAAAACTAAGATGTTTCTAGATGAAAACAAAATTCTTCGTAAAAAGACAAAAAAAACAAGTCATGGTTACACAAGACTTAAGAAATAATAGTTATACCTCAAGGTGAAATGGCCTATTCTATCGATTCTGACTCACATGTAATACATTATCTACTGCTAATCCCAGACTAGCCTTAACCTGTTATCACAGATACAATGATCCAACTGAACAATCAAGAATTAGATAAGTCATGCACAAGCAGTATATTCCATCAATATCTAGTGAAGAATAGCACATACCAAATGTAAAGGCAAATATATGTCATAGTTATCTATCCGTACTCAATTTTGTTTCCGTCACTTATTTGCCTACACTTTCACTCACTAATCACCACACACGTAGGGCTGATATATCATGACACGAAAAATGCTAAAAATATTTAGTTCAGTTATTAACGTTAACACTTTGACCATTTGCACATATTGATCAGTGTTCTTCTCATACCGTCTACATATAAATGACTCATCACCGTTACACAAGTTTTGGTGAACTTATGATAACGCCGCCTCCGCAACACAATATTGGGTCTTTATAATGAAAATGTCAAGATCAATATGATATTATAATCTCATCCACTTTTCTTACTCATCTAACACCCAAAAAATATCTATTTTAGGCTATATGCATCAAAATGAGATTCGGAGTTTAAGGAGTGTAGGATATCGATAAACCTGCGGATTATTAGCCAGTAACTTATTGACAAACGCTCAAGCAAGATATCAGATTTATTGAATTATTAGGGTTAGAGAGTGGAAATGACAGTCACGTAACAAAATCTTGACGTGGGGTCACCGAAGTATAACAAGATTGATAAGTGTATTGAGACGCTAACTTCATACACTCTACCAAATAGGCCTAGACAACTACACTGCTGAAGACGCATTAGCCTATTGGTCTTAAATTTTGAATAATGAGCTCAGAAATAAAGTAAAGCATTCTGCTTTCTATTCTTCCAACATATGTGCTTTGGCACATACAAGTGTATTGATAGACAGTGTACAGTAGTAAAAATCTTTCACACACGACTATTTCAAGAAGCAATTTATTTTGTAAATTGAGATTGATCTCTTGGCTGGACAGGTTTTTTTCCAGTATGAACTTTAATCTATAATCAATCATTCAGCTAGCGTAAACACGAGCAGTTAATAAAAACAAGTTTCTTCTAAACAATGGCACAGTCCGTCCCTATTGTTTGAGTCTCACTATGCTTTATTGTAAATTTTTTATGGATATCTGTTTTCACACTAACAACATTTAACTTTGTCTAGTTTTTCCGCATTTCCATTCTCTGAATAATCACACAGTTGAATAAAATTTTAACCAATGCCCCTTTATAGTTTAATGAAGAGAAGCTATTGAAGTTTAAATATATTCCATTCCAAGCATACTTTAGATAAATAGATCTTTCCAATCGGATATTGGTTATTACACTTAATACTAATACTCAGAAGGTGAAGTATCCCTGTTATGTACATATTCCATTGTAAGTTTGACATTATTGTTTTTATTTCATTTAATTAAAAGAACTTTAAAACGAAAACATTGCGATAGTCACTAGAAACCTACAATATTTTGTATTACGATAAGAAGTACCAATATTTTAGTCTATTGATTTATTCTGTTGATGTTCGTTTGTTTCAGTCATTGGTTTTTCACTGTTAACTAAAGTAATCCGTTAATCTTGAACTAATTAACAAAAAAAATACCTATTTAACTGTTTTTTCTAATATAAACATTTTAGATCAGTCAGTTACAACGTAGAACTATGTACATGCGTACATCAGTTCAAGTTGCCATGCCTCAATAAGCTGATAGAGATTAAATTGTCGGACCAAATTCCAGAGTAGGGGAGGTAGTAACAGAGTAAGTACTAATGGAAGGCATAGAGATCAGAGATGAGATTTGAGATAAAAAGTGATTCAGTAAAGAGAAAATCATGAGAAGCTCAAAAACTAGAATTTGGAGAAAGACAAGGAGTGGATGCACCTGCACCATTTTAGGTTGGTTGGTAAAATGAATTGTAACCAATTTTTAGTTTCATATGACATTTATTATATAAAATTCCTGAGGATACACGGTATTTGTTATTGCTTTATGCTGTATAATGTTATCTGTTCTTTATTAACTGCATAACTTACTCGAACATGTAACAATGAACTTTTAGTGTCATTGATTGCTACTTATGTGTCAAATTTAGAAATGCTGGTTGGTAATGTATTCAAATGAAACTTTGTTTTCATTTATAATAAAGAGGGTTTTTGCTTATTTTTGGATGTTGTAATTTAGATCGTCGTCAATAATTGAACAACCACTTAAAACCTAGAAGCGACGGAAGTGCTTTGTCCTGGTTGAGAGTCTGTAGCATATAATGGAATAGTTTTTTTTTAAAATTGAAGATCTAAAAGGAAAAGAATATTTACGTAGGCATCGTTGAAACTATATAACCTAAAGCATTCATCGGTCGGTCAGGATTAGCTAGCTGGTCGCAAACTGTATGTATGAATAAATAATTATCAAGGTAAGCAGTCAGTAACCTCACAGTCGATAGGTTGTTAATAGTTTTTTGTAAAATTACTTTTGTGTCAGACAACCAAGATAAGGAGTCAGCGAAACTTTATGAACTCATCATAAAAAATATTTTGCGTGAAAAAATCAACCAGTTTATTCTTGATCTCTGCGGTCATGCACCCTGATACACAAAATCTACTACTCCCGTTTCCATCTCAAGTACTTAAAGAGAAAATATTTTTACAGAGTAAAGACAACTAGAGGTTTCTAATTGTCTACACATTCTGAGCAACACCCGATCCCACCTTTTCGCAACTGAATCAATTCTTCGGGTCATGTATTTCTATATCTATTATAAAATATCCATGGCCAAGATAAGTGGAACAGTTGGATGACATTGATGGTAGGTAATCTATAACTTACCGCTGTCACCTGATATTACCACCACCGAGTTTAGCAGGGAGTTTTTTTTCGCAAACTTTGTTTACTTAAGACAACGAAATTTACATTAGTAATATAATGTATATTGACAACCTACTAGACTATCTCTTCTATTGTTACCTGCAATCAGTTGGTCATAAACAGGTTAGAACATGACATAACTTTGCGATAGCTTAGGTTGATATACCATATTAACATGATGAAATCAAATTAGGAAAATGAATAAGAAAAGAGACGAAGTAACGTTATAACTAATTACAATTAGATAGACTAAACACTGACAATATAATTCGACAGATTAGAATGAAACAGTGTATATGGAAGAACACGAGGAAGATAAATAGTGAATGCACCTGCACCACTATAACCGATTCTGAGTAACATCATACAGCGTCTTCCAACAAATCGATCTTATTTACGGCGCAGATCTCGATCAGATAGTCGACATGGATCGAGACATCTTAGGTCAACAGTTAACGACTTCATGTCGTAGGTATAATATAAATCCTTACATATTTATCAAAGAGTAATCTCCAAAGCAACAAACAGGTACAACTAGTGATTAAATAATTCGATGCAATCAACAAGTATTATTTTATTCATAACGTAGCACATGAAAAGCTAGAAAATTACGCAATAATAGTCTATAATAAAATATTTGAACTCAAAAACTACAATTAACATTTAAAAAGAAAGAACGGTAATCAGCATAATGAAGCATAAAAAAGTTTATCATCGAAACAACAACAATAACATGTAGAGGGGAAAAATCAAAAGTATCTGTATTTCACGGTAGAAAAAAATATTGTGATGTTTGTGATGGTGAGCGAGATCATAGTAACAATGATAATAATGATATAAAAATCGATTTTCTCTTATTTATTTCTATTACTTATAGAATTGGTTGTTCCATAGCATCGAGACTATTATAACGACGTAAACGGAATGAATAATACCAAAATATTAAAAGCATTAATACACAAGAGATGGATGCACCAAGAAAGATAAATACAACTGGATGTAAACGATAATTTACATTATCCGGTTGAATAGATAAACATTCCTTGTAAAAGGCATCAGTATGCATTAATAGAGGTTTAATTTGTTTAAAAACAAGATTTACAGGACAACCATTATAACCAGGTTGGTCATTGCATGCTGGCAGTGTTAAATATTCACCAGTTTCATCAGTCCAATCTTTTTTATAAAATAATTTTATACGGTAATCACTTTCTTGAGTAGACAGTGTATTATTAGGGCCATGTAATTCAAGTATGACAGTAGATGCATAACCAATTGTCTGATTATCATAAACACCAAAACCAGCCAAAAGATACGTGACATCAGTATCATGTGCTGAATAAACTATAATATGCTCAGTAGATAATGGATGTTCATCACTTATATCCAATTGTTGTCCATGTATAATGGAACGAATATGTTTAACAAATGTATTTAAGAAGACACCAATTTCTAACCGAATGATATCATTTGAAGAAGCATATCTTTTCTACATAAAAAAGAAGTGCAAACAAACTTGTACTTTGTACTGGCATAATCCACATTTTATGATCTAGAAAAACTGAATAATTCAAGTGATAGAAAAAAGTAACGTTATGAAATTAAAATCTGCAGGTCGAGTGGATGATCTTAGTGTTGCTGAGCACTGAGCTAGATGATTTAACTGTTGAGCTACCAATCCCATTCTAGAAAACATCACTGATGTCTACACCATGTAGAAGTGGGTTATGTTGTAATCATACGAATGTTAAATTACGGTAATTTGGAAATAATGAAATGGCTTACACAAAAATGAAAACATTCTTTGGTGATACAACTAGTCAGATATATGTATTCCGCCATATTATTAAGTGATTTACCGGTTACACAATTGTTTATACGATTCCAATTTAAAATGTAACTGTCGGCGGTACTAATATTATCCGTCTACCCGAATCGAAGTAGGAGAGCTGAGTCTAAATCTGCAACCTAGTGGCCAAAAGTGGAACTCCTTGATCATCCAAGCACTGCTCGACAATCCATTACACAGTGAATCAGAGACGATGTGGCTTAATAATCAAAGTACTCAAGTTATGATCGTTAGGCCGTGGGTTCAAATCCTGTTCTGTCTACTTCCGTTTGGATAGCCAGTTATTATCTCCAGTCCGAATAACACAAGGCTGGCTGAAGACTGAGTAAAAAACTTGTAAATGGTAAACGATTTACAGCGTTTTCTTTTATTCTTACTTTTCTCCCTATACACTAGGGGATAAGTTGTGGTTGAGGAAACTTTGAAATGTACTTACGAAATATGTCTACACTATTCTATGGGTTTAAACTTTTAAACTGTTTACTGTTATTCGAATACATACAACTATTACTTAGAAGATGGATTAAAGCTGAAAGTAACTAAGGAATTACATCAAGTTTCATGTACTAGATCCTGAGTTACGTCATTTATATGGAGGCTAGTGAACTACTTTCGCAGAAATCTTTCAAAAATAAATTGCCGAGTAGGTCAACTTGGCTTAGATTTTCTTTAATTTACATAATGCATTTTGTAGACACTGTTTGGTAACCCAGAAATAGCTTAGAAAAGACCACCTCATGAAGTAATCTATTAGAATGAAAGTCAACTTATGCGCATCAAAATCAATTGCCCACAATTCACTAAGAACACTATCAGGGATTGTTAAGGTTAAAAGTTAGTGTAGATCTTTAACTTCCGTTGATCTTTTCATCAATAGACGAACATACAAGAAACTAACGAAAGTCAATTTTATATACACTACTTATTTAGTACCTGTAATTAGGAATAAATATTTTGAACGGAATTAAATCATCTGGCTTTTTTATACACCAAACTTGTGTTTTCAGCAAAATAAATATATGATTATATATATCGAATTCTGAAAGGTTCTTACCACCCAATAGAATCTGCTAACTTCATATAATTCTGTCAACAATTCTTTTGTACACCAACTAGGAAGAGTAATATTATGGGACACCATGCATGTAATAAAGTCGGCAATAGACCAAATATTATGACGATTAACTGGTCCAACACCAGCGACACTTGTAAGTTTATCAAATAAATCCGAATGTTTTTTTTCGAATTCCATAGATGACTGACTATCCATTTGTGATTTTTGTAATGAATCCCGATAAGGACATGGTGAAACTCCCAGAAGTGCATCTGTTACCTGAAAAAATGCCAGAAGAAAACACTGAGATGTATGTCAATGTACGATACAAGATACATAATCGACTACTCAACCACAAAGATATGAGTTAATGAAATACAATAATAATATTCAGTTGCCGGAACGCAATGCAGTTAATTTCATCTATGTGGTTTGAGTATTTGGAGCCAAGAATATTATTATCGCACATACTATAACACTTCCTGGAAATAAACCGATAGGCATTACCTATAAAAGTAGATCAATTGACAAATCAAAGATTGATGAAACAATATATTTATATAGAACAATAATATTAGTAAGGGATGATGGAAGTTAGTGTAGCTTATAGTTAAGTGAAGTAATCAATATATTGAAGTACTTTAATGCTATAAAAGTGCTTTGTTACCGTATTTTTACTCAACGCAAGTGGTCTTGTGTTTTACATGGTAAGAGTTCTGGTAAAAAAAGTACATAATTCTATTTCACAGATTGAGCAGCCCTCAACTTTCAACTGCTAAGTTGATGGTTCAAATCAAATTCCACTTACAATAGCTTGAGTAGTCAAAAGTCCTTACACTGACAACGTGTAAAAACTTAAGTCTCTACAGGTAAATGAGTTAAACAAAATAATAATAAGACAAAAATATTTCATAGTCTTAACTACTAAGGAAGATTCGTTATATTTCCTTAAATCTTAAAAAAGAAAATGTAGTGATGGTTATGATCAAGAATTGCAGGATTCAGTAACTAATCTGAAACTCAGTAAAATTTGATTATTAAGCCGCTAGGGTGATATTCCTAAAACGCCACCATAACCGATGTTTCAGGAAGGTAACACTCGGCGAGCTGTCATCACTGCGCCCGAAAACACGATGCCCAACCTCAGCACTACTAACACAATGCTCTAACCACATGTCAACAATTCTTCGGAGACAACGATGAGTGAACACAAAGAGACGCCAAACATCCTCTGTTCAGAGAGACCAGGTTTCTCAAGCATAGAGCATAGAGACACTCACACTGTAGCGTTTCAAACCTGACTTTTTACAGCCAGCGTAAGCAGATCTTGCTTTCATTATCCGTAGATCAATCTCATTGAATACTCCACCACAAGCACTAACACAACTACCCAGACACATGAACTTCCGACTATTTCCAACTGTTGACCACCAAAAGTGAGAGCAGGTACACACCTCCCGGTCTTGTAGAAGTACTTTGTACTCGGAAGGTGTAAAGTACATGACATATCTGCAGGTATTAATTGTCAACTGATTAAGTGAGATTTGGATGGCTTGTGTGTTATCACAGAGTAGGACAATATCATCCTCATGCTCAGAATCGAAGTCTTTTCTAGGTAACAACTCCACACCATCAACACAGACTTTATTTGGAGATGTTTCTAGATTGTCGTTGATGGCAAAGTTGAAGAGGAACGGAAAGGTCGAGCAGCCTTACCTAATTCTACTGCTGGATTGGAACAATGGAGAAGGGTGGTTGTATACCGTAATTCAGCCTGAAGCATTTGTGTACAGAGCCTTTAAGATGTCAGTAAACTTCCCCAGAACATCTTTCTCCAACAGACACTTTCAGAGCTCAACCCTGTCTAACAAACCGAATGCATTCCTGATGCCAACACAAGGATCGTTAGTCAGTAATATGTGTGATGGTGTTCCAACACTTGTCAGAAGGTGAAAATGTGATCAATACATCGTCGACCTGGTTTAAAAGCAGGCTGCTCCTCAATAGTCATTTTTTCACGCGTTATGTACGACCTATGATATATGACGGATGCCAATAGTTTGGAAGCAGTCGTCAGTAGACACATTCTTCGATTGTTGTTACGTGAGCCCTTTTCAAAGATGAGGACAAAAATCACTTCATTGCAAGATGATGGAACACTCACTTTGCCAATCGTTTCCCAACAACTTTGTCAGTTGCCTGATCAGGAGTCTACCACTATCTTTAGAAGATCTTGGAATAAGTCTTCTGGGTCTGGTGATTTGTTACGGTTCAGAAGTTATAGTTCCCTGAAGACTTCTTCTTCATTGCGTGGATAAGTCATCACTGGACACGAGAGGTAGAACAATCTGATCAAAGTAGTTGGAGCAACAAACCAGCTGAACTGACCCTCAGAAAACTCAGCACATCGTCTGAGACGATTTCGAATGTTGATGACTGGTGTACCATCAGATCCATAGATTATTTCACTGACACCAAAAGTCTTGAGAAAATTACCAGAGGTAGCTGCTGCTTCCGACTTTCCGGTAAGTTTAGACTACCAGGTTTTCCAGTCCTGACGCAAGCTTTACACGATTTCCTGAAGTAAGGATTAACGTATCAAACTCATAAGTCATCGGAGTGAGCCGACATATTCTGAGGAATTGTAATGAACCTAAAGGAACCTAATGCTTATAAGTGAGACGTTTCATAAAACTGTGGCCCGCCATTTTCATGGTGTTATGGAAGTGCAGCTAGTGTTAATCTACACTTTTTCGGTGAATTAGTATTTATGTGGGAACCTAAATCGGATTTGGTTACAACAGAAGTTGAAGTCCATTCACTAGTATCGATCCATTTTGATCAAGACTTTTTCTGGCCAATGAAACCTAAGACCGAACCAAACCACGATTAGTGTTCAAACTGGTGTTTTCAAGGGGAATAACAATCTTGAACAAAACAACAGATCAGGAGCTAATATGTAATACATCACTAGTCCTGTCAGATGTACAACAAATAAATATCAGTGTTAAGGGGTTTTAAAGACAGTTAAATCTATCTATTGTGGGATTTGGTTCACTGTGAGAATGTTGAAGATCGATTTAAATGGTACATATAGGTTCGAAAAAGCAGTATCATACTTCGACATCAGTGGAAACAACCAAAAGTCTGCCATTTAGCGAGTCCGGACGAAACTAACCGGACAAAACAATGTTAGAAACATTACAATAAATGATGGCAAAAAATATAAATGACAAAATTTGCCGTTACGAAAACTTGCAGCTCACGATCACGAAGCTGAAAATTCTAGAATTCGAAAGAAAAATTGTTGATGTACGCTCATTACAGGGAACATAGTTTCATTTTGTTAAGATGTAAATGAAATGAAGAAAGCATTTAACGGAATGCATCAGCAACCAATGGTGATTTATAATTTAGCTGTGCTGTCATAATCTTTTAGCATGATATCACAAATTAATCTGAATTAGACAACCATTGACCATCAGAAAGCACTGAACAACCGTTTCGTCCTATCAGGTATTGAAACCTAAACCGTCTAGCTCCGTGGATGTACACTGATGCAGAGTCCCATGCTAGAAAAAAACAGCTGTCCAGTGATTTTTAGTGGTCAATAGTTGTCTGATTTAGGCCAATTTGTGATGTCAAATTAAAATTTAGCAATCTCCACAAAACCTAGTTATAATATTTTAGTCATGTAAAAAAATTTTCACCTTTGATTTTATCAAATTCATTTACAAGTCTGAAAGTGCTTTTAAACAGTCGACACAATTATTGTGATATAGGCAAACAATCATAACTGGGAATTAACTCAAGCTAACAATGAATGATACTTACTTGAGGTTTGGTATGAACAGGTATAGGAGACCAATTGATACCATAAGGAGCAAGAGGTGAAGATGACTCATTGTAAAACCCCGCTGCATTTGCCATTGCAGACATCAGAGTTCTATCGAAGTCTGTACTACGAATATGATAATTAGAACTGTTATATTTCGAGGGGACAAATCCTTGATACTTTGATCGCAACCATTTACCAAGAAGGAAATGCTGCTCTACGCCTTTGTCTGTAAGCTTACCAAGGCCTTGAGACCATGCAGAAGGAAGATTGTGTAAAATGGAGGGTAGATTAACAATAGGAGACCTGTCACCATGTCGGAACAGAATATGAAGATGTTTAAGATTATCAGTTACAGAAAGATTACGAGAACTAAGAGAGACCGCATTTAGGGAATGTGTTCCTTCAATGAGAAATTCGGTCCAAATACTGAGAAAAATGAAGCATATTTTGACCAAATATATTGATATATCGAGCATTTATGAACGTTTTAAACTGACCGCCGAATAATATAGGATCTACAAAAGGAAGAGATCGACCCTCATGAACGAAAATCCAGTGATCAAAATACATTAATCTAAAACTTAACGTAATTTAGCGCAGTATAAATTTAGGAGGAAACCAGACTTGCTTGATGTCTGTGATTTATAGATACTAGGCTTTCGGTCTGTAACTTAACAATCGCGAGGATAACAGTGTTAAAAAGTAAGACTCACAAAGAAATTCTGTCAAACGGAACCATGTTGATAATGAGGCTACGCCTCAACTTAGAAAGCTTAGTGAAACAATCAACTACAAAAGCAGAATAGTTCAGAAATGCATAGACGCAGCAAGGTTAGTATTACATTTCAAGAACCAAACTTGGCATCACAAAGGAAATATACAGCATGAAAGTAAATTGTGACGTATTTGTAAAATAATCACGGATAATATGGAGTCATATTTTGCATACACTATACGAATAAGGTATTAAACAATTAGACAGTGAATTTACCAAAGACAAATTAACCAGAGTAAAACTATTGCCTTTCTACACAGAGCGAGTAGAAAAATAGAATAACGAAATATGAAAACAAAGAGTATAATTAATGAATATTTTATCCTTAGGTTCAATTTAATGTAACTAACTAGTTTAGACCGTACATAATTCAGCAAGCTACAGGAGTTTAATCTCCAATATTTTTGAGTACTTTTGCAAGTATTTGAGTAGTAGACAGAAAATCACGCTGCTATCTGAAATTTAATACTTTTCAAAATAATATGTATTTATAATAATAACAAAATTGACAGGAAGCAAAGATTGTGCAGTAATTTTGAACGTCTCAGCTAAAAGTAAATGCGAATCTTCCGTAAATATTGAAATATTAATTTAAGTATATGGTATATATTGCATATAATAATAACACAAACCGATCACTAGTCTATTAAAACTTATTTAACCCATATAGCAGTACTCAACAAGGTCATTTTAACGACTCCACAACATCTAATCATGGTCAACATGAACTCATTAATGAATGAATTCACGAAGTAATTCATGACATCCAGGGAGTTAATGTGACTGATAGAGTTCAAACGTGTTTCGAATCTGATGGCCGTTAATAGCCATACATAGAGTCGTGCAGTATTCCCATCCACTGAAGTTATAAAAGCAAATCAATGGATGTTAGTTTAGTGGTCTGAGTTAAGCGTTTACTGCTGAATTTGGAGGCTTATGATGAGGATATGGGTGTACACTGCTGAAGTATATTGTGACAAAACAGCTGTTCTTTGCTTCCTGACTTAGATGTTTATTTAACCCGAGGGATTATAGTAACGAATGGTGAAGACGTTCAGTGATATGGCTCTAAAATGTCTACACTGGTGCAGGTGTGTCCACCCCTTATCCTTCATACGTCAGATCGTGAGCAGAAAATTACATTACCTCCTAATTTTTATTAGTTCTTTCCTCTTGAAATGTTTTGCGTTTTTTCTGCAACTGGCATTACCAATCCTTCTACTATTTCGCCATTCCATTTTCCAGGTTATATGTTGTACATACATATAAGTTCCACTAGCTGTGCTAATGGTATATGGTAATTTGGACAGATGCATGTGTAGTTTTACACTGTACATACCTCACAGAACCCAAGTCGATAAGCGATACAAAAGTTTCGACTTTTAGAGACTTTTCGTCCAAAAGACTTTTCTAAGCTATATATCTACACTATTATTAGACTTCTCTAATAGGTAATCAAAGAATGTTAATAATAGCCACCTTTAAAAAAAGATGATTAAATCAAGCTACCTTGCTAAATGGAAATGATAGTTTCAAGTTGAAGACAGGTGTTCATGAATTCCATCTAATACTGAAGTAAATGGTAGTTAAGATTAGTTTAAATGTATAGTATTTGTAAGATAAGATAATATAGAGCTTCAGAGTGTGGACTAAGTATGCAAAATTCACTGAAAACGAGTCCAAAACAAACAGTAGAAAATGAATATAGAAGTCAACAAGCAAATGCAGAACAGTCAGCCATGAGCTGGTGGGGTATTTGATATTGAGGATACAAATAAATCAGTTTTGAGTTTATAATTTACGTCACCTGACGATGACCGATGGGGATGACTTTAAAATAAAAATCACGTCGTGTTTCTTTAAATCTAGGTAACTTGATCTCAGCTAATGTTGAATTTGTCTCTTCTTCATCTGATTATAACTTCATGTAGTGGTGTTCGTCTTTGGTTCTGCTTATTTTTACTTCATCCTTACTACGTTAATGGCCAAAATAAAAGCAATCTGTTCTACCCACATAAGAAAGTTTGTATACTGAGATAACGTCAATTTTCATACAAAAATATAAAAGCTGGGTGTTCAGATTACCAAAGATTTAATTATTTTGGATGTTGGTGAGAAGCAGATAGATTTTTAGCAGCTTAAGAAGTATACAATAGAGAAAGAATATCTGACTTGTCTGTACTAATAACGCTTAGACCTAGAACAGTGATGAAGACATGTAATGTGGAGAAAACTCAAAAACATAAATACACTTGACACACATACAGAAAAAAACTAAGACTTCGTAGTTAATCATAATCATGTGTGAAATTATGTGATAGAAATTCTCAGTGAAAGGTGTTATTACAACTGGACATTCTACTTAATCGGTTGACTGTAATCGTAACGGAATAAGTAAATCCGTTGGATCAAAACGTGTGAGACGCGTAACCAGCTATATATATATATATATATATATATATATATATATATATATATATATATATATATATCAGTATGACGTTAAATTATACATATGATGTCTTTATAGCTCTCACGAAATTTGTGGCCATGTCAAGTATAACTTTACTATTCATATTTTGTAATAGAGATGTAGATTGCCTGAACTTGAGGATACGCAAACCACAGGTAACAATTGTTGACAGTGGATATATATGAAAATTAACAAAATCAAACATAGTAATAAAGATATTAATATCACGGCTGATATAAAATTACACTAAGTAAGTCAATTGGTCACCAATATGTTACAATCATATGCTGGCTATGCTCAGCATAACCAACAAGCGAGTAACAAAATAATCAGGCGCAACCTTGGGGATTCAAAAGCCACAAGGTTAGTTCACTAAGGTTGTCGGGATTTGTAAAACAACCGTTGTTGCGACTCATACTACTTATCATAAAGTAATTAGTACAGGGCATTCACACCTTACGAAAACGCCTAACTTTTTTATTGGGTTAAGGGTTATACTGTCACACTATTTGAATAGCTCTGAATAGTTGTGGTAGGAATAAATAAATCTTACGCTAAGTGGTCTTCAGTGTTAATTAACAACTGATACCAATTACTCCAGTCAAGAAATTATGTATTCAAAGAGAATGCATAGGAAAACGTTAAAGGTGTTGGTATGGGACTTCACTGAGTTTTTATTTGAATGAGATGCGCCATTTGTACGAACACATTACGCTTGTGGGATTTCCATGGCTGTCATTAACGATTAAACCCACACCTGATAATAAGGTAGGGGTCAAAAGATAGTATTGAGTAATGAATAAGATATGTTTAGTGAAAAAAACCTATTGCATTAATCAAGAAAGGTATATGAAATTTCATTAATGAAAATTCGCAGAAGCTGTACATTCATATGCATAGTGTTTTTTAGGTATGTTAGTTTATGGAAAGATGAAAAGCCACTAGCATCTTGGAGTATTTAAAAGAAGGGATTAAAAAGGAGTTGAAAAATAAATAATAAAATTAACTGTCCACCTACCATGTGCGGAAAAGGTGAGAAACAGTGATAATTATAACATATGAGTTATTAAAGAAGTGATAAGTAACTAACGATCTCAAAGAATATCACATTTACAAGTTAGATAAAATATAGAAACTTGTGAACCTATGGCCACGGTAAAATAACGGTTACACTTGTAACTTCTACGCACACGTATTCAGTTTAAAATTGTGAATTGCTAAGGCTACAGAAGTATAAATATTGCCAAATTGTGCTCCCCTTGGTTCTGTTTGCTTGCTTTTTTGGACGACTTTGAAAGAGACTCCAGGTGTCGCAGAATGACCAGTAACAGCCAAATGTCCCAAAATCAGACCACTTTTTATCGGTGGGTAACTGACTTATACCCGACACGGTTGAACTCCACCGGTCACGTCTTCACACTAGAACTCCGGGAATTATCTCATAGAGTCAGTCACTTATGAGCTACTATTGGTTACAGCTAAGTGTTGGGGAGATAATCGACTATCAATTTAGATATCATGTGTGAGACAGTTACTTACTCATGACAAGGCTTAGGTCGCATAAACGTATCATAAATTGACTGATTTAGAATTATCAACCACTAGAAGCTGACTCAGTGATCTAATGGTGAAGTTCTTGCCTCGAAGCTAGAGGATCCTGGGTTTCATCCCCAATAAGATCGTAGACGCGCACTACTGAAGAGTCCCATAATAGGACAAAACAGCTCTTCAGTCCTTCCAGATGATCAATGATTATCCAATTCAAATCAATTCGTGATATAAAAAGTTGACAAAAAGTGTTACTTGGAGAAATTTTCCCACAAAACTTTCGAAACGGTTCTTACAAAACTGGCGTCTACAGAGGGTCAAAGCCTGCTAGCCACCTTTCTACAAGAGCGCTTAAAGTATTTTCAGCAGTGATGCATTTCGTTGGTACTGTCTTCTGTTATGGCGGGCACTTAAAGAAGATTGATTATCTTCTAGAACTGTTCTTTCTGTTAACGATTCATTATTTTTGGTTGTATACAAAGTAAGCATTTTATTATTATTATTGTGACATTGCTCTTATCCTATACTACTGTTTAAGGCATTAACTGTTGTTATATCATTTCTCATTTATGAACTATAGTTAATTGACTGCATATACGTTACCCCAGTTCACACTCACTATTACTGTTATTTTGTATTAATGTCAGTTTTCTAATTGGTTTATGATGTGGTCTGATTTTGCATGTATATAAAGGCATGATTGAAATAAAGATCTGATCTGTCTGCTTGACTCATTAGTCGTTGTTTTTTCCTCTATTCCGTTTTGGGACTGGTAGTCGAGGGGCTGACGTGTCTGTACAGTGATTAGTGATTATCAAGGTCATTATATATATTCCACAAAACATAACAATTGGCGACGGGGTTAGAAGTGAATCCAAATTACTCAGTCATTGGTCATAAATTCTACTACAATTTATTATCCAATCAGCATTCAGTGTCATAAATCCAGTTTAAAAAAAAATCAATCAATATGACCATCACATTTGAGCAAATGAAATTATGTCTCCAGCAGCAACAACAGCAATTCCTAGCCTCTCAAGAACAAATGCTCGAGTCATTAATGTCAAAAATTGCTATCCAGTCCAGAATAACTCCCGAAGAAAAAGGAATAGAGTTATAACTCAGTTCAGTTCCAGAATTTATTTTTGATGCAGAAAATGGTCATACATTTCAATCATGGTTCGGTAGAATCGAAGATCTTTTTCAAGTGGAATATAAACATATAGATGACGCGAAGAAGGTGCGTTTATTAACACAAAAACTTGGTCAGCATGAATATTCTAAATACAAGAATTATATCCTTCCACGACATCCAAGAGATCTGACATTCAATGAAACTATTAACATTTTAAATGCGATATTCTGTGAACCAGCATCCTTATTTCACATTCGTTATAAATGCCTCCAATTGACAAAAGATGCAGATGAGGATTATTTGTCTTATGCAAGCAGAATTAATCTACAAGCCGAACGTTTTAAATTAAATGCATTGTCAAATGATCAATTTAAATGTTTATTATTTGTTTCTGGACTCCAGTCACCAGCAGATGCTGATGTTAGAACAAGATTGCTATCACGCATTGAGCAAAACGATGACATGACACTACAGATGGTAACGTCAGAATGTCAACGACTGGTCAACCTCAAAAATGATACAATGCTTATAGAGACTAAAGGTAATGCTTCATTAAATTGCAATATCCATGCTGTCAAATCCAACAAAAGTAAGAGTGTTCCAGTGAATGATCAACGTCAAACTAAATTATTCAAACCGCCTTCGAAGTGCTGGTTTTGTGGATCTTGGCATTTCGCGAGATTTTGCCGCTATAAACGTCATAAATGCAACATTTGCTATAAAGTTGGTCATAAAGAAACAGTGTGCCGACAACAGAATTATTTGAAATCTGGACCACGCATAAAATTTTCCCGTAATCATAAAAATTGCATACGTAGTATATATTCAACATTCACGTGTAATCTTGCTGACAAAAGAAGATATGTAGATCTATTAGTTAATGATGTTCAGATTCGTTTGCAGTTGGATACAGCATCTGATATCACACTTATTTCTAAGAAAACTTGGGAATTGATGGGTCGCCCTCCATTGCTGCCTACTGAACATACAGCGCGTAATGCATCTGGAGATATTCTAAAACTCGTTGGAACGATAAATTGTGTTGTTAAATTCGGAGTACATTCTTTTACTGGAACTTGTTATTTAACGAACAGACATGATTTAGATCTTATTGGTATTGATTGGATTGACAAATTAAATCTTTGGAAGGTGCCACTAGACGCAGTGTGTACATTGAAAGATCCAAATGTTCCTAGAAATCTACCTGTATTAAATGTTACATCAAACAACAACGTCTTGACTACAGCTCATCTTTTTGAAAAGCATTCGAATGTGTTCCAAAATATTTTGGGATGTTGCAGTATTGGTAAAGCCAAATTATATTTACGTCAAGGAGCTACACCAGTTTTTCGTCCAAAACGGCAGGTACCCTACGCCTCCATTGATAGAGTTGATAAAGAACTTGACCGATTAGAAAAGCTTGGGGTTATACAACCTATTACTTTCTCATCATGGGCAGCTCCGATTGTTGTCGTTCAGAAAGCTAATGGTACTGTTCGTCTATGTGCTGATTTCTCTACTGGATTAAATAATGCTCTACAAAATCATTCATATCCATTGCCATTGCCCGAAGATTTATTCATTAAACTAAATGGTGGACGTTATTTTGCGAAACTGGATTTATCTGATGCCTATTTACAAGTAGAAGTTGATGATGATTCTAAGCCTTATCTAACAATCAATACTCATCGTGGACTTTACCAGTACAACAGACTACCTTTCGGTGTAAAGCCAGCCCCTGCTATCTTTCAACAGTTAATGGACATTATGATATCAAATCTTGATGGTGTTGCCGCTTATCTTGACGATATTATTGTTGTGGGTTCCTCTAAAGAGGAGTTATTATCGCGTCTGGATAAAGTACTTACACGAATATCACAATCTGGTTTTCAGCTGCAGAAACATAAATGTGAATTTTTGCTTCAATCTGTTAAATACCTTGGATTTATATTTGATAAACATGGGCGCCGTCCAGATCCAGATAATATACATGCTATCACACAAACGCCTGCACCTACCGATGTGGTGACTTTAAGATCATTCTTAGGTATGATTGGATATTATAGTGTTTTTGTTCCATCTATGCAAAGGTTACGTCATCCTTTGAATCAACTTCTAAAAACGAATGCAACATGGAATTGGTCAGAAGCATGCCAGAATTCCTTCGAAGAAATCAAGAAAATCTTATCCTCTGATTTACTGCTAACCCACTATAATCCAAAATTAGAGATAGTTGTCGCTGCTGATGCTTCTAACTATGGTATTGGTGCTGTTATTAGTCATCGCTTTCCTGATGGTAAAGAAAAACCGATAGCTCATGCGTCTAGATCTCTAAATGCTACTGAAAGGAGATACAGTCAAGTAGAAAAAGAAGGATTGGCATTGATTTTTGCAATAAAGAAGTTTCATAAAATGATTTATGGTCGAACGTTTACGTTGCTGACAGACCACAAACCTCTTCTCTCTATTTTTGGGGCAAAGTCCGGCATTCCAGTACATACCGCCAATCGTTTGCAGCGTTGGGCAATTATGTTGTTAGCTTATGACTTTAAAATTCGCTATAAATCAACAATGACTTTTGGTCACGCTGACGTTCTCTCCAGATTAATTGCGACTCAAAAGTTTGACAACGAAGATGTTGTTATTGCTACGGTGTCACTGGAAGATGATATTCATCATATATTGCAAACTTCTATTCAGGCTACACTTTTGTCAGCAATGGACGTAAAATCTACAACTAGGACGGATGAAGAGCTTCAGACAATTATTCGCTATCTTTTGTGTGGTTGGCCCCCACACCTCAACGCAACAGAACGACAATATTTTCATCGACGAGACGCCCTTGCTGTTGTTGACGATTGTCTTATGTTTGGTGACCGCGTAGTTATTCCCAAATCTTTGCGACACAAAGTCCTGTCACAGTTACATTCTGCACATCCAGGTGTCGTCTGAATGAAAGCATTAGCCCGCAGTTACGTATACTGGCCAAACATTGATACTGACGTTACGAATTATGTATTGAGATGTTCGAAATGTGCACAAGCTGCAAAAGCCCCTAGAAAAACCGAACTTTGTTGCTGGAACCCAGCGACACATCCATGGTCGAGAGTTCATGTAGACTTCGCTGGTCCTCTTAATGGCAAATACTACTTAGTTATCATCGATGCTTTTTCTAAGTGGCCGGAAGTACATTGCATGGGGTCTACAGCAACCAGGGCTACACTAGATAAACTACGTCAAATATTCAGCTGTTTCGGAATCCCAGAAGTACTTGTCTCCGATAATGGTCCACAATTCTCGTCTGCAGAATTCCAGAAGTTTTATGCTCTTAACAGTATTAAACATATCAGAACCCCTCCGTATCACCCACAATCAAATGGGCAGGTTGAGAGATTCGTCGACACTTTTAAGAGAGCGTTAATCAAAGCCCAGGGTGAAGGAAGATTAGAAGAGATACTGTATAAGTTCCTGTTTACTTATCGTTCAACACCCAATCGTGAAACTGTCGGTGAAGTGTCCCCTGCGGGAGCTATGCTTGGAAGAAAAATCAGAACGCCATTAGACAGTTTGAAGCCAAATTTTGCAATGACTGTCGAACGTAATTCCAGAATGGAAATACAATACAACAAGAAGCATGGCGCTAAGCCCAGAAGATTCGTACCCGGACAAAAGGTTTGGGTACGTGATTTTCATCGTAAAACAATGGAGTGGGTTCCTGGAGTTATCCTAAGAAACAGAGGAAGAGTTATCTATGAAGTCGGAGTAAGTCATATGAAATGGATAAGACATGCTAACCACATCCGACCGTCCAGATGCGAAGATGGAGATGAAGTTAAGCAGAGTACTCCGTTGACATTAAACATGTTACTTGATTTAAATGACAGCAGCAATCAGCAAACGAAAGCAGCGGAGACAAGAACAGCATCGTTTCTCAGGAAATCACAAAGAATTCGAAGGAAACCAAACAGGATCAAAGTCAACCCCTATGATAAATCTTACCGATGATTTTTTTTCAAAAAAAAGGGGAGGTGTTATAGCGGGCACTTAAAGAAGATTGATTATCTTCTAGAACTGTTTTTACTGTTAACGATTCATTATTTTTGGTTGTATACAAAGTAAGCATTTTATTATTATTATTGTGACATTGCTCTTATCCTATACTACTGTTTAAGGCATTAACTGTTGTTATATCATTTCTCATTTATGAACTATAGTTAATTGACTGCATATACGTTACCCCAGTTCACACTCACTATTACTGTTATTTTGTATTAATGTCAGTTTTCTAATTGGTTTATGATGTGGTCTGATTTTGCATGTATATAAAGGCATGATTGAAATAAAGATCTGATCTGTCTGCTTGACTCATTAGTCGTTGTTTTTTCCTCTATTCCGTTTTGGGACTGGTAGTCGAGGGGCTGACGTGTCTGTACAGTGATTAGTGATTATCAAGGTCATTATATATATTCCACAAAACATAACATCTTCGGCAAATGCTTTAATTTTCTCATACATCAGAAGATCCTTATTTGATCGTGGTAAAGGTTTGACGGATCGAGGTGAATATGGTAATCACTGTCCTTGGATTGATGAAGCTTTAAGGAGGCATTCGCTATTTGATAACCTTGAGTTACAGCAATGAAAAAGTAACTTGAAAGATAATTCAAAGATGGGTCACGAAATCAGTCTGCGCACTCTTGTTTAACACTATAAGGGTGCCGGACGAGTGAAACTGCCAAAACATACTTAGAAAATATTATCGTCCAAATGGCGCTATTCAGACAAGCTATTGTGTACAGTAACAATGGTTAACTGATATCATTTATTCAGAAACGTTACCACGTTGTATTTTCAACCAATTTCAGATGTTGAGGAGGCCTATTATTTCTGGCGTGTATGAAAAAGTGGCTTAACCAGCCAGAAAGCTAATATTTTTCAGGGTCATACTTAGGGGCCTACAAAATACTGGTAGATTGTCTGCCATGAGTACTTCAATTAGCAGCTATTACCAAACTTTCCCACACCTTAGCGAATCAAAGTTTGAGTGAGCTCCGGTATTATTTTTCAAATTTGACTGGAAAGAATTTAGTTTTCGGGTAATAACTTTGAGTCTGGTTACATTGGGAAACATTAGTTGAAGCTAGGGTCAGATAGCGCAGCAGCTCACACAAAAAAATTAAGTTCACTCTTAGTCCTCCACGGATAATCATTCACATTTTTCAGTATTTAATTCTAGGCTCCAATCTGGGCACCATTCTCCTATGTTGTTTAGTTCGTCCTGTATATTTTTGATGTACTGTATCAAGTCCCGGTTTTTAGTCTTATAAAAAACTTTAAAGTCGCCAGCACACAGGTGTAGCCTTCCTTGGACGAAGTGCCTGCATATACTATTCATTGCTTATACAGCTTTGCCTTAGTTTTAGTGTTGACGTAAGAAGACATTGTTTTGCATCTTACCTTCGTGGGTGCTATAGTATCTAGCTCAGGCTTTATAATACGGGAGAACATTTTTAGTATTTTGGCAATGCTGATAAGTAAGAAAGCAAAGTCATTCAGAGCACCCAACTAAGTTTTGAAAAATGCCCCAATCAGCTTGGACAAAGCCTTAATACTTAAAAGTTATACTTACAACCTTTTGCGAGGAATGGTATGGTTGTAACTGTCATAAAGTTTTCACCACATTCTATGGATATCGGCGTCATAATATAAAAGAATGCCGAGTCGAGGGTATTGTTATTTCGTGTTGGTGAATATGCATCCTGTTTGCAACTGCTTGTTGATAAGCCTAATTATGCTTTCATAAAACGCCGCGTTAGTGAATGTGTGCCAATTAACTTCGTGGGAATTAAAGTCTCCTCCTTCAAGTGACTTACTCTAAACGCTGGATAGGAGCGTAATTAATGCATCAACAGCTCACCGCTCAAGACCGATCCACTTAGATTGGCTCTTTTAACCAAATTTCAAATACTCAGCCTCATCCCGTTTCTGGATAGTCTCTATGGTTCATTCTGATTACTTACAGCCATTTCATGAGGTTACAGCGCCACAGACATAAAGCTCGCGGTTGTTTGTTGGATGTGCTCTACAATACATAACATATCTCTAGTACCCTAGTACTGTAAACTGTGAATCTTGTTTCCGTTGGCATTGCAATTAATTAATATTTTCAAATAGAGTGGTTTCCATAACAATGACTCGCTATCAAAACCCTATTAAAAACAAACCACTTCATTCTGATCATGCCTGTAAACTGGTATGCTCTCATTTTCAAAATGCTAATTGAGAAATAACCATTATTATTATATATTATTTTATAATGGAAACTGAGGTTTGCGGTATGTTCAAATAATGTAATTATTGGGGTGTAAATTAATTTAGAAGCATACGGAGCCCTATATTAGTAGAACCTAGTTGGTAGATGTTACATATACGTTTTCTAACATAAAGTACTACCCAAGACCATTGGCATAAACAGAGGAAAGGGTGGCGATTTATATGAAGAAAATTAATAAACTGCAGTTAGTATCCTGTGTTGTACATTTATTATGTGCCATTTGTGCATTACTGAGCAGTCTGGGACAGTTATTGTGGGCTAGATTACAAAAAATGGTTGCTAGTTGTGGGTGTAGACTAGGTGGCAATATGGAGATGTTAAAGGAAAGTACAGTGTCATTGGCACATGTATGATGAATTTGTTGAATGGGGTTCGTAGGTATCTTGAATGTACGTTCCAAACTTGTTTTATATTGATGTTTATTACTTATTCATGCGGAGTTAGAGTATTTCAGATTTCATTAGCCAGAATGAACCCTTTTAAGAGCTAAAGGTGCACTTTGATTAAATACCACGAGATCACAGGTGCGTTCTACTCTACTAGGCTTATTGCATTTAAGTTTGTTGAGAATGCCTCTGTTAGTGTTCAGCTGCAAGGGAGGCTGGTTTACGACAAAATATTTCCCTCCGGTATTCGAAATGAAGCGCTGAAAGCTAGTCGGTCTAGAATAACTCAGCTGTAGTATTGTCGGATTTGTATTTGCAGATAATATTTAGTGTGTCTTGACTGTAAGTGACTATCTAAAATTTAGGTGATTGGCGGCAAGAGTTTGTCTATTATGAATTTTGTGATCTTGTGAAAGTTGGGAAGGGCCTTGCTTTTGCTTAGCACTGATGAGGTTTGTGAGAGTGTCACGATGCTTTGAGACATTGCTGAAGTGTAGAATCAGGCTCACCTAGGTTATTCTGCACACACACATAAGAATAGGATATTGAGTAGGTTAAACCTTCTCTAATTCAGTCATATAATTTGTGTTGCGATTCAGATTCGTAATGATGTCTACAACTTTGACAAGTAATGATAGCTGTTGTATTGCTGTGAAATAAAGAAGCAAGAGGCTACCAGAGGATATGTTATTCGGATTCGTGAGCTACTATTAGGTTTTCAGCACCTGGCCTTTTAGTATGCTACTCTACTATAGAAGGAACTGGTATGGTTGCTTCTACAGGCCAGTAATAGCGTCGAAAGTAAATAAATGCGTAGGATTTAACTATAATTAATAATGATAAATCACGTGACAACAAAGTTACAGCCTTTAAAATCCGCGCACCATAACAAGAATATATTTCGGCAGAGCGAAACAATTAAGAACACTGATTAGGGATACTGTCCTTAAACCCACCGGTCAAAATTACACTCTGATAGCCTCCCAGGCTCAATAGCTTACTGAAATCCAGTGCCAGCAAGCTTATTGAAAGCAAATATACTGACTGAAGTCAACGAAGACTTTGCAGTAGTTCTAGGGACAGTATACTTTTCTTATAAGGAACTGTACAATAAATGAACTTCAGAAATAAAGTGGGCTAGAATGAATTATTAAGCCATACTGATTTGGTCTATGCAACACTTTGATGGACTACTGTATGGCTGCATGTAAAAAAGATAACTTGAGCCTAAATTTTTTAGATCTGAATTCAGTGGTTGCGAATGAACTCCTTTATTCTGAGGTTGCCGAACTACTGGCCACGTAATTATATTTGACTTCGTCAACACTAACATTCAAATCAATCATTACCCCTCTAACCTTCCACCCACATATTTTGCATTTCACGCTGCTCAAGGTCAAGGGTACTCTGCGACGCTTGAACTCACACAAATCTGAAATCCATCACAGAGTTTATAAGAATCGTAGAATCTACCAAACTTTTCGAGAACGCTCTTTAACTCGCCTGCAGCCGCGCGCAGACCAGCTTCTGGTTTTAAAGAATGTGTGATCATGCTTGACAGAAAAAATCAAACAAATATGAAGATTCTAGCCACTGGCTAATTCAATTGTTCACAACTATAGCGAAGGTTATAGGGGGGACTATCAATGATTCACTCTCCACGAGGATTTATTACCATCTGTATGTCAACATGGTATTATGAAGAGCGGATTTTGCAATATCAATCGATTGATAAAATAAAGCAGTTGAATTTCATTAGTATAACTCAACTATTTTGTTCATATAGCTCTCTCAAATTTCTCCAAATCCATTAGCAGTGTAGACCATTAAATTCTTTAATGAAAATTTAAAGCTGTAGGGAACAGTTAGTGTTTAGTGGGTTGACAACCAACAAGGATGTAGGACTAGAGTGTAAACACGATTCAGTTTAATTTTTAGCCTAATTCTAGAGCAGTACTCATAGATTACGGAGGGAATATGATTGTGATGTAGCACATAGCTAGTTACCTCTTTCAATCTAACAGATCACAGGTACTAAATTGAATATAAGGACGCCATTTTAGTATTAAACATGAAAAAATGTGTGCGAAAATACATGTTCTGTTTTATTGTCGCAATAAATAAACCCTAAAACTGGTTACAATGAAAAATAGTATTCATATATATTGCTAAATCTTTCAAAAAGAGCTCAGTGTCTGTGCATGTATTGAGTGACAGCACTGTAAAAACAATTCCTTTGTCACTTATCATTATTCATCTTCAATTATCACTTATACACCTATTCACAATTTCGATGACAATTTGACCGTTTATTTATTTTATTGGGCTTAGTAGTTGTTTACTAAACCCATTCACACTAAATCTAAACCATAAGTACTTATTTAACTCTTTACAGATTTTTATTATTTCTTCCTTAATATCATTTACATATATACCACATCGCATTGGCGTTTTCTCCTGAATACTGTTTTGACATGTAAACCAATTTTAATTATTGTAAATGCATACTGATTTGATTAAACCCAAAACGGTTTCTCCACAACGCTTATTGTGAATAAGTAGTATGCGATTGAAATAAATAAATAAATTTAAAGCTTTAACTTGTTCTTTTAGTTTTATTCTTAAAAAGTATAAAACAAGTACCGTACTTTTCATAGCCACCTAGAAGAGGATAGTAGTAGACAACAGCTCACTAGTTTCCACAAAAAAAGTTTAAAGGGACAGTGATATTTTTCTTAACTTAAAAAAATTTATTGTTTTGTCGTAGTTTTGGCTTCATAACCGGAAGTAACTTTAGAGTCATTACTTTTAGCACCATTTTCTACTGTACTAACTATTGAGTTGGTTTGTGCTTTGAATCCAACGATTCTCTCGCCAGTTAATATCAGGTTCCAATTTCCGAATTTCGTTGGGACGACTTACCACTTGAACCCTTTTGGTTCTCTTGGAAACCTCTGGCAAGCACACTATTCACACTGGCTTTTCTCCTCTTAGAAGCATATATTCTTTTTTGTTGGTATCACATTGTTGATTTATGGTTTAGCGTTTGCAGTCAGCTTTTCTTCTTTACTACTCGTAATGACTGTAATAGACACCATTTGCTTAATCTCTCTTTGGAGTGTCGACAAAATTTTTCAGTCAATGGGCTGTTGTGTTTGTACTAAGTAAACGCACCGATCTTGTGGTCCTAAACAACCACATGGACATTCCAAGATGATCATTTGTTGTCTTTTTGATAGTAACTGGTACTTATGCCCGTGATGCAGAGCTAAGTGTGAAACTTGCACAGTAATGGAATAGGAAAGGTCTGATTGCGAGACTATTAAGGTGCATTGGACTACACAAACAATCAACGTCCGCAAAAAAACGCAGACTCCAATAACCCGATCAGTACAGGTAACCTTGAAAAATTTCATATAAATGACTGAAAAATTCTGCTTCGTAAACACCTGGAAAAATAGTGAGAAAATGCTACTGACCCCTTTGGTCATGGGGAGAAAACTATCTAACAATAGGGACTCAAGTGCTCCAACCCTAAACACCATAAAACTGGCCCATCTAATATCTCAAGTATTGTCCTCTCATAAACCCTTTTGCACTCAGATGTGTGCCAATGACATCATTGACTCCAGACTTATCTGTTGTAATGTTCTGTGGTGCAGTATAAAAGAAAGTCGTTACTCCTGCTTGTTCAGGGCTCTATACAGCCCACCAGGAGCTCTGATCTCGATGATCTTGTCTATTTTCAGGTAGTTCATGTCGTTCTAAACTTACATTTTACACTTACACTTATATTACTAACGAATGACTTCAATGTCTCTCATCTTTTCTAAATTGGTATCTGACTTTGGGCACTTGCTTGTTTATTATGAGCTAGGCGACAACGTAACTAAACTTACCTACCAGGAGTCTAATGAAAATGTCACTAGATTAGATGGAATTCCCACCAGTTACAATAGTCAAGTCTCAAATGTAGAAATCATAAACCTGCTGCGTAATACCAACCATTTACTGTTATCGCACAAAATATCCCTTCCATATATCCAATAGGAATTGACAGTATGTAAGGACAAAGACAGTAGGAACTGTGATGAAATTAGGACAGATAAGGAAATTATATAACTACCCACCTGATGAGGTTGTGCTATCAAGCTCTACTAAATCTTTCGAAAGGTGGGTCAATGTATATCTTGACTCTATAAGCACTGAGGGATCATACTGAATATTCGGAATCTATCGGTAGAGCTCAATTATCCAGTATATTTTGCCTTCTAATTTTCCTCGAAGCTTTCGATATGGCATATCATCTAATCCCTTGCAGGATACTGAGGTCTATGCATATAGGCGTGTGTTTGCTGAAATGGCTAAATTATTACTTCAGAGTTACGTCTATCTACTCAATTTAACTGGTTTGCAGCGACTAGGATAGTGCCACAAATAATTCCATTCTTGAGTCAGTTCTCTTTCTAATGTTTGTAAGTGTGTCAGTCCTCTCGTCTATAGAATTTGTTGTTTTTAACGCTGAGAATCATTGAGAGATCACAGCATGATTAACTTTGAAAGACCAAAAGTAACCAGGAGTTTATTTGAATAGTAGAAGAATTATGGTGAGTTACTACGAGAAAAATACAAAAGATTTCCGGATGTGAATACAATATAATCAGTGTGTGCATATGAGAATTCTTTGTTATTTATTAGGTACAGAAAAGTAGTTGGAAAATTTATTTCGACCTATAAAATATTTTATAAAGCTTTTTTTACACAGAGACTAAAAGTAACCATAAGCTAATTCTTGAAAAATTATTTGTTAAACGGAGACCTTAACTTTGACAGTGTGCTCTTGAAGAGATCCCGGATATATGACCAAGTTGCGCTTGTCGTATAACCAAAGCCGCTTCTATCGAATGGACCTCACTCTTACGAATGAGAAATCAGAAGGCAATGAAGGATGGAAGAGAAATTATATTTGATCGTAAACATAGCTTCAATGGGATAGCAACGTCTAGGCTGGCGAACTAGAGAGAGATGCTACCCACGGTGGTTCGAGTCGTGATCTGGTGAAGATGCGTGACCGCGCGCCTTCAACTAGTAGTGTCTGCTAAAACAAACATGGTCAGCATCAATGTCGAGAGCCTATGCAACTATTTATTTTGGGGATTATTTACCGCTGCACTCTATTGGGAATACATTTCCTGCCTTCATTATAACAGCAGCTTAACTGGAGAGCGTCAGGTAGAAGCTGGACAACCATGTCATACGACCTTGATTGCCATCCTCTTCCTGAGATAGGAAAAAGGTATACTAACCATCCTGCACTAACACCTATAGAACAATCTTAATCATACTTAATTGTTATTTCCCTTTACATGTCTGTTCTTTCCCCATCTACTAAGCATATGTATACACCATCTTCCGGTGATCAGCCAACATACTGCCCAGCGTTAGGTTGCCGTTAGTTACATAAACTTCCACCGTCCGAATGAAGGCAACAAAATGAATAAGCAAAAATAAGAAATTAAATAATAATAAGGATAATAATACTTGGAATTACCAAAGTCAATGACAGACAAGCCTCACTGCTTTCCTACCGAAAAAACACTGAAGTATCAAGTAGAGAACACAAATAAATTATGAAGTTCATATTACCTCGTTAAGAAAATATTGGATATTGAAACATGAAAGCCCAGGGGTCAATGGTCAGACTGATCGTTTTGAAACAGTAAGATCAAGGTCAGGGTTCATGTTAAGTATGTTGGCCTTTGTGTTGCTTTCGTATGTATTTTTCACACTTCTCTATCAACATAAAGTCAAATAGCTCATTATGTTATCAGGATAAAACTGTAGTGCAGTTTTTGAACTACAAACGCAACTTGGTCATATACCCTTGTACGCTTCAGATTCTTTAAGTGACACTGACTTGCCATTTATAGCGAAATCTGTTTTCAGCCATTTGAAGCCTAAAATTTCAAGAGACTGTACTACATTGTGGTTCCTTATTTCAAAGGCATGCTGTAACAAATTCATCTGTATTGGGAAGGGTTTTATAAAACCGTTACAATTATTTAAATTATTCACTGCGACCCTAAGAATCGACGCAGAAATTTGGTTGATCTGGGACTATAGTTTGTTTACAAATATATTAAAGACATATGTTTTGTATTTCTTACAAGCTACAAACATATATTTGATGGCAATTGTAAAATGTAAGTAGTTGTATAGCTATTTACGCTGTGTTGTTTAATGTCAATGATAACTAGACAGCGAGTTTAAGGACAGGAAATGTATGTAGCCATAGTATTAACCCAAAAGTACTATTTTACAGAAGTTATTCGCAAATCATGTTGTTTCAAGTGATTTAGGGTTTTTAAATATTCTCACAACTTCATGTCAGTGCTTATATATTGGTTTTTCGAAGTTGTTGACCACACCATGAGGCGCCTTAGGGCATATTTTGTGGAAAATGTGATAGAAAAGTGTTTCCCATATTCAAAAAGGAATTCTTACTTAGGAATCTACTCCCCTCAAGTTTTCCCATTCCTTGACGGCATTCGGAGAGTAATTAACGCTTTACTTAACATTTTCTACATTTTACTTTCCTATACAAACCTAAATAAATTGGAACCACAAAATATGCAGATTACCATGAATTCGCCGTATTGTGCTTATATGAGCTAATTACAAACAAACGAGTTCAGAACTATAATGGGATGATTTGTCATTTGGATCATTAAAATTGAAGATAATATCAAGCTAAAATAATGACTAGAAATTTCTCGAGTGTTTTTGTGTATATTTATAGTGATACGTTTAGGTCTATTTTATGCAAGATAACAAACTAATGACAAACAGCAATGTAAGGAGAAAATTTGAATTAAGATCGTAGAATGAGAACCATGATCGCGAAAAATGACAATTGAGAGCTGCTGTTGTCACTAAGACAGTTGGAGGTTGATAACGTGTTTTTTAAGCACAGATGTTAGGTTTTAACTTTTTAATTACTATAGCTTCGAGGGATTTTAAAAGTTGAGTTGAATTGTTTAGATCTACCAAGTCGATAGCTGCTCTTAAACCAAGGTAAACAGCTGTCGTCGAAAGGTGGTAAGTGCACCTTCGTTCTAGAATCTGACAGTAAATATTTAATCAATGGGTCTTCGCCTAGGCCTGAAATCAACCTGGCTTTCCAGAGTTTTCCGTACTTTAGCGGCAGATAAGCGTTGGGTAATAAGAGGTTGTTAACTTAGACACGATAACAAACTGATTCCTCTTTGGTTGCCGCAAGAAGATTTCTGCCTCTGTTTGTAAACTGGGACGATCAACGATGAAGACCAATCGGATTAAATAACTTATAGTTCCCAAAATACCTGAAATGTCAGTCACCCTACCCATTAAATAGCATCTATCAGACCCCACTGTTTCCCCTCGCTCCAAATTACTTGTAGTCTTTTCAATCACACACTTTTCGCTCAGGTAGTTTGCGAGTGCTTAGTGATTGAATGATAGTTGGAGGCCAGTTGAACTGTTTTTGGAAGTGCCCCGCCCACTAGTCTAATCTCGACTGAGAATTGATTAGGGACCAAGATATTAACGAAATAATCTCCCTAAAAACAGGCTTTCTAATATAGGTTTTCTTGATGGGTAAAACATTAGTCTAGTAGCACCTCTTTTATCAACCATCTCCATCGTTTTCGCTTTGTTACCCACCACTGCTCACAGTCTTTGTGTAGACTTTTTGTTAGTTTACGTTTGAGTATTTTAGCTTCGCTAGAAGCTTCAGAAATCCATTAGTCTTTCCTAACATTTTGATTTAGGTTAGATACAGATGTCGTTGCTACGTTCACAGCTCCCCCTAAAATCTTGACTATCTGGGAGTGTGACCGGAATACCCAACGGACAATTGCTTGGGCCAATCACACTCGATCTTTTTACAAGTGGTTTTTAGTGCATTAGCAATGTGCTTTTTGTGGCGTTACCATCGGAAACCAAAATCAATAGGGAAAAAATGAAGTGCAAGTCAGAATGCAATACTATGAGTCATAGAAACAAGAATCATGGAACCAATATAAAGTTGCTCAAAAAAAATCAGGAACTGCAACATCTGACTGAATTTTTCACATTGTTTTTCGAAGTCATTATTCTCATTACTTACTTATTCTCATTGTCCTCGCTTTCATGATTTTGTTATGGTATCAGTTTTCTACCCGTTACTTGCATGTAATATATTGACTCCTGATATTTTGAAACTCAAAAAGTTTGTATCACATCAACTACATATTGTTTCCTCTGTTTTATTACTATCAGAATTTGTATCTGAAAAGTCTAAGTTTAATTTAGGTTATACTTCATTTATAAAATTTTCTTTTATTGGTAAAACAATGGTACTGGGATATCAGAATTCCAAATTAAACGATGGCTTTCCTGTTAAACTAGTATGTTGCGACAATAAAATAACTTTTGCCAAGCCTTTTATTCCAACAAAATATACTCACAGGCGATTGACTATATTTTTTGCTGAATTGGTGTCATATTTTCTAAAAAGCTCTTAACCAAAGATGAATTGTAATTTGTTTTACTTCCTACTACTTGTTGCTTATTATAATAATTGAGTTTCACTTCTGATGGTATGATATAGCATTTTAGCTTTAAAGCTACTGTCGGATCCTGTATTTATATGTATTGTTCGGAGTCCTTGTTATTCCACTTCGACCCAGTATATACGTGTCTATATATGCAGTTCGTTTTCTCATTCCGTTCAACACACATTTAGAATGTTCACTTTATTAGATGTTTCGTATTTATTTACTTATCACTTAACGTAAATTTAGTTGTTGTGTTTAGTTGGTTGTTTTTACATTTTTATTTTTTATAGCATACTTCCAACCTGATATAGATCTCCCTATAATTCTGCTATCACGAATTACGGTTCTGAGGGTTTTGGCTTTGGATTCGTATGTTGTAACACCTTCTACCGGCTATGCTTGTCAACTGTAGAAAACTAACTTGTTAATGATCAAGTGATGTCGAGACCTATCTCTGTTATAGTAGTTGAGAGGCATAATGAAGTAAGCTGTTTTAAATATTATTCAAGGCCTTAAATTACATATACCGCGCTATTGGAAGCAAAACAGTTCCTTTCTCTGGGTTAAAGCTGTTACACTTTGACTCGCATCCTGATATGGGTATTCCTGATGTTGATTGTTCAGAAATTTTGAGAGATCCTGAACAGCTCATGAGGTTTGTTATATTGCCTTAAGTTTTATAAATTTTAGGAAATTAAGTATAGAAAATTGGATAACACCAATGATATATGCTGGTCATGTTGATCATGTCATTTGGATGCATCCAAAGTGGTCTCGACAGCTGCTGAATAGAAAGCCAACATGTTATTCCATTGGTGAGGACCTGTGCACAAAGAGATTGGTGTAAGTTTATCGGGACTCGTTGTTTCCTTACTTACAAGAACCATTATCATATCACCATCTAGTTTACGTAGTTTATTGTTTCTCACTATAAAATCCAAACCATATACTGAAAGGCTAACATTCAGGATGTCCTTCACACTAGCCTTAAATCTTACTTCCCTGTCAATGTACGGCTACTAATTTTAATTACCATCCCCAGAAAATGTTCACTGTCGACATTTATATTACTTATTATCGTAGGTTTATTAGGCTTACATTTTTAGGGTTTCAGTTGTCTAAAAATGATGTATAAGATGTAAAACTTTTATTACTTTCTCCACTTACCGTCAACTTTTTAGTTATCTTGACTTCATAAGCCTTACAGCTGAATCACCACTTATTGTTTTAAAGTAGTTCACATGCCGTCTAGACTATCTGTTGGTTTCAATTTAAATCTCAAAATAGAGTCATTTATCACATAAGTATATGAGTATGACTTGTTGGTAACTTTTAATTCCTGTGATTTGACGTAGTTCTGAAGTTTGGTATTCTCTTGTATTTGCTCTATAGAGTTGGCATCCCTGAACCCTATTTTTACAATGATGGTGTATTTTGTATGGAAGAGGATATTAGCTCACCTGTGAAATTTGGGCTTACAGTTGCACCAATTCATGAAACAAATACGTTATGTAGAGTGTGTACAGATATCATATGTGTACTGCTTAATCAGTCTTTCATTTTGGATATTGATTTAGATACATTTTCCACGCAAAACCCGTTTTCTAATATGTTTACAGAAGAACAAGTAAGTTGTTATATCCATATACTTTTAAATGTGGATTTAATTCTATCTTTACTAAATAAAATTGAGTTTGTGTATTTATAGATTGGCGACAAGCTTCTCCTTTCTCTGTTATTCAGTACACTTTATGAATAGAACATTACAAGCTGCACACTTTTCAGCCGTATCTGATATCTCGATTTAGTGATTGCATTTGTCTACCGTGACTATCTAGTTGGAATTCATTGCTTGGAATTCACTATCAGAATACCCTGAAGTTTGAGTGTCTCCTGACCCGATGGCTATCGATAGCTTCATATACGGTTTCTAATTGAATATTACTTCAAGAACCCGTTTCCACCTTTTATCTGCTAGACCACTGAATTTAGTCCAGATAAAACTAGGACAACCTTTACCAAAAGCCTTCAAAAATTCAGACATTCGTGTTTTATCATCGAAGTATCCGATTTAATGTCCAAACACAAATACTTGATTGAATCTTTTTTTTATTTAAAGAAACAAATAATGATTGCTTTTTGCTTAACCATTCACTGATAGCTATCTTTTCATTAGACCTATCAAAATTAGATTTATTAGAAAACACTTGTCATGATTATCGACCACATAAACTTAACGCTAAACACAGGTAAATCTTGTTGCTGTCAAAGCTGTTGGAAATTGACAAAATCTGTCATTCCCTCTGAATCACATGTTTGAACTCCGAAAATTTTATATTGCTAACGAGTACACGTCTACGCCCTACTGGGAATAGGAATACTATGCAACAATAAGGCTTCTTTGAAGTAAGGTTATCGAAGTTAAATCTGAGGAAAAACAAATTGGGTGTGAGGTGGACATGATGAAGATATTAATCCCAAGATAAACTCTGAGGATTTAAACTCTGGTATAGAAATGTTTTGCCAACTTTAGGACAAAATTTAGAAGCCAGTAGATCATAACAGCTTATTTTAAACTAACAGTTCTCTAAATGGCTGTAAATAGCTGTAATTAGCCTTACGTAAATAAAGACTTCAGGTCCTGGTAGGTTTTATGTGATAAAAAAATTATAAATTAAACTAACGTAGATATTAGCTTCAGTTGCGTAGCTATGCATGGTGTAATCAGACTAGTCGTAGTTGCTGATTATCCAAGTTTATAGGAACAAACAACCTCCTTGTCACTGGCAAATAATTAGACTCAACTATTCATCTAGTTAGGTCTCATTGATATTTACCTACCTTATTACGAAATAAATTGCAAGTATTTTAATGGAGCACGACAAATGATAGCGCCACTTTTCGTGTTCTTTTTTCAGTCCATATTATTTGAATAATTTTGTTTGCTTCAAGTTCAAGTTGTCACATAGTAAATTCTTATAAGAATTTTTAGGTTTTTTAATTGAAATCAGTCTTCATGTTTACAGCTAATTAGTAGTATTAACAGTTTCAACTGTCATGTTATTTCTAAACTCTTTTGTGTTGTAGTTCGAAATTATTGACCGTTTGTATGCTCCACCTCCACCGCTAACTTTGTGTTTATCTCCAAAAGATTTGGAAGATCCAGCTGTCATTGTCGCTCATGGTATGAGCAGTGCTCATGTGTTGAATGCTGCTCGGAAACGTCAGCTAGCACGTCTTTCTCAATGGATTTCTTGTTGGGATCGTGGAACAATCCCGTCGTCTGAAAATTTTATTTTATTTCCTTATGAACTGGTAGAGTTTTCTCGGTTAATTCTATCTCTTACTGAGCAGAAATTTAGCTCTATGATTTTAAAAGCCGTTAAAAAAACTCTAGATTTGGCTTATAAACAAATAACTCTAAATAAAAACCCTGCGCTAATTTCACTTGCTTCTGATGAGAAAACAATTCAAGATGCTTTAAGTAAGTTCTGTTGCTTTTTTATCGTTCAAATTTTAGTAAGGATATAAATATACATTCATGTATATACGGATGTATATTTTATGGCAATATCTGTGAACATATGTAATTCATTACTTCGTTACTTAATTTATGCCAGCTTGCTAGTTGATGAACAACGTAGAACCTAGTATATACACATAAGTCTTTGTTACCATACTATATTACGATGGAAGGATCAAATTTACAAGATTAACCCCTACAATATAATTTAGTAAGAAGAGATACAGAGATGATATGTGCGAAAGCGTAATGAAAATTAAGATCTAGCAGGAGATAAAGAGTGAATATACTACACTGTAACTAATGTTACCCGATGTCTCCATCCACTAATCGCGATTTTCACGCAAAAATCAACCTAGTAATCTGTACCTACTAACATGTCTTAGACTGATAGTCACGACTTAATGGGCTGATACCACGTTTTGTTTTGATCGCTACTAGCATTTTTCTATTTTACTCCTACACCAACTAACATCGTGCGACGATAATGGTGAAAGTCAGACACACACAACGCACTTCCTAACCTTCTCAATCGATGAAGGTTTACGACCGCTTCAACTGATTTACCATATTTCCTAAATACTGTGTCTAACATCATTGTTACTTGTTCAGTCATTCCATGATATACGGATGATACCACAATGGTCAAATACCTGGAGCCTATGCATATCTTCTGTTTTCATGGCCAATGTTTTTCATCCATGGGTTAAAACAGAATGGACTTCTGTACAGTATACTCGGCCTTTCGTTGAGAGACGGATATCTCGTCTACACAAAAGTGTCGTAAGTTTACAAAAGGCAAGTGAGCTCTCTGAATCCGGGCCGATATTCTATCAGACATCGACCCACTGTTGGTGGTAAGACTTTAGCGATAAGTGAAGTAGTCATCGTGCTCGACTACCTCACTTTCTATGATTAATCTTGGCGATGATACAGATCTGTCCTGAAGTAACACTTAACTTTTAGTAGGAAATAATTGAATCCCAAAAATGCTTGCATTCTTACACAAGGTGTTCATGAGACTACACATTGTCACCATCTTCACCAAATAGGACTATATTATCTGCATATACTAATTGATATGTGGGCTTTCTTCTATAGAACCAATCCCCAAAAACCTAAATAAAGAAGTTATAACTTCTTCTAGGACATCTGTGATGAAATTAAGTAAAAATGATGGATAAGAGTAGTTGACATATATATATATATTCTATTTCAGGAGAGCTAAGTATGGATTCTTATTCAAATGTTACTAATAACTTACTTACGGATCAGTGCACTCTAGAAAATAAAGATTCTTCAGTTATATCTGACTATACTAGTCTAATACCAATGAAACGTCGTTCCAGTAGTCCTGGGAGTGTATATACAGATTCGAAATCTAGACTACGTTCACCCGAGTCGCCTATAACAGCAAATAATAGTGGCAGTAGTGCGGATTTGTTAGAAGTTGATGAAAATTGTCAATTATCAAACACTACTGAATATTCTATGGAAGTCGATGCCGACTCTTGTAATCAAAATGGTTTAGATGTAAAGCGCAGTTTGAAAGTTGTTCTAACTAAACTTGAAACAAATCCAAGCACATCCTCTATAGTTGGTGATAATAATACTGACGATGATGTTTTGAATGTACAACCATGTGATTCTTCTATATTGAATAGACAAAATGAGGAAAATTTGAATTTTATGCATTATTTATGGTCTGGATGCGCAGATCAAAAATGTAATGGACTACCACATTCTGTGAGTTTTATCTGTCGCTACGCGTATATTCAAAATAATAATTTCAAACTTAGATACTGATACCACTGAAGTTTTTGTTATCGACATGTTATCAGATTGACTTTAAGTTATACGTTTGTAAGCGTATTAGTTGAATTAGAGTAGTAGTGAGCGAAGAAATGAAGGAAAGTTTATTTCAATTATGCTAATTTTATAAAACCTAGATTGAGCACGATTAATTAAAAGGCGAACCGCAAGGTATCCTTGAGTAAAGCACTTAGCTTATCGGTTGTGGCGTTCAGTTTTCAGCCACTAAGCTGCTGTTTCGAATCTTGCTCAACTTATGGTAAAATGGGTAACCCGGAACCATCACACCTAAACTCTAGCTCAAAGGCAAGTGTATTGAATCTGTACCTCGAAAATAGGTTATTACCAATAAAACTAGTCAATATCAAGGTATTTCAAACCATATTGATATGTGACGTACCACTGAATAGATACAGGTGTTAACTACGTAGTATTTTGATGCTAGTGCAAAAAACTAACACTTTCTTACCTTAGTTATATACAAGCTTTTGATGGTATACTTTGCAAATCGTGTTCATATTTCATAAAGGTTTTAAATAAAGTTAATCGCTTGTTGAGTAGTTGGTGATAGCAGGTAAGGAACCCCAATTTCCCTTGGTCTACGGTACCTGCAATCTTAATGGGATCGATGATACCTATGTGCTTTGAACTCACTTCATAGTCTGAGGCGTTAACACAGAGTTGCTCGGGCAGCATCTCACTTTCAACTTAACCGACAGAATTTGGTCAGCACTACGGATTGGACAAATAGGACACAGGTTATCACTCACAAATCGATCCATGGAAATTAGTCGCATTTCTATCGTTATTTATAAGTTCCACTTATTGATTTCCGTTAAATAAATTTTCACCATGTTATGTAAATAGGTTTCTTTCCATCTGTATCAACGAAATCGGTTTATTGAATAATTCCACGTTTTTTGTGTGGCTAAATCATTCTTATTCTGTGTACGACTTCAATCCGTTAGCAGTTTTGTACATCTTATACTAACGGTTATTTGTAAGTATTCTTTCGTCAACTGATTAAATATATCGTACAGACATTTTTATATCTCCTCAGTTCAAATGTAAACGTTCTATGACCATAATATTGATTGGTCAGTTTGCGAATCAATATTAGAGACATATTGTTTGTACTGGTGTTGGTTGAGTACCATTGAAAAGCATGGAGTACCGGACATATATTTCATTCTAATACGAGACATCTTAGCAATACATACCCTCACTTTCGCTAGGGGATCGAATCCAGGGTCTTCAGGTGCTACAACAAACGCCTAACCGTTCGCAGTACTGAGCTGATGAGCGTCCAATGGTGGGATTCCCACTCCCACCAATTTTTATTATAGTGCGATGATCATCTATTGTTATTGATGATAACTGTCTCACCTAACAAATATCTGAACTCCACAAATCACAGCTTCTCACTAGAACTTCAGGAACATCCAGAAATTAATCACTAGTGAGCTGATTACTATTATTATTGAATCGGGTTGGTTTTATGGAGATCGGTATCATGTCTAGGTGTTTGTATTGGTTACAGATTAATATTGGTTAGGTACTACTTTTGAATAGTCACATACTAGAATAACAGCTATCTACTGCCCCCTGGTTCTCAGTGGTACCCAACCAACACTAATCTGCGACAAGTGCAAACAAGTCGACATGTTACCTATCTCTACAAAACCACCCTAATTCAATTAGAAATATGTCAATAATTTATTGATCTCAATGTTTTTCCCAAAAAATAAATGAATTTTTTGATTACGTATGTGGTTGTAAAAGTTATTATACAATCAAATCAAAACGGATTCATAACTCCCCTATCTTTTTATTGGGCGAAAAGGACTTGCATACACACCATTTTTGCCAATCAGTCTTTATCCTTACTTGTTTGTTTACTGTATAACGTTTTTTGTATGGCATCTTCTTTAGTAATGTTTCCAAACGGATTATTTGCACACTTTTTATTACTTCTTTTTAATGTTTGTTACTTTAAATGCCTATTTCTCTTACTTATTGGCCGACATTCAATGTTGAAATATTTGTTCATACTGTTTTCATTATACTTGTTACCTTAACATTAGTTTACACATTTTACTAATTATGATAATTTTTATGTAATTCATTTCTTTATTATTACTGATTCATAAATTCCCTTGATTAGTTGAAGATTTTTCGTATTTGCATGTAAATACTACTGATTATTAAAGACTGTTGAAAATCCAATTGAAAATAATATTGTACAATCATATGTGTTGTTCTAAAACGATACATAACAATGTAAACCACGAATTTTATGTTATGAAGTTTATATAATTTTACGCATAACACAGTACTGACAGTTGATTTAGGTTTTTACAAGAATTACGTCAATAAAGGGATAAGCATGTATACAATAATTAAGCGATAGTGAGTAATTAGTATCAAGATAACAATGTAGGACATCGAAATATGAAAATGGAGCACAAAAGTAGAAACTGTTGAGACTAAAGAAATGTTTAATGAATGCGTACACACTAAGGTGAACTTTTAAGGACATAAGGGATTTGCGTTTTCAATGACAAAATTAATTAGACATTGATGGTATGGCTAAGGACAGAGAGATATCCACACGTTACAACTGGTTACCTGCTCTGTAATTAACTATGGAATAAATACTAATAAGTAGTTTAATATAAAACTTATCGGTAGTTAAATAAGGGATTGTTAGGAAGCATTAGTTGAATTTATTGATCATTATATTCACTGAGACATGTTTCCGATTTTATTCTTCAGATAACAAATTCTAAGGAACAGAATGAACTATGTGAACAAATGGAAGGTTTATTAAATCGTTTACACAATCCTTGTATGATTACAATTGCTAGATCGGTATATGATGGATATACTCCTCTTAATCAAGTATCTGACATACAACTTGGTTTACTACAAATGCTTGATCGTGTTTACGGACGTAATTTACTTTCCATCACTCTAGATTATGAAAAGTAAGTTATCATTTTCTTACAATTATTTCCATTTATGAATATAAGTGGCGTTAGAATAATAAATGACTGTAAGATAAATTCATTTTTACTTCATGGGTTCTCACCGGGCTACTTACTACTGTATTCATATTGAAATGTAACGCTACTAAATAATGCACGTTGGTGGCTAAAAATTTCATTGGCAAAGATTATCAGTACCATATACTCTCTCCTCTAAAATCAAACTGTTGCTTCAAAACTGGTCTACGTCAACGCCTGAACTAAAGATAGGGAGTGGAGTAGTTAATCGTGTTGATCGCTTCACTCTTCTTGTAAGTTTGATTAGTGTTGGTGTCTGACGAAATTTCCGCATAAATTTAAGAAGCCCTGTTGGTTTTTGCCAACTTACGTCACTAGCAGCATAGGAGAGATATCTGTCTGTAAATGAAAGAACGAGTATATTGCGCAGCAGTTCGCCATCAGGAGTATATAACATTCATAGATTGTTAGTATTCAATCATCAATGTCTTCGAAACATCGCTTGCGTTAGCTGGGATCACCGGGTAAGTAGTAATTAGGTTAGACTGTGGGTATTATGAAAATATAGTGAATCAATTAACGAGATTGTGAATCTTCATCGCGTAAGTCGATTGGGATATGTGCCCGATCACTATCTTCCTCTACGTCCAATGCTGGCTTGTGTAGAAGAAGAGTGGACGGAAATTAATCGGATTTTAATCAGCATGTATCATTAATTCATGAAGTTGATTTTTGGTTGAAGCCGTGTTTGTAGATGCAAACTACTTGGTTTGGGTTCACACAACTATCACGATCAGTGGTCAGAGACGTTAGATTACATGTCTCATAATGGGTCACAGTGACTTCAGGATCATCTACATTTTACCTTCCTTGTGATATTTTGGGCTGGGAGTTTATTGTTAGTTTAATGAGAGTAAAGACAGACAAGCAACTATCACATTTGAGTGAACATAGCACTGGGACGTATATATTTTCTGTTTCCTTTCGCATGTGCAGGTTTTCCTTTTCAAACACCTTATGATTATGCTAATATAATATTTACGTCATATCTAACTTCATATGGTTCGTGATCAGCCATTTGAATCATTGTGCACTTGGATAGAACTATTTAAGGAAATTTGGGAATAGCCGTTATCGTCTTTAATCAAATAAATAAATAATCTTAAAAGTACCATTTGCGACTCTGCAACAGTAACACTGTAGCTGATGAGTTCCCTTATTTTTTTATACTTACCTTCTCATTCACTTCTAGTATTCATCTCTTTTGTTTGAACTTATCATACCTAAAGTTGTATGGGCACTTGAGCTAACGTGTTTGCGTATGTTATGACTGATTGGCTATGGATTTCATTACTATACCTTCTGTAGAGTTTTACTAGACACTCACTTTTAAATACGTCTATGACTGTCATGATCACTACACTGGTACTTTGTAGATTTTTAAAATTAAATTATGAACTAGTAATAACAATGGTTATGTACGAAACCCGCAAATAATTCAGTTACAAGTTTCTTTTAGTTGCATGTAGCGCTATTTGAGTACTGTTACATTTCACCAACCAGTAACCTACAATTCCCTCTCCTGACTGAAGATTTGCAAGTGGCTAAATTCACTTTGTTTTAGAGATACAGTTTTGTTTATTGAAAAATGGTAAAGCCGTGACACTACAATATATTTCGAAGTTTCGAATGGCTAAATTCTCTTTGTAGGTTTATTAAAAAGAGCCATTGTGAATTCGGAAGTCTTAAATTATACTTGTTAGAATAATTCAACTTAAGTTTGCGTATGGTACTAGACCACGGCATTTGTATATACTTAACGATTACCTGATTTTTGTCATTTCTTTAGCTCTCAGAATGACATAGATACACTGAAAACAATGGGATTTCATATGGTTACTCCACAAGAATTTCAATTGGGTGGTCGTCGTATATCACCACTGTCGTGCCTCGCAAGATCCGAGGGTACCGGCGTTGCTTATCGTACTGAACCTGGTAGGAAAGAGATAGTTTAATCCTGATTTTCTAATTGAGAACTTTGTCATTGTTCCATAAATACTTGAAGGAAACTTCTTGTTTTGATGTTAGCTTGTTGAAATTTGTATTTTAGTTTCTGTAGATCATTCATGTCACAAAAGTAGTGTTCTCACGTTTTAATTGACTTGATGTATGAAGCTAAATGGTATAAAAACATGAACAAAGATAAAATCTATGTCATCCTACGGAACAAAACTGATTAAGCAGTAGCACCGTACTGTTGTTCCAGTGTGTACAACTACCTCAAGACAATTCCTCGAGCCTCAAAGTCTGTATAACCATTTTTCAGGGTATTTATCATGGGACTAAAATAATTGTTTTTATCACGGAACATTGCTATTTTCCTTAAGTGTTCCTATTAAATACAGCCTGATATTAATTCAAATATTTTGTGCTTAAAATATGTGCTACATTGCTTTATTACCCTAATTTTAAAAAGGTTGAATACTCACTTTATCTGACTTCGCGTAATATTTACTTGATGTTTATAGTACTGAACGTCTAGCCTTGTGAAACATCGTGTGTCCATAACTGAAGTTTAAGTGATTCGGTGGTATTCTGATCATGTTTAGTATTTACTTGTCCTATGCTGTCGCACCAGTATCTTCTACTACTGGTCACTTGTGGAGAAAATTACATAGCTCACTTCTATCAGGAGTTTGTGTAGATGATGTCTTCCATAGTGAGAATTGAATTCCCCGCAGTTAAACCATTCCTGTTTAGAGATCACATTCGAACCAAAAGTTACTATAATCTCCAGGACTCCGAAACAGTCAAATAATCCGTACAGTTTCCTGATTGTAGCTTATGACGTCAGGTTTGTATCAGTACTACACTTCCGGCCGTTTTGTATAAGCATTCATAACGACCAAATAATTTCTACCCCATATCGGTCCAAAGGAACCAGGGTGTATTCCATTCCAGGAGTCATCTGACCAAGACCATAGTTCACGTTTGGTCGGATAGGTTTGAGGCTTGTAGACAAGACTAATAGTTGAGTTTACTATTCTCTTCTACATTACAGTCCTTCGACGGTCAGTATGCATGACTTTGCACTGGCGACTTCAATTTGCTTATCCCCGGATGACCGCCGTGACATCCCCTCAGAACTTCAGCAATTGTTTACGTATACTTTGATGAAACCCAAAATGGTTTCTTCACAACGCTCATCCTGAATAAATAGCTTTTATTCTTAAGTGTCAATTCGTACCTAAGAGCATGCCAGATTATAGGCATGATCAGAATAATATTGGTCCACATACATACAAATGTTTCGATAAAGTGTCACTATCAGGACATTCATGACATAAAAAAGTTATGAATTAGAACCAAAATAACGTCATTAAAGTTCACAGCACTAGTACATCAAATATATGTATTTATCATGGGGGATTTATGACTTAGAACCGTGCACTTGACCAGTGCGTTATAATTCCGAAAAAAAACGGGTGAGAGTGAGCAGGAATGGGTTATGGAGCATGTCCAGATGCGGGACAAGACCAAGAGTACTTGAGACCCAGGACTGGGGCGACTAGGTTCAGCTTGAGTCGTCGACTAAATTAAAGATTTCAAAGTGACAAGTTATACAGGACCTAGTTTTGTAGAAATCATGTTGAAAATTAAAGATAAATTTTTCCCCAAGCAAATAATCAGACATTTTGTCACATGTTATTTTCTCCATTATTCTAGTGATAACTGGGGTGACATTTATGGGCCTACAATTATGCAAGCTAATCCTGTAACGTGATTTAAATCGCGGGCATAAGCATTGTATGTGGTTAAAATAAAACTTGATGCCGAAGAATTTCTGGAGGGTAACAAAGCTATAACCGAATATGATGCAAGAATCAACTGTTGTCCAACCAGCCTTTCGATGGATATGCAGAAGTTCTTGAAATGAAGTTGTTAGTGACTTGTTGAGAAGATAATTGAGAGCGTTTTCCAAAGTATTATTCTTAACAGTAATTTCTTAAATGTTTTCTAAGTGACAAGCAGTTTGGAAACTGTATCCTTCAACACTGAATTTCAGCTTTACATAAGCCTCTAGTATAACTGACTTTCTATGAGAACCGAATAACTTTCGAAGTGTCAGCGTTCGCAAGTCCCACTGATAGTCGATACGTTATCTTGAGATCTTAGCTCAGCAGCATAGTCGCCAAATGGTTGTAGATAGTTGATGGTACCCACGGGCATGCTTCTTTTGGATCTAAGAACAGTCTATGGTGGTTTGTGATCAATTTACAATGTATACTGTCTGCCTGGATAGCTTTCTATAGAACTTTTCCACAGCTTAGGCAGCATGGAGATCATTTATCTGACTATATCTCACTTCCATTGTTGTCACCAATAATGTAGCGACTTTAGTTAACTCCTTGAGTTCACCTGAAGCTATTCCTACGATCCCTTCATTCAAAGTATCTTCTGCGGCCACCATAGGTACGGTTAGGTAGTAATGTGCTAACGAAATTGTTGACTGTCTTAGTATTTTTTTTAACTAAAGTTCGTCTACTATTTCCTTGTCAGTTAGCAATCTGGTCGGAGGCGCATACGACGCAGGTCTAGAGAGAAAGCTCAAAAACAATTGAACGTCCCTAAGAAAGTAGACTGCGTATCTCTCGGTGGAAGTAGTAGGTCCTACCTTCGATGTTTACGGGCTCAGATCTTCCACTTTCCTGTACTACGAATTTCAGCTTTCGTGTTTTCATGGAAATTCAAATGTATCTTCACATAGTCGTAAACAGAGATCAGCCTTCCAGCACTATATCCTGATTATTTTTTAAAATCAAACTGGTCTGTTTCCATAGTGTCTATATCATCCAGATAGGACTCAGTGTTAGGTATCTTTTGTTGTATAGTGTCCATGACATTCCGGTTGATTAGACTGATTTTTGCTTTGAAGGGGGTGGGGGTCTGTTATACAACGAAATTCTTTGTTTTTGTCTACAATTATGTAGTTTGTGTTCTTCTACTCGGGTTTGCAAGTATGCTTGGCTAGGTGTCTTCCCCCATTTAGTTCCGCAATATAATACTGTTAAGAGCAGTGGGGTATCAATAAGCTTCTAATGCTTCGTTAAGTTCTGTTGCATGGATGCTCGAAGTGGGGATTGTTAGCAATCAATAATGGTGCCGCCCACCTAAATTAATTTAACTATACTTCATTGAAGGCGATCTCATTCTTACTGAACATTAGGAAGAGCTGTATAAGTTTCTGGATCTTTGGGCCGAAAATCCGCTACAGCTCCGAGTTCGGGGATAAGTAGTACTTTTCACTTCCTACGTGGCGAATTGTATCAATAATGGTAGATTTGAAGTGTACTAGGTGCAGGCAGTGATAGTAAGTTCCTGAAAATTGTTACATGTCATACGCAGTGCGTTATACAATCTTTTGATAGTATTTGTCTAGCAACTGATAGGAGGTCAAAAGTATAGTTCAAGACATCAAATAAGAGTGTTATGTCGTAATAGTGATTGAACCCTTTGCTTGTTAGGAATGAATCCCCTAAGTTGAGCTCACTGTAAGTCTTTGGCTGTCTACTAAGAACGAAACGAGCAGTAGAATTCAGGTGCTACATTATTAGTACTATTGTTGTAGGTTGCATGGGCGCCGACCGTCGTTCTGTGGTCGCTAGTTGTTTCTGTGTAATCGCTCCATCATCCTAACACATCCATCTTTGCAATAGACTTATGTTTTCACGCTTCTCTTTGTTGTCTTTCTTGATGGTGTACACAGGTCCACGCCTTGCGACGACTATGTATGGGCCCTTCCATTTAGGGGAGTACTTTATTCGAGTCTAGTCTGCCATCCGTTATGCTCTTCCATCCTCTGCACTTCACCAGATCTCCTACTGAAAAGCGTTTCATCTGATTCTCTCGATGCTGTTCTTATCGTTTAACGTCCATTTTCTGTTTCCGTCGTATGTTTCTCACCGCTTGTTTCCGCTCTTCCTTCCACTTCCTCTCGTTCCACTTTTATGGTTGTGGCTAGACCATGTTGTTAGGCTGCCAGTTGTGGTCTTATTCCGTACAGCAACTGAAATGACGACTTCTTTGTTATTCCTTGACTCGAGGCTTAATGTGCTAGCAATATCATCGGTAATTCCGTCTCCCAGTTACCACCCTTTGCTGCCAATCATTCTTTTAGCGTGACTATTGTGCTTTGTTAGTCTGTTGGTCTGCGGATGATATGATGTTGTTCTGACCCTTTTGATACCTAACTGCTCTCGAAACATGAACCTTGTTCGGTTAATATCATTCACGGAACGCCATAGTCAACTACTGTAGTAGCTTGTGGCTGGTTTCAATGTAAAATAGCTGACCCAGCAGATGCTGCCTTCACTTATCTACCGTCCAAACGGTCGCTAGACACTCTTTTTCAATGGTCGAGTACTTATGTTCTATCGGCGTTGAAACCCGGTTAGCATACTCCACTACCTCATCGTCTTACCGAAATACTGCTCCAGTGCTAAAATCACTGGCGTCTGTGACCACTCTGAACCGTTTCTTAAAGACTAGTAGTCTTAATGTCATCTACTTTGCTTCTAATCGCTGCTTAATCTGATCAAATATTTTCTGCGCCCCCTCCCTCAGTATAAAGTTTTCATTGCTCAATATTTTGTACAGTGGTGAGGCGACCTCATTCATGTTCCTTATAATGCGGCTGTAGAATATCGCTTTTCCCATAAACTGTCTTGGCTTGCTTTTCGAATTGGGTATCGTTGTTTTAGATAGTCAACTTTTTTTTGGTAGCAGCTTCGTTTCACCATCTCCTACTTAAGTGATTATAATTATAATTTATTTCCTGATATCAAGAGCAAGTCATTTTTATAGGCAAGATCAACAAAAGCATATGACAATAATGTTTAATTGTTGCGCAGACTATTTATACTGTGATAAGTAGAGATAATGAAATAGTAGACGTTGTTTTAAACTGTTTATTTATGTAACGTCCACTACGAACTAGATTTTGAAACTATTTCGTGACGGAGAAATTGCAGGTCAGGTTTAGGTTGCCATATGGAAAGATTAGATTATGACAGGAGATGCAGATATTCAACATTATTTTATGATTGGCGTTTGCTTTTTTCGGTATACAGTTTTTGAGCCACATTCCTTGGGTTATATTTGGGTGCGGCCTTTCAAAAGGGAGAAGAGGCTGAGAAAGTGAGACCGTGAAAGATTCGGTGGAAAAAATCAAGGTCATTACATACGTTTCTTTTATTCTGACTAGCAATGAAAAGTTTCTAGATTTGTGAAACTGGGAAGCATGTCTTCGGAGACGTCTTCGTATATTCGTTGGGATTAATAAATTTCTGGGAATTATTGGTTTTGGATGTTTTATTGGTGCAATCTTATTTAAAGCATCATTTATATTATGGTAGAGAGTATCAGGTGATTTGTTAGCATTGTTTTCAGCAAAGTAGCTTCCCCAGTTGAGACTTTCGATATAATCTTAGATGTTCATCCAGTCAACATTGTGAAAGTGTCGACCGAGTGAAGTAGTTTGACACTTAGTTGCTGTAATTTTTATATCAAAGCTGCATATAACAGTGTCAGGGTTGTTATCAGTGGAGTTTTTCAGGTATTTACAGCGTATAGGGAAAGACCGTTTGTGAAAACTAAGTCTAGGATATTTAAGAGTTTAGTTGTATTACAAACACCTTGAATTTAATCACCGAGTTCTAAACACTTGATAAACTGATTGTAGAGTTTTGGTGGGGACCAAGAGATTTCGAGCATGCCAAAATCTCCACAAATAAGCTTATACCTCAGATGTGTGACGTTAGCTTTGGTTATCAGCGACTCCTTCTTATTACTGCGCACCCCAAACTCCTCGATTCGTTTAAGAACTGCTTCTAGATGCGTCATGTGATCTGTCTTCGTTTAGCCATAAATTACTGAATCGTTTGCTTAAACCACCACGTTATCAAGATTTAGTAGCAATAAGTTTATTAATCTTCTAAATGTGAACGGCACCCTTGTCAGCCCAAATGGAACTCTCTTAAAGTGGTACTGCTTCTGACCCACAATGAAGGCTGTCTTGTACTTGTCACTCGCCTTTATCAGTAGCTGCCAATACCCTGACCTGAGGTCTAGTACAGTAAACAACATTACTTGTTGTAAGTGATCTAGGGTTTCGGCCACAGTTGGCATTGTGCATGGTTTCAGCTCTGTTACACTATTCAGTTCTCTAAAGTCAACTGATTGACGACATTATGAGTAATATTCACCACACTATGTAACTTTGTCGTAGGGAGTACTAAGGTAAATGCGAATGAGTAATTAAGAAATGTAAAGGCTAACGAGAGGCACACCAACAATAAAAAGATCGCTGTGAGTAATTATGACCAGCATGGATAAATTTCACAGTGGTTGGATAACCTAATAAACGACTACGTATGAATCGTCTCAAAGTTATCGCCCATCAGCATTAAAAGCACTGGCTTAGACGTTTAGTCGTTCATGTATCAAGTAACCTTGGATAAAGCCAACTAGATGCATGTGTTCGTACGACTAAGAATAAGTCAGAAGGGCGTGAAGGATGGAGGAAAAGTTATATTTGATTGCAAATGCAGCGTTGATAGGACAGCAATATCTAGTCTAGTTGACTAGAAAACGAGTTGCTTCTCACGTGATGTCGTGTCATGATCCGGTGGTGACGCTTGACCGAGCACCACCAACTAGTTGTGTCCACTAAAACAAACATGGTCAGCATCAATGATAAGAGAACATGTAACTATTTGTTTAGTAGATTATTTGCTGCTGCTGCCCTCGTAAATTATGTAGCATTAAGAAAATTGTGGTGGCTTTTCACTAAACTGCGTCACAAACAGTGTTCATAACGGCTTGGATTGTAGAGGCCACACAGAAAATTTGGCCCATTAATTATAAATTGGACTCCTAAATGTTATTGCGATGTTTTGATGCCGTCAGTTTACGATAGTACTTAATGCATAAGTGGCATCTATATAAACAAAACATTATATGATACCATTCTCCGCATAACCGTCATAGAAATAAAGACTGGTCGTTTGAGCTAGAATTCTTTTGCCAATTTATTGTGTGAATGTATCGTGACTGACTATGAGATTTAACCATCGAAGTACTATGTTTCAGATCCACTAATCTCTGGCATTCATAGACCATTATCTACAGTGTTATGCTTAGACATTCCTCGCTTTAGTCAAGAATTATTATTTTGTTAAAATTTCTATGTAATATCAGACTATCTGTTCATACGACATACCTTAAACTGATCTTTTGTTGTTGCTGATTGTTAAAGTGTCCTCATTTGCCGTTTTCAGAATCAATATGTTTTAACTAACGCATGTGTACCTGCTTTTACTAATGTGAGACAGTTATTTGTAATGATTAATCACTAAAAATGTGCAATGGGGTATTGATTTTCGTATCTTGGGTTCTTGAATAAAGTGAAGTTACTGTTGCGTTCGTGCTCAAATGTGCCAAGTTCGAATCGAAGAATCCCGACCTTTGTAGAGTCATCATGTTATCAAAGTCAACCTAGATATAAATCTAGCATTTTTTGAACCAGGAATCAAGTGCAAAGCTATTTTAGCATCAGAATATAACCTGCAGACAGAATTATTGACAAAACATGTGCGATTTTCATGGTTCTTTTGTATGCTCCTTCTGATTACGATTTGTTCTTCAAGTTAAACTTTCTAACATGAGAATTCAAAACTGTTCGAACTATCTTTTCAACGTTCCAGTAAGACTTCTGTCTGGACAATGTTAAATGACATTTCAAAACGTTCACAAAATACCTCAACCATTTACAATTTTGTTAAAAAATGAAATCACTGCTACAATTTATCTAGTCAGCAGCCTGATGACTTCAGATTTTATCTGGTACGGTCACCTCACTTCAGGTTGTTTAAAAATTTGATCGATTGGTGACTGAACAGAATGTCTTTAGCTCCTCCAGGGCTTACAGTAGCCTCGTAACCTTCTTTGGGGGGGTTCTAATGAACTTAATCTCTTATGCTCCAAACGCCTGAAAATGAACAGTAAACTTACTCAAAATTTCTGGATTCAACATTGTAAAGGACCTCAGAAAATTACCAAGGGGTTTGTGTTCCATAATGTGGGCTAGTTACTATGGTAATCACAAGATTCTGATATTTTATTTATCCGTGGTGTGCTACGAACAAACTGGTCACATCATCTAGTTAGTTTAAAATATCTTGTGGTTACATTAGTGCACTTACATTTTCGGTCCATAGTTTGTCGGTTGGTTTTTAACCGATGAGTAAAGGTGATGTTTGTTGCAAAGAATTCAAAGAGAGCGACAACAAAATGCAATGGAACATGAAAGTAGTTCTTAAAGATCTACGCAAATATTTCCTTATTAATGTCAAAGCTAAAAATGGCATAGATACTTTGGATAAGATTTAAGGTGCAGTGTTCGTTGGTTCTCTGCGTATTGACGGAAATATTTGGCGTCACGTTAGAAGATTCAAATTATGCTATGAAAGATACCAGTGAATTTTTATTTTAGAATACCTATGGGACAATCGGAGTTGAAATTTATTCATATGCATTTCATTGCACTACGACTTTGCTAGATTTGTTTCTGTTTGTAGTTATTAGTAATGAGTTACCTTTGTCACATGGATGTTGATCATTGTAAGTAGTCATTTTTTAGTAGAAGATAACCTTTTGGCCCCTGAATATTTTAATTTCGTTCAAAATTGTCTGTGATTTCAAATGACATGATAGAGGGTCTATTCTGACCATGTTACAACCATATCAAAATTATATATTCTGTTTAAAGGAAATATCTATTAATGTAGCGTTAAGTCGTCTATGTAGATCCAAATAATTCATAGAATAATTAACATTGATATCATACGACGTTGGTTTTACTGTTGTTTGCAGGAAATACCGAAGCTAAATCGTTAAGTAGGTCTTTAGAATCACCAACAAATTTCGCCTAGTGACTGGGATCATAGATGATTTCGTTTCGACCGAGAGCCCTCATTTTTTTTCAATTTTCAATGAAAACACTGGGATGTGAATCAGTTACTTGTTTTGGTCAGCTATCTTTAAAAAAATTAGTACATCGAATTAAAATACTTTATACAAATTACCCCACCACGCAGCACTCGTTAGAAAATGAACGAAAAATAGTTAAACTTACAGGCAGACAACATGTATTAGGATTATTGATAACAAACTTAATTAATCTTGATACAGTTTTATGTTCAGCAAAAACGAATATACTACATCAGCAAATACTTAGGTTTACTGTTCATTCAGTTTTCACGAAACGGTGTCTACAGGATATTACTATAAAGTTTTTCGGAGTTTAGCGATTTAAGCTGTTAAGTTTTTAGTGTTGGTTTAATTGCCCACTGAGGATTACGCGTTTGTAATGCAAGAGTGCATTAGTGTTTATTTCCCTCTAGATGTAGACGTTTGTCCTGCCGATTAATAGTTCGGCTGATTCATGCCGGTTGTTGCATGCAAAGCCTCATTTCTTGCATTGCAGAACCTGGCTATGGTTTTTGCACGTTTTGTGGGAAGGAGACTAACTGTATTTTATCAGATTAAACAGCTGCATCACATCGGAAAATAATTTACAAAGTTTGCATGTCTTGCGCATCATTTACATTCCAGTAATAACGTCCTAGTTTCAATAGGTGAAAATTGAATGGTTATATAAGGCCAAACTAGTTATTATTACTTCGAATTTCTTCGGAAGATTGTAGAGTACTAAACGTTGACAGGGTTTCTTTCTTCGAATTGTAGCAACTCATCGAAGATAACAACAAAATTAAGCCTAATGCATGAATTGTGAAATACCTATTTGTTTCGGTGTACTCACACGTATTCCTGTTTGGTGAAACTGTCTTGTTTATTGCGTACTGATGGTAATAAAATGTTTGAGCACCATAATTATAGTTGAATTTATTAGTTTTATTCGAATGGCGCTTTTTAAGTTACGACCAAATATATCGCACAGTCAAATTTCGGTTTCAAGGTCCGTATCAACTTGTCTGTTATTCTAGGATTACACGTCGGATTAGATAATTCATTTCTTGTTTAAGTGCGCAGTAAATTATAGTTTACAAACAGAAAATGATATAACGAAAGTTGGTACGACAAGTTTACTATTAATACATCCAGAAGCTGTTAACAGGATTCATACCAGATCACAGGCATGGTGATAATGGTATCAAGCTGTTACTTATTTTATTACCTATAATAGAGAGAACAAAGTATATAAAAAAGGCGAAACGCAAAATAAATGTGATTTAGATATGGTCGATTTACATGTAATAAAAAACATTGTTATATATAGGAAGTCTAGGTAAAGATAATTTGAAGATGATGGAAATAAAGCGTTCAATATAAAAGCAACCAAATTATGCACGATCATTTTTGAAAAAAAATTCTGAAAAAATAAATATTTATCGAAAAATTTTTTGTAACGACTTCGTACTACATCAAAAACTGCAAAATATCCAGGACATTTATTTGTATGGGGACTCTCAGGCAACTACAGGTCACCGTCGATAACATAAGGAACTTTGACTGGGTACTATTTAGCTCTTCGTCATTACAAACCAGACGAAGACTCCCAAACATCAAAAAACTGTCGATCAGTCCATGGTTAGTAAGAGTGTCGTTCCGAAAACAAAGAGAAACTCAAACTGTGAATACAGGGTGCTTCATGATTAAACATAGTATACCAGTACTAGAGGATAGATCGAAATAATACAAGCTAACCAATAACATGCGTTGATGGAGTTACATCACTTGAAGATGCACTACTATGTATGTACGGGCGAATGGAAATAGCAGGCGTCACATAACAGCTGATCTGACTTTCGCTTCAGCACACGTAACTTCTTGTACATCCGGACAACCAAGAAATGGTAACAGTCCTGCTGCATGCCTAGATTTGTAAGAGTGGTAGGCAGTGCGGTAAGTGGGACCTTATCAATCTCTACACAACCGTTTATAGAGTATTTCGATTGCAATAATCATGAAACGGATTTTTACCCTACTACGTCATACGATTACTTAAACTGGAAGGTGCGTCCGACAAATTAGGAACCCATTACAATTCATTCTCAAAATGCTCATGGTGACTAGACTTCTAGGTGTTAGCATACCACCCTTGACCGCATCACTCGACATTCCTTACACTCCCCACAAACTAAAGGATGGTAACCTTCCTGACTCCTTCTATTCCTAGCGGAAATTGCCCGAAATAAGGAAGCTATTACTTATTAGACGATCTACTATGATGACTTTATGTGTTGAATAAACTGACAGAGAAGTTACTGATATCAGGTTACAGCTTGACGACTTAATGATGACTTGTAATGGCAAGTCTGGCTTATTAGGGAGTAGTGTGGCACTACATATAACCTCTTCACTTTTTGCCAATGACATCATTGATTCCAGACTTTTCTGTGGTGCAGTATAAAAGAAAGTTGTTACTCCTGCTTGTTTAGGGCTCTATACAGCCCACCAGGAGCTCTGATCTCGATGATCTTGTCTATTTTCAGGTAGTCCATGTTGTTCTAAACTTACATTTTACACTTACACTTATATTACTAGCGAGTGACTTCAATGTCTCTCATCTTTTCTAAATTGGTATCTGACTTTGGGCACTTGCTTGTTTATTATGAGCTAGGCGACAACGTAACTAAACTTACCTACTAGGAGTCTAATGAAAAGGTCACTAGATTAGACTGAATTCCCACCAGTTACGAAACTCAAGTCTCAAATGTAGAAATCATAAACCCACTGCGTAATACCAACCATTTACTGTTATCGCACAAAATATCCCTTCCATATATCCAATAAGAATTGACAGTATGTAAGGACAAATACAGTAGGAACTGTGATGAAATTAGGACAGATAAGGAAATTATATAACTACCCACCTGATGAGGTTGTGCTATCAAGCTCTATTAAATCCTTCGAAAGGTGGGTCAATGTATATCTTGACTCTATAAGCACTGAGGGATCATACTGAATATTCGGAATCTATCGGTAGAGCTCAATTATCCAGTGTATTTTGCCTTCTAATTTTCTTCGAAGCTTTCGATATGGCATATCATCTAATCCCTTGCAGGACACTGAGGTCTATGCATATAGGCGTGTGTTTGCTGAAATGGCTAAATTATTACTTCAGAGTTACGTCTATCTACTCAATTTAACTAGGTTTGCAGTGACTAGGATAGAGCCACAAATAGTTCTATTTTTTAGCCAATTTTCTCCCTATTGTCTATAAGTGACCTTTCTTTTCTTAGAGTCATGAACGATTATATATGCTGATGATCGTACTGTCTGAAAGGAGATTCGAGGCCCCTTTGATATTGCGGTTTTTCAGGATGACTTGTATACGATGCACGAGTGAGTTCTAGCAACTTGCTCTCACTTGCTGCTGATAAGTACAAATTACTGGTGGGAAATAATCAAGATGTACTTGGTGAGTCTATCAACATTCCATCTAACTCAGAGAATGATCTGAGTGTAATTCTTTGTGATACATTCGGTTATATTGGTATCTCAATACGACCACGCCTGTGAACTAAAGTGAATTATGTAAGACATTTCAGAACATACAGTTTTTGACTGAAACTATGGGAAATTAGACTCTAGAACTCTTCGCTAAGGTTTCATTTTTCTAGTAGCTCATTTTGATTAAAACTCATATTATATCATCCCCATCTAGAGTTTCTATTCTGGAACGAGTCAAAAAAAACAACGAAAAATATAGTGGGGCTAAACACCAAACACCACTCAGCTAGACTTGAAGCATTTAAATCGCTTTCAATATAGTACAGGAGGGTCAAAGGGAATATGATCGTAATATATTTTGGTAGCCTATAACTCTCTTCACCTTAGTAAATCACTTGTATGCTTCACTCTCAAATTACACCTGAGGTGATATCTCTGTATCAGAGACAATAAGGAGATCGCATAAAATCCTGTGCAAACTTATTTGTTTTCAGGACATGTAAACTATGGAACTTCTTACTTAATAAGTTTGTATCGATGCTGTCCACTGAATCTTTTGAAAGAAGGCTTGACTCATATTTACGCTTTATATGCAGTGAGTGGTATTATTATATGAGCCAAACCCTGGTTACATCTATATGAACCCGTAATTTAACCTCTCAATCTAATCAGTACTGCACTCTCCTAAACCGAGAACACTTTTAACACCTAGAAGCAAATCAGAAGGAGAAACAGTTCCCTAATTCCTAGAAATGTAGTTGAATAACCAATAATGAATTAAACTACTTTATGAACTTAGAAATTAGCTGTTAACCATGTATACCATGAATAGTTTCATGGCTTGCTAAAAACTTTGGTACAGGTGAAGGATGAATTATGTAATCTGTTGAATTCGTCACAAATTGATGTTGGTAAGGTATTTTAACGCTTTGGTACTACTCGTTCTATTTGACAGGAAGAAACCAGATTATTGTGGAATAAGTCTTTATTTTTATCGTGGGCAGGAGATAGAAGAGCTCGATACTAATCATTCAGACACAAAATTTACTAACATTCAGTATAAGATAATAAAAAAATATGATCCTTATGCAGAATAAGGAAGTAAATGAATACTTCAGCTTTGTTGTTCAGGCGTATGCTTTGGGTTCGGAGTCAACTCTTAACTAGTTAACCTCAGTTGCTACACTAGCTTCCTCCTAGAATCGACTTCCGTAAGAACGTCGGTTCGATCAACAAATCAAACAAAATCCTCTCAGTTCTGACCCTATAGATCAGTGGAAAATTTCTAGCTCGTCCAGTACCTGAGATTCGATCAGTGGCGAACAGTCTGTCAGTATTCGACGATACTACGTGGATTACTATTTACTTTTAGGACTCGTTATCTAATTTTGTGGCATTCGCACTCTCCTACAAATGATAGTTGGATGCTTAGTGAACTTAATCTCCTAACGGTGACCAGAGCTTGGTAAATAACTAAGGGTAGAAAAAGTAATATCTGAGAAAGCTACTGCGAGCGGGCTACCCAACACCATGTTGATGAGGTACGATTTTCCCATGCTTTGTCCGGCTATCAGATGTTTACTCACCTGCCTCTAGAGTCGCTCCCCAACTCAAAATTAAGAAAGAATGTAATTCAAAAAATATCGAAGAAACTCCAGCATACCTGAAGTATGGCTCCACTGTCTGTAAAAATAGTTAAAGCACGAAACAAAAATATACAAATATAATTTATGTGTTTGTTTCTACGTAAGTGTTTGGTTTCCATAACGGCTTGATAACCTGGGGGGAAATGGACATAGTGTAGATAGATTGTGCACACAAATGCATTATAAAATTAATTTTATTAAAATATATATATGTATAAGTACATGAACTTGCCAGTAGTTAGATCAAATAGACGACCTTGAATATATGACGACCATCTTTCATGACTGGGTTCGTAACAGTGGATACTGATAGTATCCGTCAGGACAGAGAATTATTGTAAATGCTCAAAAAAGAAAACGAATTACCGAGAACAAGAGAGTGCTAAGGCTCATTAGGGTTTAAGATATAATCTGCGTCTTGCAGACTGCTCACTCGATGTGTGATAGGTATGCAAGTCATAGTGAAGACGTATCTTCTAAAGGCAACTAAGAAGTGAGTTGATTCTGGATCGTACAAGTGTGAAAGACCTATTAGTCATGAGTGTCGATATTAATCTACCAACGTAAGGGTATGGTGCAGTGGTTCGAGTCCGTCTAAGCGTAGTGTTTTTGTGACTAAGAACTAGGTTAAACCAATCTATAAATCAATTCAAACCATATGGCCAATGTAGTAAGCTTACCGGTAAAGTACTGAATAATAGCTTCTGTTGATTAAGTGTTCAAATGTCGATAAAGTGAATGCAAACTTTGTGGTTATCCGAAAGAGCATAGGTTTTAGCTAAGTGACGTATTACTCCTAACCCATGTCTATGATAATGGTATGGACTTATTATAATTGTTTGTATAAAGCTAAATGAGGAAACCTTACTATTTAATGATAATTTCGAGTCAGCTTATCGACCCGGTTTGTTAATAGTTCCATTCATTTTATCAATCATATTACGTGATTGCCAAGTCATAACAATGCTTTATGATGATGTGCCGAAACTATTATGAGTAATTAGTCATACTGTTGATCTGCCATAAGCTAGTGGAAAAAAATGAGTGGGTCTTTTTTATATATTTTTTGGTGGTTCATGGATTGTAGATGCTTTTAACCGTTAACGGATCCAAGCTGCTTGATTATATTACCATTTTTTGGTCCAGAGGTATTTAAATTTAAAATCTTAGACAAGACTTATGCCAACTACAGTTGGGAAGGTGCTAGAGCTAATGTAGACGTTCAATAAGTTAATGTAGTTAGCTTGATGATAATTATATATTGTGGCAAAGTATTTGGAACTAAAGAAAGTCTAAACAATATAGAATTCGATATATTTCACCTGGAAACAACACACTTTTTCGTAGCAGTATGTTAGCGTATAAAGTTATTGAAAATATATATCTTAAGTGGAAATGGTTTTTACTATTGGTTTATATGAAATATATGTAGCTAGTTTAAGTAAATACATATACATTTTAAGTACTAATGTGGTGTGTGTAGTAAACCAACTTACTAAACAGTGACACTCGCCTGGGTTATTCTCGGAATTCATCGTTATTGGCAGGGTTCATTGTATTATTTATGATAAGTATCTAAAGAGTTTTGGTCGCATGTTTCCGTCCAACTTACTCATTGTCTACTGATAGTGGAAAAATGTAGACAGATGATTAGTTACCTGCTCACAATACCCCCCTTAATCGAAGATTCTCCGTTCTTTAGTGATTTACCTCGGCTGATAGGTTTACGGCATATATTACTCAACAAATTTTTTAAGAACATAATGTTTAGGTACTCCGTATTAAAAAAATTGACTATACCGTTCATACATCAAAAGATAAGGTCCAAAGAGAGGTGGTTAGTATAATACTTAGAACTACTCCTATTTCGATAACGTTTTGTCGACATAGGACAAAGAAAAAAACATCGTCATTTTATTTTACTCTAAGTTTTTATATTTACTAACTTGAAATTTCGTAAGTTACGTGATTGAATTTTAGGCTGAAACTAAAACTGTGGACATCCCTTCCTAAATAATCGGTTGTGCCCATCTAACACTTTTAGCCACTTTTGCAGCCCTTACTTTTTCACTTCTTGATTCTGTGGTTGTTTGGTTGGGCAAGCGGTCTAACAACATGTATGGTTGTTCATTATTTAGATAAGCCAGTTTTAGCCTATCGAGACTTACTGAGTCGATTTTTCCTTGTTTCTGTATCACAAAATATTTAGGTTTTCTTGACATAACTATAAATGGACCTTTGAGAGGAGGGATAAGTGGTGATTTTATTTTGTCACATCTTATCCAGACATGCGAGCGATTGCTTAGATCCTTAGGTAAAGACGTCGCTGGTGATTGTTCACGAGTGTTAATTGACTTTAGTTTAGACATTTGTTCCCGTAGTTAGTCTACATAGGTTCCTAAATTGAGCTTCTTATTGTCAGTGTGTAGGTTAATAAACTCATCTGGTAGTCTAAGAGTGGTCCCAAAGACTAGTTCTACTACTGGATATTGTAAGTAGGTTTGACAGCTGTTTGTATTTCCAACATAACTAATGGTAGGAATTCTGTCCACTGACTGGGGTTTGAATGAGATATAAGAGCAGCCTTTAGTTGAGGATGGAACCGTTCTACCATCTCATTAGCTTGAGTATGATATGCCGTGCAGCGTATTTTGTTGGAGCCTAGAAGTTTGGCTAAGTTGTTGAATAGTTCAGATTCGGACTGAGCTCCTCTGTCCATCGATATTGTTATAGATGCACTAAAAACAGTCACCCAGTTCTCTATGAAGACTTTGAACACTGTTTTGGTTTTGGTGTCCGTGATCGGTATGGCTATAGAAAACTTTGTAAACCTATTTATGCATGTAAACTGATATGTAAAACCATTTGAACGTGGTGTAGGGTCTACTAAGTCGATATGAACATGTGCGAAACGTGCATCAGGTTGGGGAAAAACTCCGATGGGTGAATTTGCGTCAGTTAACTTTTGGTTGTTGACACACTGAACACTATTTAACCCATTTCTGTGCATTCTTCTGAAGACTTGGCCATATGCATCTAGCACTGATTAGTTTAGTAGAAGATATCACGCCAGCGTTAGACAACGAATGAAAGTTATTAACTATTGTCGCACATTTTTGGGAACAAAAGGTTGAGGCACTGCCTTCATTGTGTCACAGTAAATGAGAACACCTTCCATAGGTAATGACAGCTGTTTTATTTTGAGACCAGAGCTTTTAGTTCACAGTGGGTTTTGTAATTCTTGGTCATTTTCCTGAATGTCTCTCAAAGTCCCGAAATTTATTGTTGACTGTTGTGTTATAATTATTTCTAATCGAGATAATGCATCTGCCGCCTGGTTGTTTTGACCTTTTACGTGTCGTATAAAAAAACTGAACTGTGATATGTAGTCGAGGTGTCGGACTTTTAGAGGTGAGTATTTATCGGCTTTCGCTTTTAATGCATTGGTTAACGGTTTATGATCCGCATAAACAGTGGATTCCCTGCCTTCGATTATGTGTCGGAAATGCTTGATGGTTAGGTAGATTGCGAGGAGTTCTCGACCGAAGGTAGAATATCTCGTCTTTGCTGAAGCGAGTTTCTTTGATTAGAATGCAATTGGTTTCCAGACGTTTTAAACTAGTTGATTAAGAGTGCCGCCTATGGCTTTGTCCGAAGCATCCATCATCAAATCAAGTGTGTAGTGAAAATTTGAATACGTTAATGTAGATGCTTGAGCATGTTTATCCTTTAATTGGTTAATAGCTTCGACAGGCTCAGAGGTCAGCTTGAATTTCTTTGGTTTTATTTCAAGTGAATCCTTCAATGGTTGCATTAGTTGTGCACAACCGGATATGAATCTGTGATAAAAGTTTATTAAACCAAGAAAACTTCTCAGGTACGTTAAGAAGCTTGGTATGGGCTATTGTTTAGAAGTGTCCACCTCCTGTTTGATTGGTGTAATTCCTTCATAGCCTATGGTATGTCCAAAGAATTCTAGTGTTTCCACACCCAAAACACGTCTACTTTGATGTATGCTCATACCATTTTCGTTAAGTCGTTTTAACACTGCCCACACATGTTGTTCATCACTTCTAGCTAATTAGTTTAACGTCTTGGTACGTTCCGTCTTATCTGACAGAGAAACAAGATTATTATGGAAAAGTCTTTGTTTTATTATCGTGAACAGGAGATAGAAGAGCTTGATCTAATATTGCAAACACAAAATACTTCTCAATCTTCAATGTAAGATAATAGTAAATATGATCCCTATGAAGAATAAGGAAGTTAATGAATACTTCAGCTTTATTGTTCAGGCGTATGCTTAAGTCAACTTTTAACTATCCAACCTAAGTTGCAGCAGTATTGCTGAAAACCAGGGAATAATGGACAACTGTCTCGTCCTAGTATGGGGTTCCTCAGAAGTTCCACCCCAAGAGGCTTTTGGCTGACAAGCGACTGACCTTCTACACCAATAGGCAAGCATTCAGTAGTAGAATTCTTAACCCCCCTTCCTATGGTTTTTATAGGTACAGGTAACATAAATGTGTGACGAACTCAACCAACTAAAAGTTAATACCAATCTACATAAACCACCTAAATTCAACGAACAGACGATTAACTGCGTATTTAATGTAGATAAACTTAAAGGGGTTTGGTGGGCATGTAGAACGTGGTTACTACTTATGCCATGACATAGCATAACCTGATGGTGACAAATGACCAACATTTTTTATCAGGTAATGTTCACAAAACATGATCATTATTAATGACGAATGTTTGGATATTTAGTTGTTTTAGAGACTCATGTAAGACCTCACACCTAATAGACCAACACTTTTGTCTTTATTATTTAGTTTCGGTCTCTATTGTGAAACTCGATATCTGTTTCATGCTCTTGAGTGATTCAATGGCCGGCTATTTCTTTTGTGGCTGTTGGATACAGTGTCGATGATGCGGCAAATAATACCCAAAAATAAATAGTCGCATAGGCTTTCTACATTGATGCTGACCATGACTGTTTTAGCCGACACAACTAGTTAAAGGCGTTCGGTCATGCATCACTACAATATCACGACACAAACAACCATGGAAAGCATCTCTCTCTAGTTTGCCAATCTAAACGTTGCTATTCCACTGAGGCTCTGTTTACGATCAAATTTTATTTCTCTTCCATCCTTCGTCGCCTTCTGATTTCTTCTTATTCGTAAGAGTGTGTTCGATCGATAGAAACGGCTCTAGCTGTACAACAACGTAACTTGGTCATACATCGAGGTGAAATTCATCAGTTCGCTTAAAAAGCTTTAACCAGTACACGTTTTTTTTTTACCACCCTTGAATTTGATCTTAGCTTTAACAATAGATTTCCCCATTATCGTCGTTGAGGTGTGAGAAGTGGTATAAAGTTAATTTTTCGGTTCATTGAATGAGCTTAACTAATGTTTTCAGAGGTGGGATGAAATTTTAATCTACCTTCAGTCACTGATACATCAAGCATGACTGTGTATAACATGATGACGTTAGAGTTTATCCGCTAGAATTTTAACATATTAGTGATTGCTATGGTTAAAGTCTTACTACAGTTTCAATCTTTAACAAATCATGCTATACTAGGTGCATAACCACAAACCTGGTGATTTCATCCAGGATGACTTACATGCAAACCGAATTCAGAGCTTGTGCTGGTCTTGTTATTTTAAGCTAAGGGCTTTTATCTAAGCTATATACCATTTGTATAGTTTTGAGTGAATAATTATTGGTTTGGGTATTAAAATAGCGTATTTTCATTTTGACATGGTACAAGTTTTAACTAAATTCGTGGCAGAAAGCAAAGTGGTCAAGAACATTAGTATATTTGGCATTTGTTTATTCATATTCCTATGCAGTCATCTTTCTCGATAATAGGGTTTTGGCGGCAATCTGTCAGTCGTCTAATCGCCTACGACTATGGTCCGCACTGTTGTGTGAACTCATGAAAAACAAATTCAGTTAGGGTTTTTGATAAGGTTTGTAGATCATGCTTTAAAGTGTAGGGATTTAACTATTAAGTTGAACTACATAAGGATCATAGTATTCAAGAGTGATGTGGTTAGGGTTAGCTTTAGTGACCTAAGGGTGTATGTTGTTCTGCACTCACGTCCTATAGTTATTCATCACTCAACATACTGCAGTATTTTTTCCTCGTTATATTCCTCGAATATTGCTAAGTGGTGTTTGTCTTGTTTTTAGCGTTGCTAGTAACTTACCGATGACGACTATTGATTTCGAAGAAGGAGAAGTCGAGGATTTAAGTGGTTCTGATCATGAGGATTCAGGTCACGAGTACAAAGAATGTAACCCACCGAAGTAGGACCCTCCATACATTTGTATATTTTCTTGTCAGGGTCGCTCTCCATAAGTCTTCGAAACGCAGGCGCCATTCTCAGCAAAATAGTAAGAAGACTAGGTGTTCCCAGCGGGAATCAGATTTGTCTGGCGATCGCAACACTGAGCCGTTATATAAGGAAGATATAAACAGTATGAGCTCTAGAGAGCGAAGTAAACTACCAATACTTGAGTTCCTATCAGAGGATGAAGATATGGCTTATCTAATGGACCGTGAGAAATTCGTAAGTTCTGTTAGCCCATAGTGTGATGCTTATGAAAGGTTACCCCAAAGAGCTCTGGGAGCAGTCGTAAGAAAAAAAAGCGAAGAAAAGATGGTCTTCATAGACCTAACTCCCAATCTAGGTGTAGATACTACATGGATGGCCGTTGCAGCAAGGTTTGTAATTTTGTCTATGTTACACCCACACGCAGGGGAGTTCTTGCCCGTTCCTCCATGACTTCGTACCAGCAAAGAAACATGAGTTGTGCAAATTCTATGCTGTTGGTATGTGTTCTAAAGAGTCTGCTTGTTCATATTTACATGGTGAATTCCCGTGCAAGTTTTTCCACTTAACAAATGACTGTCATCATGGCGATGATTGCAAGTTTTCCCACGCTCCACTTACAGACTTCACACGCAGTTTATTAGAAAAAATAACTCCAAAGGTTAGCTTAACATTTATTGTCAACCAACTTTCATCAGCTTAACGTGGATCGCTGTTCAGATAAACCTGGGTACGGACGGCAAACTGACTCGAAACTACTCATGAATGTTCGTTCAAGGAACGATGATCATGGTGATGTTGATTACAGGTTTGGTCAAAAGCCCCCACAAATGTGAGTCCATAAGGCATGCTACGAATAAGTTTTTCGTGTTGTCGCTTTACTTTTGACTAATTTGTATGAATGAGTACTATTTTGATATTAATCCTGTCAGTTTTCATTCCCACCATCAGTAAGATACCATCGTTTGTTAAATAATGTTCTTATTTATCTTGTTTAAGTTTATTACGACCTGTGTGCCTTTTGTTCCCTAATAAGCGTTTTCTATAAGTATATTTATCATATTCTGATCAGGAAACGTAAGTTGTATTCTCAAGTATTTCAACTGTTTCCAAACACTCACTGTGAAAGTAAACGCCCATTTAGTTTGAGTACCTGTTTAGTACTTATTATCCTGTAGTGAGATGCTGGGGTTTTCTCTGTCATTCTCTTGTGTAGTCCTGGGTTGTCACCAATGTTTTCCCAAAAATTATAAATGCTGATATTAGTGGCAGGAACTATTCGCAAGCATATTTGCTATTTTATGCTCTCTTCTGATACTAGGCTTTAGACCACCTCATGTGCATTTTAAAACAACTGATTCACACCGAAGAAAATTTCGAACATTAGTACAATATTCTTATTATCACCGTCTATAGATTCTCTAAATCTCGCTGCAGGCAAAATTAGACTTCGTCGTATATGTAATGCTCAGATACTACAGCCTATTAGTGACTTATCTTTACGACTTCTTACAGAACCATCTGGTCAGACTAGTTGAGGAGTATGTTGTGATCCATACTAAAGTTATTTGGACTACATTACTAGTTGTTTTTTAATGAGCACTTGACATGTAAGGTTCATGTTTCTATACATTAGGAAAAATATTACTGCATGTTTTTGACGCATTCATTTGAAATGTTAATCTCATTAGGCACTAGAATTTCATCACCAATTTGATAAACCTGTTTGCTAATCACCAAGGTATATCAAATCATGACGAGCATATATACGCCTTTTTTTACGAACGTGAGATATAGCCATTTATGGTTAAGGCATCAAGTCACAAATATTCCGTGATAAAGTTTTCCCACAATACTACTCCCATGGAAAAAGTAGTAGCTCACCGGTTGTTGGTTTAATTATTTAAGTTTCAGTCGTACTACTAAGGCATTGGGTAATACTCAGCTGCCTTAAACAAATGGAATGTGGCGGGTTCGAACCTGCTGCCTGTCGGTTGTAACGAGAATAGTTTAGGGACTAAGCCACCGTTCCGGGTCATGTCTACGAGACGATAAAGGTTGATGTCTTGTAACTCTAGATGGCATAATTATGAAGTAAAAGTAATATTGTACTAATGTTCTCATTATTCAGCTTACATTTTATAACCTTCCAGTCATATAATTACCTTATAACTTCATTATTCCATTTTTGTTGGCTCAGTTTTACGAAGTGTGGTTATCTTATTATTTAGTCAGTCATCTTATCTGCATTTACCCAGTAAGGACTAGTGATACAAAGGGATTTTCTGAACTTTAGTGAATGAAAGTATATAAGTCGTCATCATATCTGAATCTTTCCTTGCATATGGCGGTTAGGTGGTAAGCGGAACAAATTTCGTAAGGCACCTTAAATCAACACTAATTGATACTTAGTACCATCTCTAAATATACCAAATTAGGCTTCGGACTTTGAGGGATCAAATTTCTGAAATAACCATCGAAATAAGTTTACTGGTTCTTCGATTGTTAGTTAAGTCTGAGACCACATACAATCGGAAATCCTATGTAAGTGTGACACTAATCAAAGTATCATGACCGTTACGAATAATGAAACAAGCTTTTAAAGATACCTGGTCTTTTTTCCTTGTCAAAATCTTTACCTATGATTACTGGAATATCAGACATCCTCATAAGTTCTTTCGAGAAACTGACACAAGTATTGATTTACTTGCACCACGTTGCACTGCCAAGAGTATGTTTATGGATCAGATGTGTCATACCTTCCTCATCAAGTGAAATAGGGAGCTTTAGAATATCACTGTGCTAGTTGATGAAGTCATCATTTTTAGACCACGCATTTTAGAGCGGCATTAATAATGCTTTTCGATCTTCATAAATCAACCGTTTGGTTGATACAATTCTCTTAAATTATATTTTATACTCCGGACCATGACAGACGCCCTGTATGTATAGATCAAATCCCATGCAAAAAGGACAATTAGAATCAACATATCATATTTCAAATTAAACAGTCGCCGACCGTCGACAGTAATATATAAGCTTCGAATACTTATTTTCTTACGTTATGTTCACTATCACAGCTTCACATTTTACTGAAAACTATTGAAAATTATTCAAGCTTCTCTTATTTACGAATTAAACTGTGTTTAGTTTATTTCAATTTGTTCCCCTTGCACTTGGTTCCATTCTACTTCGGTATTGCTAATTATAAAAACAAAAACTGTTTCATTCTTTGGGAAGTTTTTATTCGAAATACTCGTTTGATTGATAAAATTCACTACTGAAAGGTTAATTTGAATTCGTCGTCAAAACTGTCACTAGCTTTACATTAGCTGTGCTAATACTGTTACTCTATGTTACTTCTCTGTTACCTGTCACTAATTCATAGGCGCTAACTACGATAATAATAAAATATCAGAGTAGTGCTGAAAATAGAGTAGTGGATGCTCAATACTTAGTATGCCCTTGACGTAACGATTGGATCACCAAGGCCAGCATAACTTGTTTGTATGGAAATGTACTTCCTTGTTATTCACTTAAATAACGCCATGCTGTTACCTTTTTCTTAAGTTTTATCCAACATTATAAGACGTTATCAAAATTGATTACCAGCACCAGTCAGATCTAAAGTGATTATAATAATGTTCATTACAGTTTGTCTCCACTATCTTATATTTATCTATCACATTTATCTTTTAAGGAATGTACCATCTGATAGAGAACTTGCCACCCCTGATTTCTGCCCCCAACGTATGCCAGTTTTAACGCCAAATCTCTTCGCCCCTATTTGCACTTCTGGCCATCGTCACTTCCGCCCAGAACACGACCCTTTGCGCACTAGGGGAATGCGTCCTTTCAACATGAATCCTGGTGACCAGATGCCTCAAACTGTGTATCCCAAAAATGACCGATGTTTCCCTCCACCGCGGCCTTACGGCCCTGTACCATTCCAGCCTCAGCATGTTGTAACTAATACACCATATTCGCCTACAGTTAACGGATTCCGGCCTCCGTCATTACTTGATACGCCTCATAGATGTCCCCCACCAAGAATGATCCCCCCACGAATGCGTACAATGGACCCCGCAAATATGCGATTCCCTCGGTTTAGACCTAGATGTGAAACGTTTTATGCTCCTGGAGTAAGGCCACCTATTCGATCAACTTTCGATACAGTGCACGAGGAAGCTATTGTCAGCTCAGAACTTGACATGATGGCTGCTCTTCTTGCTTCAAGTAAATCAATGAATGATGATTGTAAAAACGATTCAAATACTCCGCCTTTGTCACCTACACGTGGCAATGAGAATAACCTGCAACCTGCAACTGCAAGTCCGCCACAAGTAAGTTATGTAGACGAGTATACTTAGTAGTTAATGTGACTGTCCTTAGTATTATGCTTCATGTATTGCAGATCAGTCAAGCATATTTACTGTTATCAAAAATAAGAAACGTAATAGCAGGTATTGAACACTTGTCACATTCGTTGTGCTATGATGCACGATGGTCCAAACCCAAAACATGCTGCGACGTTTGTAATTAATACTTTGAAATCATAGTTAATAACATACTGTTGGTGATCTGATTGTGTAGGTATGAAAGGTTTCCTTGATCATTAGGAATTAATTAACTTGTCGCTACATTAATTTTTGTAATGAATTTTTTGATCCCTTACTACTTTAGTCATCACTGAAAACAGAAACAGAAGCGATTCCCTCTAATACCCTGGTTGAGGATAATTTAGTACCAGAGTTTACTACGAATACTCAGATACATGTACTTCCACCTCAGGGTCCAGCACCTTGGCGTCTCATCCCTTTGAATATGACTGTCAAAATTCCTTATCCATTAATGCAGTTGCCCGTAGATGACTTGCCATATCGTTACGAAGATCCGAGGCTGCGTGGTCAGTTGACTACATTCAGGTTACAGCCTCAGTCGAAACTTTCTTTGGGTGGTGACCCGGAAAATGCAAAGTGCAATGATGAACCAGAATCACAAAATCACAACGAAATTAATATCATTAGAGCGAATGAAGAAAATTCAGATGCCTATACACAAAAACGACCTATTAAACTGCAACTGCATGAAATGGCCAATACCTTTGCTAACACCCCTTCCGACCACTTACATGTATCCAATCGGCAAGGCGACCGTTCGTATCTTGATGATCCACGATTCCGAAGGCGAAGGGTCATGGTTCCACCAACAACCACCCAGTCAGCTTCAAATGTTCTAAGCCAAAGTAACCCTAATAGTACAACACAGACTACACAAGAATGCTTGAACTAATTTATTCAAGATCTCTACTAGGCACAATCGTGCATGTAAATGATATCCAGCTTTCAAAAACTTTATTAAAATCATCAGCGTGTACATAAATAAATCAGAACAAATCAACAAATTTCAGCAGACCTGTTTGTCTAGATGTTTGTTTATATTTCGAAACTCCCATATTGACTATTCCATTTCAGATACTGTTCGAGATCATGGGATGAGTTGCTGGCTCTAACTTGCCTGAAAGCAGCGTGAAAGTCAGTTAATTCGACCGGTCTGACCTAAAAGCAAAGTAAAATTGTTTACATGTTTGCGGGTGATAATGCTAGTGTCTATAGCTTAGCTTCCTTCAACTTTTTTTTCTTTGTATGCATGAAAGTTTACATTCAAGCCATGTGACTAAAACCAATAGGCTTGAAACAAAAAGAACGAGACATATTAAAAATGAAGCTTAGTAAATTATAAACTGAATGAGAGAGAATTATATGAATAGGTATGAAATCTAAGGGTCATAATCGTCCCCAGATGTACATTGGGTTTACAACGATTGAAAGGTATCTGATAATAAACAAATATTATTACGATGATGATACATATATTGTGACTTCGGGTTAAGAGCTTAACTTACCTCATCACATGCTATGTGTTGTATCGCTTCTATTGTCAAGGAGCGTATAGGTCCCATTGCAGCTTCTCTGCAGAGATTCGCCATGTCTGCACCCGAATAACCTTTTGTTTTAAGAAAACAGATTAATTACGTAGTTGTCTTAACGTTAAGCAGACTTGTATCATAATG